>CM060461.1:17085286-17685286 GCA_030544235.1 Lepturacanthus savala
GCCAGGAATAGCTCATGACTTGCATTTTAGCCACGGACAAGACCGGAGATCATTTTTTTTTTAGAATAACACAATGTGACTTCCCGCCCAACCCCCCTCCCCCTTGCTCAGAGTTTTGGAATGACACGAACCTGTACAGCATAATGACACTCCCGTGACATCCGGCTCCGCGAATAAACTCAACTTGAATTTTGATGCTTCCTTTTTTTTATTTACAAAGTGCCTTCCTTCACAGTGGAAGGACTCTCGGGGAGACATTTTAGGTGGGTGGCCCTGCCTTTGAGAAATCAGGGTAAAAAAAAAAAAAAAAAAAAAAAGTGTGTCACACTGAAGCCTTCATAACAGTGTGTGTGTGGATTTCTGTTCACTCGTAACTTGCCATGGTGTAAGCCAAGCATTTCGCTGCTGTCATATCTTATTAATATTAGATGGTTTCAGCATTTGGAAATCATTTAAATGTTTGCTACATTTTCTTTTGAAATGCATCCAATCCATTTTTTTGCCCTTCATTTCTCCTTTTTTCCACCATAATGGTTGCTGTAAATGCCCATATTACATAATAGGAGCTCCAGCGGGGCAGTATAGCCGGATAGCTGAAAAGCACACAAAAGTGTTTGTTTCACTCCGTCACATGCACTCAGGGTGGTGCTCAAAACTAGAGGTCCCCTGTTATCCATCCGTCCTATATTACAGCAGCAGCTGCCACTATGGCTTATCCTTCCCAAGCGTCCTCTGTGACAGCTAACTCCCAGCTATTTGGATTTCTCTTGCTTCAGGCAACACAGTTCTGACACAGAGCTCAGGCTACTTGTTTCGGAGTTATGAGGTGTCAGGCCTGGGCGGCTTCATCGCAGGATTTTTTTTTTTTTTTTTGTTTATTCTGCTTCAAAACATGCAGGTGGAAGGTCGACTCAAATCTCATGTAAATCAAATAAAACCGCAAACCAAGGCTGCGGTTGCTATATTGCTACTTACCTGTGAAGGAGACGAAATTCCATTACCGAAGATAAGAAGATATTGAATAAGAAACAAAAAAAAAAAACATGGGGGGAAATTCAATACGCAAATACACAAGAGCAACAATGCTCTAGATTCATTTTTTTTTTTTCAATTTAAACTATTGATTATCTCTGTGCTATTTCAATATCATGCATCCAATGAGAGAATCTAGTTGCACAGGAAGGTAAAGTCTGAGGCTGCTGTTACAGTATGTAACAGTAGACATATTGATTGTGTTTGGAAGACTTTGAGTTTAATATGTCATCCCAGTGTGCTCGCTGCGCGTTGCTGAATAGTTCGGCACGTGTTTCGGTCCCTGCTGAGTCGGAAGATTAAGAAACAAGAAATGTGTTTGTTTCTGTTTTAATATGCTGATAAATATTCTTGTTTGTCTTTTGTTGCAGTAATTAAACAGTACAGACATTCAGAAACAATGCCGTGATGTCACAGTCAACAGCAATATCTGTATGTGTCTGTATGTGTACAGTACAATAATCGCTATGAAAATTAATTAACTCAAGGCAGAAGCTTGGAATCTTGATGATGATTTAAATAGGCAAACTATGTAACTGTTGTTCGGTACGTTTAGTTAGTTAGTTAGTTTTAGCGTTTAGCTAGCTAGTTTCTCTCGGTGGTGTCTCGGCGGTGGGAGTGTTAAAAGTTATTAGAAGAATCTGGAATACTCTTTATGCACTGAGTAAAAAAACATCAGCAAACCATAGCGTACAACGTAGTTACAATACAACCGTTTGCTATATTCCAGAGTAGCCGTGCTACAGGCAAATACCTACAATATGTAGGTATGCAATTCATTTGTTTATGTTACTAAGGGGATTAAATAAAAACCTTTTTAAAAATCTCACCTGTAATATCTTTCTGGGTAAATATCTGAACAAACCTTAAGAAGAATAACAATAATTTGAGCATGCAGCTTTTAATCAGGTGCGTCCTGTAGTCCGGAATTTATGGTACAATGCGCATGGTGGCATAGTTCATGAAAAAAAAACAGAACGGTTCCATTTTTTTTCATGAACCGTGCCACCCCTTGTATTCAAGAGTGTACTAATGAGCATTTACTATATTCTAACAACATGCAGCATGAATGGGATGCAGTTCCCCCTCAGCATTACTAAGCATATTAGCAGCTTCTGCTTCATTGTTTTGGCTCATTATGTAACTTTTCCACATTAAAATGTTACTGTGTTAAAATGTTCTATTTTTTTTTTATTATTTTACAAAAGAGACAATTATGTTTCAAAAAAAGGACAATAAAAATAAGTACAGTACTTGTAGTGCAAAAAGAAAAAAAAAAAGAAAACAGTAACTTTTTGGATAATTGCTGCCAGCTACCTTAAATTTTACAGTGTGGTTAACAATGAAGACAACAACTCCCATGACCCCACGCTATATGATGTCATTAAACTCTGCCTTTTTTGTTTTAATTGAGACCCTGAGCAAAGTTTCATATTGACAGTTTAAGTTTAGGGATTTGGTTAAAAGGGAAAGAAAAAATCGAAATAGTGTCTTGTGCTTCAATTAGTAAATGTAAACATCTCTTCAGAGATGACAGGAAATAAACTTTTTCTTCATACATTGAGTAATGTTGGATACCTTATTGTAAGAGGTTTCTGCCACTTATCTCATTATATACTGTGTGAGGTGTCAGGTTTCTTAATGAACTGGAAGGGTAGAATAAATCACACACGACTACAGAATGTGTTGGGGAAGATATCAGACTATCTGTTCTTTCATCTCGGCTCACAGGTTCCAGGCCGTGTTTCTTTGCTGCAAATAATGCAGTGACATATCACAATACACACAACGTGTTTGTGTGTGTGTGTGTGTACTGCAGGTGTATTATAAAGCTGTCTCATCCCTTAAATGCATTTCAGAAAGGTGTTTTTTTTTTTTTTTTACATATAGTCTCGAGGTGTTATCTCACATCTTTCTTTGTCATCTCAAAGGGAGATATATGCTCAGATTTATTGGCACACACACTTCTGAATAGTAAAACCATTGCACATAAACATATCTTATACCTGACAGGGAGCCCTGTACATGAACCCAAGCATGAGTCTGAATATTTGGATGCTCAGAGCGCACCGTGACATATGATAGATGGCAACAGTCACAATGCATGATGGGAAATGTGATAGATGGCTACAATGACAGCGGTCATGTCTTTTTTGTGTTTTATTTTTTGTTTGTTTGTTTTTTCCTGAGAACGGTACAAAAATGCACAGTGATAAATAATTTTACTTTATGAAACCCGATGAAGCCCTGAAATTGAAACGTTACATGAGAAAAAAAGAAATTGCTTGCACTCATTTTTTGTTGGGTATTTCTATTTCATACAGGAAGAGGGAAAAAAGCACAGCATTGCTTTAGCTGACAGAAAAGTGAATGAATTCCTGCTTTGTCATGTCATTGGTATCAATTCTCAGCTCTTTCCAATAGCTGAGGGGAAATGATTTGTTTCACTCTGAGGATCATGAGGTATATTCGTTGGAAAAGGAGTAAGTGGGGGAAAAAAATGATGGATTAATCATCTTTATGTATAAAATATGAATTAAGCATAGCCTTTATGAACTTCTTATCACACTGAGCTGAAAATGAGTAATGCGGTTTTGGTTTAGACTAATAATGGTCTCAAATATTGGCCGACATCATCTCTTCGATACACATTTTAGCCTGTCATTTATTTTTTCCTGCAAATTTGCTCATAGGACATGGATATTTCCTGAACACATGCAGCAAAGATCCAAAGACAAAACTATGAGGTCAAATTTGGATAATTTCTTAAATTATTTGATAGAAAATCTGTCACATCATTCACATGTGAACTGATGTGCTTGATTGATGTTGTAAAAATGTTTTACCTTTTCCAACTATTACAAGTATTTACATTGTACAATATGTACAATTACACTGTATGTATATATATAAATATGCAGATATTTAACATTTTAACACAGTAACGTTACTATAAACTCTATATAATACATTTAATAACCCATTACTTTAAATTCAACTGAAATCACAGTATTTGTTTGTTTTTTACAGTAAAGACAATACTGTAGACTAAAGTACAGTTCTACTCTGAACACTAATTGCTGCCAGTTAGTTACCATCAATTTTAAGGTAATGGTTTACCAGTGTGGTACTCAAATGGGTGGGCTTGCATGCAGGCACCCACGCATGCCCACATGGGTTCACAGAGAGATCTGGTACCAGTGGAGTGTTGGTGTAACACAGCCAGAGAAGCATATGCATGTGTTTTGATCCATTAAAAAAAAAAAAAGAAAATGAAACAATGGTATAATTGGAATACGGATTAATAATTGCTTCGGGATAATTTTCAGAAAAAAGGGTGTCCATTTTCTCACGGGCACAGCACAAATGCAATAGAGCTCTTTTTTATCACTCCCACATAGAACTGCATCGAATTACATTAGAGTTGCTAGTCTTGTTTATATGAGTGTATGTGTGAAAATATATAGTCAGTTTGGAAATATATGTCTCTGTATCTTCATTGTGGTTGCCAAAGTAACATCATTGCAAGACTATCAGAAGAACATTCTGCATGTGTTTTGGTGTGTTTTCAATATGTGTTCCTAAGCTACAGAATATGACCACAGAGACAGCCCCGGTGGCACAGTAGATGTGAGTTTTCTGCACGACAGAATGCCACAAATGCGTGGCGCCTCTTCAGCACTGCGAGGTCACTCATGGCTGCCCGTCTCACCTCCTGAAGCAGATTCTCATCCATTCTGGCCTGTCATTTGGTAAAGAGGCCATCTTGTACAACACACATGGGAGAGACAGCTCCCAGCCAAAAATGACAGATAATGGACAAACAAACAAAAAAAAACTGTAGGAAAACAACGAGGAAAACAAATTTCCATGCTTGACACTCCCTCTCTCGCCATCTGTTCAGCCCAGACACTCTCTCAGACATACATTATTCCTTCAACTACTAATCAGCTCATTTAAACAACCCAGGAAAGTAAATGTCACACACATCCCAAACAGAGAGCCAAAGTACCTACGCCTTCCGGTTACCCTTCGGGAACTTATTTTATAAAAATGATCTATGGTCATCAATAGAGAAAGAGATAAGGTCTATAAGCAGTATCAACATTGATTAATCAATGCCCCTAGCAGCATTGGAAAACGATGAATTTCTGAGTTAGTAAAAAATATTCAATGGCATTTGTGCATAGGCCTGAAAAGCCAGGAATGTTCCGGAATGGCGCTGTACTGTAATACTGTATATATGGCAGTGAACTGCATAGATCTGCAACGATTAGTTGATTCATCAAATAATTGCCAACTACTACAATAATTGGCAACTATTTTGATAATCGATTAATCCATTTAAGAATCCATTTTAAGAAGAAAATATCCAAATTCTCTGGTTTCAGCTCCACAAATATGAATATTTATTGAATATCTTTGGCTTCCTATAATAACAAACTGATGATCTTTGGTTTCAACATTTCACACCATTTTATAAAACAAACAACCAATCAACTGATGGCTTCAATAATCAATAGATTAATCGACGATGAAAATAGTCATTAGTTGCAGCCCTGGTCATTAGTGGTGCCTGGCAGCAAAGTGTGAAAGAGGCTCCTATGGTACCAGAAGGCAGTGCTAGTGTCAGCAATGCTGTTGCTATGCTTGGAAGGTTCCTTTAATGGCAGTGTGGGAATTTCATTAACATTTGTTAATTTTTGAAAAACTTTTGCTGATAAGTCCACTTCCGACTGACAGTAATTTAGCTGACGTTGGAGACGTTTTGTTGTTTTTCTCTGATCTGGATTAAATACCACCTGGAGCTCAACCTTTCACAGTATAAGCTTTCAAATCTTCATTTTAAGTTCCTTATTTTGCTGCTTTTTAACAGCATATTTAACTTAATTGCACATTAAGCCAAGTGGAAAGCTCCTCATATGAGTTCAGTCCTGTCAGATAAGTAAGTGTAATTTGGCGGAATCGTTACAAAGTTCATTTCTGTCTTATTAAATTACAAAATCTCTGTCTTAAGACCACATGATTCTATCAACAGGAAGCAGCACAGTGCAGCAGTGAGTTGTGGTATCACATGTCAGGCCCAGGATATTGCCAGTGGAGTGAGTGATTGGTTCTGATGCTGCCACATTGGTCCGGCGAGTAGAAATCTATGCATGCATGATATAATGTTGCTGTTGTTATTTTTTACTCATTCTTCACTTGTGTAATGCAATATGCATTTGTGGCTAAATGGTTTAGATCGTTGTAATCTTACTCTCAGGATGAGCCGATACAGTGCACGGTTGTGGTCGAAGGCGAAGACAGATTGATGGATTTCAGTGGCATTATCATAGAGAAACAGGAGACTCCATGATGTTGTGTTTGATATGCAAAAATTGCAGCTTCAATACATCAATACATTAGCGCATTAAAAGCGATACAGTTTAAATTGATTTTTTTTTTTTTTTTTTTGCAGAGAGACATATCTATTGGTTCTCCCACTCTCTCTCTCTCACAAACAAACACACACCCACACTGCCCCACATGAAGGGATGGAGATATTGCGTTCAGAGATGGTACATTGAAAACGCCAACAAAACCTTATTTCATCTAGAACGAAATGGATATTTTTCAATGATTCAAATTAAAAACAATCGCAAACATTAAACATGCTCTAGGGTTTCAAAGCTATTTTCCAGGTTTTCCTGGCAGGGTAAAGGTGCAGAGGCTCACGATTTCTGGCTGGGTTGCTAATGCTTTCTCTATATGTAAAATAGATTTGGCTCAATCATAATCTGAGCTATATTTAGTGATAGTCTTTTTTAGCACATACTATGTTATCATTTTGCCCGGATGATGAAGTCACCTCAAAACATTCAAGCAATATGTTTCTCAATGGAAGTGTCTTGTCTGATTTATGTTTCCAAACACCAAACTTTTCCTACAGCCGGATACGATTAAGCTGTCCCCCCTTAAAAGTACAAGCTTTAAAGTTGAAGTTGCTCTCTTTTTATTATTTATCTAAAAGTGTTTACTATTTAACCGTTCAACAAAATATGAACTGCATTATGGTTAAAAGTAGTCCAGAGTGAAAAGCTTGACACCACTCCCAGAGGAATGGAAATCCATGCAGATAAAACCAACATCATGACCAACATCAACAAGGGTATCCTTCCAGATGTCATAGTTACGAGGGACCCAAACAGGAAGTCCTTGTCAGAGTTGCCAAAACATCTGCTGCTCTGGCTACTACTCTACTCTACAGAAGACTCATGGGCATCTACTACACCCAAAGTGTCACACGAGAAGGTCGGCCATGCCACTGGCTCACACGATGACCTGCTTACCACTTTAATAAAGTGGAAAGTGAAGTGGTACACACACATCACCAGATACTCAGGCCTTGTAAAGACCATCTTACAAGAAAAGAAAAGAAAGAAAAGATGGGAAGAGAACAAAAGATGAGAGCTGATGAGGACAGAGAGAAATGGAGAGAACCTCTGGGGGTTATGGGATAGAGAAAGTGAGTTCAGAGTGACGGTTTGATGTTGTTGTGTGGTCTAAGATTTTAATTGAATATTTGAAAGATGTCGTTTCAGATCTGTGTTTGATGCAGTAACACAAACCGATGACTGAATTAACTTTAATATGATGCTATGCTTTGTGAGAAGAGAAATGGGTATTGGTAGGATTTAACCTACCAGTACCAGTTAAAAAATATTGGGCTTTAGAATTGTGGTTATATCAATGCTATCAGGTTAAAGTTTCCTCTAACCATCCCAACCACCAAATAAATTCAAATTGGTGAATGGAGGTTGAATTGCTTTTACAGAACAGTAAACACTTGAATGAACATTCACCTTTTCAGCAAGCATCAGTGGGGTACTTGTGTCATTGTTTAATGCCAGTCTCTGTGACATTTATGGCTGCTGAGATTTCACTCAGTTAATTCCACGGTTGCTCCAAACAATCTGAGGTTTTACTGAATTCACCTTAGAACCTTCACATGTGATGTGAGTGTTGTTTATAAATTGCTGTTTGTTCGACAAAATAAACTAATCTAATTGTATTAAAGTTGGGTGATTTCTGGTAAAAGTTTATTTAATGCAGTAATGCATGTATAATGACATCTAATTGGTAACATTTATCAAAGGAATATTTGCAACATTTACATAATTATAGTTGATAATATAACCTCATCAAACTAAGCAATTGCAAATGTCAAACTGGAGAAAAATACAATAAAATCTATTTAATTAATTCATAAGAGTAAATATTACAGATTTATAAGATTTACTTAATATTTTCCTGACAGCGGTGTTCCTGTCTATGAAAAAACTTAATTCACTTTACGTGTTAATTTTTAAATGAATGTAACTCATTAAATTTTACTCGATACTGGCAACGAGTTTGATATTAGAGCAATGAATATTGCTTAACATTTACAAATTGTTATAAATCAAGTAAATCATACAAGATTTTTTTTTTTTTTTTTTTCCAGAGAGTCTGTCTATTTCACTACAGGCAGATTAACCTCGCCCGCTACAGTGGGTTCTTCATATCATCTGATTTATTCATTGGGGCTGATTAGGGTGCAAGGCCAATATAGGCTGGTTGCATCATTGTGTGGATAATTGCTGTTAGTCGGAGCTGCTTGCTAGATTTACAGCTCCTTAATGGGGTGAAATTGCAGGAGTGATGGTCTGTTTAATTAAGAAAGCTAAAAGAGCTGAAGAGCAGCTTCCAGATCGCTGATGTAAACATGCAAGCAGTGCAGGGTGACTGATGATGCAAAGATAGGTGTGTGTTTGCATGCCTTTACCATTATCTATTACAGGAACTGATCACTTTACTCCTTGTCCAGGATGGCTTTATCACAATCATCCAGCACCACGGATTCCCACCTGGGAGTTGCTCACTACAGGCCCCTTGAATCTCTGCTGGGGAAAGAGGAACTTCACCAACCTCAAACATTTACACATGTGGTAAGGAGTAGTTTTACCTTCAAATAAATAGTTTTACACAAATGGGTGGATTATGGTTTCTGTGTCATGAAATGAAAGAATGAATCAAAGTTTAACAATATCACTGAGGTGGTTTTAGTGAGAGCTTTGATATGAGACCGGCATGTTAAACCTGAATCAAAAATAACTTGCAAAGTTTTTGATAGACAAGCTTTCTGAAATACTATATTAATGTATCAATATTAATCATCATGCTGTAGAGATGCCAATATTTGGCAGGTCTAACAACTAGTAGTTCTGATTTGTCAGGATTTAACAACTGAAAGTCCATCAATTCAGTGAGCAGTGTCATTTGCCTTTAAAGATACATATAGGTGGGTATCGTCACCATAGCAGGGGAAATTAATGCCATATTAAGAAATGATGTATCCAAGAGGGAGCATGTAGATTGAGAAAAGCATATGGCCGTGGACTGATCCCTGGGGCACCCCAAACTTCACTACAGAGAATTCTGAAAATGTGTAGCTGTGGCCTATATGTTAAGTTCTATTCAATAAGTATGAATAAACCATTGCTTTCCTAAGGGCCTTACTAGTATACTGTGGTCCAGGGTGTCAAATGCTACACTTATTGTAAGTCAAGAAGGAGTAACACTGATGTTGATATTGATGTCTGGGGTTTTGGTTGTCTTTCTGTTTCCTACTGTGTCCAGTTCCTGTTTTGCTTTGAAGATGTTTCCCCTTCCATCTCCCTTTACTTCCTGTGACGTCCTGCCTTAGATAAACATCTGATGTACTTCACCTGTGTCTTGTCTCACTCACCATTCGGCATTCGGGCGTGCTTCCTGTCTGATGGCCTGCCGGATACCCTGCATGTTTTTGGATTTTCTTTTTGACCATTAAAAACCCGACACTTCTCTGCTTCCTCCACAACACCCCATCGATGACAGAAAACAGCATGAGAGAAAGGTAATGCACAATAATATTCAGAAATTGGAATTCATAACAAAAATATTCAATAAACACAATAGTGTCTCTTTTTTTAACATCATAAAAATCCCCACAGACCAACTGATTTGCGTTCATTTTTTTTTTTCAGGAAGACATACACTGTATCAACCATATATGATAGGCATTTTATTAAATATCAAATTATATTTGTCACAGGCTCGATTCGATTTCTTTTCCTATTTCATGCTCAATAGTCTGTTTAAACTGCTAAATGATTATTATTGATCTACATTGGCAATCATTAGGAATTGCATCAGGCAAAAACTGATCTCCACACAAATGGCTTCCACTGACTCTCAGGCAATGACCTCTGTAAAACCTCACATATGCAGAAACAAAATGACTCATTTCAAAAGCAGTATTCAAAAACAAACATGTTGATGCTTCACATGAATGAATTTTATCTGAATGTAAAGCTTCCAGCTGGGAGGCACATATTGTCTCACATCCCAGTTGAATCACCACGGCGGCTGCCATTGTCTCCCAGGAGTTGTAGCATTATTCACCGTCTGCGGAGCAGCAGCAGGATTTGTCTATGGCTGACGTCATTGCTACAGTCTGAGCAGCTTAAAAAAAAGGAACTGGAACAAATTCAGCAATTTTAACTGAGCTAGAAAACACTTTTTGATAAATGTAAACATAATTCTGATGCTACTGTTGCGGTTTACAGAAGAATCTTCTTGAATTAATTCTAAACACGCAAATTTAAGATTTTTCATGTTTGATTCAAAGTTTTTAAAAATGTAATATATCCTGCATTTCTGTGGGCTGGCAGCTCTTTTATAAATCACTGCCTTGCGAAAGCATTTAGTATTAGAAACACTTGATGAAATAGGCACAGCAGACAAAAGATCAGTTAGATTTCTTGTTACAATATGTTAAGGAGTGATGGAACCTACAGTGACCTTGTTTTGCTTCAGCAAAGCAAAGAGGTCACTTTCATAACAGCAGATGAATTTTCTTAATGTAAATATTGTTCCTTTTCACAAAGGTGTTGAAAGTCATAGTCACATACAGATACAGCTGTAGGATCGACCACAGGGCCTCGCTGTCTTTTCTCTCATTTCTAGGAAACTGGGGACAAGGCCAAAGGTAGATAAAAAAAGCTGTATTTTCTGAACTGAGCACATATACAGCCATAATTGCTTAATGTCTTAATGGATTTTAGTAGCCATTTCATTATTTTTGACATGAAAAGACCTGTATACATGAAAAGATGGAGGGAGGGAAATACTGCTTAATTCATCAGGAAGCTAAGCTAAGCAGTTAGTTACATAGGTTCGGTCCACATATCGCTATTAATCAACTGTAAAACAGAAAAGAATTTGGGTGTTTTTTTCATTATTACTTCTGTTTTTTTTCTCCTGTGATAGTCTGAAGTTCGCCGCGTCTTGGGACAATATGTGTCCTACTTTATTACAGAGCAGACTAAACGTGTACATTTTAGAAGGGGAAGGGCCCCAAGAGAGGTTCCAGTACTGTGTAAAAGCGCGGATAATTCAGCACCAGTATTCATTTACTTACAGAGATAATTTAAATAAAGATTGCAGATGAAATGAAACTTAATTCCGGGCCTCATGAGGGCTCTCCCCATGATCCGGCCTCCGGGAGTGAAAAAAACGTTTTGCTAGTACAGACACTTCTTTTAATTTTTCGATCAACCTTCAAAAGAGTATTCATTCAATAGGCCCAATAACCACAGGCACAGTCTGCAAGAGAAGAGAATGCCCCTAAGAAGCAGTGACACGAACGCAACACAAGTCGCTGTAAACACCTAAGGAGTTGACAAAACCGTCCTTCCTGAATCTGAGAGCGTTTTATTTTGCCATTAAAAGTCCAGCGGTCCTGTAAAAGAACAGCCCATATTTGTCTTTGTGAGGTCACAGAAGACATGATTTGGTTCCGACATGCACCTCCTGAACACACCTCCTTCATCCTGTCCTGCTTACAGCCCTGAATTTGCAATCTGAGATACACAGACACCCACAGCGGGTACAAAACCTTTGGAGAATAATTTATATTCCATCTCTTATTCATTAACTTACTCAACCTCAGACTGAAAAACTCATCACCCTGGTCTCACACACCTTATTTGTGTATGTTTGTGTATATGTGTGTGTGTGTGTGTGTGTGTGTGCACGCGCCTGTTGGAAACAAAAGAGGGCCAGCTTGTGTGCATCATCCTCTCTTGATAAAAAGGGAAAACATGAACCCATTAAGGCCTCGGGGCTTATCTATTAGCCGGTAACAATCTCTATGACCTTTCTGTCTTTGCTAATTTCACACAATGGCTGACCTTTAAGCAAGTCTGTCGCAGACATGCGGCCAGTTAAGGATCTTTACCGCAACAATGACGCTTTATGCTGCCCGCCGGCGCCGAAGAATTAATTAATTATCTCCTCTATTATTACTGAGCCACTCTCATTCTCTGCTTTTCAAAACTTGATATGGAAATTATTCATTTTCTACTTATTGTCATTCAAAATCCATGCCTGTTTTGTAAATAACCCTCATTGAGCTCTTTGCTGACGAATAATCCTGTTTCCATCTCTGTTTCGGCTTCATTGTGGCATCGCCAAAGGATTACGCTCTGAGGCGAGGGGTCACGGAAAAAATAACAAGTTTGTTTTTCATCAATTCCATGTAAAAGTGATTATTTTTTCAGTGGTGGAAGAAGAATTCATATCCCTTAAATAAATGAAAGCATAAATGTATTACCAGCAGAGGATACTTTAGATACATATATTGTCCCTGATTTAAATTTACATTATTAGATTGTTGCATAAGTAGCCAATCTGACCAAGGTGTAGGTGTTTTAAATATAACCGTGTTTCCGTCCAGATGTTTCAAATATTATGAAATGCTCAAAAAGAAAATGCAAATTGCTGCCCATTTCCAGTCATTATTGTTTTGCTATTTTTGTGAGTGGGAGAGTTGGCCGTGAGTCATAAGAGAACACAAATGTGTCTATGGCAACAGTTGACGCTCAGCTAACACCCAACTGCTGATCACGGATAATTTAGTGGGTAACCTGTCGGCTCTGGGGAGAATATCAGCTAACTTTTTATTGTCTCTTATTTTGTTGTTGCCAGCTCGGCACCAGTGAATTGGTATGTTCCTCAAGTGTAGAGGTGATTTCCACAACTGTGCCAGCTTGGTGTCTCAGGGACCCACTATGTGTCCCAGTGGGAGGAGAGGCACAGCAGAGGGTGTGGCGGGGCCAGTTCTGCAGCAAAATGCAATCTCTGCTCACAGCAGGTTGACAGCACAACACACAGCACACAATACTTCACCTATGATATATGTATCTGGCTTAATTGTTGATGTGTTGTGTTAGATACGCGCTGTTCACCTCAGTGTTTTTCAGCTCTGTTTCTGATTGGTCCAGCTCAAGAGTGGGTAGACTCTCAGCCACGCAGATCACTATCAACCTGTGTGATGGATGTGTTTGTGTCTACATATCGCCTGTTCCGCCTCGTGACGTGACTTTACGATGCCGGAGTAAGATTCTTCGCAGATGGAAACGCTGCAGAATTGAAATGACTGATCCAGCACCCGTGGGATTTGTTTTAACCTACACATTGTATTGTCTTCACCACTTTATTTTATGGAGAAAACAATAAAAGCACCTAAAATTGTACCTTATTTATTTTTCCACCACTGTTGTTCTTGCCTCTAAATTGCCCTTCGGTGTGAGTGTGTGACTGAATGGTGTGTGTGTGCCTCTCGATAGGCTGGCGACCATCTGGGGTGTATCCCTGCCTCTCTCCTGTAATGCGCTGGGATTGGCTCCAGCAGACCCTAGTGAGGAATAAACGGGTCTATGAAATGATGGATTGACTGTTGTTCTTTAATGTTTGTGAACTGCTGCCTGCTTAATGGTAAAAGTTATTTTCTTATTTTCAGTTTGTGGCACTGCACGTCTGCACACAGGCACTTTGCACTCCTCTCCTACAATCTGGTCATTTGATTTCCTTCAGTGGCATCTTTAAAAGCGACAGAATGGAGGCTTAAGGATGAGCAAAACTGAGCCCCGTTTCCTCCACGGCTTCATTTAATTGACTAATCTGCTCTGCCCTGCCCATGAGCGCGGTAAGCCAGTTGTCGACTCAAAGAGCCCCCTCACTCCAGATAAATGAAGAAGGAGGGAGGAGGAAAAGAAAAAAAAAAAGTACATCTAAGACTGGAGACGGATTTCGCCCTAAACAGAGCGAGGGAAGAGACTTGTGAATTCTATTAAGATGCATGAGAAGACAGTCGCGCCAAAGCCACTTAATCGCGCTTCCGTTCTGCTTAATCCTAGCCTGGCAGATGTATGCCTGTAGGTGAAGCAGGACAAGGGGAGACGATGAGTCATGCAGCCAAGTCAGTGCACGGCCACACAGGAAACAAAACACAGAGCTACATCTCCTCCTCTTCCTCCTCTTCTTTCTCCTCCTCCAACACCTGCCACTTCCTCCATCAAATTCATACCTATAGCTCAGGTGAAAAGAAGATGAGGCAATTTCCAGTGAAAAATGTCACCGATGCAAAGGTTGCACGAGCAGGTGTGTTGGATATGCTAGGCCTTTAAATTTAGATGCTGAACCCCTATGTCACCTCTCCCTCCCAATCTCTATCTCACGATTTTTTTTTTTTTTTCCCAGAGGCTTATTTGTCTTCTCTCCCTTCACTTCCTATCATGGGCGTCATAAAGAAGGGGGCATAAATCGTGGCACGGACTTTTAGGAGAGGCGACACATGTAGTCATAAATTTGTATGACGGACGGGGGTGTGGGGGGGAACAGGGCGGGGTGGTTGGGGGACCAGTGTGAGAGAGAGAGAGAGGCTGGACACCTGTAGATGAAGTACCTGATACACATTTAACATTTTGATGTAGTGCAAATGGGCCATGTTATTGTAGAGTAGGGTTAGAGCCAACAGTTATTTTTTATGACACCTTTGAGCTCCATGCTTGCTGGGTGTTATTCATATTGATTCTGACCCAGAAGGCTAACTGCTCGCTTTTCCCCTGCCGAAAGCCGCGCAGCCCCTCTCAAATCACAAAGAACCGTTTACCTGTGTGAACGCCGCTAAAATAATAACATCGCCTCGCGTTCAACCCCTATCTGGAGCCTGTAATTTTAAAAATGTCATTTTGATGGTGAAAATGCTACGTCCAGTGTAAAACTCGCTGAGTAGATCTGATGTTTTTGTGTTTCGAGGTATCACAGGGATGCTTATCAACTAGTTATCACAGGCAGGATTTGTGTTCCGCTGTCTTCAGATGGCTGCATGTATTTTACTGGAATTACCTGATGGGGAAGACTTCCCTACATTTATATAATACAGCTGTGATGTAAGGCTAGAATATCATGGTATTCAGTAGATTCAGTAGTAAGTTATTCAGACCGCTTTACTCTATAACACATTAAATATTCATTATTTTAATGTAGATTTAAATGCCGTAGGCAAGTTACTCTAATTATTATTTCAGTTGAATATGCAGTATGTCAGAAACTGGGTTTCCGTCCAAATGTATCAAAATTTTAGAGCGGATTTTGTGATATGAGCAAAAAGAAAATGCAAATTGGTGCCCGTTTCTAAAGAGAGAGGTAGTGTGTTTGTGTGCTGTGATACCAAAACATGGGTCTAGTGACGTCATGGAGGCTATGCTGATTATTATTTATTACAATTTATTATTTGTAAAGTCTACGATTTAGTTTTCAAGTTGTTGAAGGACAGAGCCAGCTATATTAAAAAAAAAAAAAAAAAAAAAACATTGAGGCTTACAGCTGATTATTCATATTATCCATCAAACTGATGGTTGCTTTTTTGATTAATCTATTCATCATTTTGTAAATGTCAGAACAGTCCCAAGAGGCCATGACATCTTCAGTTTAGCTGTTTTATTCATGAAATTCCAAATATGTTTCATTTAAAATGATGTAAGACGCAGCAAATCAAAACAAGCTGGGACTGATTGGCTTTGTAATATTTCTTTATAATGTTTTTTTGTAAATATTCTTCATTATTTTGTGCTCCTTAGTACATTGGTGTGATAATAACAGCACCTTAAACCGAAAATACCTAAAGAAAAAAGAAATCAGACGCAGGTGCCTCGGTCTGACATTGGTTGCTAACCACACAGATCAGAAAGTGCACATAAAACCAGCCTACATAAGTAGGCAGCAAGCTGTGTCCTTTCCTTTCTTAACATAATGGTTCATGACATCACACCACAAACAGGCTCACTGAGTGTTTGCTCCATGTACTGAAAGTGATTGCTGTAATGACGGCCCAGCGGTGCTCAGCCAGTCTTCTGTTAAACACTGTAAAGCACATAGAACAGCGTGGGTGTGTCACTGTCACTGTCAATATGCCCATTTCATTAATGCATAATTACCAAGCCCCCCGGCTTTATAAATAAGTAAGCGTTAGTGGGTTAAGAAGTGTGGTAAAGGGCAAATCTGCATTAAAAAGCAATAATAAACCAGCTGCGGGGTTATTTCTGGGCCCATCATTTTGTTGTTTACTAGTATTTTTCACATTTCTTTTCTGAATTATGGTCGTCATTATCATCATCATCATCATCATCTCCATCGAGCTTTGAAAGTGAGTTGAAAGTCACACTTTTTTCATACTGTGCACTATTCTGCATTTTCAATCACCTGCGGATCACCTTGGAACTGCTTTAAAACTGCTCTACTGTATCAAAGAAGACTAGGTTCAAATCCAGTATTCAAACAGCCATGCTCATTTACAGCTGACCATTGTGCTAAGTATGTGATTGCACATAAAGATACAATACATATCATGCTCGTAATATGTAAGTCCAAGAGTGAAAACACAATATAATATTGAATCAATCTTGGGATGTTTAAAATGCCAAAACCCACACACAGATGCTGCAGTCCTACCTACAACACACATCTCTGCTCCGGAAAAGCGAAAATGTATCATTTCTATTCCTCTTTATCTCATTACTGCTTTGGCGTTTCTGATGTCTGCTGCTGGTCCCAAGTGATGACGCACAGCCGGCGCGTTGGCCTGAAAGCTGCATCAATCAATACTTTTCATATGAACACCAGGACAATGTGAAAAGGGTTGCTCATAACGACACACCCACAGAAGCATATCAAACCTCCTCAGAAGCCAACACAGGAGCTAACAGGGATAATCAAGATGAATTGCTAGCCTGAGTCATCATATATATTTCAATGTAAATCCTGTCTGGGAATGCTGAAAGCTCTGTCTTGGTGTTTAATTAAACTGAAGTGCCTGAAAACCAATCAAACGTCAATGCTTTATTTCATTCAGTGAAATTAAACCCAACTTCAATGGATATAATTTCATTTTATGAATGTGTGAATGTTATGTGTTTTGTATTTTAAACAGTTATCTAACCCTCTTCCCAATCATCCAACAAAACATCAACACAGTATTATATCCCCAAATGGACAAATATGACAAAAAAAGCAATAACTGTAAAAGGACATATGGTAACAAATTTCTATTTAATTGGAAGGCTGGTGGAGAATGGATTTCCTCAGGGATCTACAAAAATTTTGAGGTTTGTTTAAAAAAGGAAAACTCCTCAGGCAAAGTTATTTGAAAAAAAAAAATGACTGATCTGATTCAACAATTATGCAGCAAGGTGATGAATTCATAATGTAGGTTACTGTGTGACCTGCTACCACTAAAAGGAGTGATTTGTAGAATCAAGATTACTCACACAGGGTCCTATTTTTTCAGATGGAAAGAGATACAGAGAGAGAATCAAAGAGAAAACTATTTCTGAAGCGCCATTGGTCCATATTTTTCTCATCCAATTTAATCTGATTTGATTCGGGTGTTTCATCTGACAGCTGGGTTTTCTACGTTTGTCAATGCCGTACTTTGCTCATGTCAAAGATATTATGCGAGATTTGTGAATGTGCTTTTATGTGTAAAGTTTTAGTGAGTGGTGAGCTTTGCTTTCACACGCGACATTGTCGTAAATGAGACTCACCCTCAATGATTTTCAGAGTTTGAATAAAAGTATTATAACCTTGATGTCAACAAGTCTGTCTTTGGCATTTTGCCTCCTCGACAAGATACAAATACATCTTGACTTATACGCTGGTGGTGTAGAAACCGACTTGCATGCATAAAACTAACATTCCTTCACTACATGAGGCTAGATTTTGATTGGTCTTAGTGTCAAATAGATCAAAACCTACTCTAGTCAACAGTTAAAAAAAACTAAATACATATCTTAGAGTTCTGTGAGTAATGTTTGCTTTCTGTTTAAATGGTTTGAGCTAAAGAATAGCTGTCGCATCATACTCTGGAACATGGAGTTGTCAGATGATGTGAATCCTTGCAAGTGGGAATCTTTCTGATTATGCCCAACCGTCCGAAATAACACGAACACGCCATTATGCCCCCAACTGTCCACAAATGACCAAAAACTAAAAGATAATGGTAAAGGGATACATCGTAACAAATTTATGTTAATTGGAAGGTTGGTGGAGAAACATTTTGTTCAGGGATCTAAAAACATTTAACTTCTTAAGACGCACCTTTTTAAGTCTTATTTGTGAAAATAGTATGCCCGATATATAAGTAGCACAGTTGTTACATGTCGTTCGAAAGCAAAGGCTACTGACTATTAGATTAGTCTTGAAATTTCTGTTGGCTCGCACTTCTGTCCATCAAATCAAAGGTATTCAAACCTTCTTAGTCTGTCCTCATTGGCTTTTAAACCGGCTATCCCCTGACCCTATGCTTTGATTGGCTTTGCATGGTCTCAATCAATGCAAAACAACCTAGGGACCATAATTGTTGCATTATTTGCAGATAGAAACTTAGTTATTGGATCTTATCAGATCGGGATGGACAACCCTCTAAACAAAAATAATCCCATCACAGTG
This sequence comes from Lepturacanthus savala, assembly GCA_030544235.1. Taxonomy (NCBI): domain Eukaryota; kingdom Metazoa; phylum Chordata; class Actinopteri; order Scombriformes; family Trichiuridae; genus Lepturacanthus; species Lepturacanthus savala. The sequence continues at coordinate 17,104,169 of CM060461.1, forward strand.
TTGCCCACTGTAGTCAAATTGTAACTAAAGAATCTCCCCAGATTGAAGAAGGGCATCCAACCAGGTGGAGGACTTCCATACCTGCCCCCCGCCTCCGGTAATCTGAAGTACATCACGCGTCTGGCCTAGCCTTATTTCAAGAGTCTAGAAAATAGATAAAGCGGGTGACAGAGATGGAGATAACGTTAATCCCAGAGTGGCGCCGTGGTTAAAAGGAGTGGCCACTGTGCACAACGACAAAGTAATGAAGGCCCCGGGGGCCACAGCAAAGCTGGGCTGAAACGGAGGGGAAAAAGAGGTGGGGGAGTAGAGGGACACGGCAGGCAGCGAGGGAGATAAGAGAAGAGGTCGGGAGAGAAAAGCTGAAAGATGATAGATGATGAGACGGCATGAGAGAAAAAAAGGAAGAGAAGCTGATAAAGATAAAGAGGGTGCGAGAAGGGTGAAGGAGAGGGAGGAAGAAGACAAGAGGAGGTAATGAATGTGTCGACTGGAATTGTAAGACTGGAGGCATATTCACTGGAGGCGTATGAGCTGCATTATTACAGCCATATAATATGCTGCCAGGTAAAACTGTGCACCAAAACTTCTTTGTCTTTGTGGCTGCTAGCCGGCGTAGTGAAAAGCTGCAGCACCTCAAACTCTCGCTAACTTTGAAAATGATGCTTCTGTACAGGTTTTGATCCCAGGCTCTAAATAGAGAGCTAAGTGGTTAAAGCTGCTTTTATTGATTTTCATTCTGTTGGCCTCTTGGGATGGCAGAACAAGCTGTAAACACAACATTTACATATTATAATTATAAATGTATTACCTTTATTAAACCGTTATATGTGTCAGCAAGCATTTGGCTGTTTTCTACACCCAACAGAGACAGAGCAACATTAGCAGTCATTTAGAGGTGTGTTTCCGACCTCCTGATGAATGCGAGTCAAACATTCTAGCGATGATTTATTGTCAACCAGCTCCTGAGGGAAATATCAAACTCTTTAGCGGCTTAAACGCTTAGCTGTGTTCACCAGATGGTCTCTAACTTTGCCCGCCTGCTGTTTGGTGCCAGCCAGGGTTGTGGTTTAAAGGAGCCCTAGTTTGTCGTTTTCCCAGTTTAATATTATAATTTCCATGGTCTATTTATATAAATTAGGTCCAAAGCACCTAGTACAACCTGTAGCTGCGATGTAGTCTGTAGTCTCATACTTTCACTCTGGAAAAACCCTGTGTATCAGCATTCCCAGTCCCCAAGTCAAATACAAGCACTCTGGAAGGAGTTGGCAGCTACATGGATTCAGTGGTTGTTACTATTACTATTTTTTTACTACTACTTTTTTTATTACTTTTTTTTTATAATAGAACCTTTAAAGATAGTCAGTCCCACCCCGACTTCCCCTTATAATTACATCGCTCCACTTTTTGTCATCATTTGCGCAGCCATGATATCTCAGGGCATCAAAAAGATAGGTCGCTTTAGGCTTTCGAACAAACTACCAATGCTATAATGTATAAGCTACTAGAATAATTGTTGTTGTTTATGTTTGGTACACACATATTTTGGACACAAAATTGTTTTTGTTTTTTTTCCCCAAGACTGTAAAAGTTATTCAAATAAAATTGTTTTTTGGTAATTTAACAATTGCTTTAGTCATTTTTTTAAGAAAAAAAAAACATTCAGCTTGTCAAATGTAATGATTGAGAGCTTTCTGTTTTGGAACATGATGATAAACTGAACATCTTTGGGCCGTTAGACATATACGCTTGGACTGCGGGGACCATTTCTCACTATTGCCAAGTAGTTTACTTGGCTTTTCATTGAATAACGTAACCACAATGATCAGCTTCCACCCCCATGGCAGCCAAGATGACACAAACAGGCTTACGCTGTGCATATAGATAACTTATATGAGAAAGGGAATGATGACAAAAAAGTGTTAATTAATTGCTTAAAGCACAGTCATAGCAGTGAGATGATTTTTCTATTACATTTTAATACCGCTGCCAAGCATGTCATGATAATAAAATCCACTTAGCGGCTAATACAATTTCATAGTAGGTGCGACCATTTTAGATTCCAATTACAAGACCATCACAGATAACCAGGAATTATGCTTAGCTTTGTTTTCCAATGGGAAGCAAACACATAGAAAACACATTTCAGAAATCAACTGTGTTATTGCTGTCGTACTACACTCTTCGACAAATCGCTTTAGAGTGACGACTCTGCGGCAGAAACAAACGTTTGAATAAAGTGTCAAATATTTGAACTCTTCGAACCACCAGACATGCTCCTGAAGTCTCAGAACTCACGCTCCATTTCACCAGTTTTCTTCTGTTTTTCTTTTACCAGTTATTTTGCTGTGATTGTGAAACAGCTATGAATTATACTCAATTATAACACAAACAAACCAATATTGCTGGACTGATTGTAGAATAATTTGATTTGATTTGTGTTTTTTTTTTTTTTTTGGTTTGTTTGGGGGATTTAAATATAAAAATAAAAAAGACACAAGATCATCCCTCTGAATTAAATTCAACTGCTAACTGTTGCTTAAGAGTAGAAAGTAACAAACACATTTAAAATTAGTGTGTTCTTTTGAAGCAATTTGAAAGTTTTGCCACCAGACTTCTGAAGTCTCCTTTCTGTGTCTCTGTTTAACGATATTTCCTTCTGTCGGTAGAAAGACTGACATCAAGATGAATCCAGGAGGCTTTGAAAGAAATTGATCGTCTGTCACCCAGACTGTTGGATGTATGCGGCGCGGCTGTCGAAACTTTCTCATCCGTACTCCTTGTCTCTTGCTAGAAAGAAATAGCCTTTCCATTCCTTGGATCTTTGTGGATCAAACCTACCATCTCCTTTGCATCTTTGCTTCTCTCGCCTGTATCATTTCACGGCAAGCTACAGCTTGTGTTGTCTTTGTTTTTTTCCAGATTTCCTCTGTCAAGTTTGTTTCCGGCATCATATCCTACACTCACAAACATCTGTTGTGTAGAGGCGGACCCCCAGTCATTCCACGTTCTCTAAATAAACCTCTAAATTATAGCTAGAGTGAGGTTGTGTTTTTGCAGATGTTTGTATGAAACAGCCCTGGGGAAAAAAAAAATACTGTTGATTCCTCCTTGGCAGCTTATTATTTCCCAAGACACCCAGAAACTGCCAAGTATGGTTAGTAAATTAAATTAAGTACTTGATTTTGAGAATTATTTCAGTTTTTAATAGGCGATTAATGTCCCGTGCCATTTTTAAATCAAACAATGCCCCCACTTCAATAATGTGAAAGATTCGCCAAGGAGGATAGTCTCATGGGACAATAAAGTGAATGTCTTTAGGTTTTTGATTGTTGGTTAGAAAATACACGCCATTTACTGTACCAGTCCCAAATTTTGACCCATGTTGTTATTCAAGCGGTGTTTCCCACACACAGATCAATCTTTGGTGCAGCGCCACACTATGAAAACCTAGTGCCACAAATTGATTGCAATCAAGAGCTGCGAATACATACATGTCACTGGCCTGCGAATACATACATGTCCCCCCCCCACACACACACACACACACACACACACCTAACCTAATACATTCTACTTGTCTGTGGAAAACACTGTTCAAGGGTATGTACAGATTTCACTATGATGTGACATTTCATATAGTCTGTGATGAATCAATTTATAAAGAAAAAAAAAACGAGTTAGTGACATTTAGCATTTAACAAGAGCCAGATATTTCCCTCAGGACCTGGTGGAGAGCAGAAACACAACAAAAACAGAGTCAATATCGGACACATATTCTCCAAATGAATGACAATGTTGCTCCGTAACTGCCGGTGAGGGAGCAACTTCAACATATCCTCTTGAAAGGCGGTGATACGTCAGCATTGTGTTTCACAGCTTGTCTCCCAAGTGGACAAAATGCTTTAGGATATTTAAACAAGACTGACATGGTCCCACCTACAAGAGCAGAGCCACAAGATTAGTTTAGAATTATTGTATTTGTTCCCCCTCTTTTCTGTCTCCTTTCAATTTGGGGTCCCAGAGCCTATCTTGGTTGGTAATATACACATATATTAAGAGATAATAAACAATATCTATATATCTAGGACACACTTGGATACGCTGATTTATTAGCCAGGATTCACATTTTACTCCAAACAGATTGCAATAAAAAACTTTCACAAAAGTGACATCTAGTATTTTTGGGCCATTATTTGCCTTTGTAAGAGAGCCGGCACCAAAGAAATTACTTAAACCTCTAGGGCACCCAATTCAAAATAACCATAAAGTAGAGCTACCAGAAGACCAACAACTGAATAATTCAGACATCTCAATTGTAGTCTCGCAAAACCGGACCAATTGGATATCTTCCCCTCCTGCTGATCGTCAAGAGATTTCTAAATGCAGGGTAGTTGCTCGGACAGCCGTTACATTAAATTACAGCCTCCATTCCTGGAATGATCCCTTCGTTCTCCTCTGCAGTGAAACATATAATTCCTGTACTGTCCTGTAGTCCATGAATTATGTTTAATCAATGAATAAATTTCACAACAAACGAGTAGATATTGAATAAACATATTTTTTGTTTGCGGAGCACTGTCTCTGCTCTTTCATCAGCAATATGATTAACCCACGCTTTTCCGTCAGTTAATAATGATGCCTGAACAATAGCAGGGAACCACGTACATCACAGCTCTTTTTTTTAAAATTAGGACCGAATGTGCTACATTACAGTGGTGGAAGATGGATCGGCATGGGAATACCGAGGTTGTGGTGGTAGCCGTCGAGCTGTCACCCGTCATGCATCAGCTCAGCATCCTTTCTCCATTAGTGCTGCTCGATGCTTCCTCACACCGAAGGACTGTCACAGCGATCGTAGCGACTCCCTCTTGTCAACTCTCTGGTTGAAGTTGCAGGGGAATTAGCACGACACCTTGGCTAAATACAGTAGCTAACACGACCGCTATATCTGTCAGAGTGTTAAGGGCACCTGCTCAGGCTACATGAGCACGTGGCTACAGGCTACATGAGCACATGGTCCCCCCCCCCCCCTACTTGACAGTTGACGTTGTCCCCCAGGTATTACTTTATGACCCTGGGATCAAGCCAAACAACTGAGTATTATCAAAGTGTCAGAAATGCCACAAAGTCTCTTTGTGAGTGGTTGAAGAGCTGACTTTTTTTTTTTTTTTTTTTCGTGAAATACAAGGGATCGGCGGGATATTCATGTAATATTTATGGGTGAGAGCACAATAGAGCGAGAGATTTACAGAGGTGTCAACAGCTAAGCTGCATGTTGCGTAAGCCTGTATATACACACATCAAAGCACAACTTGATAGCTCAATTAAATGATCAAGCCAAGCTCACTTACAGCTGCCTCTTAGTCAGCATCATTGCGGCGCAGGAACGCACGAGAGGGACAAAAAAGGAATGTTTTTTTTAAATGAAGCCCCACCTTTTTATCCTACACTTTTTTTGTAGTCTTTGCTCAAGGAAAAAAAGGAAGCAATTAATTAAAAGGAGCTTGTGTATACGGTGTTCAGCGTTTCCCTCGCTTCCCTCCTGCCTGAAAAGTATGTCATCACTGCTGCATCAGCTCAATTCCAAGGGGAGTCTCAGATTTCTTCTTCTTGTTTTCTTTTTTTTCCCAGTCTTTTCTCTCAGTCCTCCATTTTTCCAAGAACATCAGAATGCTAATCTCATTATCGTGTGTGTGTGTAAGTGTGTGTGCATGCAAGTACAAAAGGATGAAGATGCCTTCCTTGTGTGTGTGTGTGTACGTGTATGTGCCAAAGTCCTTAATACAATATTCATACGCTCCCTTGGTGCTTTTACATTAGGGAAATATTAAAAGCTCCTCCATAACATCTTCTCCCTGCTTCACCAACTGTTCCGGCTTACATAGACTGAGAACTGGGCTTAATCATCACATGGGGAGAGATTCCCTTCAGGCCTGCCAGTGTGAGCTCAAACCCAGCATTCGCATTCTCAAACTCTTCCCTTCCACAAGGCCTGATATTTAATGCATAGGTGCCGCGGCAGGCAGTGATGGACAGGAGGGAAAGTTGAAGTTGACGTCGCACTGGCAGAATGCAAAGCATCAAAAACAGACCCACAGTCTGCGAGACACATCCCGGGAGGAGAGACAGGGAGAGAGTCGGAGGGAGAAAGGTAGGTAAACGCTGAGAAAAAGCGGCGAGGAGTGTGAAGGTGACTGAAAGCTGAAGAGACAGGAGGAGAGGAAAAATGAATTGTGGAAATCTAATCTATTTATATCCGGGTGTTTCTTGGGAAAGATGGAAGAGGTTAAAAAGGCATGGAGACTGCACTTAGAGAGCCAAAATGAGATGCAGGGCTGAGGTCCAATGGCATGTGGCATGATACAGTTACTGTATCAATACTAGGGACATTAATCAAATCTTAATACGTGATTTCATATTTTTAAATACAGTTCTGAATCTACCTTATCCAATATCATGCACACAAAGCCCTGATTTAAACGTCTCGTTTGTACTTCCTTAACTTTGTGATGTCATAGCCCCCTCTGTCTGTCCTTGCTTCCAGCACTGCCCACATGCCCCCCACTGTCACACCCCCTTTTTTCAGTCTTCAAAGTGAAAATCGGAAGAATATTTATGAGACGGACCAGAAAAATGACTACTTTCTGGAGCTCCAGCGATGGGATTGAGAGTTGAATTTCTGTACTTGGGGGGAAAAAATTGGCCTTCAGTTATCAAACTCACTGGAAGGTATATGGAACATAACATTCGATAACAGACATATCTATTCTTTTTCTCTACTTTAAATAACATATCTTGCATCACATTTGGGCTGTTTAACCGTTTGTAGGGTTGCAAAATGATGGAAAAATTCCAGGTACTTTCCAAGGGAAGTTAAGATGGGGAATATTCAATTCAATAGTCTTATGCTTTGGGCTCAAAAGTGTGGCCTCAAGGGATCTAGAAATCATCTGTGTATGTGATAGATAACTATATGTTTTGGGTTTCCCTCATCAAACTCAGCAAATAACAATACAACAACTCCCAAACACTGTGGTGGACGAATTGTTTCCTGCACATTCACCAAGCTATGACATAATAATGGAATGTTACGAGATGGAACATTTTTAAGATAAATATAAAACAAGTCCAGACACGGCTGATTGGCAAATTGATCTCAAAAGGGTATGTTTAGTGCAGCTACAAGTATGGCATCGCCGGCACTGCCTGAGTTGCGCACACTGCATCAGTCCGCCCAGTGGCTTACTGAAAAAGTCAACCTAAGTATTTGCTTCGTAATGGATTTATTCTGATTTATTTCTGTATATTCCCATTAAGTCCAATATATTCCTGATAATTCCCATGGAAAGTTACCAAGCTTGGAAATTTTGGAATGTTACAACCCTAATTGTTTGTCATGCTTCGAGTAGCCGAGTCATCCGCTTTGTTACCTAAACGCATATCCAAAGGTAAGGGCAGCTTACTAAAGCACGGCACACACTGGTGGCATGTGACACAGCTCATTGCAGATTGATGGCATCCTTTCCGGGCATCATGTCAACGTTGCACAAAAGGGCCAATTTCATGACATTGGCTCCCTGGGTAGGAGCAAGCTGGCGGCTATTATATGTCAATCATGTGATGGTATATCACATTGGTTGGTGTGTGTTACCACGTTGCTGGAATACGCTAGTTGCACACTCAAATAATAAAATGCAAAAAAGTACAGCTGTAAAACTACACACACACACACACTAGGGATTATTGCACTTCCATGTAGATGAATATTTAACAGATATAACACTATCATAAATCTGATTCCATGTGTCAAGGCCTTTACACTGGAGGACGCACTCAGTGGGCTATTCATCACTACAGGCATGGTGTTGCAGTATCTCTAATGTACATAACTCTTTAACACGCATTGGAATGGTGGCACATTTGCCCAATAAAACATACGTGGTGCTTTTCTCAGTGACAATGTTTACCACAACTGATGCTTGACAGGGTGGCAGTATATTCTTTATGGAAGTTTTGTGACATTTATTCCGAAATGTATAGGGCTAAGGGAGTGTGTTGACGATGCCACATAGCTGTGTCATATCATATTTCACTGGAATGGAGCTGCTGTGTAGGATTGTTAATGTAAGTTTTCCATCACGCTGTATGCTACATTTCTCTTTGCCTCAGGGAATGGGTAAACTGAGGCATGATGCAAAGAAAAAAAGAAAACATCAGGGTGAAAGAGTTTTTGGAGCTTTGTTATTGGGATCTCCTGTAGGTAGGGTTTAGCTATTTGCTTACATCAGAACTATTATATCCAAGTCTTAAGCACTTGAAACAAGTGTGTTAACCTGATCCGGCGATGCATTGTTACAAGGAATTTTGATGTTTCTCCATCTCCCACGCTCTTGTGGATTGTTGAATTAACGCATCTGTCCTCATGTAGCCGTCTTTTTCGCCAATTTTGTTACGCTAGGTAAGCCGAAGGCTTGCGTGAGAGTCGGCGGTGAAAAGCAAAGACGATAAAAGTTTCTCGCTCGTCGGATCAGAGCCTTCAAAAGGGAACAGCATGTACTGGATAAAGACATGTTGGCATGCTGCTGTTTGAAGCGAGCGTGTGAAGAAACAGCCCACTGTTGTTCACAGTAGCACAGTTACTGACAACTAAAGAAAAAAAAAAACAGCAGAAAAATGATGGAATTCAGGTCAATGGTAAGAAATAGTGACCGAACCTGAGAAGACGTGCAAGTTTTTAAACGGTTACTACTGTGGTGTAAGGGTTTCTTTTGGTGTGGATTTTTCAGCGAGTTGGAGATGATAACCTGCCCAGCTGCTTTGATATATTACAATTTTCAAGCAAATCAGCTCCCCAAATTGATCATATTTGAAGTTGTTTTAGCTCGGCAAGCAGTGACGACAGCAGGGACAACAGTGGGATGTATGAAATTGGCTTCATATGCTGCCAGATTTAAGCAATGTAGAAAACAATTAGACTGTGACCACATGGATGAAGAGTAAACTGAGAGAGAGAGAGAGAGAGAGAGCAGAGCAGCTCCGCTATTACACTGTTGGTGTCTTACAAAAGCTTGGCAATTCATATTCTGCCGCTTTAGGATGCGAAATCTCTTGTGACCGGATAGAACTGTCTCTCTTTTAAGCTCGAATCTTAACAGAAATGTGTTTTGTGAACCATTTATGCCATTTTGCCGTCAGGGCTTTTTTCAGGGTGTGCAAATGAGCCATTCCTAAATGGCTTTCAATAAATGTTCAGATAGGTAGGTCATTCAATTTGTAGATGAAGCCATAATAATAATAATAATATAAAAACCAGGGAAGCCTTTGTCTTTCCTATACTGTAGAAAATGTAGAAAAGGTGGCACCTAGTCCAACACCTGAACATCTTTTATGTATAATTATTGGCTGAGGTAGATATATTTTACATGGATGTGTATGTACATACGTATGTATATGCACATACAATATATGTTAAGAGACTGAACCTTTTTTTGTGAATTTAATGAACATTTTGTCTCTTCTTTTCTGAATTACCCTCTTCTGTGTCATGTTCATCTTCCACTTGTGTAGCAAGGACAACTTTACTCCAAACCACCTGTTTACAATGAATTAAAGACGCAAGAATGCAACAGTGCTTAGCCCTCCTACAACAAATCAAATGGTAACTTTTCTGTTTAATGTTAGGTGTGTGGTCCCATACAAATACAATGAATACAAACCTAATGTAGATTAGTTGATTAATCTATCAGTTGTCAATAATTACATTAATCACCAACTATTTTCATTTTTGATTAATCAATTTGATTGTTTTAAGAAAAAAAAATTCCAAATCCAGCTTGGTTCCATCTTATCAAATCTGATCATTTTCTGGTTTCTTTAGTCTTCTACTTCTAATAGTGAACTGATGTTGTGGATTGTTTGTCTTGACAAAAAGACATTTTGTGTTGTATCTTTGGATTTGTGAAACAGCGACCATCATTTTACACCGTGTTTATGAATCAAACAACTAATGCATTAATCATTTCAATAATCAATAGATTATTGGACTAGCAGAATAGTCATTAGTTGCAGCTCTATATGTACATCTCTCTGCGTGTATGCAAATTGATTTATTGGGGACATTTTTGCAACACTCACAATCTTGCACCTTATCTCACTTCTCAAAGATCAGGTGTTGATGAAATCATTACAGATGACATGATTCGATCCCTTTAGGGCTTTTTATTGATTCGGTCTAGGCTGCAGGGGGCCTTTATTTTCTCTAGGGAATCAATCTCTCTATCCCACACACACACACACACACACAATTAACCCAAACAATAAATGCGTCACCTCCTCCCCAGCAGAGTGTTTACAGAGTGTTTAAAATCTTTCCCAAGCTGGAGGTTGAATCCCTATTGTGTTTTATCAATAAGCAATAGAGACCCTCTTTAAAAGGCGAGAGCTGGGGACCGCTAAATGCATGCCAGGCCGCCCAAGATCTCTGCATGATACTGATGACACCATATTCTGAATTGGAAAATATGCCCATATTTCATCACTGGAATCCGGCGGGAAAATGTGTGTATTGATGGGGCCATTGTAGAAGCCCCATCTCCTCCGCACTATCAGCGCTGCTACTTAACTCCTTTACAAATGACATACTGAGCTCATCAGTCATCATTCACCATATTGAGCTCTCTGAAGGATCCTGCTGGAGAGCAACCCAAGACTGACCCCATAGAGATGAAATTACAACTCAATATAAAGAAAACGGCCCGACGCAGTACATGAATCAGAGCTGGGACGCACATTTCCCATCAATCAAAGCTCTGTGCCCTCATTAAAAACCTACTTGTTTGGGTGTGTGCGAGTGTGTGGGTGTGTGTATTTGTGCCCTCGGAGGCCCATTGTTCAGTCCATTGGTCATATTGCTCACTTTAAATCACCTCATCAACTTTAATACCTTCTGCAAGCTGATACACCCATCAGCCTGGTCAAGGAGACATACACACACACATTTGATAGGCTCATTACCTCAGTCAAGGATACACACACCTTCAGCGCATGCATGCACAAATGCACTGCATCACCTGATCACTTGCATAACCTCGCTTTGTTGGTAATAGCTTTCGCACTTCCGCACATTCTCAAGAAGATCCCGATGACGGAGGGTTTGATCGATCAGTAATCCCTGATGGCAATTGCTCCAGAAAAAGGTCACTGGACTCATGCCAGATGCCAAGGGAGGTGGGGGTGGGGGGGTGCACAGATAATGATGAACATCCATCTTGAAGTGCAGGGGGCAAATGAAGGGACAAAAAAAGCACTGGGGTCTATGATATGTTGTGATGTGATGTATCTCATAGGCTCCGGTTCTTATTAACTCCTCCGATAGCCAGACCGGCTGCGCTCTGGGAGTTGGGTGCATTCTCTTTCTGTTCACGGTGTTTCCCAGAAATTCTAAGTGTAGGATTGCCAGTGTAATGGTGTCATGTGTTGTAGTCTAATGGATCACTACATCATTGTCAGATGGATTGTAATACCTGGCTGTCATTACGAGAATAAGGCTAAATGATTAATAAGAGAGCCACAGCTGGGGTGACTATAAAACTTTTTGTCTGTCCTTTCACCATCAGCCAGATGTCTTCCATTTGCTTCTTTGTGACCAAGATCAAGGAGGGTCAGGTCAAGTCAAAATAATGACAGGTCTAAATGCAAATGTCAGTGTGTCAATATGTCTAATTCTGGACCTAAGAAAAGTCTATAGCAGCTCGGACCATCAGAATAGAAAATCCTCAGCTCTGTCAGGATCAAATAATTTTAGAAACTGAATTCATGCTCATTGGTTTCATGAAGGTTTTACCCCGGGTTGCTTTGACTGGAGTTGGTTGTTCTAGGGTTGTTCCATTACCAAAACTTTGACCTCGATAGTATACTTGACTAAAATACCTCTATACCAGTACTAGTACAATACCACAGCAAAAATGGAAAACACCAGGAAAAGTATCTTGACTAATAGATTACTGAGAATATAGACCTTAGTGTTTGTTTTATTGATTTGGAAAACACATAGGACACTACATTTTCTGACTATGCCATTGAACATTTTTTATCACCCACTTTCCTTGTGGTTGTCTCTAAATCTATTTGAGCCGGTCTCAGGGATTGTTGCTAAACTGTACATAGTTTATGACACGATTACTTTAATTCTGTTTGTGTTAGCATGATTGTTGTTTGTGGTTTGTGGTTTTATCTGTGTTGAATGTCATACTTTTTGTATAGTAAGGGTGTTTAATAATAATTAATTGACATTTATGGGCTTTTCGCACAACAGACTTGGCAGAAATGGTATATAATATTTGCAAATATGTTTTAATGACTATATAATGTATGTGTGTATGTATGTATAATGCCACCCTAGATTTTTCCTACACGCACGCCACTAGATACCATACGGTGTAAGAACAGGAAACCAGAACAACATGTTAAAGTACACTTTAGATTTTGGGGCTGTAAAACAATCCAACATCCTATTATCCAAAATGCACTGATACGTGACAAATTAGTCCCATCTGGTCCAAAATTTAGCAGCATTTAGAAGAGTTGGAATGAGCTTGTTCACGGCATGGATGTAGTTAGCCCTGCCCACTACCTCAGTTTCTATTACATCCACACATAAGCAACAGCAAGGGTTAGTTGTGGTCAGAAATTAAATTAATTACATTTCCTGCTGATTATACATTTTTTTTCCTCTGTGAAAGATTACTGATTGGTCCAAAAATATTCCTATCTCTCTGGAAGTTTCAATTTAAATCTTACGTTAAGTTTGTAAGTTTGAAATGCTGCATTTACCAAATTCTGGTATTTGACGGAAAAGGAATGATGTTATTTTTAGATTCAGCATAAACCACTGCATCAAAACTGCATGACTCAAGAGTCTCAATGAGTTGTGGAGAGAAAGTGCGTTAGCAGCTGACTCCAACTTTTGAGACAGCACCCACTATCCCATTACATGGAGGAGACTCTATTATACCTTTAAGAGATCACAAGATGGACACACTCTGCTTCACTGTTATATGAAACCGGCAGCAGTAAGGGAATTTAATCTACAAGGAACATTTCAATTTTCCCACCATTAGTTTCCAGAGATTTTAATTAAGCATAAGCCATAAATCTCCATTTTTCTCACCATTTCTCTTCACACACTTTGAGCTCAGTCAGCACACTGCCTAACAACCAGCATGCAGAGAATATGCAAACAAACCATATCAGGGCATTAGCTTCAGTGCACACATAACTAAAACAAGAAAACTTGACCATATTACACCAATTATTCAATGGCTGTTATCCATGTTAGATCCCACTTTGAAGTTCCAATATCATAGTAAGTGACATTTGAATAGCTTTTTGATTAGTCTGTGTGTTCTATAATACCATTCCATGTTTTAAAACTCTCAATCCACAGAGAAATGCATGCATGTAGAAGCTGTGCCTTAAAATTAGCACATTAGCACATTGTTTTCCTAGACTATGCTGGTGCAAGATATCACCACAAGGTGGCCCCAAACAAGCACCTGTTTGAAGGTCCATTTACAGCAATGTTACCAAACAACAGAAAATTCATCAGATTTATCAGATCATTACTAAAATTTAATCATCTGTTCATTGTTCCATTACCAACATTTGCTAAAAGTTTGATGAAAATCAATCCACAACTTTTTGAGTTATCTTGCTAACAATCAACCAAACACCAGCGAAAACATAACCCCCATGGCTAAGGTAATAAGGAAATAGTAACGAGGAAAAAGAAAATAAGCAGGTGGCAGGGCCTTTTTCCTGTTGTGCCCTGTTCTTATAGAATAATCTCCCTGCTGGTGTCAGACAAAAAAGGTCCTTTAAATTTAAATACAAAACTCATTTTCTTACCTTAACCTACAATTAGTTCTCTTTAATTGATCACTTCGTGACCTCGTACTGCGCAACAGGTTAGATTCTGTCTCAGTGAATTTACTAAGCGCTGTCCTGCCGACAAGAGTATTGATCACCGCCACTGTTCTGATTGCATCTCGCTAACCTTCTGTTTGTTTGTTTCCCCTCTCTCTCTCTTTTTCTCTCTCTCATTATTTCCTCCTGTTCTCTCTTGTCTCAGGCATCTCGCTGGGCTATCCTGGAGCTGCTTTGCTTCCCTTGCTTGTGCCATTTTTTTTTTTTTTTGGAACCTGGTTCCCCATCGTGTAGGAGCACAGCCTCACTACTGTCTCTGAATGATGTCTTTATCCTTCTCTCTCTCTCTCTCTCTCTCTCTCTCTCCCTCCTGCGAGAATAATGCCTTTTTCTTGTCTCATCTCACGTGTGTGTAATTGGTGTGATGTGAGTCTCTCCTGTGTGCATATCTAGCCTGTCTTCCTCTCAAATCTCAATGGTGGTACCTGGAAGCCTCAATGGTGGTACCTGCTCAACACTCTTCACATTCCTGTTTGTGTATATATATATATATATATATATATATATATATATATATATATATATATATATATATATATATATATATATATATATACATTATTTAGTTAGTAAAGTATTTTTATAGTTTGTTTTGGGTTTTTTTCCTGTTCAAATCGACCAGGATAACGACATAGGATATATTACTGTACAGAATGTAAAGCCACCGGAGGAAAATTTGGTTGTGTGGTTTCACTACGGTAAATCCGCCATTTGCGGGAGTCTACAGTTTACAGTTATTATTTGTATTGTTTTTCTCCTTGTAGGAAAGATAATGATGCAGAACAGCAGTACTGAGGGGCGGGTGAACCACATTTACATCCGGTCGTGTACGTGACCCTCGTAAATGGGATGAGTCACTGGATTGTTCAGACACATTAATCCTCAATAAATAAAATTCCAATATATATCCTACATCTTACAGCACAATATATTGGCCTCATGCAACTTTAAACAAGCAAAGACCACCTACACACTGCATAATAACCCCCAAACATCTCCAATAAGAGGTTTTAAACAAACACATCTAACACAGCGTGGCATAAATGCAAACACATAAAAAAAAACCAACAGGCCACTTTATACTCAGTAAACACATTATTTAACAAATACAATGTATAGCTCAATATTACTGTACTGACTTAGATAAGGTTTTTATTACTCAGGTAATAAATAAATAAAGTTACTTTCTGAATCATTTTTATTCAGTGCTTGTGGATTGTCCCTAACAATAGTGTAATAATCGGGCATGATTTGAATTTGGTGATTTTTAAACTGTGGTTTACCAGTAAGGTCTATGCTTTGTTGCCAGGTGCGTTTTCTCTCTGTTAGCTGC
Organism: Lepturacanthus savala; assembly: GCA_030544235.1. Lineage (NCBI taxonomy): Eukaryota > Metazoa > Chordata > Actinopteri > Scombriformes > Trichiuridae > Lepturacanthus > Lepturacanthus savala. The sequence continues at coordinate 17,119,488 of CM060461.1, forward strand.
AAAGAGAAGGAGCGAGCAATGCCTGACCCCATGATCTGGCAGCTCCCCGGATGTATCGTGTGGCTGCAACTCTGGCAGTCAACTCAACATTGCTGGATACAATGAACATCAATGAGGCATTGACTAAAATGGACTTCAGGCCCTTTTTTCAAAGCCTGATATTATAGAAATGATTTATTACATTCGTTAAGGTAATTAATGCAAAAATGACACTGATATAACCATTTGTTTCCAGGTTTCTATAATACTAGTAAAATATTTATATAAATATATACTATTACTAAATAGTTTTGCCTCATTGGCACATTTAAACATGTTTCCAATGTTTTTTTATGTTTTGTTACTAGTCCTTTATTACCCCATTATATGAATTACAGTCTAATACCAAACTATTACACTGTTATTACCTCTATCATATTTTTACCATCTTGTCACTGTGCTGTAATTTAAAGGGCAACCATAAAAATGTAGTTAAAAAAAACTACATTGTAACAACTGGTTGATAATGTAACAAAATGCTGAAACCGTTATGCATTTTTCACTAGTTGTTACAATATTTCCTTTTATTATATTTTACATTGTTACTTTTTTCAGCTCTTGTTTTTTATTAAAATATTTGACTTGACAGAAGACAAATTAGCACTAACTGGATCCATATATAATGAAGATTTTGAGTGATTACAGCTCTTATTTAATTAGCATTTTGTATAATGACGACGTTCACTCAAAGGTCAGCTATTATTTGTACAAGTTCACCTCTCTCTGTAACAACACCTGGACAAGCCCTCATGAATAATGCGCATTTTGTTCTTCCAACCGAGTATTCACATGCTGATGTGTATCCAATTATCTAGCGAACTGTAATTCTCCAGTACTGCAGTTCAGACTGGAAGTTATTAAAAAAGGAAAAAAAAAAAGAAGAGAAAGAGGAGGTGGAGGGGGAATATTTCACAGTCTTTATTTTCCCATTCTGGGCCAGCAAAAGGGTTCAAAATGATATTGCTCTCAATCTCTGGAGCAAATCTTCTCTCTTGTAAAAATCAATACCACATTCTTTTTTTTTTGCTTCTTCTTCTTTATGCTTTTAATTCTCTTGTGTTCTGTTCCTGTACTTGCAATCCCTGCTGCTGCTGTCCACTGTCCCGTCACCCTCTTTCCGATACAGAAAGAACAGCAGCGGCGTAATCTTCATGGGCTTCGGCGGGAACTCTGTCTACCGGCAGAGTAATCAGATTTCCAGCGACCCTCCGCCCAGGCTGACCCTTCCCATCTCTTCCCTGAGTAATGGGCTCCATCCTGAGCTCTCTAGTGACCTGTGGGTCCCTTAAAGCCCTCCCTTTTCCCAGCCCCCTCCGCTTCCTCACACCTGCCTCTCTCTCTCTCTCTCTCTCCCTCTCCCTCTCTCTCACAGCGGCCAATTAAAAAGCAGCGACAGCGGTGACAGGGGTCCCCCGCTGGTGCGAGTGATTGGACGAGCCCGAGCCTGCGGCGAAAGTCAGCGGCTCGTCCGTCTCCTTTGATCTCCGGCGACTTCCCAGCACCCAATAAATCATTTTCCCATCGAGCGGCGCCTCTTTGACCGAAGCAATCAAGGAATTCCACTTTATCTGCCACTGATATCAAAGCGAGCTTCACCGTTAAACATTTAATGGTGATTTCAAGGATGACCCCGAGATAGGCACGGCCGCTCGGTGAGTGGAGTCAGACGTGATTTATCGTATGTGTGTGTGTGTGTGTGTGATGGAGAGAGGAACGGACCTACAGCATAGGGCGATCACACCAAGGAAAACAGATTTACACCTGCATACACACCTACTTGGTTGTCTTTTACAAAATTCCAGATTACAACCTGACCTGATAAGTCAGGCAATAAAGGACCCAGAAGAGTAGAGTGTGGTGTGATCCAATAGAGGGAGCAGCTGGCCAAGGCAGAGCCCTCTGTGCCTGTCATGTCCTTCCAGCAGCCAAGGTGACTTCACTTCCTGAGAGCAGCGAGGAGTAACAAGTCCTGCCTGATTTACCGGTTCAAAGCTTGCGACATACGAGGTACTCCACCGACTAGAGGGGAACTTGCAGAACAAACAAACACATTTCCACTCAGAACTCCATTTTGGTTTTAGGGATTTCTAGACAATTGGAACCACTTTCTGTGGAAGAAATTGTTTTTACAAAATGGTAGTGAGGTAGTCTGCGCTGTCCACTTTTGTAGAGTAGTAGAAATACTCCTCTGGCTTTAAATTATAGTCACAGTATTCCATTGTTTCCTCGTATGAATTTGCTTCAAGGTGAAAATTGGTGCTACTGGAGCTTGAATATATATATATATATATATATATGCTGGGCAGAGATATGGTAAAAATCTCTCCAGGTTTCTGGCACAGATGTCAAAATGGACAGTGATTTGGATCAACTTAAGATGATACACTTAAGCAGATGGAGTCAAGGATGCTGCTTTCCATTAGGTTTTAATGGGAATTGATTATTTCATGTTTTTTCTGTTGAGTTGTACGCGTTTTTAATCAATGATGGAAGAAGTACTCAGATCCTTTTTTGAAGTAAAAGGAGCAATACCACAATGAAGAAAAAATACTCTATTACAGCTAAAGCAGAAAGTAGCTTATGAAGTATATGTAGTGTAGTGTAGAGTAAAAAAGTACATTTATTGCTGAAATGTAGTAGTAGTATTGGGATACAGTTATGTCAAAATACTATTTAAGTAGATTACTTGAGTAAATGCGTTTAGTTACTTTCCACTGTTCCTTTTTGTTTTTCTATCTTGGGATGTGTAATACATGCTGTAGCATGATCACCACTTCTGTATGTACAAAAGAAATACTGTGTAGTTTAGTGATGCTCTTCAAAGCTCTTCAAAAAGTATCATCAAGAGGAAAACTTAGTTTCAGGATGAAAACAACACCACATTTAGAGAAGAGGAAATCAATCTCGGCGCATAAACTTGAAAGAAATCCTTGATCCGGCCCATGGTGAAAAACATCCTCCAGTATGAAGACGCCCTCATGGAAAAGCACATTGTATCTCTCTCTGAAGACAAGTGAGCCACAAGCTCCATCACTTCACATCACTGAGAACCCGCATCATGACTGAACGCAACACAGCTCCCTGCTTTCATCACCCCGTCTCGCAGGGAAGCCGTGACCTCTCTATCCATCACAATGAATTCACCCAGGCGCACGCACACATGCGGATTGAACACACACACATGCACACACACACACACACACACACACACACACACACTTTAGTCTATTATTTGGTCACCGGCTCCAGATGAGTGCACACATGCGCGCACATAAATGCATTTATGAGCTAAATTTGCCACCGCGGGAGCAAACAGATGTAAACACATGTTCACCTACGAGTGCGTTTACGTCGAGGCTCGCATGTGCACAATTAAACAGGCGGCCAAACATTGCGGGCTAGTGACTCAATCTCCCTCCACGCTTGGATCTCTCGCAGTCAATAGCAGCAAATCCCCTCACAGCTTTTAATCAGATGGGCGACTATTGGAGCTTAGCTAATGAATGCGGTGGGATAATATAATCTCGATAATCTCTATGAAGCCACTAATTGAACCATATGTTAAATTTGATGTATGACTTCATTAAGATCTGACGTCTTCTTTTAATGCGATGCCGTCAGTGACCTTGACAGGCTTAGTGCGTCACCGTCGAGGCGAAGGTCCAATCCTGTTAGAGCTATTCAGTGGAGCTGGCACATCACGGGCTGCCTGCAGGATCTGCCGAGACGCCGAGTTGAAAGCCGCACTTTAAACTTGGAATGACTCCTGATAGCTGGGAGGAGGGGGAAGAAGTACAGAACAAATAGTTCCTAATGAAGCGCCGGAACTCGGGGTTCTTGATGTTTCAAAGGTAGCAGTAGCATACGGAAGATGATGATTAACCTGCATTTGCCCAAAGGCTTTCATTCTGTAATTAAATTAGATTGGGTATAACCTCTGAATTAAATTAAAAAAGGTAAATTTGCCGTTTATAATGGAATGGTTATTTAAAAACTCGGGCACCTATGTACCGGGAACGTGGAATTATTTTCAAATTGGTGCCGTATGAAAAACTGTGAACAAGGCTGCAGATTCCCTTTACTGCTCTTAAGGGGATTACCCACAATGGCCGTATGAGTGGGATTGGTTTTACAAATTGGCGGTCGCTCCTGACATCAGAACAGGCAATAATTCAAATTGACTTGTAGACGTACACTTTCCCCAGTGGGTGGGATAGAAAAACAATGGCTTTTTACCTTCCACCTCCTTAAGGTTGCTTCTGTGAAAGATGATAAAAGTATATATGTATAAGCAAGAAAATATAATATCATAATATTGGATCTAATTAGTTATACATTAGTTGTTTTTTTTTACAATGATCAAAAAATGTCCACATTGTCACAACATCGAATGCTTATTTTGTCTGAGCTGTTAACCTCTTAAGAAACACTGTAACAAGAGCAGTACGGGAGAGCAGCAGGGGGTCATTTACGGCAATAATAAGCTCTAATCATTGGTTTCTATGCACAATTATGGTCTCTAAGTTGTTTCACATTGATTGACACCATAAACGAACCAGTCGAAGCGTCGGGTTGGGAATCAGCCGGCTTGAAAGCAAATGAGGGCCAACAACAAAAGTTTGACCACCTTTGGTTTCATCGACAGAAGTCCAACCCAATGGAAATTTCTCAGGACATGACCAATGGAGGGCGACACGGTGGCACAGGGGTTAACTCTGTCACCTCACAGCAAGAAGGTCGCAGGTTCAAGACTTCCTTGGTCCTGGGTCTGGGACCATCTGTGTGGGTTTTCACCGGGTACTCTGGCTTCCTCCCACAGTCCAAAAACATGCTCAGGTTAATTGGAGACTCTAAATTGCCCGTAGGTGTGTGTGTGTGCCCCACGATTGGCTGGAGACCATCTGGGGTGTATCCCTGCCTCTCGCCGTAATGCGCTGGGATAGACTCCAGCAGACCCCTGCGACCCTAATGAGGAATAAGCAGGTATAGAAAATGACTGACATGACCAATGGAATCATTGGATAGCCATTAACCAGGGCTGTCGAATGATATGTGACGTGTCGGAACTGGCAACTTGTGCATATCATTTTCCCAAATAAGACTGAAAAAGAGGACAAAACACCCAAAATTCAGCTTATAATGATACAAAAAACATCATATGAAAATATGCAAATGCTTCCACTGGAGAAACCACTGGAGAAACTGTAATGTGTGAATGTTTTGCATTTTTATCTGGTTACATTCCAGGATAAAGGTTTTGCTTGCAGGAATGGGAAGACAAAGTGAAGTCCAATAAAATAATATGTCTGCATTTCTGTATAACTTACGTTTAGTTTGACTGAGAGATAAAGTAAATGAGTCTAACGAAACGCTTATTTATAACTCCAACAAAAATAAAATACTCACAGAACACTGCATTGGCTTATGATTTACTAGTATAATATACTCACGCTTTTATTACATCATTCATTTAAAACGAAACAAAAGAAATGAACTTGCGCAAAAGGGTGTTGCTGTTTAATTCCTATGAGTGTCCACAGAAGCAGAGAACAAGCTCTACCAATCAGCTTCTAGTGTATGTGTCCTGAAAAACAAAACCCAGGGTGAAAAAAAAAACAAAAAAAAAACCTAAATGCTCGGTACTGCTTCAGAAGCTTTATATATAACAGGGATTTCCAGTCAGAGGACACTGTTTAGAGACGTTGGGTAGTAAATCAAACTGAAATTGCAGACAGCAGGACACGTCCTCCTGCCTTAACTGGAAAGTACGCCCTTGGATAAATTCATTGTAACAACTAATCAATTGCACAATTTGTCGCTGATTAATTGCCTGATAGTCAAATATCTAATTACCTGACAAGTCATTTAAGCGCAACAAAGCGTTTCAAATTGTGACACGCAGTCTAAAATGCATAAAAAAGTCATATAGTAAGGGATCTCGACTTGTGTGTCGTACAAAACCACAAGACGTTTCTTTAACATTCACCATCCTGTCTGTAAATTCAGCTCTGCTCTCTTGTCGTGAAGCTGTTCTGCAGCAACTGCATAGCAGCAGTCGCATAGCTCGACTATCACCCCGTATTTCTTCCCATAACTGCTTTATTATTTATGAATATTGATTGAGATCAAAAGCCTCTTACTTAAAGAGCACACACACCGGCACGCATTTTCCTTCCCGAGCGTTTCATTTCGCAATATTCATTGCCCGAAAATCCATGTGTTCACCTTCGGTGTTGTCGAATTGCAAAGTCAGATTCACATGAGCGCCTTTCAAACCGCACGCATGAATGATTTCAGAAAGACTCGGGTCAGGTTAGTCAGCCAAAACGCATGCAAGCAAGAGAGGGAGGGGAATCGCATTAGCTTCCATTTTGGAATGTCTTCTCATGAATTAAATATGTAATCAGGCATGAAAACAGAGCCAGACAAATTTGGAGTTTTTACTTTGTTGAAGCCAGGCCAATAAAAAGCAGAAACATGCCTCTCCAAGGAATAAATTAGCATTATCAGGGGCATGTTACTTGGAACTCATTTCCTCCCTTTCACACTTTCAGTGAGTTATCACATTTCTGTGAGACAAAAAAAATGAAGAAAATACATTTTAAGAAACGATTGCTGATGTTCAATTTCAAATGAGCATAAGTGAATCTCTGCTGCTTTATGCACAAATTCTCCCCAATACTGAGAACTGAAATTGAATTCTGTAATGCTGTGGACACATAAAATGGCAATTGAAGGCAATATTTCTATGTAAAATAAAGTAGTCTCTTGAATATCATCAGATAGGGCTGCATAAGACGCCACATGTTAAAGGTGCATACCACGTTAAAATATGCTTATTAAGTCTTAAAAAAATGTGGATACCTTCCAATTTCCAATTTTCCTTCCATCCTGCCTAGGAGAGACTGTGATGTCACATTTGAGGATTTCTGCCTAATGAAGAGAATTAACTCACCATTACTGATATTTCAACCACTAGAGGGCAGAAAAACTCCACAACAAGCTTACAGACACACAGCCTAGAACATATTCCTATCGTATTAGCAAACAGTCAAATATTGTAAAATCAGCATTCATTAAAATAACAATAAATAAAAGAAAAATATATTTTCTTTTTTTTTGGCCATTTGGGGCACAAGTTTACAATATAATACCAATATAATATAACATATATACAATATAATAGAATATAGGATAGGGTTAGGGTTAGTGTTTCCTTCTTTAAGAAAGAACCCTTAGTGAAAGTTTCCATTGAGTTGCAACTAGTATGGGTCCATATAGCATTTTTCTCTGGCAGAAAAACCCTGGCAGGAGACTGGACAGCGCTCGGATGAAAAAAAAATATATTGTTCCTATGACAACAATATCTTGACAATTTCTTCTAATCTGCTCCCCGCAAAAGCCTTTTCTGTCTTTGTGATGATAGTTTCTGTCAAACATATGATAAAGCTCCGGAAAGATGCAGCCCTTAACAAGCTTCTCCATTTTTTTCTTGGTTACCAGAGTGACGGGTCCCAGGAGCCGCAGCGACGACGTCCAGCGCCTTTCTGAGAATTTCCTAGATTTTCAACTAAAAGCACTCAGAGAAGCTGCATTAAAAGAAAAAAAAAAGGCAAAGAGCGCTGAAAAAAGACACTGGGTGCATCGCTCTTTCTCTAGACAGACAGCCTCATATTCGCTCTCCTCATTGGGAACTATTGAAAAAAAAATAACTTAACCTCTGTCTTAGTTTCAACCAAATCCTGTTTATATACTCAGCTGCCTGATATAGTCAAGTCAAGTCACTTTAATTTGTTTAGCCCAAAAAAAAAAAAAACGCAAATCACAGATTGTCCTTAGGTGGCTTTTCACTTTTTACAGGAATACAGCATCCCCTGTTCTTCAACCATTGGACTGGATAAGGAAAATCTCCCAAAAAAAAACATAAAAAGGGGATCAAAAAAAATGGAAGAAACCTCAGTAAGAGCAAAAGAGGAGGGATCCGTGGAAAACTCACCTGATAAGAGCAGTGTGAAAATATGGCATAAAACAAAAATAATGAGCTGAAAGAGGCTAAAAATCTCTGTAGAGGTGCGGCGCTGGGTCATAATTCTCTGGGGGTTTTCACTGCGGGTGACTATTCAAGCGGTTAAGGGCTTAAGGTCCCTGCTTTTATTAATACCTCTAAACTTTCTTGCTGACACCTGGCCATTACATAAAATCAATGAAGGTGAGACCATCCATGTTTTCCTCCTCGGGTTCCACATTTCGCCTCTCCGGCTCCGGCTTACAGCGTACAGTGTGTGACACGACGCTTCCTGTGGGGGTCGCGGTGACATGTCTGAAAGGGCAGCGAGGCTATTATCCCGTCTTCTCATGTGTTCTGGACAAAGTCTTTTTAACGGCCGCATCAGGGCCGCCTGTTTTTTTTGTTTTTTGTTTTTTTTTAATAAGCCTGGCCATTTCACTTCAGAAGCACCAACCTGAAGGGAATATAGGCCGACGTTTGGCTGTAAAACATACTCCGGGGGCAAACGAGCATATTACTAATTTGAGAGACAAGGTGAAAACCGCGTTGTTTGACTTCCCCACAGCTCAAACATGATGGAAAAGGGCGTTAATATGAGGTGTGCAATACAAGGTCTCTTCCCTGTGCCAAAGAACCCGACTAAATGCTTGCGCAAGCACTGAGTACACGGATGCCAATAAAGTGGGTCAGGGAAATACAATTGGTACATTTCTGCAGCAGAACCTGCTTGGCTTACCGCAGGTTGTGTGTAGGTGTGTGTGCGGGGGTGGGGGGGTTAAAATCTTCTTTAACAGCAACAGTCGAAAATCAATGGGGGGTGGGGGGGGGTTTGGATGTCAGAGTCAATGAGTTTGGATGATTCCGCTCAATACGCAGATCAATGCGGCAACTTATAATCATTGTATTTCTCTAAACTAAATGTCTTCTCTAATCATTATCAGGAAGCGGATGAGGGAGAAGGTGAGAGAAAGAGATTCCTGTACAATCATCGTGCGGGGGTAAGTCATGAATAATGCAGTGCTTTAGTGCCGAGAGAGTGCGGTGTGCCTTAATGTTCCTCCTTCCAGCTCCTGACAGGGACCTGGATGACAAGTTTTAGACTCGACATCACTTATATATGAATTTAAAGTAACAATGCGCTACATTTTTATGCAAATGCTCATCTTTTTTTTAGGATTTCCGATCCCTGCCAAGACACAGAAAGCAATCATGTCCTTGGATGCTTTTGTAAATCTGTCTGTATGGTACGGTACCTTGCTCCGGCAAGTGACATGTTTCCTGTTTAGAAACAAGACTCATTTATTTATTGTCGGGTGATTTACTAGAACTGGGTGGTGTAAAAAGAGCCGCACCGATGGAATTCTGCAATCGACAGAAAAGAAGAGAGAAAAACTGTCCTGGTGCCCCAAAGCAATAAGCGTAAAAGGGCGTCAGAGTGCTTCTTGTCAGATGGTCAAACAGTGTGAGTCCCCAGCACTTCTTCAACACCGGAATCGAGGATGCCGCGTCAGCCGTTTTGTTTTCGGAACTCACCGATGCAATTCATGCGGCGATTGACCGCGTGTGCAGGCGAGAAGGTAAGTCTTTTTTTTTTTTTTTATCCTTTTATCCGCACAACTACCCCTGTCACATTTTGTATGAGCAAATCACCAACACACCTGTTGTTTTTTTTTGTCAATTTTATGTATCTTGACTGGAGTGGAGAGCTAAAAAACAAAAGCTAAGAGTAAACATAACCCAGGACTGCAGAGTCAGTTTGCAAGAACAAACGTTACAGGAGGTGTAACGTAATGATGCAGGGTTAATCTCATCCCTGGATTTTCCTCACTTGTCACTCAAGCTCCTTTTTGTGTTTTTTGGCAGTTAATATAAAAGCTTCCAGAGTACTTTCCAAAGCATTCCCTGCACTCTGGATTTGCATCTAGAGCAGGAGAAGAAAGACAGATTCTTAGTACGCTCCAAATAGTCCACACTGGGTGCCCACCCGTGTCTTACTTTTGACCAAGCTCGAGAGCAACTGACAAGCCTGCAGTCACAGCCTCCTCCTCCTCATCCTGGTTGCAGCACGGCCTCCCCATTCTCTCTCCAAGAATTGTAAAGACCTGTCTACTTTTTGGGGGGGCTTACACTATCTGAAAGGCACTGTTATACTGTCAGAATATATTTGGTTATGTAGGTGTGAAAACCTTCTGTATCACGGAATTTCCTCACAATAAGTATATATCATAATATAGTAGTCTTTAAGGAAAGTAATTCTACAGGAAATACATTTCAAAGTTAAAATAACCCAAATTCAATGTCTGATTTTTAGCCAATCTGGGGAAGAAATTGAGGTGCACATTGATGCAAAAGATCCCGTATATTCAATACTCCCCATTTATTTGCAACCGAATATGTATTTTTTTTTTTCCCATCTAGGCACAGGATTTCAAACTAAATCCTGTCTTATGTGATATGAATTCATGCTATAGTTATGTGCCTATACAAATACACATTACATCAAAATATTATAGGATGTCTACTGCACCTCAGGGAGGCAGAATAGAAATGCCTGACAGTTGACAGCCTTCTATTCTTCATCTCTTCCTTTATATCATCATTGCCTGCAACCCAGGAGCCAGAGGGAAACGTTGACAGTTTCTGCACATCCACCCGAATGTCAACCCTTTTTGATGCGTATCATTTCATTGCTTTTTGATACATGCATGTTTTCACAAATATTGTGTTGCAACGCTGTGGTTAAGGTGTGGTTAGGTTTAGCTGCAAAAAAAAAAAAAAAACATTTGCTTAGGGTTCGGAGAAACACCATGGTTTTGGTCAATGCATGACATGACAGGACAAAATATCCGGTTGATGTCCGGTTGAAAGCCGAGCTCAACATGTTCATTTAACTCTCTCCTGCAACTTTTCTAACTCCAATCCATGACACAGAGAATTTCTGTCCCACCTTACCCTCTTTCTCCTGCTAAGAAAAGTGTAACAAAATATCTGAAGTGTATCTGGACTACATCACCATGTCTTGAAATATCGAAACGTAGCTGAAGATGCTACTTGTTAAAAAAGGTGTGATATCTTATGTTCGGTTCATACCACTGTCCATCTATTACATTGTGGGGTGTGCAATCGACGCTATTTCATCTAGGTGGCTGTGCTGTGCATCAATAACCAATAATGGTGACTGTCCAGGTTACGATATTATTTGTATTTACTTTTCAAAAGAAGAAAAAAAGAAAAAAAAAGTTTCCACTAAACCTGGAATGTTTGGTAGTTCCAATGTATGCTAATGGACACTTTGGTTGTCATCATGTGTGAATGAGACTGTGAATTGTTGATACTCTTGAAGTAGGTTTTATTTGTTAGTTGGCTTATGATGTCACTCACTTGTCACTCAGCTTTCTTGATATTGTATTGTATTGAGTTGTTTTCTTTCTATCTCAATGCATTGAGATAGATGACTGTGTGTAGATATGCTGTAATTGGTGACAAAGCCTCTATACAAAGTTCATAAAGTCAACTGCATCTATCTTTTACTGGACATTCCACAGTGTGTTTGAATCTTGTATGAACTATGATTATTTTTAACAGGTGAAGGCTACATCAGCCGAACCATTCAGACGAGTAAGAGCTTCCCAAAAGGCTAACCGTATTTTTCGGTACTTCAGTGACAGAGATCTGGCAGAGGAAGTCATTGCTCTTGACCTTTTTGAACTGAGAGTCTGCAAAAAACTTTCCTTGGGCTGAATGCAACATAGAAACCAACCATTCAACTGATTTTCCCAATACATTTTTCTACAAACAAGTCAACAGCTTAGTCTACAAGAATATTTGGAAGCCGCTTAAAAAATCCTCAATGGATAAATGTTTTTTTTTTTTTTCTTCTACACAGTGGTAAAAAGGGTATTAAACACACCCCACCCACATGCGTCTCACACATACACACACACACACACACATACAAATGCCCTATCGCTCTTATCCACACCCTGTGCAGATTGAAATGTCAGCAAGGCTTTGCAGGGCTACAGTCCATGTTGGATCGTCGCTCAGGATTAATGTTCATATGGGAAACAATAGAGCTTGTACACTGCTCGGTCCAATTCCCCTCATCCCCTCCTACTACGGCTGCAGACGGGACGTATGTGGCTTCTCCTTTAGATGAGCCAAGCACTTTGATGTACAAAGAGGAAGGGGGCAGACAGAGCGAGAGTTTAACTGTCTTTCATGCCCCCCCCCCTCCACCCCTCACAACACTCCAACCCTTGTTTTGCCTTAAATTGGCCACCGAAGCCATGCCATGAGCAGGCGTCTTAGTGCTTAGCGCAGATTGGAGCGGTGGCCGCGGTGCTGCTGGTCGGGGGTATTGTTTCATCTTTCTTTTTTGCTTTTTTTCCCCCCCTTATTCTCCTGAGGTGCTGTTTCTAATGACTGGAACAAAAAAACATAGGAGATGAAGAGGAATCTCAATCGTTAAGAAGGATAAGAAGTTCAGAGAGCTCGGTGCAGCACCAGCTTTATTGGTCACCACTGTAACTAGAACAAAAAAAAAAAAGAATGTACATCTACAATCCAGTCACTAACACACGTGATTTCTAACTCGCTACCAAAGGATGCTAGAGTGGTGCTGAAGCAATTAATCAATGAGATTAATTAGTAGGTCAGCGGAAAGTTAAAGAGCTGTTACGGTACACGTTTCCTGGGTTTTAGTTGAAGTTGTGATTTTCCCCAACAAGATATATTTGCGGTTTTAAAAAAAAAAAGAAAAATATCCAAATATAGTTTCCCTCTCCAGCTTCTCTCTGCAGCTCTACTAAGAACAGGTTATTTTTCATCTGCTGTCTGATTGACTAATTAAATGGCTGTGAATGAGGGGTGGGCGGTGACTGTATGGTTGTGACTTCACGACTTCAGTATTTTTAGAACACCTAGACCTTCTTTTAATCAAAAAGCAATTAGAACCTCACTTTCTACAATATCAATCACTCGAGCTTTAAATGTCACATTAATTATTGCCAATTCACTGTGTTCAGCTCCTTAACTGAGTGAATTTGCTTCTTTTTGTAGATTGATTACATCAAAAAGCAATTTTAAGACGTCACATTAGGCTCTGGGAACTTGAATTTGACATTTTTCACACTTTAATACAAAGTTTACCTTAGTGGCCTTCATGGGTAACTTCTAATCTGAGGAGCTGAGCTCTCACCCAGTCAAAATTAATATACTGAGATGTAGCAAAATCTAAAAGATGTACCTTTGAGGTATGACTTTAATTATTTACTTTATTATCACTCAACATCCTGTAATTTAGGAATTCAGATTCAGCTTATTAACAGTGGTTTTGGAATGGGTGTCTACATACATGCATCTATGTCGTGTGGCAAAGAGATTTAAGTTCCAGTGACACAACTGAGAGAAAAGTAGAACATCCTCACATGGTCTAGAGTCCTACTCCACATTTGTTAGTGTTGTCCGGATGTCTAGCAAGAATGATTACACTCTACATAGCTGACTCAAGTGATCCCACGAAGCAACATAAAACCTAACGCACAATCAATGCTCACAAACCTAGATTTAGATGGCTGCCAGATGAGAGGATCGACCCGGGTAGCATCTCAAACCGTTTTATTTCTGCCATCTTACACACTAACTTACTTACTCAATAGAATTTCTTATTTAGTGAGTACTGAGCAGTAAATGAGCGAATGATTTTGGACACATGCCTTTGTTTTATTTGGCCGAGTTCCAGGCTTTCCTGCCTCTAGGGTGTGTCATGGACACTATTTCTTCAGTATGAGGTTGTTTCAATGGACAAGAAAGCTTCCCCGGGTAACTGGAACACTGATTATGTGTTCAGTTTCCAGCGTCATTTTTCAACCAAAGAAGCAGACATGGATACCACCGGTGGAGGGAGGGGGGGGTACTCTGTGACTGATTAATCAAAACATTACTTGACAGAAGAATTGAAAGACGGGAAATAATCATGAGCACAACTGAGAGAGAATAAACTGAAACAAACTTAAATGAATTAATCCACATTGTGCTGTTTTGATGAAAAGACTTTATGATATGACGAGCCTAATTAAATGGTTGTGACAGCAGAGGTTGTTTTTTTTTTTTAAGGTGAGCCTAGGTTCATTATCTCATGAGGTTATTAGATTTGTCTTTGAGGTTATGGTTTATGACAGTCGTTCTTCTTGTGTGTACCTCATGAGACTGCAGAATAGCATCAGACCTGTCACCAAGGTCTACAACGACACACACTAAGGCACGGAGACACAAAAGTATTGTACCTCCATCAATCAATAATCAATTACTCACGGACCACATTGAGCTATCACAGCCACATACATACATAAAACATCCTGAGCATTGATCAATATTTGGGGTATTAATTAAAGCTGCAGAAGTGTAATTTCAGCTTGGATGGATCTGAGCTGTGTGCAGCTTTAACCCTTTCACCACCTGCCTGCCTTTTGACAGGGGGGTGAGGCAGGAGCAGGGACGTTATGACTTTTCATTGGAATTTCGCAATTGTACTTTTGGAACGAGAAGATAGTTTTATGTAGGGATTGGTCCATACCAGGCAATGAAATGTTTACGAGTTAGCATATAGATTTCAGCGTGTTCACCTGCAAATGAACCAAAATTGGTCATCTTCCAGTATAAATAAGCACCAATTCGGACTAAATATGGAGCAACACTGCTACTCGCTCTTATCTCTGTGTATTACATCCCATGTATACATATGGCCATTTTTGGCAAATATCCAATTCCAAAATGCCTCTGGAGAACAATCTGTGGATCCACTGGAGTCGCTAAAGATGCATAACGCATCATTTCAGGCAGAGGGGACACACTATTTTCATGACTGAGGTCATATGGGACAGACATTGTTCCAAAGACCCACAAGGTAGGCTATGAAATAATTAGTATCCCCTCTTTTGTACCCGAGTTTGTGTTCTCACCAGAAGACCACCCCAAAGTTTGTCATTTGGCGTGGAGTCAAGTGGACTGAGTGCCATTGATGTTTTTACACTAATTAAAATGAACCGAACTAAGCGCCTTTGGTTCAAATGGACCCTTTGGTGTGCACCAACTGCTGTTGGTGTGAAAGCACCCTAACTTGCGAAAAGCCACCTTGATCTGAAAACTTTTCTAAGCAAAAGTGCAAAATACCGGTAGATGCCCATTTATTTCAGCTGTGGGATACTATATAAACTACAAATGTCTGCATCAAGTGCAGATTAGAGACCACCAGAGGCCTTTAACTCGTTCCTACAGGGTTCTGATAGAGATGATAAGTGGTTTAATTGTGCTCCTGTTCCTTTGAATTGTCTAGATGCTATTACGCTGACCGAATTAACGGAAAATAATGGTTGATTCATGGATTTCATTCCACCTGCTATACATTATCACCTCTAAAACTGACAGCTTCATGATTCTAAACAAGAAACGGCTACACTAACTACATAAGAAATCATGATAATGCTCATGTAGAGCTGCAATATAATTTAATAACCATCCTAGGACTAACAAAAGTGCACTGTGAAGCATTTCTCCATTCAGTGTTTAGTCCCCTGCTCTGTACTTTCAAACATCTCTGCTGAATCCAGTCCCAAGCCCACTGGTTCCTGATGTATAGGTAAATCCTAAACAACAGGTCACATATATATATATATATATATATATATATATATATATATATATATATATATATATATATATATATATATATATATATATATATATATATATATATATATATAGATTTAGTTTCCGTTAAAACAGATGTGTAAAAGAGTTGGGTACTGCAGGTTTTAGATAAGGTTACACAAATAGGAGGAATCTAACTATTTTCAGCAGTGGATTAATCCACATTTGGCGCTCTATTGGGCATTTCTGGCAGCAGGAGGGCATATGTGGGATTGAGTCTAAATAAATTACACAGAGGATGTAGTTTATTTTGGATAATATAGGAACATGTCTGCCAGTGCAACGGTATGACTCACCGATGTGTTTTTAATAGTTTCTGGACAAGAATGACACAGAGGAATAAAACTATATCAGGCTTTACTGGCTAGAATTATAGAATCATCCACCAATCGCTGGTTTTGTTCTTGCAAATGCAATTTATTGACAAATATTTTCTCATTTATCATTTTCACTGATTTCTGTGATAATGAAGTGTTGATGTGTTTACACAATGTAAGTAATTTCTTGAGGTATATTTGCCATATACTGAAAATTAGTCATACAATACAGTGGTTCTCAAGCCTTTTCATGTCAAGGACCCATACCTCATAAACCTGACCACAGACCCCATCTGATAAAAATTCTGCTTTACATGTTTTATAACAGAAAGTGTAGGAAATTATAGAGGAATGAAACTGCCTAAATAAAAATAACTATGAATTTGAACAAATTATTGACTCGTCCCATAAATGAACATGACAGTAAATGCACATATTTATTTAATTTCCTATTTAATTCATTAATTTTATTTATTTGTGTATGTTTTTTTTGCACATAAATGCTGAATTTATTTGATTTTCTATTTGATTTGATTTTTAAATGTTTATTTATATAGTAGTACCCCCCATTTATTTCTCTCTGCATTTCTACCTCAGTATATAAAATGGAAAATAAAATTTTAAATTAAATGAATTCTTGTGCATAGTAATTTTATTATGACAGTCCTTACATTCTGTCATTGTTTTACTTATCGACAGAATTATATTAAAAAAATTATTCTCCTTTTATCTGGAGACCCCTTGGCCCTCCCTCCAGGACCGCTGGGGGTCCCCGGACCCCACTTTGAGAACCAGTAAAAGACCCAGAACCAATATACATTCATTCACTCATCGTCAGGAACTTTCAAAAATGGTCGACTGCAAATAAGATGTAAATCTGTAAACAGTTCCAAATCTGAAGAGTCTAAGAAGGTATGATTCACTGTGCATTATGGGAAATGTAGGATCCAGGGTTTTTGGAGCTTACTGGGGCGTAAGAGTCTGGATATGTCGGCCTCTGCTGCATCAATTCTCACCTTTCTTTTTTAAAGTCTTCTGCAAGTCCCTCATCTTTATAGAGGTGCACTGCTGCACTCCTTTATCATCATAATATTGATTTCAGCAATATTATCCGGCCTTCTCATGTATTTCGACTCTCTGTACCAGGGACACTTGAAATGAAAAAAAAAAGAGATTCATGCAATAGCTGTAGAAAAAAAAAAAAACATCCTCAAACCCTTTATCAGCATATTTATCCACTTATTTTCATTTAATTTTGTTTGTTTAACCCCCCGCCCCCCACACGCACACACACATACACACACACCTGAACAGATCCCCCTAATGGACTCACTCATTGTCAAAGCCAAATAAAACCTCATTGCTGCCTCGAGCCTTCATCAATTCCTTTTCACCATTGTTCATGATGTCAGTGCAGATGCACACTCACAGTGCCATTAAACAGCATGTCATTAGTGCCCTCTGTGTCGTGCACTCTCATTTAAGTGCCCTCCGAGCCACAGCACCACAATGTGTGTTTGTGTGTGTGTGTCTGTGAGTGTGCCTTGATTTGATTTGTACAGTATTTGCAGGATAGAAAAGTGTTTTTTTTCTCTCCCCCTCAGTGCTTAAGTGTTTCCTCCTTGCTGAAATACTCGGGTGTTGACTGTTTATTCCCCATTCTTTCCCCTCCATGATTTGTTTCAAAAGGACCTCATTCCCACCTCGGGTCTCCAGCGGTGGCAGTGGGTGCTCAAGTATGATTCAGCTCCTCTTCTCCTCAGCGTATATCTTTACGGCCGCGCACAATAGTCTAGACAAAGTAGCTGACAGGTAAATGTTGTGCTTACATGGTTCAGAGAATTTGTGAGAAATTGCGTGGTGAGTGGCATGCATTCAGGGTTACTGATGGAGCAACATCTCACACACACACACACAGGCAGACACACTGAGCCGAAAGATGGAAGCAGGCAGGAAGTCATTCATTGGTTGGGAGAACACGAACGCGCGCGCACGCGCCCACACACACACACACACACACATTGGTGAGATGAAGCAAAACAGAGGTTGAAGGACAAGTCAGGTTCAACTCCGCTTTCTGGGAAAAATTATGTGACAGGACCGGATTGCGGTGCGCACCCAAGCGCGCGCGCACTCACGCGCGCGCAAGCGAAGACACAGCCTGGCTGCAAAGTTATGCACAATTTCCCCAGCACAGTCCCACTGTAACGCTGCACTGCTGCGGGCATTAAAAGACATCCAAACCCCACGCGCTCGCACGTCGAATGTTTTCAGTGTTGGAGACCCACGTGCGATCTCAGATACCCACATTTCACTTGAACCATCTTCGGCTGTGCGGCAGGTTCCTGTTCGAATCAAGCAGCGCATTCCCACCGGCGAGCCTTCGCTGATGAGGAAAACGTCTAACCTGATTCACGTTTATTCTCATCTACTTCTCCCACGCGCGCATCTATCATGCGTCACGAGCCTCACTCAGGAACTGTCCACCCTGAGCCCGCACTAGTCTCGCGCGTATCAAAAATGGGAGTGCGCTGTGCGTAAAAAAAAAAGAAAGAAAACGCGCCTTGGCACGAAAACGCGCAGCACCGCTTATATTTCTCTTCCTTTTCCCCCCACCCGACGCAGCAAAAGACACGTTAAACTCACCCAGGGTGTGATCGCAGGTCCTCCCGGTGTGCGTCTTGATGTGTGTCCGTGTATCCAGTTACAAAAAGAAAAAAAAAGAAAAAAAAGAGGGGGGGGGGAGCCAACAGCGGCAAAGGCGCTAACGAAGTAGTGGACGGCGGCCAAACGCCACCGATTTCCCTCCTTCTTCCTCTCTCTTCTTCGTTTTCTTCCCCTCTTTCCCTCCCTCGTTCTCTCTATCCGCTCCACTCACTCTTTCTCTCTTCCCCGCAGGTTAAGCAGCGGCTGCAATAATCCAGACATTGTTATCAACGCGTTCGAAACACAAGATAGGAAAGGTTTCCTTTATTTTTCGCTCACTCCGCGCGTGTGTGTCGCGCGCGCGTCACACCGCGCACGCTTTGGAGTTCAGAGGAATTCTCCTCCTGTCTGCCTGTAAGAGATGCTGCTGCCCGGTGTAATCCGCGCTCAGAAAAAAAAAACACAAAAAAATAACAGTCTGAGGTGAACAGTCCACGAATTTGCAGGATCTCGCGTCCAAACGTGGAGTTGGAAATGTGTCTTCTTGTTGCGGATGATAAACTTTACGCTTTCGGGGTGATAGCGGGGGAGGAAACAATGGAAACGGAGAAATAATCCAACCAAAAAAAAAAAAAAAAAAAGTCCTTTCAGAGGAATTTACAGCGCACCTGCGTCCGGAGCGGAGACGCGCAGGTATCCAACAAAAACTGCGCCCCTTTCTGACAGTGTGTGTGTGTGTGTTTGTGTTTAAGTCCGCGTTTTTTCTTCTCTTTTTTTTATTCCCTGTCTGCTGAGTCTCTCTGCGCCACGGTCATCACTCAGTGTCAAGCCTAACGTTGCCTCTCCAAGTAGCTCAGGAAAGCGTCTCTTTTTCACCAGCGCACTCTTCTCCTTTCCTCTCTCACTCTCTCTCTCCCCCTCTCTCTCTCTCTCACTCTCCCTCTCCTCTCCAAACTCGGTCCATCCTCCCGTAGCGAGAAGCCACGCCTCCCCTCGGCGGCGATTGGCTGGGAGCGTGCGGAGAAGGGAAGGGAGGTGAGAGGCGGCGGTGATGCGCACGAGAGCGGGATAGAGGGAAGAGAGGACAGGAGAGCAGGGGGGGTGGAAGGATGGAGAGAGATAAAAAAACTAGACGAGGAAGAGGAGAGGATGTAGGGGAAGATGAGAGGAGCAGGATGAAAGAGGAGTAAAAGAGGAGGGGAGAGCGTGCCAGGAAAAGAAAAGGAGGATAACTGAGACTTGGAGACTGTGTGTGTGTGTGTGTGCGCGCGTGTGTGTGGAGGGAGGGGGGGGCACTTCATGCACGGAGCCCTGTGTTTGAGCCCAAAGGGACAGACTGGCTAATGAAAGTGAAAATGCTTCCCTCCTTTTTTTTTTAACCATCTAATTCACTCCCAGTGCTTTAGCCAAATTTGTCTGCAGCAAATCTGCTTTGACTTCGGGGCTACACTGAATTTATATCGACAACGCCCCCTCCCCACCCCTCACCCCCCATTACTGTGCCGCTGCACGCGTCCATCTGTCTGTCCGTCCCCTTTCTCAGGTATAAAACCTGGTGTCTGTCAGCTGAGCAGCCTCCCCGGTGAGCCTGTGATGAATAAGTAAATGGTGGATGGGAGGCTGGTGAGTGGCGTGCATGTAGAATCTGCTGCCCAGGGGCGTCGAGACGGAAATAAGTAACAGTCTGAACCCCCTGTAATGGGAGCAAATGAGGTGGGCCGGATATTGCGATTGTTGTGGTGGCAGGAGAAGTAGCAGACAAAAATCGCTTGACAGCTCCCGGGAGAGGCTTTGATTGATGGCAACGCTCCAGGGAGTGTTTCAATATGAACTTGGTTAACTCGGAGCCACATGAAGCATTTATCACTCGCCTGCCACGCCAGGAGTGAGACACTCACCGCGAGCTAAGGCGACGTTTTATTTGGGGAGAAAAAAAAAAAAAAGGCACCCAGGGAGCATCTTCACACGGGCTCAGCGACTAACCCGTCCGCATGCTATTTTAAGGCTCGCATCGACGCACCTCCGTCACTCCCCTCGAATCGAAGTATCAATGGCCTGACTGCAGCAGCTGCCGCAACTCACTCATCGAGTTTCAATGGGTCTAAGGATAGAAGGTGTCCTGTGCTGTACCGACTGTAGACGGGAAATATTGGTAAATTCTGGAAAATCTGAACAAGATATGTCTCGAATTATTAAATCCAAAGGGCGTTTGTTGTAATATTTACAACCATAGTTTCCACACAGCGGCTGTATCTTGATCGGTTTACGTTTCAGAACCTATATTTTCATACTCTCAGCTATGAATTGCCCTTCCCTTGATGTAATTAAGTATTATTGGGAAAGTTACTTAACGATGCCCTATTATTATTTATTTATTTTCTTTACCGTTTTTAAACTTTAAGGATTTCGTTTTCATTTCACCAGCAATGCAGTCTGCCTTCTCACACACTCACTTTGAAAAACCCTCTCTCCTCCCCTCCCCTCTCTACCAAAAATGCTTACTCTATTTTGATTGGCCGTGAGCCAGAAATTCCACACCCCTCAGAGAGCTGGGGACGATCGAAGAAACAGAGGTCGAGAAAGAACTCTGAAAGAAGGGGGCGGCTACATGGATCCAGACGTGGTTCCTGTTTAACTTTCACTCCTGTTGTGACATCACAGCAGGAGCCGTTTCTAAACCGCTCGAATTTCAGCAACAGTACAGAGGAGGCGTCCCTTTAAGTTGAATTATCAAAAAATGATTGGAAGTTCATTCTAAAATGATGGTCACACAGTTAGACCGCTACACTGCTTTTACTTTTGCAGATGAAAAGCTCTGAATGACATGTTCTCTAATGTATAAGCAGCCATTTTTATCTGAATTTGTCTCCAAGCCTAATATCTTAGAGAGATGTTTAATTATAATTCATTTTATTTTTTTTTAAATTAATTTATTGTTTCTTTCTGTTGTCCGGTCTGTTCCTTATTGTATTTATTTTGTTGACTTTCATTATGTATATGTTTTTTATACGATTAGAAAAAGAAATGTAACCAATGTACATTCAATGATAACTTAGAGAGCTTTTCCACTGCAGACGTTTGTCTCATCATAGAAGAAAAAAACGCAGCACTAACCGACAGCATTAATTATGCCGCAGTAACATTAAATGTCCGATTAATGCATGTCAGTCGGTGGTGTTCCACCATGAACCGGCCACGGACTTGTCGTGGCAGAACAGATCAGTGAGGAGGTGTTGTTAAGGGAACTGTGGGCTGGCTGAGTACACAGCGTTTCCCCTGCTTTAATGTCCATTCTCTGTTTAGGGACAGCTGAGGTTGACGTTGGGTGACGTGTTCTCTCTCAGCTACTGCAGACTGTCTCTCCATTGGGTTGACTTTAGAATTAATTTTAACATGATAACGGAAATGAGGACTCTTCAGGATAGGCCCTTCTGGCCGTAACAAAGTCAAGGCCCGTACCTTTGCCATCAGCACCCCTTGGTTTTGAGGAGATAAGGTTTGCAGAACTAGTAAGCAATAAAGGGGAGCAGTGGGGGAGCATTTATGGCAATACTACACTTCAGTTGTCGGTTTTTATGTGCAAATAACCCAACAATTATGTGTTGAAGTTGTTTCACCTCAATTGACATCATGCACGAGTCAGTCGAAGAATGGGGTTGGTAGACAGACCCAATGGACACTCCCCATGGTGAGACCATCCAAATGTGGTAGCCAATAGCCAGGGCTTCTGAATAACATGTGACATCATAAAACTTCAGTCTGTCTGCTCCCTTCTGTGTTTTTGTGTCTCTTCCCATCTTTCTTTGACTTCATCTTCATTCCATCTAGCTTTTGTTCAGTCATACTTTTTGGTTATGTGTTGTTAAATTGAGTTCTGACTATCCTGCTTTCGTTTTATCTGTCATAACCCTTGTAAATTCTTTCTCGCTCTCTCTCTGTGCATCTGACTCCCAAACACAGCCTGAGCTTTTACTCTGCAGTTATGCCACCAACACACTATCTTCACTGAAAATATAAACACCTAATGATCAATTGTGGGTCTACATCACTTTATAAAACAGAGACCATCGACTCAAGCAGTACATTCAGATGGACCTTGTAAACTCTGAAATATTACACTACTACTATCAAGTGGCCGCACTTTTTATTTTTTTAAAAGGGAAAGTTTTTACGTTTTTCTAACTTTCCATTGCTGAAATGCGTCTGTATCACAACTTTCTTGTTATTTCATTGCAGCATGTTTTTGTTTATTACATAGCAAAGCAAAAGCATAGGTTCCAATAAAAAATCCATCTTTCAAATTTCTTAAAACACTCAAGTCAAATTGTCAGCAGCAGTTATCAGCAAACCCCAGCACATACCTGTAAAAGTCTTTGTATCGCTGCAATTACAGTTTCCACACGCAGTAGGCACATTTAAAAAAAAAAAAAAATTGTCTTCAGCAAACACCTCCTCCCCCCAGGTCAGCTATCTCCACAAACAGAATCTGATTCTGTGGGAAATACTGAACTTAATTGTCAAACTTGTAGTCTTCAGCTCCAATCGATGCTGACATCACTTGAGGCAATTTGATCAGATTTCAAACAGCTCCCCCTGGAGCCGCAAAAGATTTTAAAACATTTTTTTTCCCCATGTATGTTACTGATATCTCCCAAAAATCTGAAAAAAACACACTTTAAAGTGCAAAATCAGTACAGTTCCCTCTAAAACAGTGTTTCTGTAGTTCTCTACTCCAGGTTGCAGGTGTCACTTTTTCCACAGATCAGCTTTTTTTGGTCATAAAATTACAAAAACTATCTCTAAAAAGCATTTGCTAGCTTCAACAACACATGTACTACTGAAAGACTGATCCAGTTAGCTCTTGATTTGTTCTCGGAAAACTGCTCGTAAAATCTATTTATCTTATTGAACGTTACAGACTGGTATCTGTTCTCATCCGGTTTGATTTGCTGTTACTGCTAACCCAACGCTTCCTATATGTTCATCTGTCATCCAGGATAATTCAGGATAATTCTCGCATTTACAATTCTCTATTATCACCAGTAACTGCCAGACTCATGTGGTGCTGTCTTCCCTGACAGATACATTGTGTTCATTCAATAATTACCCACTTGCTTATATTTAGCTGTTTTTTTTCTGATTCCTGTTAACTTGAATACAACATTTCCTGGATGGATGATTTACAATAAAAGCCTTTCAGCACCTCTCACCTCCACTTAACAGAAAAAAAAACAGTGAGGAAAGGGTGATAATTACTCAATGAAACCATTATATTTGCTAAAAAAATGGAGAGCAGCAGACTGGTTGTTAAAACACCCCTCATTATATCACTTATACTGATGGAATTTGTGCTGTGGAAATGAACACCATGCTAACTTTCCCACATGAGTCTAATCCCGCTTAACATTATTTATCCCAGGTTATTGACAGGTCTTTATTCGTGCTATTCTTGCTTTCATTTAATAATTCAAGAGAACCACTGTCGCGCAGCGGCCATTCTCCAAACAGTAAACCATCTTGTTTCAATTTACTATAAATGTCTCCACAACTTTCTATACTGACCGTTCCCTACTATCGAACAAGACTTCCATCAATGCAGCCCGTAGAAGGGGAGTTATTTATATGGACTGACATCAGAGAAGCAGTCCAGGCCTGTTTGGCAGAGCAATAAATAGACGGAGGCTCGCAGCGACGACTCCAAAGTTTGCGGCTTCAGAGGGACGGGGGAATGTCAGCTGGATATTGGATGGCGTTTCAAGCTTGAATGGGATCAGATGAGCAGAGAAAACAATGTAAATTCAAATTTCGTTTCTGTCAGAGCGTTCAGGCCTCAGAAAAGACGAGACAGGCATTGTTGTTCCGTTTGTTGTCTGTTTGCGTGCTCAGCGCACACAAAAGGCGTAACAATTTCTGCAGAAACAACATATTCGAGTTGCGATTCAGCCGCTTATTATTTATGTGCTTTGTTCCAACTAATGCAACATTCATCAGGATGTTCATTAAAAGCATTTTAAATATAGATTTGACTAGACAAAGAGCCTCACCAGGGCCTAACACTGCATCATTAACGTTTTATTGGAAGGATGAGTCAGAAACATGTCTCCTCATCAGGATATTCAGTACAGGATTCACTCCTGCTCTTGTTGTACCTGGACACCCACCATCCCGTCTATAGAAATGAGGGATTAAAGCAGCGACGTCTACAACAGAAGACTGCGATGGGAGAGAAGCAAGAAGATGACAGCAGCTCACTGAAACAGATTTATTTTGTCTCGAGGCTTAGAAAGTACAGCACCCACTCACTAACTCAACTTGATCGCGCTCTTTCCTGCTCTATTTTTTAAAAATGATTAGCCATTTGTTCTACTGGCTGCTGTGACATTAAATACTGGACAGCGGGGACATATTTTTTTCCCCTATCCCTTAAAATAATAACAATCACAGGTGAAGAATCTTTGCGGTTTTGTTTTCATACAAGCACATATGAGAGATGTCTTCCATACCAGAAGGGCAACCTGTCTTTGTCATCACCCGGGATAACGGCGATCAAAGTGAAATGCCAAACGATGAATTAAAATGTAGATCAAAGTGGGATGCACTGTCAGATAAATGTGTTAACATGATATGAAAATGTCAGAAATGTTACTGTCAGGTAACCAAATTAAATTCCACTTCGGAGAGAAATATGTCACTGGCTGACAACATAAAAAGTGTCATAAATATGTAGCATGTGCTGATTCCTGTACACATGAGCACTAGCGTGTATCCCTCCGCCACAGCTTGGCAAGAAACAAAAAGAGGGAATTACATATTAAGCAGACTGTAGATTTGGAAAGTACTGACTCTGCTGTGGATTTTAGCCCCTGATTTTGTACAATGTAGTCTTAAAGCTGCTCCAAACATTTAAAGCTGGGGTATGTAACTTGGAAAATAAAAAAAAAACAGACATGAAACACCAACGGAGGCGACTCTGTTCCCCTCTCCTTTCCGTGTTTCTACTCCTTTGCCTGTGTTACCGCTTTGCCTGCAAGTGCAAGCTAGCAAGCCACTTAAACACACAGCTACAAATGATTGTTTTAATAAGCAACCGCTAACAGTTACAACACCAAAGTAAAAATTGACCGCAGCCAGTTGAGCATAGGGGAATATTTGTTCTCTGGTAGCATAATGTTAAACAACAGTCAGCACAGCCATAAAAAAAACTGTTTTTAAATGTTGACATTTTTACTGGGAACCTAACAATCAACTACAACTCATAGCTACAAATCACCTCTTTCATGAACGACCTAGCAAGGCGCTAACAGTTACAACAACAAAGAAAAAAGCACGGGGGAGTGTTTTGTTCAGTTAGCATAATGCTAAACTAATAAAAACAGTCAGCAAGGTCACCTGTTTTGTAACTTTACGTAAGCAACATTCTAAAACACACTTTACAAAACGTTACAACACATGTAGATATGAAAATAAAGAAGTTAGCAGCTTACCAGTCCAGGAGATACATCAAGATCTAAATCCAACTTCAAGCTGAGGATGTCCCTCAGTTCTCTTCATCCCTCAAATGAACCAAGATTTACATGTGACTTGATTTTTTTTTTGGTCAGACACTCTCTTAGGTTCTTTTTGGCTTCTTCTGACTTCCTTTTTTTTTGCTTGCTTAGCCAGATAAGCTATTGTTGCCAATGCTGGAATCGCTATCTTTTTTCCCCCACTTTCTGAAATGAGCTGTGATTGGCTGAGACCTTCCAGACCATTCTGGATTTTCCCTGGGCCGTGTCCAGAGCCATGAGGAGATACAGGAGTGTAATGATCTGTCAGACCATTTCATTATGATTGTTTGTGCAATTACACCAAAAAATAAATTGCTCACTACTATTTTATACTATTTTGAATATGTGAACTGACTTACTTGCTGTGCAGGCCTCAAAACACAGTTTATATGCCTTCAAGCACAGAATTGAGTAGCTCAAGAGTTAAAGCAACAAGGTCCTGGCATGTTTTCATGCTGCTGATATAACAGGAGGATACAGAATAACTATTTACTAAACATATCTCGTTGAGTTGTGAACAACATGAACTCGCCAAGGTGATTCCAGAACACAGATGGTCGCTATAGGAACTAGGCGCACTATTGGACAAGATCTACTGGTGATGGGAATGGACAGCATTTACAGGATTGAACATGTCAAACTCTTTCTGGTGGTTCCTTGGTGGGGCTACAGGGCTGAAGTTGAACTGATGTTCCAGGAATATGCATATTTCCACTACTGTTTCTGAGGTCATTAAAAGAAACCCTGTCAAACCTCAAACGTTCGAAAACGTAATGAAGGTATGACATTTATGTTTTATGTATTGATTTGAGAGGAACGTTACAGACTCCTCATTGCTCCACACATCTACACACATTGCTACACACAGATCTGCTCTTTCCGTCTATCTGTGGAAGCTGGAGTCATGCAATTACACGCTTCAGGTATGTCATTATATTTTTGCCATGTCTGTTTCCGTCACACTTTGATGCATGTGCTTCTATCATTTCATCAACTTTTTCACCTTAGCTAAGCATAAAAACTTTTTCCTAATACTTCAACCTTTTTTTCCAGCATCTCCACTTAGGTTTCTCTTGCGTTATTGCGTCATTGATCAGACATGAATTTCTTAAGAGGATACATAAAAATAGAACTTAAGCAATGAAAGTCCAAACATGGGATGTAGCATCGGCTAGAGTTTGAATCGCAAACATCCATGTTTTCTGGGCCTGTTGGTGATGATTGTGAAAACTTTGAGACAGGCTTACAGACACAGACTTGCAAAAAATAATCATTTTCAATCAATTCACATTTGGCTGTAAAAGGACCCAATTTTCCTCTCATCTAGGGAGCCAATCACAGAACGGGGAGGTTGCCACAAGAAGACAACAAAACACAGAAGCTACTTTGTTGATAACTGTAGATCCAACATGGCGGCAGGTGGTAAATTTGCAACTTTTAGCGCAAAACTAATTTATTATCATGGGGTATGAGGTACGTCATTGTGTATATGTGATACAATTGGATATAAGCTACATACAGACACATTTGATAGATATTTGTAGCACCTGATAAACAGCTCTGGGCTTTCATAAACTATGCCTTCACTATAAACAATAAAATATAAACCGAATATCAATCTACATTGATATGAGATCTGGTGTTACTTAGGCTAACACAAACCTGCAATTATGCTGAAGAGAATGAGTTTGCAACAGTTCAAGGTTGAGAACAAGTTAGTAGAAAATGCTTGCAAACTTCAGCGTATTGACTCCATGCCTCCCTGTCTGTCTTCTCGCACATGTGAGCGTATGCATGTGTTTAGAAGAGTGAGGTTGCCTGAGGCATGAAATCTGCAGCACCACAGATGAGACAAAGATTGAGTTCAGTTCAAGTTTACAGTAATAAACTCCTATGAAGCTTGAAATGATTATATTCAAGGCTGGGATTGTATTACGCCTCCAGCTATTTCAAAACCTGGCAGGGTTATAGTCATAGTTTATTGTCTCAATTACAGATTTAAATAGTTCCAAACAAGCGAGACCGAGTGAGCTAGCTATTGAAGTGGTGAAATAGCTCATAGAGATGTCATGAAACATTGACATTTGTGGCTTAAAGTGACCCAAAAAGTTGCTTCTAACATCAAATAGTCAGCTGCCTTTCAAGCAAAACAATCTTAAGACCATTGTGGGTTTAAAGCGTTCGGATTTACAGATTAGCATGCCCGGAGGTGAGCTTTGGAAGTGGTATATATTCATGAATTTTTATTCATTTATTTTATTATTTTATTTTATAATTTTATTGCTAACAAATGTTAAAATCATGGAAATATGGGAAGCCAGTGGAATGTTTTTTTGTTTTTTTTTCCCAGGGGTATAAACTCAAAGAAAGAGAAATAAAGAAAGTTACAGGAACAGGGACTAGTTGTTATATTAGTTTTCTCTGGATCTCTATAGCCAGCATTTCATTATCTTGGATGAATGGATCCCACTACAGGGTGGTTTTCCATCACTTTCAATTGGTGGACCTGACTTAAAGCCCCTGCTGCATTTCTTTTGATTGGTCGAGCAGTCAACAGGCTGCTGCTTTATTCATTTTGATAGGCTCTTGCATCACATACTAATCGGACACGGTTAGTTGCTGCTGGCAGCGAAAATGCAGAAATAGCAACAGAATTGGGCTCCAGGCCGGATGAACAGCAGGTTGCATTTCCTTTGTGTATCAGTGTTATCACTTATCAAAAATGAGCTATTTTTATGGAGGGGAAAAAAAGCCTCCCCCTCATGAAACAGTGTACACCTAATCACCTGCGCTGTGTGATAAATGTGTTAAACTGCTGAGTGGCTGTAATGCCTCTTTGTCACTGCCACCTCTCTGGGCTCCTTTATTTGTGTCAACACATTACAAGAGTGATTCTACCACAGCGAGTAAAGCCATTTCTTCTCTTATTAGACCAGAAATAGAACGTGATGGTGCACCTGCTTTTTCTCCCTTTATTCCTGCATCCGCTGAAGTCCTTAAAAAATTAAAGGGCCGACAGACTAAGGCTAACAAAATCCTCTCTAATACCACAATATCACATTTTTTAAAAAAAATTCTGTAATTGAGTTCAAATAAAATAAGAAGACCCGTATTACTTTTTGATTATAAGATGGTCTGTATATTAAATTAATGAATGTAACATTAGTATGCTCATTCTACAGAGAAATCCAAACCGGCCGTATTCAGAAAATTTCAGGACAAGCTGTGTTGCTTGTGTTTCAAGCTGTGTTGTCACAACTCTACAATCATAGCCCACCCCCCCGGACACAGCCATGTAAATCAGCCAATCAAAGGAGAGGCTCATTAATATTAACGAGACTGACTCACAAGACTTGTTCTTTTTAGACCAGCAGAGAAAAAGCTTGACAGAGGAGATATAAAATTATGTTGAGATGATTTTTGGCTCTTAAAGCCACAAATATATTTTAGAGATATCACATCTTCAAATAAACCAAGGACAAATGTGAAATATGGAACCTTTAAAAAAAATCATGTCAATGTGGGGGAAAAAAAAAAAAAAAAGGTCTTTGGGGACAGGCTATATCACGGGTGCAATGTACGCAGTGTACTCAGTGAAGTTTGTTCTGGCAACTGTAGTGGATAAGCTAAGAATATCCACCATTCTGTTAGCTTAGCTTTAGCACTAAACCACATTTAGGATCTAAACTGACCTATCTTAACATTTACAGTTAGCTTTTTGAATCTGTTAAGTGTCCTTGCAACAGCAACCTCTCACTAGCAGTGGTTAAGTACAAACCACTGCACTCCAAATACAGAAGCTCTCAGGGATTTGCCCACAATGTATTGCAATGCATTTCACCATGACCACCCTCCCCTGTTTATTTTTATTAAACCCATCATCTCACCTTAAAACAACACTGCCAACAGAGCTATGAAGCTCTCAATGATGACTCAGTTATAGCTCCATTGATACTTTTTTATCAATGGCCTCATCAGTGATCACAATCTGGACAATCTGGCCTTTCTTCTTCTTTTTTTTTTTTTTTACTAAGACCTAGCTGGGCACAGATGCACCTGCCAAACTGAGGTCTGGCCACCCAGCTACACCTGTTCCTATTTGTCCAGTGAGTGGAGAGACAGCTGCAATCTACAGAGAGACACTGAAGGACGCAATGTGGACCTACTTTTTGAAATTCTCAACTTTGTGTCCTTGCAGTAACAGTATATAGCTCTCTGAAGTATACCCACTAACATAAACCCACTATCTGCCATTCATAAGAGCCATGAAACCTACATTTGAATTGGTGATTTTAACGTACATGTAATAAACACCAACATGCATAACCCAAATCTGCTTTCACTGTTAAACCTTGCAGCAAACTACAGCATCCAGTTTACAGGTTCTAAATGTGAAAAGTTTGCTGGCTAATTTAGAGAGAAAATAATCACCACTAAATCTGATATCTGCCAGCAAGCACACTGCACTTTTTATCTATATGCACTGTACAGAGTGATCTAAAGTGTGATGTTGAAACTCTCAAGAAAATACTAACAGAGCTGAAGCCCTCCACATGTTTCGTTGACCCAATTCCTGCCTCTCTTTTCAAAACTATTTTTATTTCTGTATCTGAAGACATCTTTGCCATAGTAAATGACTCCCTACAGCTTGGTGACTTCCCCACTGATTTCAAAACTGTTGCTGTAAAAAAAATGCTGTAAAACCTCTTTTGAAGAAAGAAGAATCTGGATAGCTTAACAACCACTATTTTTAGGCCACCTTCAGCTCTGGTGCTATTTGACCTGAGTGCTGCTTTCGATACTGTGTACCATCTACTACTGTACATCTATACCACCAGATTCTTTTAGATATTTTCAGTGAGCTTGATTAGCTTGTCTGGAGTTAACTACTCTACCAGTCATGAAAACAAGATGAGGTTACCAGTGGGGTACCACAAGGTTTAATTTTAGGACCATTATTTTTTTTAATCTCTGGGCAGTGCCAGGAGGAGGTGCAACATTTTTTTATGCTATATGCTAAAACAAAAGCTTGCATTCTTTTATTTTTTGTCCTATTCATATTTTTTTTTTCGTATTAGTTACTAAATCTATAACACCCTATATTTGGTCAGTCGCTTGTAAAGCACAGGCTTAATTTAGGGAGGCCTCAGAAGGCTATAAGATCCTATTGTGAGATGGAGGTCTGAAGAATTCTGGAAGAGACAGACCCCATCGAAAGTCCAGGACCTGATGTCATCTGTGGTTGTCTGCTCAGAAATTGTGGTTTATTTCTAAGTGACATCTTTCTATTTATTTATAAGCTTCTCATATCTCAGATGGAGGCTCCTACATTATGGAAAGAATGCACTATCGTTCCATTGACTGAAGTTTCATCACCCAAGGAGCGATTATGCTTGATAGCGTTCACTTCATTAGTCATGAAAGGCCTGAAAAAAAGAGGAATTTGGTAGCCATGTCACAGAGCGCAATTGATCCATTCTAATTTGCATACCAAGCAGTGAGGCAGTGGAGGATGCCACAGTAACACCGCTGGATCATGTTATTGGGCACCTAGACAACACAATAACACACGTACTAGCATCTTTTAATGATTTTGCTTCAGCCTTTAACTGCTTGCAGCCCCATATCCTTGCTCACGGACTCTCTTAAATTCCTGAAATAGATGTTGGCACTATATGCTGGCTGGTTGGCTGACTGACCAGGAGGCCACAGAGAGCCTGTTTAAATGGCAACCTATCTGAGGCCCTAGTATAATCCCAGAGGTGCGTCTTGTTACCACTGCTATTCGTACTGGATACTAATAGCTGCCATGGTATATGTGCGTCATTATGTCTAATTAAATATACTGATGATTCAGTGATGCTCATCATCCTGCAGGACCATGTGGTGGTCCATGGTCCTGTCTCCATGAATGTTGTCACATGGTGCAAGGAGTCATACTTCCTAAGGATGCTAAGATTAAAGACATGTGGTTTGACTTTTGTAGGAATCCATCTTCCATGCCACCAACTACTATTATAAGTGGATTGACAGTAGAGATAGTAAACCAGTACAAGTACCTGGGCACTATCCTAAATGATAGAATATCCTAAAGTTATACTTTGAGGCCAACACATAAAGAAGATGTTGGAAGGTCAAAAAAAGAATGTTTTATTTGAAGGAAGTTGATGATTTTTTAATATCGATAGCTCACTTATGGAAATGTCCTTTTCATCATTTGCTGAGTCTGTACTCATATTTGCATTGATTTGTTATTTTGGCATCCTCAGCCTGGTTAACACAAACAGGCATGAAAATATTGTGCAACAGTGCTGAAAGATCACTGGCGTCAAGTTGAACCATCTCAGCCAAGTATATCAGGTTAGGTGTATGCTGAGGGACTAGGGTATTGTAGCAAACCCCCATCACCCTTTCCACACAGTGTTTTCATGGCATCTTTGTGTTAATTGCATTTCATTCTTTATATTCCACGTGTTTGACTGTGCCAGTGGCTGAGGATATTAAAAATTTCATTCATTCATTCTTCATGTATGCAAGTGCTGGTGTAAACAGATAGTTGGCTGCCTGACTATAGATATGCAGTTCAAAATAAGGACAAAATAAGGATATATTGAAAAGTGTTTTTGCTTTTGCTGCCTTTGTTCTTACTTTTGTGCACCATTCATTTTTAACTTCAGCACTATATTGACTTTCTGCTTCAAGTCTGTCATTGTGATATACCATCTGTGAACCGTGGGGTCTGTAGTTACTTTGTGTTGACAGGCGTGAAAACCAAGCTTGCATACATTTCTGCTGTAAAAAGTTCACTGAATAAGCACAGTGTGTCCACAGCAATCAGAGGCCGTAGTCATGGCCTCACTCAAGTGAAGAGTTTCTGAGCCTGTCTTAATGTGCAAAATAACTACTCACCTATGAAATGTTATTCCGCATTCCTTGGTCTTGGCATTTCTCTCGGTGGCGTGGTGATGGTCACACCCATGGTCACACAACTGAAATGCAATGCTGTGGGTGCAGATGCTGTTTGCTGCTGCTGGAGGACACCTCGCCTAACCTTATTCTTATTAACCTTATTCTCGGACGAATACATTATTAGTGTTTATTCACTTTAAACAGCAGAAAGCAGCCATCATGCCATCAGAAAAAAAACATCCCTTAAACTCCTGATTTACTGCACTTTTCAGGCCG
Source organism: Lepturacanthus savala (assembly GCA_030544235.1). Lineage (NCBI taxonomy): Eukaryota > Metazoa > Chordata > Actinopteri > Scombriformes > Trichiuridae > Lepturacanthus > Lepturacanthus savala. Next base: position 17,152,940 of record CM060461.1, read on the forward strand.
ACAACTGCAAACCATAACCCTTAAGGGGTGTTCACACCGGACTCAATTGACACGATTTTTTCATGCGATGGATGTGATTTTGTCACACGACAAATTAAAATTCGCACTGTTTTGCGAAAATTCGCCAGATTGCGTCATCGCGTCCCCATCTGTTTTGTTTTCTCTCATCATCCGTGTGTGAGATCACCACTGTCACTGCGTTGTACAGCTCTGAAAGTCAGAAGCTCTGCCGTGATTTCTGGGTACATGATACCCTCTGGAGGTGCAGAGAGCTCGGCTGGTTTCTATATTGTGATAAGTGAATTTCTCGTCATGGAGACGTGGAGCAAATCTCAACGCTGATTGGTTGTCGCGCTACGTCATCCTGCGAATTCGCCTGAAAAGTTCAATATTTTCAACTTTCAACAATGTGACAGGCGAATTTCGTGTCGCGAAGCACGATTTTTCACCACTTAGCGTCCATCGCATCACGAAATCGCGTCGTGAAAAATCGCATCTTCCCATTGACTTAACATGTAATCGCCTCACGCTGTCGCTCAAATTTTTGTCCCCTTTACAGATTGTTAGTCCTCCTTTTTTTTTTTTTGATTGAGTGACATTATGTTTGTGACCATGTTGTAGCAAAATGCTTTGTTGGAAGTACTTTTTCCTAATGAATGTTGATATATATAATTAAATTTAAAAAAAATGTCTTTTCAATCAGTTTCAAAAAACAACCTTTCAGCCTGTTAAGGACTTATTGAGTCCTTGTGATGGCTGATGGAATAGCTTTTTAATGGTTTAATAGGGCAGTGTCAGTTATGTCAGCAAAATGCTAAATAAACCATTTACGTCCCTGCCACATGCATTCAGATAAAAAACACACGCATAAAAGAAAATGTTTTTAATTTAAAATGGGCTGAAGTTATTTATTTATTTATTTTTTATGAGTATTACCAGCAGAGGCCGTACAAGTCTGTGGAGAAAATTAGTTCCCATTCATCAAAAACATCACATTTCACTTAATCTCCCGTTTAGTCCCATTCAAACCCAAGTATGCCCACCAGTGAATAGGTCCAGAATAGAGAAGAGTCCAGTGTTTCTCCATTGGTGTGCTGTGATTATGACACTCATCTGACTCCGTACGGAGGTATCATACCATACTATCAGTACCTGTGGCTGTCGGGGAGCTACCCTCTCACTGTAGCTAGTGAAGCTACAGTTAAAGATGCTTTTCAATGGAGGTAGTTTAGCAACAGCAAATTGCTGTATCCTTTTGTTAAAAGTAGGAAGAAACATGACAAGCGTAACATGCTAAAAAGCTATCTAGAACACTAAAAAAAACATGGTGTGCATGTGAACCTGTCATTTTGATTATGCTCTGTTCCATGCTTTTTCTGTCCTTTTCAATACCTTTGCTAGAAACCCACTGTGTATCCTGTCTTGGCAGCGCAAGATTGATTCTTTTGTCGCTCATCTTGCCACTAGAGCCCAGCCTGCCAGCCACTGTCATTCAAACAGACACCAACAGCCCCTCCAGCTGGCTGAGACAAAAAGGAACATTTATAAATCATAATTTATATTTATACCTATAGGGGGGCATGGCGGCGCAGTGGGTAGCGCTGTTCCCTCACAGCAAGAAGGTCGCTGGTTAAAGGAATTGTGTCGGGACCTTTCTGTGTGGAGTTTGCATGTCCTCCCTGGTGACTCTAAAATTCCCATAGGTATGAATGTGTGAGTGAATGGTGTGTGTGTTCATCATGGTAGGCTGGCAACCTGTATGGGGTGTATCCCTGCCTCTTGTCTGAAGTACACTGGGATTGGCTCCAGTGGACTACATGAACCGAATGAGGAATAAAAGGGTATAGAAAATGGATAGATTAAGACCTATAGTACTTTCTTCCCTACCAACAACAACAAAATGTAGACAAAACATTGAAATCATGTTGACATTATTGTTAACTAACGCTTTAATGTGATTTCATGTGGACTGAAAAAAGATTGTTATGTTGCCTCAACACTGGCTAAAAATATATATTTCTCCCTTTTTGTAATTTATCAAAGAGCACAAAAACAAAAACAATTTAATCTCAGTTGTACTATATTTATGTTGGCTACTATTATTTATTTATTTATTTATTTTTCACATCCTCAATGCTGTTGAACATTTAGGGAAAGGTCTTGTTTCTCTTCATTTTGGAGCTGTTTTTCATCTTTTCAGTTTAGTATTTCTGCATTTTGTTAATCTCCTCTAGTCCGCTTAGCGATGAATTTGTTGAAATCCACTTAAGAGCTAAATTTGATTTGACTGTGTAACTCAGTCTTCCATACTACTCTCTCTCTCTCTCTCTCTCTCTCTCTCTCTCTCTCTCCCTCTCTTCTCTCTCTTTCCTCCCCCTCGCAATAAACTCTGCCTCAATGTCACGGCAGCATGGCAAAGACAATTAAGGTGTATAAATATGTAAATATGGTCACGGCGGCTCAGCGGGAGGAACGGCGTAATGACATTTTCTGCCCTCGTTTGGCTAATCCCCAAGACACCTCCGAATTAGAAACCTTAATGACAACCGATAACGCGCAGATGGTCAAACTCTGGGGGCACACGGCCCTTCTGATGCTGCCCGTGGCTCCTTGCGGCATTTGCTCTTCCATGCCAGTGATACAAACATACCTCAAGCGCGCACACACACACATACACACACACACACAGATAAATACGTGCAAACAGGCTAAGCCGGCAGCAGCATGCAGGGAAGCGCGCCTATGGTGCAGAACACACACAGCGCACACGCACGGACATTACCTAGCCAGATGCCACCTGTGCCCATGGGGGTGATCATGGTCGTAACTAGAAGGTCAAGTCTTGGCAGGCCAGTTAAGGCCAGCCAGGGCACCACTCCTCTGTGTGTGTGTGTGTGTGTGTGTGTGTGTGTGTGTGTGTGTGTGTGTGTGTGTGTGTGTGTGTGTGTGTGTGTGTGTGTCTGTACTTGTGAGTGGAGGTTATTGTTTGGCGAATCAGGTAATATGTCCGGCGAGGCTTTTTCGTGGCAGATGCCGACCATCCGTCTTAAAAAAGTTGACAGATAGAAACACTCCCCGCGGCCGCTTCTCAGGAGAGGGCGAGTCAACACAGGGAAAGAGTGTTTGTGTATGTGGGGTAGCAGAGAGAAGACAGGGATGGGGAGAGGCGGGGCCGGAGATGTTTTGGCTGGTTTCCTACGGTAATCAGTTCAACCCGTGCTATTTGTTCTCTCCACCCCTGTTGGATGGGAAATATTTCTTCGGGGAGTAAGCAAGTTTTTCGGAGGGCAAAGCAGTGCGAGGAGGGTAGGAGAGTTTCCAGGCTCGGTCCAAAAAAAAAAAAAAAAAAAGTACAATCTGTGTATGACACAGATATGTGGATGATTCTTTTATTGCAAATATAATTTCACCTGTGAAAGGATCAACACTTGGGTATATTATGTTTACTGTGGGAATTGTTTTTGTCTTGTGTGTGAGCAAACACATAATATATTAAAATATATAAATGCATCCTTTGTATTGACCACTGGGGGCAGCATGCACATCTACTCTCTCAAATATGTGACAGAAATGTGCTGTATAGTGAACCAGTTATGCTTCCATTAAACTGGAGATTTCACTCGACTCCGGGTTAAGTACCAAAAAGGCTGAATATTTTTGTCCGCAATTACATGAAATGTCTTTGTCTGCATTAGCTATTCTCACCTCCAACATGTGCAAGTCATTGTTTCTTCTCTTTCTATATAGATATAATCACATCAGAAGCCACACATCCAGACTCAGAGACAGTTTCTTCCCCACAGTCACCAGGACACTTAAACAGCCTGAACGCTTGAACAGCCACTCTATCTTTCATGAAACATATCGTCACCCTATTAAAATAATCATTTTTTTATGCAAGGCAGTTTTTGGCCTAAATCATCCCTTGATGATACTGCCAAGTCTGATAAAATCACCTTAATTTGAGTTGAAAGGATCATACTCTTTATGCTCTATATGACAATGTCCATTTTACAAAGGCCTAAGTCAGAATCTTATAATAAAGAGGCTTCTATACTTTTACCTATACTTTAATAATAATTTAATAGAAAGTACTGTGCACATCACTAACTGCTACAATTATTTAGTCAAATATAAAGAAATAAGTTCCCAGCTCTTTAGTCCATTAAACATGTTGATGCCTATTGACTGTCATCACTTGATTGAAAATTTGCTACATTTCAGGTTTCAAAAAGCCATCAAAAGTCTCTGTTGGAAATCACTTATATTCAATAAAAAACGGGCAAAGAAGACCTGGGAGTGTGATGGAAAATGGAACTGCCTCCTGAATAATGTGATCTACCTGATATTTGTTTAATTTAACTCCACGTAATGTAAGTTTTGAGTTTGCACTATGGAACGAAAGCACAGTTTAAGCCAGGTTTAAAGCTGCCTAAAGTCACACTAGAATTTTCAAACACAACATTCTATGTATGTCCACAGTCATCCACTGTCAAGGCCTTTTTGATTCTAATGACTAATAAATATAATAGTCTCTGCATTTGCTGTGTTGTTTTGTGTTTGAATATTGTGTGTTTTTAATTATTTAAGCATTTTTGAACTGGTTACAATGACAATAAACTTCATTTATTCATACTGTGTGGGTATGCCATCTACCAGCGTACACGAATGCCTCTATATAAAGGGTCATTATAAGACATTAATATTAGCCCTGAATCAATCCTATCGATCAGTATTGGAGCTGATCCAGGACGTGGGTGTCCAAAATAAACCTGATCAAATTCTTTCCCTCGAGCCACAACGAATAATCAATTAGCTGATCGACAGAAGGAAAGTGCTGCAATTCTCTGGTCGCAGCTTCTTAAATGCCAATATTTCCTGAATTCTCAAATCATCCATTATAGATATACTGAATATTTTCTGGTTGTGGACTGTTGGCTGGGATAAAATAATACATTTCACGTTCCATCTTGAGCTAAGGGAAACAGGGATCTACATTTATTCCACCATTTTATGGATCAAACAACTAATCAATTAATTAAAAAAAATATACTGTTAACTGTAGAGTAAATGTCTGGCATCCACAACATTTTGCTATTGGTTTTGTTGCTGCCGCCGTCAATTTCGCTGGTTTTAAATGACGCCTGTAACTTGATGCCTGATTAGCCTGTTGTCGGGTTTATGTTCTCTCTGAAAGATGCTGTTTCGACAGTTTCCAACGCCAACGAGCGATACATCATCTCTGAATCTCATCATTTCACATTAAGTCAAATTACTGAGACAAGCTGAACAATTAAAGAGGCAAACATGAAAACACAAGTTGGCGTGAAGTTTAGATTAAATTAAAGTCTGGAAACAGTGAATTTAGGACAACCTGTCTGACCTATCTCTATCCTTGCCATGTATTGCAATTATAGTATGATAAATGTACACTGTGCTGTGCAAGCTCGTTGGGTATCAGCGTAATGAAACCCCGACCAAAAAAGAAATATATATATATATAGAATTAATATAAGCAGAAGTCATTTTAACAAGACCCAAATTCTGATCCTCTGAACTCAATTTTGATCCGGAGAAGCACATTTGTCAAGAAGCTAATTATAATCACATCGCTCCAGCAATCACCATCAAACACTCAGGAGTCTCCAGGTGCCTTATTTACCTCCTCGTGCTCCATTTTGCATCTGCAAGTTGCGGCATGTGAAACAACTTTATGGGAGCTCGAGTGCACCTCACACCTTGTAAAAATGTTCACGCTGTTGTTGGAGACAGACGAAGAGATAAAGAGGTTCTGCTGTTACATACCGACCCCCCCCACACACACGTGCACACACACACACACACAGTCCAGCAGACACAGCAGGCAATATAATGTTATTCTAGGCAAGGAGGCCACATTGTACACGTGTCGATAAATTATTAACGTCATGTTATATATCACCGGGATATGTTTAAAATATGTATAAAACCCCTCACTCGCACCGCAATCTGGATCTTTTTTGCGTGTTACACTACAAAGTGAAAGGTGTGATTCCATTTGGATGAGATGATGGCCCTTTGATAAGAGGCACTGCTGTATTACAGATATCTGTAAACAATAAAAGAAAAGAAATTAATTGGCCTGTCAAATCAAAGCGTTCCAGCAATCGCTGCCTACCGGAGAGATGGATTACCGGCTGTATATGTTTAAACAACAGTCAGTGATTTCAGGGTTGAAAATCAAATTAGCACTGCGGAGAGTACAATCCAACTAGCGCCTCCTTTTTTTTTTTTTTTTTTTTTTTCCACCCGTCCTTTCCCGACGGAAGTCTTACTCCTTTTAATATCTAAATCCCCTTTAATAGGCCGAATAGCGGAACTCCTGAATGTGGATGGGTGAATATTTGGCAAACAAGCCAGGAGGCTTGTTGGTGGGAGTCATGTGAGGATTAAAAATAATTCCTGAAAAGGCTGTAGACAGAAATAAATATATATATATATATATGTGAGAGACGGCAGCATGAGAGTACATCTGTCGTTAAAGCTTTCCCAATGATGGCTTCGGGTTTTGAAAAACGCAGGCTGCGGCTCAGAGGTTGGAGCAGTCGTCGGAGGATTAGCGGTTCGATTCCCAGCTCCTCTGGGCTGCATGCCGATGTATCCTTGAGCAAGATACCTAACCCCCGATTATTCCTAATTTGTGAATGTGAGCGAATGATTAGACTCTTAATAAGCCTTGTATGGCAGACACCACTATCAGTGAATAAATGTGTGTGAATGGGTGAAGAATTCCTAGAATTCGTAGAAAGGAAGTATGTGTTCACATGGTAATTAGCTGCAGTAGAGATGCTGAAACCCTGATGTTACCAATAACACTGAAACTCAGAAACTCATAACCACCAGTTCTAACAGGAAGATTTACAAAAACCTTCCTCTTAAGATACACTGTACCGTGAGCAGTACAGGGGAGCAACGGGGGGTCATTTATGCCAATACTATGCTTCAATTGTTGGTTTCTATGTGCAAATAATGCACATAATGACTTGAAGTTGTTCCGCATCAATTGACATAATGCACAAGCCAATCGAATCATGGGGCTGGGAGATAGCCAGCTTGAAAGCCAATGAGGACCGGCTAAAAAAGTTTAACCACCTTTGGTTTGATCTGAGGGAGATTTCCCATGAAGAAACCATTGGCCAATGGCCAGGGCTTTCGAACAGCATGTGACACATGGGAACTGTCCTACTTACAGTTCGGGCATGCCATTTTTTCAAATGGGACCAAAAAATGGGGGTGTCTTATGAGGTTAAATGTCGACATTTGGAATTAGAATTGAAATTAATTTCCACTACTAATGAAATGCTTACTATTAATAGTCTGAATTAGATGATTACAATATCTGTGTTTTCAGAACCAAGGAGCTCTTGCTGTCCAGAAAAGAAAAAAATAAACACTAGCTTGCTTTAAATCACTGTTAAAATCTCATATTTGCTTGATTGTTCTGTTTTTGAGAAGCATTTCGTAACACTGTTTTGAAAAGTGCTATACAAATAAAGTTTTTTTTTATGATCTCATTGACATGTGATGACATTTTACTGTATTTTATGTAGCGTGTGTGTCTCTCACAAGTCTGTTCAGTAAATAATGGGAGTGGGATTAGAGCGGTATCTCAAAGAAACCGATATTAATACAACTAGTGTAGTAAAAGAAAAGAAATAATGAGTTTTTGTTGAAGTAAGCCTGTTCGTGTTGGTAATGTGGAGGTGGTTTTCTGTTACCACAGCAACAGAAGTCAGCAGGGATATGCAAATCTAATATCATTTCATAAACTAAAAATACTCAAAAAAAGGTCACACAAACCAAACAGAAAATCGCTTTAATACTGAGCACAGTAAAGAATCCCAAATATTGATTTATGCTTTTATAAGTTCAGCAGAATCGTGAGTCAGAATCCATCATGTTCATTTACTGTAACACAGAAGATAGTATTTGGTGATTTGTCAAAAGATGTTATGTCCATTGATTGATCTATAAGTAACAATTTTTAGTAAAGCCTATCAATTTGCAGTGATTTCTACTCACTTCCTCGAGCTCCTCCTGACCTGGGGTCTCCTTTACTAATGGGAATAGGATTCATCTTAAAGGGCCCTATTATGAAAAAGAAGACATTTTCAGAGCTTTTGTGTAAATATTTAAGTCTCTGGCGTTGCTGCTAACATACAAACTGAAAAAAGACTACCCACTCATTCTGTTATGGTCTGGCCTCTCCTGCAGTGCTGCTAAAACCTGGTTGAACACAAGCTGTTTAGAAATGGCTTCTGTTGTGATGTCACAAAGGGAGTGGAAGTTAATAGTAATAATAGAGGGGAGGGTGGGGAAACAGTATTTTTCAGAGTGAGTGTTTGAGAAGGCAGACAGCATTGCTGCTACAGGTCTAACTAGCTGCAAAAGCATGCTAATTGTACTGTTCTCTGTGTGTAAGCTACGTGCGTGAACACAGACTCCACAGCAAGCTAAACTCTTTTTCTACGAGCTAGGAAGCGAGCGCCTTGCTCCTTTAATTTCAGCAGGTGAAAATCGCCTAAAACTGAAATAAACAGAATACAATGGAAAATTAGCACCTGACATTACAGTCTTACACAAGCAACGTCACGTTATCTTATTACTAACTAACTAGCAAGCTAACAGAGTATGACTTAGCTCATTAACAAGAAACGAACGTTAGCAACGTAACTATACTAACTGTATACTGATACACATGCTCGAGTGTTCACGTTACCAACTATGCTCATGAAGCTTAATTCTATACAAATACGCATCATCACGGACACTTACAGACATTGCTGCCATGGATGAGTGGGAAAAACAAGACTTGGGGAGTGAAATATCATGAACATTACAGTAAGCAACTAAGACGTTGCGTGCATCTTATGCTCTGGGAAGTCCGTCATAAAGCGGAAGCTCACAGGATCGCTCAGATGTAAACAAGAAGTTGTGTCAAATAAGAGCTCATCTTTTACTTTAGGGGTGACATGGTGGTGCAGGGGTTAGCGCTGTTGCCTCACAGTAAGAAGGTCGCAGGTTCAAGACCTCCTTGGGTCCTGGGTTTGGGACCTTTCTATGTGGAGTTTGCATGTTTTCACCGGGTACCCCGGCTTCCTCCCACAGTCCAAAAACATGCTGAGGTTAATTGGAGACTCTAAATTGCCCGTAGGTGTGAGTGTGTCAGTGAATGGTGTGTGTGCCCCACGATTGGCTGGTGACCATCTGGGGTGTATCCCTGCCTCTCACTGTAATGCGCTGGGATAGGCTCCAGCAGACCCCTGCGACCCTGATGAGGAATAAGCAGGTATGGAAGATGACTTTTAACTTACAAATAGTTGTCTCTTTTCCTTTGCAATAAACAGAATTATAAATGAAGAATCAAACTTGTAAAAAACAATTTACACACTTATTTATGAATATTTCCCTTCTTTTCTATATATATATATATATATATATATATATATATATATATATATATATATAGTAATGTTACTGTGTTTACCACAGTAAATAACTGCAGATTTCACTGCAAAGTTTTACATTGTAATCCACAAACGTCTAATTCTTGAACTTGAAAATTACAAAATAGGACTCCTTTAAAAGGACGTCTAACTTAACCAGTAGCTCTATTAGTAGGTCTTTTCATTCTAAAACATGTTTTTTCACAATGTAGTATTGATTTGTAACTGTATTACATGCAAAATTATGGCAAAAAAAAAATAAAATAAAAAAAATAAATAAAACACCTCGGGGGAAATTGGTGCTTGTGAGAGGTGACACAGCTGCTGCAGCTGTTATAGCCACTGAACTGCACTCATCGCTCTACCCACCCACAACACTGTCATCCCGATAACAAATGACAAGATAAATTGCACCTGCATATCTTGACCCATTATGTCTGTGTGCAATAAATGTAACAACATTATTTCCACATTCTTCCTGACCTCAATTTCCCTCTCCTATAATAATAACTAAATATTATATTCCTATCTATGCTAATTATTGCTTCCCGGTTGCCGTGATGCTCCTTAAGGTTCATTGATAATCTCGTCGCATCAGTTTTCATGTGGATTTGCATTGACCATGTGCAGTTGTGCTTTTGCTGATAGGCGGCAGATCCACATGCAAACCTGCAGGCAATCATACTGATCACTGTCCATAATTGGACATTTTCATCTTAGGAAAGAACTTCTTAAGCACTTCTTGATAAATGAGACCCCCCTGGGTTTTTTTTATCCCAGTTGGGCGCACCCTTCAAACGGAGGCTTCCAGGAGGCATTAAACAGATTAAACAGCTACCTCCGGCATGTCCAACCTCCTCACCTTACCCTTAAATGCCACAATATGATCAACGTCGTGTGAAAAATTAATCATTTGTGTGAGCTTTTGCAGAATGCAGAGAGGGGTTTTTAACGTTTTTTTCGTATTTATTTCATACTTATCAGAGTTACTATGTAAAAGGAAGCAGTTTCCTTATGGAGGTGTATATATATTAACCCTTTCTCAGCATCAGGATTATTTTCCTCATCACCATCAAACAATAAGCAAATATCTTTTAAAGCATAATACATGTGGACTCTGCATGCGATAATGTAATGTGGGAAATTCCTTCAATCTCTACTGTATGCTTTTAAACATGAGGAGTTAAACTCAATTTAGTTCATGGGCCACATACAGCGCAATTTGATCTCAAGTGGTAAAAAAAATATGTATAATTAACAATATTATCTAATTAACAAATTAACACATTTCTCACAATTTATTAATGCTCAATTTACAAGAGAAGAATTGACTTGAAGAAAAAAGGGTATAATTTCAACAATATGATGTCTCAGTTATTCCATATTCAGTCAGTCTATTGTTGCATGCAATGCAAATCAAAGCTTTTACTCTGTGATTTTTTTTTAAGAATCAGTTTATGTTATGACTGTTACCTCCTGCTTTACAAACCATTTACAAACCAAAATTGTAAATATTTTATCTCTGAAAGACGCTCAGTGACTTCACATTTCTATAAATGTAACCCACTCAAATCCTCCTGTTAACCCTATGTGTCATTTATCTATGTACTTGAAATCCCATTCCCGACCACTAGGGGCAGTAGTAATAGTAGTAGTGGGAGTAACTACTGTTCATGTGAACAGAGCGTGATCGAAGACGTGAGAAAAACAAAACAAAACATTGCGTTAACATAAGAAGCGATTACAACTAATTAAATACTTTTATTTTGAGAAATACTTAGGTTGAGAGGCAAGATTTGTGCAAGGAAAGACCCGGACAGCTGTTATCGTGTATACTTTCCTTGACTGAGAAACTCGAAGAGAAACGGTGAGTTTTTTATTATTTTTTTTCCCTCGCAAGGCGAGTGACTAGCTAACATGGTTGATTCGTGGTCTGTGGGTAAAAATACGAACTGAGCATGTAGAACTTCTCTATAGGTGATGTATTTTATTCATGTATTTGTATGATTTCGTCGTGTAGGCTTATTTTGAGTAAACTTTTATATATTTTGAATGTAAGTTAAAAACCAACTGGAGTTGCACTGAACTAATGGACGTGAATACCGTTTCTTTCCATGTTATTGAGCTATTAAGCTAGCAACTGCGTTTTATTTTGTGCAGTTTATGGACTAAATGGACTATTATAATTGAAATACTGCATTTTGAATTGAGTAAGAAATAGTTTCAGATCTGACAAGAATGATGTATAAGAGTTATTTACAGTACTGTTACCCTTCTGTACAGGTTTTTTTTTTTTTTTTTGAGAAGTCTGATTTCGTCGTGGAACGTCCCTGGAGTGAGGAGGAGCGTCGCCTATTCCCCGCGTCTCCATCAAAAATCTTCAGATAAGGAGATTTAATGCACACACCCGCACGTGGGACACATAAAACAAACTACCCGGGTAGTAGATGGACATTGGGTTTATTTATTTGATTTTATTTCATCTACCTACCTCTTTGAGGGTTTGAAAGACAATCTAAAAGGCAATTTAAAGGGACTGTATAAAGAAAGAGAAGCAAAGACAGGGATATTTTTGTGTTCTTTATTAAAATAAATGCCAGCAATGTTGTTCAACCTTACTTACCTGTCATAATTATTTTATCCTCCTCCTTGAAAAGAGCCTTAGACAACGGGTACTCAGTTAAGTTTTTTGATAACTTCTAAAAAGCCAAAACAAAAAACAAATCAGAAACTGGTCCTTTTAATGCAGGTGACCCTTTTCTCGGGTTGTTTATGGCCCCCGGCCGGCATGTTCGACAGCCCCTGATTTATACATCAGGAATTGAACCTGTTCCCTCCAGTAAGAATTTATATCATCACTAACGTGCAGTTAAATGTGATTATTTTCACTCTTTCACTGGACAATAATTGCTGATTTCAAATATTTTCAAAATAAAACGTTACGGGCCCACCTATCTGCAGTGCTTCCATCTGCCCGGAGGCTTCTGGATTCAGATCAGCTTATTCTTTTCTAAAGTTCTGCCCAAAGCGCTGTCCCAGGTGCGGATCCCCCAGCTCCTCATTATGCTGATGTGTGACTGCAGGTTGCAGGGCGTCGAGGTCCATTTTGCTCATTTAGTCACAGTTGTTGCAACTTATGTCACTGCGCGTAAAAGCCAACTGGGCTGTGCATAAAAGACCTTACGGGTGTGTAGAGTGAATGGGAACGCTGCCACAGCTTTCCCCTCTCTCTCTCTCTTTCTCTCTCCGAAAACATCAGCGAGCGCTGAACTTTATTAACATGTTTTGATATTTATCAGAGCAGCTCTCCGGAGTCTTCAACGGGCTCGCCTATGCGTCTCGGCGTAATGCTATCGCTGTGATTATGACTGTCACGTCCGATTTCATACGAGCTATATCATTTTATTAAATCAATATTTACTTTTTAAGGCGATTTGTTGTAATCCGGGGTGAAAATATTTCATCAGGCGAGCCCTTCATCAGTCACAGAGCTGGAGCCTGTTTACGGTTTGCTAATTCAGTGGCTGTAAAACTGTTTAGTTGGCTCTTTATTGAAGAGACAGGCTGTATTCTCACCCCTTTATGTTAGCCATAAATATAATGGAAAGATTCAACAAGAATATAAATAAGGCAGGGTGGGTTTTTAACTTAGATGCAAAATAGGCTAAATGGGGATATAATTAATTTAGATTAATGCTAAGATGACTCACATTGGATTGTATGTTTTTTGGGGGGGTTTCCTGGTAATGAACAACTTTCACCTTTAATAAAGTTGTGAAGATTTTGAATACTGTAGTAATTGAGATATGTATGTTGGTAATGTGGGCAATGCATCAGACATTTATAACAGTTAGATTATCAATTACTTTAAGAAGTAAAAACAATAAAAATATGAATCTAAAGGTGATACAGTTAAAACCAATATGACAATAAAATATGAACTCTTGAGAGAAGCCATGAGACATTTGGATCAAACACGTTGCAACTTCCCATGATTGTGATAAAATCAGAGATATAAGGTCTTGTACAGTTGTGATGGAGTAAAGCCAAATTTCTTATTATATTTTATTTATTCCGATGCATTTGGAACACTGCATGTTATATTCTCAATCAAAATATGAGGAAAAAGGTAAAATATTTCTATTCGTTTACAGAAAATAAAGGAAACTCCAGTTCATATGTTTACTGTATAAATAAACAATCTTCAGGATTTAGCATTCCTGTGAATGACTAAACAAATATCTAGGTGTACACAGTTCCTGAGAATTACTTCACATCTGTGTTGCATGAAGTCACCTATGAACATAAATTCAGCCTCATAATTCCTCTGTATTTCTTGGTTTTGTCTCAAAAACAGCATTTCACCCCACAAGTTTACAATGGGATTAAGGTTGAGGGATTGGGATAGCCACTCCATAATTTTGTTGGTCTGGAACCAAGTTGCTGGTCATTTACTGTTGTGTTTGGGGTCGTCTTGTTGAAACACTCATTCAATTTCAAGGGCATTTCCAACATGACCTCTTCAAGTATTTTAATATAGGCAAACTGATACACGATTGCTTGTATGTTATACATAGGCCCAACACTATAGTAAGAGAAACATCCCCATATTATGATGCTTGCATGAGTGAACTGTGGCTTAACTTCAGTATTTGGTAGTTGTCTGACAAACTGCCTGCATGTTCTATGGTGATAAATATAATATAAAGAATGTAAACTATGGATCTTTCCAAGTAGGAAGTATTTTCCAGGATTGTTTTATTTATTTGGTCTGTGCAGGGTTGTTGTGTGATTAAAACAAAAAAAAAAAAAGCAAAAAACAAAAAAAATGAAAAATCAACCTGCTCCCCACCAATGTCTATATCACAGTCCGGTTCCGCTGGGATGAGCAGCAGCAGAGGAGCAGGGAGCATCACTGCAGCTGCCCCCCAACATGGACGCATAAGTTAGGATGACAGGGAGTCCCTGGAGGTGATCCATGCCGTTTGGCAGGAGAGGTGTGCGTCTAATTTCAGGTACGAGCGGGAAACCTTGAACACCAGACAACAAGTCTCGATGCCTTTGGCAGATGTCTCGGATGGTTTGTAGCCTTGTTGTCCTTTATCTTTTTTTCTCCCCTCTCTCTCTCTCTCTCTCTCTCTCTCTCTCTCTCTCTCTCTCTCTCTCTCTCTCTGGCTCTGGATGCTGAGTTTGGCCTGGGGATGAAATGACTTCTTTGTTCTCTGTGTGGCTGTGTGGTGGAGTCTCTGGCGAACGGTATCCACAACGCTCTGGGTGGTTTTTTTTGTTGTTGTTGTTTTTCTTATTTTTTAAACAATTTGGTCTCGGGCTCACGTCACCTCCATTAATCTTCCGAACGGCCTCGGACGCCATGCTTATTGCATTTTGCTACAATTTTGTCTCCTAAATGATGAAATCTCTCCGTGCCATGCCGTCCTCCTTTGGGTGTGGAATTAGCTTTTACCAAGTGACCTTTTCTTTTTCGTTTCCGCCAGATGTTTCTGCAAAGAGCAAAATGGCATATTTTTTTTAAGTGCTAAAACATCTAGAGGATATATTGTTCTTCTTCTCGTATGACATCAGTCAGATCATTTTCAGTGGCATTGAAGTATGGCATATAAACTACACACTGATCTATAACATCATAGCCTATATAACATGTTATTGCCAGAGATTTATTTCTGGATATCCAAACATACTAAAAAAACTATAATAGGCTTTAAGATCACCTTTAAAAATTAACTGAAAGCAAATATATAGCTATGGCCTGGTTTCAGCATAATGTTTTATCAAACACTGCAAACAACTTATGCAAATTATGCAAATGAGACAAGATTGCATGACTGCACCATGGTAATAGATGCATTTCTAGACACCACAAACATGGATTTAGAGCAGGGGAGTCAAACTCAATTTAGTTCATGGGCCATGTACGGCTCAATTTATTCTCAAGTGGGCCGAACCAGTAAAAATGAATGTATAAATAACCCCGACAAATTTCCCCCTTCATTTTTATGTAAAGAAATATACTATACATATTTACACAATTATTTACCCTTCAGTTTACTAAACGAGAGAGATGACAGGAGGAACAAAGTGCTATTTCAACAATTTGATGTCTCAGTTATTCCATATTCAGTCAGCCTACTGTTGCCTGCATTTTCATTCAAAATACTTACTACCAAATGATATTTAATTTTATATTTACTAATGGAATAAATGTTTTCAATTCCATGAGCCCTGAAAAATGTTCACTGACTGAAACAGGAAATGGTCCATATTTTCTCGTACTTTGTACAGTCAACCAGCGGGCCGGGTTAGACCCTTTATCGGGACGGATCTGGCCCACGGGCCGCATGTTTGACACCCCTGATTAAGACCATCTTTCATACCAATTTAACTAGAAGTCAAATTATAGCCATTTCCAGTTTGTGACTTAGCAAGTAAGCTTAATCACATTACTTAAGCCTATAGAGGATCATCACGAACATTTAATTTTTCGAAATTTCGATTCAACTTTTTAAACATAGACCGAGTCTCAACTAAAACTGTGTCACATACGCATTTGATATCTGATTCTGCAAAACCGAACAAGCCCCCTCCGCCTGTGCTTCCTCACAGCCGTTAATGCAGCACATTAAACGGACTCCCCGCAGAGCAGCGTGATCCACTCTGACCCGCTTCATCGTGATGGCAGGTAATGACAGTGTTCGTCCTGAGCCTCGTCTTTGTTTATCACTGTTGGAAATGAAACCACCGATAAAACACCTCAGCGCAGCATGTATTCTAACTTGGGCAATAACTCATGATAAACAAGTTAGTCTGGAGTGTATCCTCTAAAATGAGATAGGAGCTGCTTTCATTTCACCGCGACATTTCAGGTTACTTTAATGCCGATGTTGTTTTCTGTCCCTACGGGGTGTTTCTTCAATATTACGTATTTTATCAATAAAAATGATGTTTTATATATATATATGAGACCACTGCATTTTGTTTTCTGAAGTCAACATCTCTATGTACATGTATTCCAACCATTTCATTCCACCAGGAGTGGAATAAAGTCACCCAAGAACAATGTGAAAGACTCTTGGAGAGCATGATTAAAAATAACGGTTATATTGATTTCTGAACTCTTCTTAAGTGTAAACATTAGTATCAAGACACGTTTTGATATATAATTCATTTATCCTTTCAAAACCGTTAGATGCTGAAACCATCTGGAAGAGGAATAAGAAAAAATCCACAATATAATAATACCGCTCCGAGTCTACTCCCTTCAGCTATTTCACACTGCGATTGCCTCGGAGCCCTAATAAATTATTTCAGGATAATTATTTGTCACATTCAGTGATGATTTAAAGATTTAATTCTTTGTCCCTGAGCCTGTGACCTACAGTCACACGTTGTGCTCAGCCTGCTGCGTGACTCTCTGCTAGTAGAATCTGTTCCTTTTCACTGTCATCTAGATTTTTTTTTTTTTTTTTTTTTCAAATCGAACTTCAGAGAATTTTATATTTACTACCTTTTAGGGTAATCTCTGTCACACTTCGGGTACAGAAAGCACAGACCCTTTTCTCTCTGTTGGCAGCCATGACTTCTTGCGTCGTCCTTTTTTTCTGCGGCGTCTCTGCTTTGTATCGCTGATAAGAAAGATATTCTGTCAATTTCATTTCTTAGGCAGCCAGCATTGCAGTATGTTATGAGTTTTGGTTGATCTGTCCAATGTTCTAGGTAGGTATTGATTAGTGGTTGGACAGCAACTGAGTCAGAGTCCTGAGTCCAAATCTCAGGACTCTTTAGGGGGTTCAGCTCCAGTCGATTTGAGATGTAAGAAAAATATAGGTGTTATTTATTTAATGGTAATAATCAATGGGTAATAGCCTAATTCTACCCTGCATGCATTGATTGGTTGGTTGTTTTCCTACCCTCTTCTTCTCGCTCCTACCCTACTTAACTCTCTTGTCTCTTCTCCTCTGGAATGGGCTCAAAGTTTACCCAGATGATCTTCTACTAATGCTAAAAGTGTAGATTTAGTTGTTCAGGTTGATTTTAAATTGCCAGATTATCTCCCTAAGTTGCGTCCAAAGTTGCTCCCGATAGTTCCTCAGTTCTGCTTTGCCTCCTGCTGATCAATGAGACAACCCAACAGGCAAGTGATGTGAATGCCCTGCTCATGTGTCAAGGCAAAAAAAAAAAACAAAACAAAAAAAATTCATTCTGAAGCCTCTTTAGATCAATCATGTGATCACTTGAGAGTTGCTCTTAAAAGTTACACTTTAGTGGAGGGGGTAAGTCACCACATCGAAAAGTTCTTTGCTCAGCGTGATCAATGAACTTACGACACTTAAATTGTTTTCTTTTTTTTTTTTTTTTAAGTCCTGGCAATGATGAGCCAAAACTTCTGAGTGAAAAATCGTGTTCTGCCAGGTATCAGTGGTTCACCTTTCAAGATGATTTCCTCAACAGTTTCGTTCAGCACAAAGTGATGCAACTTTAAAGAAGGAATTATGCTGCAAAAAGCTTGGCGGCGACAGTGTGGCGGGATCGACGGAGGCAGCGTTGCTGAGGTTGCAAGTTCCTTCTCTCTCCGCATGAATGCGTCAAGTATCTCGTTGTGAAGAAGAAAAAAGCTCTACAAATATTTCCCGAGCCACGGATTTACACATTATCCTTTTCTTATGGTAATTGGTCTACTCCCTGGTTACCATGGCAACCGCTAACTCTGCAGTCATTGGCTGGTTGGGGGATATGAATTCAGCACGTATGTACAAAGATGTGAATAAAGGATGGTGAATGTAAGTGATGTTTTTTTTTTTTTTTTTTTACATAGCCACCAACTGCACTTTCAGGTTGCTTTCATGTGCCCAGACTGTAGATCACAGAGTCACAAACTGAACAGGCTTCACTATTTAGCAGCTTGGGGCCTCGGACTCTTGCAAAACATGAATCAGTGGTTTTACAAAACTGCAGAGAGCAGCAATAAATTGCTCATCTATAGTGTCATTTCCAAACCTAGTTTTGAAAGATCTGCTGACGACAGGTTAATTCCTACATCCTAAAGTATTGGTCCACATTTGCTCTGTATTTGTATACTCTTATTATTAAGAAATGTCCTTTTATCCAAGGTAACAGCCCCAAACTAGAAAATAGTATAACATAACAACAGACAATAATAATAATGACAATAATAATCTCTTATTAGGACTAAAAGGAATATGCAAGAAAGATAGTGTCTGACAGTTACAAATATGTCTCTCAGTGGCATGGAATAAAACAGCAATTTGTTGCTATGTGCTTCTGCTATTCATTCACACTTTTACAAAATAATTTATATAATATTCTAATTAAACATCATTAGTGAGAAGTCACATGTCAGTCCAACAGACAGGCTTGGCTTGACAACACCACACTGGTTAGATGCAAATGTTTCCACAGTTGTGTGGAACTGCAACTGAAGAGTAGCCATTCCAATCAGATTCCCAAGATTTTATAGCTTGGCGTTGCCAGATAAATCCGTTAATTAGTCTGGAACCTCTCAGTTAATTTTCAATTTCCATGGAACATTACCAACAGGCACAGGCCGTGATGCTTCCGGACGCAACTGGATACACTTACAACCAATTTAAACGCAAATTCTTCCTTATGTTTGCCGGTGAAAATTGGTACAATAAAGAAAGCAATTTCTAGGAGACTAGACTACAAAAGAAAAAAAAAATAATAAAAGAATGAATTGTAAACCTTGCTGCTTCCTCAGCCGGAGACTGGAAAATTCGCAATCAAACTCAACTGAGAGCAATGTCGTATAACATCTCTGATAAAAAATACTGCATATGGTTTATGAACCATTTAGGGTTTTGGTAGTAAAGCCAAAGAGCAGATGATTGCGGGGGAATGTGAGGAGACTGAAGTAAACGTGCAGTTTGATTCTGTCATTTTAACCCTTACCCCAATCAGTGGGTTACCCATCCAGCTGTGTGTTCTACTCATTAAGATAAAATCTTTTTTTTTTTCTTTTAAAGGAGCCCTATCATGAAAATGTATTTGGGTCTCTAGTGTTTGTGTCTGATAGCACACAAACTGTTCTGTCCTCATCAGGCGCCCATTTACTTGACTAGACAGACAGCTAACAGTGGAATGAAATTCTGAGGCAGAAGTGGGTTTTGACAGTTTACTCCAATCTTCAAGTTTACAGAATTCTTCTTCCTGAGTTTCTTTGTAAAACTAAATAAACAAACAGAAATGTACAAAACGTTTGTTTCTTCTTTCTAAATAAACATACAATGTAGCTTGCAAAATGCATGAGGTAAATTAACATGCTGATTAGCTTGCTAGCTCTACATGACTTGCAGAAAACACCCAGACACTTTAGCTACACACAAAAACGTAATGTTGCCATTAATTTGGCTAGAATTTAACATAAGGTGCATACAAGCATAAATTGGTACTTTATATACAAAATTACAAACATTATGAACTTACAAGCAAAGCCTTTCCAAGGGCATGAACGATTTACAAGGATGAGCAGCACATCTTCACCTTGGCATGGTCTGACTGAACTGAAGAAATGACCTTCCTACTTCCTAGCTGTGACATCACAGGTCATCCCCCTTAAGGTGGCACTAAACCCTCAACCCTTAAGGTGGCGCTAAACCCCCAAAAGTTTACAGGTGCCATGACACTCCCCGCCTGGCATTGTGAGATGCCACTACCATAACAAACTATATCACATAAACAAGACAGTCATTACAATTACAGTCTCTCAATGCAGTCCTATGACTCTCAGTCGCTGTGGGACATGAGAAGCACTGTCTCAGATACAGGCCTCTGGTAGGTCTTGGCAGCTCCATTCTTGAAGATCTTAACCTCGACCTTTCTGACCTTACCATCTTTGTCTGGAAAGGCGTTGTTGATGAGCCCCATTGGCCATTCATTGCGACTCACTTGCTGGTCTTTCAGCAGCACTAAGTCTCCAACCTTGAGGTTTGGGCGGCTGGCCTGCCACTTCCCTCGGCTCTGAAGTGTCCCAAGATACTCCCGTCTCCATCTGTTCCAAAACACCTCCGCAAGGTGCTGCACCTGCCTCCATTGCTGCCTGTGCAGATCCTTTGCGTCGAAACCTCCAGGTGGAGGAAGAGGAGTGCAGACTTTTTGGGTAAGGAGCATCGCTGGTGTGAGTAGAAAGGGTGAGTCTGGGTCTGTCGTGATAGGGGACAGTGGTCTAGCATTGATTATGGCTGTTATCTCTGCCATGAGAGTGGAAAGCACTTCATGTGTCAATTGAACATGATTGGACTGGAGAAGCATTGCATCTAGGATACGTCTGGAAATCCCTATCATTCTCTCCCAGCTGCCTCCCATGTGAGAGGAATGAGGCGGGTTGAAGACCCATGTGCAACCTTCTTCTCCTAGGTACCTTCTGATGTTAGACAGGTTTGGGTCTGTGAGTAGGAACCCCAGCTCCCGGCAAGCACCAACAAAATTGGTACCACAGTCTGATCGAATCTGTTTGACAGGTCCACGCAAGCTGACGAACCTTCGGAAGGCATTAATGAAACTGGAGGAGTCCATAGACTCTATCAGCTCAATGTGGATGGCGCGTGTACTAAGACACGTGAAAAGGACAGCCCACCGCTTGCTGTTTGCCTGGCCTCCCCTTGTGCGCCGTGTGACAACTGACCAAGGACCAAATACATCTAGTCCTACAAAGGTAAAGGGAGGTTCCATGCTCAAGCGATCAGGTGGTAGGTCTGCCATCTGTTGAGTGTTTGCTCGGCCTCTGAGTTTCCGGCAGGTGACGCAGTCATGCAGGACATGCTTGATCAGTCTTCTTGCTCCAATGATCCAATATCCAGCAGATCGCACTGCTCCTTCAGTGAAAACTCGACCTTGATGCATCACTCGCTGGTGATGGTGCTCTATGAGCAGCTTTGCAACGTGACCCACGGGAAGAACAAGAGGATGTTTCTCTTTGTACTCCAGATCGCCGTGCCTGAGCCGTCCTCCAATCCTCAGCATCCCATCGTCATCACAGTAGGGACTGAGTTTGTGCAAAGGACTGTGCGTGGGGATGTCTTTTCCACGGGCTATGCAGGTAAGTTCCTCCTTGAAGGCCTCTTTCTGCACACTTTTGATTATTATGTTTTCTGCCCTTGCCAGCTCTTCAATGCTACGTGGCTGTTCGCAGTAATGCCATGAGCGACATGTCTGATCCTGGGTCTTGTTTTTGACTGAGTGAGCAATGTGAAATAGCAAGCTCACGGCTCTGATCAACTTCTTCCATGAAGAGAACCGCTCGAACCTCTGACATCCGAGCTGAGGCCAATGAGTGAGCAAGTGAGTGGCAATTGCTCGTACCTCTGCATCTGAATCAGGGTCAATGAGGTCATAGGCTTCCATGTCTGGGTCTTTTTTGGCTTGTGACAAGAAGGTAGGCCCTTTGAGCCAGATGCTGTCACTCAACATGGCTGCAGACACAGAACGAGTGCCTATGTCGGCTGGGTTACAGTTTGTGGGAACATAGTGCCACTGCTTGGGTTCTGACGATCTTCTGATACGTTGCACCCTGTTGCCAACATACACATAGAACCTTCTAGTCTGGTTACTAATGTATCCGAGGACTACACGACTGTCGGTGTAGAATTCCACAGCACTCAGATCAATGTCAGATTCGCTGGCGATAACTTCTGCAATTTCCACGGCTAGAACAGCAGCACCCAGTTCTAATCTGGGGATGGTGTGCGCGGACTGTGGAGCTAGTTTAGCTTTGCCCAGCACAAATCCGATGTGAGGCTTCTCCTCTGTATCAATGACTTTGAGATAGGCAACAGCTGCTATAGCTTTCACTGAAGCGTCTGAGAACACATGTAGCTCTTTCCTTGTAGCTGTTGAAACTGTGGTAGCAGCATAAGGTCTTTGAATCTGCAGTTGCTGAAGATCACTGAGAGAATCTCTCCAGGTGCTCCATTCTGCTTCCCTGTCTGCAGGAAGTGGAGAGTCCCAGTCCAAAGCCTCACTTGAGAGCTCCCTGAGCAGCATCTTTCCCTGAATCGTGACTGGCGCAGCGAACCCTAGTGGATCGAATAGCCCATTGATGGTTGCAAGGACACCTCTTCGAGTGTAGGGTTTGATTGTGTCGGTCACTTTGAAGGTGAAAGTGTCTTTGGTTAAGTCCCACCTAAGGCCTAGGCTGCGCTGAATGGGTGTTGTATCAGCATCTAGGTTGAGTTCTTTGAGCCCTTTGGCGCGGTCGTCCACAGGAAATGCTTCCATGACCTGCTTGCAGTTGGATGCCACTTTGTGGAGACGGATGTTGGATATGGCAAGCATCTTCTGTGTCCGTTTTAACAGATCGATGGCTTCGCTGGCGGTGGGTCTTGATAGAAGCCCATCATCCACATAGAACTCCCTCTCAATGAAGTGTCGTGCATCAGAGCCAAATTCCTCTTCGCCGTGAGCTGCAGCGTGCCTGAGTCCATATATGGCAACTGATGGAGAAGGGCTGTTGCCGAATACATGAACCTTCATGCGATACTCACAGAGGTCTTTGGCGGGGTCATTGTGTTCGTGCCAGAAGAACCGTAGAAAATCTCGATGGTCCTCCCTGACAACAAAACTGTGAAACATCTGTTCTATGTCCACAGTCACTGCAACAGCTTCACGTCTGAACCGCAACAACACTCCGACCAAGCTGTTGTTCAGGTCGGGTCCAGACAGCAGGACGTCGTTGAGGGATACGCCATGGCTCTTAGCACTTGAGTCAAAGACCACCCGGATTTGGCCAGGTTTCTGCGGATGGTAAACCCCGAAAATGGGTAAATACCAGCACTCTTTCCCAGCTGGGAGTGGAGGAGCCTGCTCAGCGTGGTCACGATCAAAGATGTTCTGCATGAAGGTGACAAAGTGCGTCTTCATTTCAGGTCTTTTCTCCAGGGTGCGTTGGACAGAAGCCAGTCGTGTGAGGGCTTGGTCCCGACTGCAAGGTAGGCGTTCGCGAGGTGTCCTGAATGGAAGTGGGGCAACCCAGCTATTTTCATTGTCCATGAATATCTCCTTTTCCATAAGCTCTAGGAACAGTCTGTCTTCCACAGAAAGTCCTATTTTGTTGTCATCTTTGGTTGTCTCAAAGACTGTGCTTCCTAGTGAACACTCAAAAGGCCTGTGGATTTCTGGAATGGCTGCATGTTCAGACCTGGACCCAAACTTCTCCTTTACATGAAGCCTGTTAGGACAGGGGCTGAAGAAGGAGGGGCGTTTGTTCTCAAGAATGTTGGTGCGGTAACTCTGAATAGCTCCAGGCCTATGAGTGTTCCCTAAGCAGACATCACCTACGATGACCCATCCCAGGTCCACCCTCTGCGCATATGGGGCATCATGTGGACCATTCCGTTGCTCTCTCACCTTATGGACTCTGAGTAGGTCGCGACCTAGTAGAAGGAGGATCTTGGCCTCTGGATCCAGTGGTGGGATGGCATGAGCTATGGGCTTGAGGTGAGGATGGTGAAACGCTGCTTCAGGAGTTGGAATTTCAGCACGGTCGCTTGGAATATTGCTGCATTCAATTAGTGTGGGCAAGGTGAGTGTCGTAGTTCCATCTAGTGACTGCACAATGAACCCTGTGGCTCTCCTGCCCGTCATCTCTGTTGTCCCAGCACATGTACGGAGCGTAAAGGGTGAGTCTGACCCCTTGATGTTGTACATGTCAAAGAAGTCGGGCCTAGCAAGAGACCGGTTACTTTGGTCATCTAAAACCGCATACGCCTGTGTCACTCTCTCTGGGTGTGCTTCAGGATAGACCTTTACTAAGCAGATCTTGGAGCAGGACCGTGAACTTTGACCCTCTCCACACACCTCAGTACAGCTTGAGGCGACAGTTGGTGGCGGTGTTCCTTCTGCGCTCTCCCCGCCATGCACGGGTAGTGACGGTGGCGGTCCAGGATGGAGAGCTGAGACGTGATTCTCACTATCACACTCTTTGCACTTAATGACTGCGGTACACTCTTTGGCCATGTGAGCTGTTGAGGAGCAGCATCTAAAACAGACACCGATGTCTTTCAAAAGGGCTTTGCGTTCCTCTAAGGGCTTGCTGCGGAACCCTCTGCAGCGCTTGAGAGGATGCGGTTTCTTATGAAGAGGACATTGCTTCTCAACATCACCAGCTTTGTGGTCTGAAACTTCCCTCTTGTCCTTCTCTTGTGATATGTCTGTTTTGTGGGCAGACACAAAACTCTTCTGCGGTTTCTTACTAGCAGTGCCTTGCTTTAGGTACTCTGTGTTACCAGTTTGCAGCCTGAAACCTGGATCGTTGCGTGCTCGTGCCTCCTCGCTGACGAACTCACAAAAGAAGGAAAATGGAGGGAAGGATACACCATATGTTGCCTTGTACCTGAAGCCCTGTTTAAGCCACCGCTCTTGGAGATTGTATGGCAATTTCTCCACAATAGGAGTGACACCACGTGCAGTGTCCAAGTAGCTAAGGCCAGGAAGATAGCCCTCTAGCTTAGCAGCTTCTAACTCGTGAAGGAGGTCACTGAGCTCTCTCAGCTTCACTGGATCTTTGTTAGTGACCTTTGGGAAGTTTGTGAGCCGGTCGAATAGTGACTTCTCTATAATCTCTGGAGAACCGTAGCATTCTTCCAAGCGTTCCCAAGCCTTGGCCAATCCAGCTGAGGGGTTACCTACATGCACTGCTCTTATTCTCCTGACATGCTGTGCAGATTCTCTCCCTAACCACTTAATTAGAAGGTCTAGTTCTTCACTGGCGCTGAGATATAACCCAATGATGGCGTTGTAGAATGATGATTTCCACGCCCAATAGTTCTCAGGAGAATCATCGAACTGTGAGAGGCCAGAGGTAATCAGATCTCTGCGTGCCAGGTATCTGGCTACATCACCAATGTCTGCACTGCCACCTACTGGCTGTTTTGAATCCTCTTTGAGGGGTGAGGACTGCTCTGCACCAGTAGTAGGTTGCCTTGGAGATGTGTAATGAGGTACAGGCTTGGTAGGTTGTGGTGCTGGTGTCGAAAAGTTTGGGATTTTAGCAGAATGAGCTTTTACTGCAAATTCAGTGAGGCGCTGTCTTGGAGGAGACTCAGATTTCAATACATGAATTATTGGTGATACGGGACGTGATTGTGGTTTAACATTTTCTTCTAATTGTTGCTGAACATACTGTTGTGTTCTCTCTTTCGTGTCCACAATGAGTGATTTATCATCAACTTCAGACTCTTCTGCTGCCTCAAGTGCACTAGCTTCTGCTAAGGCAGCCATCACCTCCTTTTCATGTCTGAGCGTGTTTAATTTAGCTTCAAGTTGTGCTTTCTCAATGAGAATATCTGCCTCCTTCTTAGCATATTCAGCTCTTGCACGAGCTGCCTCCAATTTAGCATGAACCGCAGCTATGGCTCTGCTAGCCTTAGATTTGCTAGATAAAGATTTCTTGGAAGATATACTTGCAACTGACCTGGTTTCCACAGGAGAGTGATATGCTGACCCACTGGGTTCTTTAGCTTCCGTAGCGGGTTGTTGAGATGCCTCTTCAACTGCCTTTTTCTCATCCATCATTCAGATATGCTGTGAGCCAGGTGTAAGCAGTGGTGAAAATGATGAGAAGTAGGACGGCAAATGAAGAGCGTTCTCCTTGTGCAGTTCTGCCCGATGTGCCGGATGCTTTTTTACTGTTCTGTCCTCATCAGGCGCCCATTTACTTGACTAGACAGACAGCTAACAGTGGAATGAAATTCTGAGGCAGAAGTGGGTTTTGACAGTTTACTCCAATCTTCAAGTTTACAGAATTCTTCTTCCTGAGTTTCTTTGTAAAACTAAATAAACAAACAGAAATGTACAAAACGTTTGTTTCTTCTTTCTAAATAAACATACAATGTAGCTTGCAAAATGCATGAGGTAAATTAACATGCTGATTAGCTTGCTAGCTCTACATGACTTGCAGAAAACACCCAGACACTTTAGCTACACACAAAAACGTAATGTTGCCATTAATTTGGCTAGAATTTAACATAAGGTGCATACAAGCATAAATTGGTACTTTATATACAAAATTACAAACATTATGAACTTACAAGCAAAGCCTTTCCAAGGGCATGAACGATTTACAAGGATGAGCAGCACATCTTCACCTTGGCATGGTCTGACTGAACTGAAGAAATGACCTTCCTACTTCCTAGCTGTGACATCACAGGTCATCCCCCTTAAGGTGGCACTAAACCCTCAACCCTTAAGGTGGCGCTAAACCCCCAAAAGTTTACAGGTGCCATGACACAAACTGTGAAGTAAGACTACCCTCCTATTCTTTCCATTCTCTTGTAGTCTGACCTTTCCTGTAGTATCTCTAAAACCTAGCTATTGAGAAATGGCTCCTGTTGTGATGTCACAACAGGAGTGGAAGTCAATAGTAACAGTTCCCATTCTCTGATAGACCCCAGCTCCCTGAGGGACGGGACATTTTCAACAGTGTGAAGCCTGTTGAAGCTGTCCCCAAGCTGTTTACTTGGAGGGGATTTCAGACTAAGTGTCTTTCATCCGACATCGACAGACTCTTTGCTCTGGGCCGAAATATGACATGTACACTCAATATGCACGTTATTATATTTTACCTCGATGAGGTTAAATTAGCGCCTATATTTCCATCTCGCAACATGCCACCTTTCTTCTCGACTCGCCATCTTTGATAGTTTGTGTGTGTGTGGGTTTGGTGTGTAAACAGCCGCCCACCTGATGTCTCTGGTTGGCTAAACATGAAATCTGACTCTACCTTTGGTTGGGGGGAAAAAACACACACACATTTGCAGCTCCTGTGTCTGTGTGAGCAGAGTCAGATGACAGCTTCAAATGAGTAGCCTCAGCAACTAGTAATGGCAAAATAGGACCCTTTTAAATAAAATTCCCACATGCCCGGAACCCATCGGTGCAACAAAGGAACAACCATTTGCTCGCATCCAATCACTGCGACATCCTTCAAAGTCTGAGCTCACGACGCATAAAAACGCACACACACAAACACGCTCATGACTATTCCGGGCAATTACGATCCCACGGCGGGGTTAAAGGCTGCACACAATGTGGGCCGGTTCGCCTGAAGTGGGGCGTTTATATCACGCGCCGAGCGTTTGAAGAGGCTGTAACTGTAACTGCTGCGGGATGATTGGAACCAAGTCGTCGGCGCTCCCAACAGCGTGATGACAAAGGCCTTTTTTTTTTTTTTTTTTTCTTTTCCCCGGCTGTAATCAACTTTGCAGCCCACGCAGAGGCTAGGAGCTGAAAAGATGAATCTGTTTGCTCCCGATCACAGAACAAGCCATACAGTGGGCCAAAGCCTTGCTAGTTTGGCAACGGGGGAAGAGTCTGAAGATTAAACAGTGAGATCTTTCTCTTGATCAGGCCCTCGGGTCTGCCCTCCCCTCCATGCCTGCACCTGCTAGTCACAGCCCCTGATGTATGTGCCCTCTTCTTCCACTCCCTCTCTTTCTCTCTCTCTCTCTGTGTCTCAACTTTCACTGACTGTCTTTCTTCTGCCACCCCCCCCATCCCCATCCACCCTCCTCCTCCTCCCTCTTTTTTTTTTTCTCACCGCTTTTGATTATCGGCAGCGACCCAGAACCCATGCGAGTGAATCTATCGGAATTTCATCTCTGCCTCGCTTGCAATCACTTCCACATGTGCACGCTGTCTCACAATCTCTCCGCACACAGATTCATTCTCTAGTCTCTGGCTCTCTCTGCCCGCACACACACACACACACACGCACATTCACAGAAACCTATTTTGAAATTCTCTCTTCAAGCCTTTCCTCTACCCTTTAATCAGAAACGCCGGGAATTCTGCATAATCCAGACTAGACTCATCACTCATTTTTCAGCTTATCACTGTATTATACATGGGGGCAATTTACACGAGCTGACGTTTCAATCACTTTCACCGCATGCAGGGAATTCCAGGTGAGCTGCTAAACGCAGTCTTAAGACTAAATAAGTGCTAAATGCCTCTAAAAACCCGCCTCTCCCTAATTGGAGAGAACAGAAAATGCTATTTTAGACATGCCTGGAAGGAGATTCTCTGCGCCGTGCACTCTAGGAGAGAGATCAGAGGTGCAGAACAGCACAGGTTATCATCCAAGGACACTGCAGAAGGCCGGCTGCTTGGCGACGCTGGAGCATGAACCTAGAATGTTGAAGGACGGTTTGCCTAAGTACGAAGCCACATTACCGCCAGTTTAAAAAAAACAAGGAAATAAAAGGACACGGTTGGCATGTCCAGTGTATTTGTCATCATGGGTAAACTGAATCAAAACTGTCAATTTTAAACAGTTTAAATAAAAAAATAACTGATTTAGCATTGAGTTTTATACACCTATCACATAAGAAAACCTCAGCTACAACACAAACTGTAGTAAAACACAATATAACTGTATAACTGTTACAGTATCAAAATATATTGTCAATATCCGCATCATCAATACAATAAGAAAATAGTCTAATATAATAGTAGGGCTGCAACTAACCATTTTTTTGATACTCAATTCAGATATTCTCTCTTTTATCATTGCATGATGATTAAGCTTATTTCAAGTTTTTGTTTTTCCTTATTTCCTGGTTTTATCTTGATAAAGACATTTTATCTGTAGTAAAACATTGTTTTCTTCCAATATTCTAGCTATATTTGCTCCAACAGCAACATAAATTGATTTGGACGCTTCTGTAGTCACCTCACATGTTGTAGATTTCTTTTGATACCAGGTTTAAGTACATCACCTTTGTGTTTGTAGAGATATTCCTATATTTATTGTCATTTATAGCAGGAAAACTGAAAAAAAAAATGGGCCTGGGGCTTAAGTGGTTAAATAAGCATTCTTGGCATCAATGTTATATTATTGCCAAAACTGAATTACAAACTGAGTAAGTATGTCTTATGCAAGAAAACAGAATGGATGGCAAATATATTCTAAAGAGTTGACTAGAACAAAGAAGGAGAATTTGTGCAAATGGGAGAATTTTCTTGTATTTTGTGCACTTGAGGTGACAAAATGAAGCCCTATCTCAGCCGTAAGAACACAGCCTGGCCTCTGTTAGCCAAATTAGTGTGTGTTTATCCGTTTTGACAGCCAGGCAACAGTCTCTGAGTTTGCACATTGTCGAAGTTTTCTTCAGCTTTTATTCAGCCACAGCGCTGAGATGTGGGGGCGAGTGAGGTTTTAGGGCTGTATAGCAATTGAGCTGGCTTTGTTTTCCCTTTCATTGTGATATTTGATGTGCCAATTTGACGCTCCGATAGTCTTCGGGGTTTGTAATATGTTTGGATGGTCTTTTGGATGGTTTTACTGCAAGTCTGACTCTTTTCCATACGTTACTCCTGGCTTTTTTAAAGCCAGTGACGATCGCCGGCCTCAGAGACACTTCGTGTTAGTTTGACACTGACGTCCAAATCCACCCAAATTACCATTTAGTCATTTCTCTAAAGCTATAAGGCAATTCACTAGAAAAGTTTTACTTCTTAACTTTGCTGTTACTTATTTCTACAGGCCTGTCAGATAGAAGAAAACCCTAAAAATAAAAAAAGGGGGCAAACAACCGAAGAAACAAAAGCATGATAAAAGTATCTTATCTGAATACTGACAGATTTTCTTTCACCAGCTTCTTGGGGAACAGCGAGTCCACCCTCAATAATGGATGTTATACTCTGGCGAATGTTTATTCTACTTATTCTCTTCAATCACTGTTCAATTTTTAATATTTTATGGCGGGTGGTCATGGTCAATCCTCTTCAATCCTTTAACATTGCCCTACTTTTAGACTTTCAAATACTCTCTGATGAGGACAGAAAGAGAGAAGAAATGGCAGTTAATAGGAGACCGCAGAGCTGCTTAAATATTAAGATGAATGGACAATGGTGAAACACACACACACACAAAAAAAAAAAACACAATCGTCTTTTCTTTCAGCTTTGCATCCAAATCCAAACGGCAATTGTCTGGTCAAAATAGTCAAGGGATTTGGAGTCTGAACTCTCAGTCTCAATCTATTTTTTTTGTTTCATTTATTTTTTTTTTGTTTTGTTTCTGTTTGTTGATTGTCTTACAGCTGTAGTGTTCCAGTCATTGTAAAAATATGCTTACAAAAAAATCAAGCCAACATCCAAGCATAAGCCTCAGGACATTGCTACATTAAACGTATATTTTAGCTGAAGCCCTTAATTTCTTCCCGTTAACACAACTGTGAAAAGAAGAATATGAGGCTTATTTGCTGCATTGGAAAATATATTGCTTTGATTTTTAAGTATTTAGCTGCATGAGTTTCCCATTTTGATAATGCGGTAGTGCGTACCTCTGCTCCTTGACAGGCTTTACAGACCAAAAGAACATCTTCACCAACAACTGCAACTTGATTGGCACTGGACCTATTTGATACCAAAAATTAAGGTTCACAGAGAGGCTGCCTATTCATCATCATTTTTGTGGGTTATTCTAATGAAATTGAATGTTAATTTAAGTCGTCTATCTATACTATCCTGTCTATAGTGTAGATAGTATAGATAGTCTATCTATACTATCTATACTACCCTGTCATTGAAAAAGAAAATGTGTAACATTTTAATTTTTTTTTTATTTTGAGTAGAAAATAACAGTCATAGGCTTGTAGTGGGTTTAAATGGATTAAAGCTGCACTAAGAAATATATTCATATCAATAATGGATAAAAATTACTATGTACATGTAGTGTTAAAATAGGCCAGCCATCCCGACAGCTTTATAGAGCCGTTTTCAGATTCACATCCCCAGAGACCTAATGTGTGACAAAATATATATAGAAATATGATTTTGAGACTATATATCTATATAATCTATTTGATTTTGTAAGGCTGGTTTCACTTCCACCTCAAAAAGAGATACTAGGTTCGGTTTAATAATGAGAAATCTGTATCTTAGCCCTGGTTTTGACTGCACAGTTTCAACCTGAGCACTGCGAGGTTGAATATACTCTGTATATTTATATAAATATGTCTGTAAATGCATCATTTTGATCCTGCTTAGGATCCAAAGGATCAAGACAAATAAAACAGAGAAATATTGGCAAGGAATTCTGTGAACCGGTGGAGATTGTGAGATAATGTAATGATCTGATTTGTCTAAACCTCTGTGGTCCAGGCATAAGGACACAACTCAAAGTCTAAATATAGGTCCTTCTCAAAAAATTAGCATATTGTGATAAAGTTCATTCTTTTCCATAATGTAATGATAATAATTAAACTTTCATATATTTTAGATTCATTGCACACCAACTGAAATATTTCAGGTTTTTTATTGTTTTAATACTGATGATTTTGGCATACAGCTCATGAAAACCCAAAATTCCTATCTCAAAAAAATAGCATATCATTAAAAGTCACTCTAAACGAGCTATTAACCTAATCATATGAATCAACGAATTAACTCTAAACACCTGCAAAAGGTTCCTGAGGCTTTTAAAAACTCCCAGCCTGGTTCATTACTCAAAACCGCAATCATGGGTAAGACTGCCGACCTGACTGCTGTCCAGAAGGCCATCATTGACACCCTCAAGCAAGAGGGTAAGACACAGAAATACATTTCTGAATGAATAGGCTGTTCCCAGAGTGCTGTATCAAGGCACCTCAGTGGGAAGTCTGTGGGAAGGAAGAGGTGTGGCAGAAAACACTGCACAACGAGATGAGGTGACTGGACCCTGAGGAAGATTGTGGAGACGGGCCGATTCCAGACCTCAGGGGACCTGCGGAAGCAGTGGACTGAGTCTGGAGTAGAAACATCCAGAACCACCGTGCACAGGCGTGTGAAGGAAATGGGCTACAGGTGCCGCATTCCCCATATCAAGCCACTTTTGAACCAGAAACAGTGGCAGAAGTGCCTGATCTGGGCTACAGAGAAGTAGCACTGGACTGTTGCTCCATATATGAAAGCAAAGTTTGCATGTCATTCGGAAATCGAAGTGCTAGAGTCTGGAGGAAGACTGGGGAGAAGGAAATGCCAAAATGCCTGAAGTCCAGTGTCAGGTACCCGCAGTCAGTGATGGTCTGGGGTGCCATGTCAGCTGCTGGTGTTGGTCCACTGTGTACTTCATGGTTCCATCTGCTGAAAAGCTTTATGGAGATGAAGATTTCATTTTTCAGCACAACCTGGCACCTGCTCACAGAACCAAAACCACTGGTAAATGGTTTACTGACCATGGTATTGCTGGGCTCAGTTGGCCTGCCAACTCTCCTGATCTGAACCCTATAGAGAATCTGGGGGATATTGTGAAGACAAAGTTGAGAGACAAAGCATCCTCAGCAACACCTCAGCAGTGCTACAGGCTGATTGCCTCCATGCCAAGTCGCATTGAAGCAGTCATTTCTGCAAAAGGATTCCCGATCAAGTATTGAGTGCATAACTGAACAGAATTATTTGAAGGTTGACTTTTTTATATTAAAAACACTTTTCTTTTATTGATCAGATGAAATATGCTAATTTTTTTTAGATTTTTGCCTTCTCATGTAATTCCATGAATCCGGCTGCCTCACAGGGAAAGCTCCTTTAAGAATCAGTCACTAGGAAAATCATTGCTGGCCACGGTGCTATCTAGTTGGTCTGGTGGCCTGTGATGGATGGATGTTGATTGTCTTCTTCTTCTTAGACCTACCATCAGAATTTTCAGTGAATAAAGCCCACAGTGTCCTCTTTGCATTTCTTGGCTTTTTTTTGCCATTAGGCCATATGACTTGAGTGTTTGCTTAACAGAGGCAATTACATTGTCACAATATTTAACCAGCTTCTCTCTCACAAGATGATTCGCAGGGTATTTCAACGTGTCATCCTTTCGTCGTGAGATGCATTGAACGTTTATTCAATAGTCGCCTGATGGTAAGAATTCTAAGCTTGAAGGTCGGCTTGTCATCAGGTAGGTTGCTGATATTTGTACTGCTGCGCTAACTGAACTTCAACAGCGTGACCATTAATCACTGCGGGACAGATGAATATAGGATTCTTTATAAAATCTGTAGTCGTCTCTTTAGATTTGGACACATTCATGTCCAAGGACAATTTGCACCAATATGTTACTTCCACTCATACAGGCCATGGGTCATCACTGCTTAACATGCTGCAACATTTCAGTTAAGAAATTCATGAGCCAACATATCAGGCCCAGATCAATGTTGTGGATGCTTGCTCACCTTCGCTGTTAAAATGTTTTATACAATTAAAAACTGAGGAAAATCAATAAACAAACAGTTGCACTAATGTATTTGCATCCTCTAGGTGTGCCAAAAGCATATTTAATAGTGTGCCTGTTTTATCATTAACAGCGCTGCCTGACCTGTAAACAAAATGGAGTGGGTCCAATTTTGTTCAGAAGGACATTCTTCACAATCTTCCCTAGAGATTTCAGAATAAGAGCAGTGAGAACCACAGGCCGATAGTCGTTAAGTGACTTTGGCGCTTTATTTTTTTTGGCACGGGTACAACGATGGAACCTTTCCAAAGGAAGGGAACCCTACGGAATAAGAGTGGCAACCGGAAGATAAAACCAAATATATCTACCAACTGTTTGGCACAGTTCTTAAATCTATGACCTCCAATGCCATTGGGGCGGGGACTTTTCCATTCCTATACACACCGGGGAAGTTTCAGCATTCAGCAGGGACAGCATTTTAGGAGGCTGACAGCTTCTCACCTAAATCTTGGACATTAAATCTACAAAACCTGTTTAGTTCATTTGAACGATGAAGGACAGGCCCTAGCAAGCTTAAGTTGGTCACTGGTTACACCATAGTTTTATTATTTTGGGTAAATGGTCACTTAAAACAGTAACTCTCACTTAGTTTATCCAGATCATCACAGACAATTTTAAGTAATTTGTGAAACTATAATGGTCCTGGAGACCAGTGGTGTAGTTTTTTTTTTTTTTTTCTTGCTATACAGTGTGGAGCGACCAATGAATGCCAAGATACTTGTTAATGCATTAACTATGCATTTTGAGCCTGGTTGTGTGTTATCAGCATGTCAATTAATTATATGATTGTTATATTATGATTGTTGCTAGTGACATTAACAACAAATAGATAAACAAAAATAAAAATAAACCAATGAACAATGATGGAAAAAGCCCACTTCTTAAGAAATTAAGCCGACAGAGCAGTCTACAGCATTTAATAGGCACAGTGGCTACATGGTTTATTCACATTCAAAGTACTACTGGGATTCAATTAACAGGAAAAAAAAATTGATTTGTCTAACCTTTGGACTGATTTCTTCATTACCAAAAAATAATACTCATAATTACTATTATATAAAGACTAAGTTTGAATATTTCTAACTTTGTTGAGCCCAGTATTTTTTTTTTTAAAAAAAGTGCCATGCTCCAGTTAGAGAAAAATCAGAAGAAAATAACATTAATTTCTTTGTTTTTTTTTGTTATCTTGTGAGTGCACAATTTTCAAGCTTACCTCAATGACCTCAATTACCTCGCAGTGAGCTGTAGAAGAGGTTAAAAATTCAGCATAGTGTATTCACTTCTTCAAAGGACAGAGAGAATGAATACTGGTAAATATCAATTAAGGTATTTTTTTTCTATTCAATTTTTTCCACCCCTTTTGTATTCCAGTATGTAATATACTTATACTACAAATATAGCTTCTATTGGTTTTCCTCACCGTGTTTAATTTAGTACTAAAAACTACAATTCCCAAGAGGTATCACTTTTACCACCATGATGTGCATTATTGTACATTATGATTAGAATTGAGATTGGTTATTTTTACCTGCCTATCAAGAAATGAGTCATGTACACACTAATGAGGGTCTGAGTGAAAATATTGCATAGATCTAATTGTGCTGAGATGTGTTTGGACACTTTAATCATTGGAAACTATTAACACCAATCGAGTTTTACGCAGTAGCTCGGCTGACCAAATAATGTGGCACATTATAAGGAAAGAGAACAGTACTGATCCGTTGTGATTGTATTTAAACACATGCAGTGTGGATTGCCAATTTCAGTTCTTGTTTGCAAAATGGAAGTTGACTGATGTTTAATCTGGATAAATGGGTTTGCGGTCAGAGAAACGCATTTCTGTTGCCTCTCATACAAAACGCAGCCAATGGCCGAAGACTTTGTCATTCCCCAGCCCTTTTCTCTCCTGCCTTTAGTGGGCGGGACCAGCTGCCTTGACAGGCAAACTCCTTCGGCCAATCAGTGGTGGAAGTTGATAAACAAAGCTTCTGCCAAATCAGCTGGGGGAACAGTAAAAACGTATTTTCCTCCCAGAAACTCTGCGAGCCCATGATTCTAATTTATGCTTGTTTAATCACTTTTATCAAGTCTATTCATGCTGGAAAACTGACAGAGAGGATATGGGTAGAAGCTTGACATACTCAAGCATATTTCCATATGACATCACATGAACGTTGCATGATTGCAGCTGGAAGTGTTACTGGCAGACATTTACCTACACCAATCAGAACATGGAGTCAGGATGAGGACACAGGGAGCCATGAGCTCGGCTACTCAATGATTCTACAAAGCTTGGCTTTATATTCAACCATTTGTGTGCGACTTGACTTCATCCACTGCAATCTCATCCCGCTCTTTTTAATACAGTGTGGATGATTGCATGTTGTATTCAGCTACCATAAATCCCGACTCCTAATAAAAATATGACGGTGGCAATGGATGCCGCCGTATCGGAGTCATCATTAACATCAA
Organism: Lepturacanthus savala; assembly: GCA_030544235.1. Lineage (NCBI taxonomy): Eukaryota > Metazoa > Chordata > Actinopteri > Scombriformes > Trichiuridae > Lepturacanthus > Lepturacanthus savala. The sequence goes on from CM060461.1 coordinate 17,189,150, forward strand.
GCTGCAATGGCCACAATAACCAGTTTTACCACATTAGAAGATCAGTTTCTTCACAAGTGCTCATGAAGCTAATGGGTGCTGGATCTGAAGTTAAAGGACTGGTTCACATTTTAAAACTCTTAGAACAACGGTCAAAGTGCTCAGATGTACCTCGAAACATATTGTATCGCTGTAATCATTCAACCTTTGAAAATATCCCTTGATAATTCAGTTAGAATGTAAGTGGGGGGCAGCATCCACAGTCTTGCCATGCAAAAATGTGTTTCAAAGTTTATCTGAAGCTAAAATGAGGCTCCAGCTATTCAGTTTTGTAGATATCTTTCAGCTTTAATCTGTTTAGCATAAAGGTTCCTCTTTTTATTACTATACTTCCACTATACCTCAATAGGGAAACACTGTCACAAAAGAGGGGATTTGAAGATAAAAAGACTCATAATCGACTAACCCAGACTGCCGATGCCTCACATAAGCTTCACATAAATGTATAAATGCATTTTTGCACAGAATGAGCATGTGAAAACACTATTGATTTTTCACTTATGTTGAAAGCATGTTGAAGGGCTCTTTTTTTTACCTGGTATGAGGAGGTAGAATCGCTACAGAGGAAAACATCTTTCCCTGTTTGTATGGAAACCTTAGCGGACTTGAACAATTGCGATACCTCAAAATTATCATTAAATCAATTATCTTTTTACAGCGGACATTATGAAATATGCAGGGATAACTAATGACTTCAATAACTGTCATATAACAGCACAGAGCTCTTCCTGGAATTTGTGATGGTTATTAGTTGAATCTGTGGTTTCCCACACTAGGACGCCTCAAACTGTCTGTGTTATTTTATTGTGTCTGCAATATTCTTTTCAAGTGCCACAGTTAACCATGACAACGTGACAAAGAGCCAGCACGCACAATAGCGGGAGCCTACCCAGCTAAATGGATTTTAAGCCATCAGTAATTGTATCATTTACACCTGTGCTCTTAAAGCTGTGGAACGTTAAAATATCTTCAGTGAAAAACTCCTATGATCATCGTTAGTCAATCATGACACTGGTAGGATTAAAGATTCTCCATTGCAAGTTCAACAATGTTTGCCCTTTTATATTCTTGGTGTCCCCATTACAGACAGAATTTGTATTATTCAAGTGTATCTACACCAATAATTATGCATGAATCCAGTCAAGTGTTCGCCCCATCATAGAGGTCAAGGAAATTACTGAAGATACTCAGTAGTTCTGTTTGCAGATATGCAAAACTGTACGAGAGGGCAGATGTGCAATTAAATTACTAATGATGATGCTTTTGTTGATGTGACCCCCCAGGGGCATATTATGTTTTTGTTCTATTGAGAAAATTAAAGGGCCAACCTAAATCACCAGATCAACCCAATCCCAAATTGAAATGATATTTTATAATGCATCGCGAAAACAATCTCATAACAGGATTGTCAGATCACAACAGGACTCCAGCAGCCTGGAAAAATAATGAAGAAACGCTTTACCAAACTATAGCTGCCAAAATCAGACACACTTGTAAGACCAAAACAAGATCTGTCAAGATTGGAAAATTAACTTTTTGGGGTGACAAAAAAAATCATTTTTGGCAAACAAATGATCAGAATGCACGCTGTGATGAATTAATGATCATCACTGAAATATTTATTCGCAAGTTCCTTAATACATCCTGAAACTTCAATAGAAGAAAACCCTTCCACGGGTGAACTCAATGATCACACAGCTAATGAAACAAAGAGATTTATTTTAAAGCAGTGAACAGATAGTTCTATGTTCTTATACAAAGGGCTTTGAAATCAAGTTAGGCGAAAGCTACAGATTGCGGCACTATGATAACAGAGGCAAAAGGAAGCAACTTGTTCATTTGAATAAGAATTAAAGCTAAAACTACAGGAGAATATAAAATCCCAATTATCCTAATTATCTTGCACAAGGATTTAGTGATCACTTTATCTTTTATCCTATCTGTGTGATTTTAAGCAATTAAGTTGGTCTATTGGCATTACCACAAAAAAGGAGAGACAATTTGTTTGAATTGCAAGCAATTACTAAAAAAAAAAAAAAAAAAAAAAAAATCAGTTATTGATCTAATAGAAAAATTTACAACCAGAGACTCAAAGGAGCTTTATCTGGATATTGCATTATTAAAAAGGCATGACCCACTAACTCATTTGATCAACACATCCATGGCTAGTGGGAAATGTGGAATTAAGCAAGTGATGGCTTGTTTTTCCACCTTTTGTTTAATCTGGGGCATCTGATTAAATGGATAATTATCAATCAATTTGCCTCCTTCCTGTTTTTTAAGACCAGTGTGTTTTTCTTCCAGAAGATGTCCCACATCAACATGTTAAAAACATGGTTTAACACTTTACTGCAGCTATATTACCTGGCCATTAATTTGTGTTTCGATAACAGCAGAAAGCAGCAAGTGTGCTCCCCGCTGTCCATGGTGCTGAAACTTTAGAGCCAGACGTTTGACAAATATGTTAAAAGAAATTAGTAGAACTGTTAAAACCAATCTGTACACATTAAGACTAGTCAATAAAATTAAATGCATTATGCACTCAATGGTTTTCTCACCACAGAGAGATTTTAAAAGCCTGGAAAAAAAATACAGGCACCATGCTTGGTTTTGACAAACACATTGTTATTGCAGCCTGGGCACTGATACTAAATGAGGAATAGTATCCTACTAGATTACCTTATTTGTCCAGATGTACTTTTTTGTCCATTGAACTCAATCAGGTGACAGTTGTCAACATTTAAAACAATATTGGGGTCACATATAGGGGTTGGGGGTTGGATTAGTGTTTACTTACACTACCAATCAAATGTTAGCGTCACCCAGGCAATTTAGTGTTCATGAAAAGTCATTCTTATTTAAAGCCATGAGTTGTAAAATAAATAGAAAATGTTATTACATTACCCTTTGGACGCAATCATCAATTCTGAGCAAACACATTCTACCATTAGAACACTGGAGTGATAGTTGCTGGAAATGCGCCTCTATACACCTATGTAGATATTGCACCAAAAAACAGAGTTTGCAGCTAGAATAGTTATCCACATTAGCAATGTGCTATCAAAGTTATCTTCATTGCAAAATTTTCATTTTCTTTCAAAAATACAGAAATGTCGAAGTGACCCCAAACTTTTGAACAGTAGTGTCCTATTGCTGTACCCAAGATGTCAACAAATTCTACTACACAGTTCAGCTGTGCTGCCTCTGAACATGTTTTATGTCGGTCTGTGTTTTCCACTTCTAGGGATGAGCAATCGAAATTAGCTGCAGCCATAAATGCTGTGATGCATTGCATTGACTGTAGATACCCCTAACGAAATAAACACTACATTGACCAAATGACCCCAGGCATGGCCATTACAGAGTTGTAGTGGACAGTTTTATCGATCAATTTATAGTGAAAAGGGTCGACGGCCTTAAAACACACCGCTGTCACCCAGTCAAGGTTCAATACTGTATCCGCAAATTAAAAAAAAAAAAAGAAAAAAAGAAAAGCAATAAAACTGCGCTGGATCGTGGCCCATATGTGAGGAACGAGAGGCGTTTGTTTCCCACGCCGTGAGAGCCCGCCGATGTGTAGCACCCCTTCACTCACTCCGCCAGGCTGAGAGGCTGAAGCGAGAGAAAGGGAAACCAGCGAGGAGGAGGAGGAGGAGAGAGAGAGACCGAGAGAGACACAGAGAGAGAGGAAACGGAGCGACCGAGAATGGCGAGCATCAACATGGGGCCGAAGCTGCTGCTGCCGCCGCCGCTGCAGCTGCTGCTGCCGGGGCTTCTGGTCCTCCTGGCCGTCCTCGCGGCCGACGTCCGATGCCTGAACGGCGACGAGGACCAGAGCCAGGACACCGAGTGCAAGATGAAGAGCGTCACCGTGTCGGCGCTGCCGTTTCTACGGGAGAACGACCTGAGCATCATGCACAGTCCGTCGGCCTCCGAGTCCAAGCTGCTGTTCTCCGTCAGGAACGATTTTCCCGGGGACGTCGTGGTGGTGGACGACCTGGAGAACACCGAGCTCCCGTTTTTCGTCTTAGGTGAGTCCTTGACGCGCGGCGGTCTCCGCGGTTCATTAGCCGCTAATTGGGCGGACGAAGCCCCCCCCTTTTCTTTTTTTACTCTGTATTATTACCCCGGAGCATCCCAGTTATTAGCCCGGGCCTTGCTACAGCACCACATACCACCGTATTGACTGTTTTAAAACATTAGCGCTTATCTGACGCAATTAGCTTCTTTTTACCAGTCAGTCAATGGTTGATAATTAGCCTCGTGCCTGTTATTGATAACACTCGGACGCTAAAACGTCATTTTTGCACTTCTTTTTGGGTTAAAAAAGGCAGCTTAGCATGTCGGTGCTAACAACATTGTTGTGTTTTTTTCTTCTTCTTCTGAATTACAACCGACCGTGTATTTGTGTCATATTTAATAAGAGCACTGCCACATGCTGTGCGAACATTCATGTGTAAATAGCCCCCCAGCTCCAGTAGCACGTGGCTCTAGTTAGCTGCGCGTGCAATGCAACACACTCGTCTCACTTTAGAGTGCAACTTTTTTTATGCTAATACGTTCTGTGGGAGGTTCAAATTGTCCAAGCTCTCGTTTAAGCTTTTCATGGTTTATATTAAAAACAACTTTTACACGAGTTTGGACCAGTAAGTAAGCTGAGAAACCGGCATTGGCGTGTATTTTAGTCACAGAAAAGCAAAGTTTGCGTTGGCGCTGTCCATGGTGCTACTGCTGCTTCTGTGAGCCACACTTGAGTCAGTGTGTGTGTGTGGGCGAACCAATCACGTGTCCGTCTATTTCAGTCAGCTTCAACTCTTTGTGTGTGTGTTTGTATTTTTTTGGAAGGATTTAGTGTTACTGGTGAGTTTGTCTCCTTTCAGCTGTTGGAAGTCGCAGTGGGACAAGTTTACAGTGAGCAGTTAAAGAAAAAAAAATAAAAGCAGGCCAGGTGTGTGAGTGTGTGGCGACGATTCCTTTGTCCATGTCTGTTTGGTGGTGTCACTTTGAAGCTTTCGGCTTAGTTTGAGCTTTCATTTGATTTGTCTGCTCTTCTTTTCATTTCTCTCTGAAGCACCTTTTATGTGTCAGATGTGCATAAGAAATGTGCAAGCAAGTGCTTTAAAGCACAACGGTTCATTTTGAAAGCTGTCACATGCTGGTTTTTTTTTTTTTTTAAGAGAGCAACAGACATATGGCCAACCATGCAGGGTGGTTTTGAACACCTTGTGTTTACACTAATTAGGTAGTTGTCACATTCGTTTCAGGGCAGCATGTTTCTTTCAAACTGGCAGGGATGGCAACGAGGTTCCGCAGATTTTCTCATGAATAAATCACTTAAGGTTTTATCTTATTTATTTGGAAATGGCATTTCGAAAAGGCATTCCGAAAAGTTTTTACTTTTTTCATTTGTGCCTTTATGAGACAGCAGGGAGCGGACAGAAGCGAGAGCGGTGATGTTCAGCATCTTAAACAACTTAACTGGTTGACTTTACTGTTCAGCAGACTTTCAATGACCCAGTCCATGTTTACTTTGCTTTGCTTTGAAAAAAAAGCTATTTAATCAGGTGGATGATTAAGAGAAAATTCCTATTTACACACATAGTCCTGCAGGAAAAGCCTCTTGAAGGGCAGCATCTGCATCATCTGTGTTGGTAACATCAAGGTTTTGAGATCAGTCAAACAAAAGCTTCATTTATCAACTTGAAAGCGTTTATAGGTCAAGGCAAGTACTGCAGTCGACTGAAAATATTTGTATTGGAGAGGAGGCCACATGAGCTTTCAGTGGAGGGCGACTTTAAAATGAAAAAACAGTAACTTTAGCTTCAAATATGTGTTTTCAAACAAATCTTTGCGCTTTGGAAGCAACTTAATATCTGTGTGCATATGGAGTACAACTGCAATGATTAGTCATTTAATCGATTAGTTGGCAACTATTACATTAATCGGCAACTATTCTAATAATTGATTTGAGTTATTTTTGAGTCATTTTTAACTAGAAAATTATCTGGTTCCAGCTTCTCAAAATCTGATTATTTCTGGTTTCTTTAGTCTTCTATAATAGTAATCTGATATTTGGGTCGTGAACTGTTGTACAGCAGTGATCGACATTTTACACCGGGTTCAATGCTCTATATTAGGAGGAGGCAATTTCTTTTTTTTTGTTTCTTTTTTATCCGGTATTAATAAGGAGTATTATTAAGAGCATTGATAAGTAAGTCTCGGAGGTGTTTTTTTTTTAACTGTGCATTCATATATTTCAAATGTTATAAATACATAACTGTTTCTTCTGTAAAGCTGTGTATTTGTATCTCTCCTCTGTCACACACCCTGAGCAACCTTGAGGCCACTCGGTCCCAAGTTCCCCAGCAACATGGGAGACACGGCGCAGATTACCCACACCGTTCCAAGCAGAGAGGGAAGCTGTCTGGTTCAGTGACAAAAAGGTCAGGGAATAGCCAATAAAGAGTCAAAATGAATATCAGCAGCAATGTGTGTTGAAGCATAAGATTTACAGTGGCATTACCTTTGAATAAAGCCTCCTAGCAAACTGGCCTATAGCTAACTAGGCAGTGTTGCCAAGTGCATCTGCTCTCTGCTTGTGGCATGCAGTACAACCCTGGCAGCCATGTCGAATACAGACAGGTGTTTTACTGGACTGTTTCTCTTCACACTCACTTCCTGTCTGTGACAGTAGACAGGCTAGTTCCTTGCACAAAAACTATAAGATGTACAGGGATACATAGGAACTTTATCTGGTTAAAAAACAAAAAACAAAACTAAACTGTCTACTTCAGTATCAAGTATAGATTTATAGATATCCATGAAACATGGTTCTTGGACCCAGAAGCCGAGGTGGACAACAGAAGTTAAAGAGTAAAAGTTTATTAACAAATAATCACTCAAAAAACGCAAAGTTGGTAGATCCAAACTGTAGCAGGCCAGGGTGATGCCACCAAGTCCTGGAGTTCAGACACCCCAGCTCAGGCTTCTTCAGCAGCGACCTGTGTGCGGGCCAAGACTGGATTCCAATGATCTCTCTCATCATCAGGGATTGTTCTTTTTTTCGTGTTGCTTTGTTTAATGTCAGTATTACTCTCAAACAGACACCATCGGTTGTGCTGTAGTTTTACACTCTACAACTGCTCTCTGCATCAGTGTTAAAGGTAAAAGGCTAAAAAAAGTATGAAGTATGTATAGACTCATACACTCAATCTAACCCACTACCAGTGTGTAGTAGTGTGTTTATGTGCAGAGACCTTGCTGCCCTCTGTCTGGATTTTCTCATTTTCTTTTTGTTTTGCTGTGTTTGGAAGATTTCTAGGCATCAACCAACTTTGAGCTGTGTGTGTGTGTGTGTATTCACCAGCCAATAACAGTACGCAGCCTGCAGCCCGTTCCCGGGTCATAATATTGCATGCTTTGCGATGCCCCTCGGCATCTGATACCTACAAACGAGTTCCCCCATCAGCGTCTCTGTGATACAAAAAATGGCGACCCAAGATGATAACGGGTTGTTATATCGTGTTTTGTATGTGCTTTAGTGTTTCCTCTTTGTACTGAGCAGGGAGACTGTTGAGGACCTTGTGACACAAGGTGAGTGCTACCGTGCGCATGCGACATGCTGTGTGGATGTGTGGACGTGTTTATTTGTGCTTTGGAATGTGAAAGAATCAAACATGCCATTTTCTTTAATTGTTTCCTGCTTTTCGTTATTCTCTCTCTCACTTCCTCTCAGTACTTCTACGGTCATTTTTTAACACTGTGCTACAGAAATATTTCATTTGATATTGAACAACGTTTAAGGTTTATTACCCAAGCCTGACAGGAGAGGAAATGACAAAACACAGAATATGAAGTCAAGGTTGTCATATTCGGGGTGAACATCCAGAAGTAGACAATGGAAAGCCAAGCACAAATTGAAGTTCACAGTGCTACAGTTCATCCAGTCACTTGTATTTGTCAGTTTCAGCAGCCGTTGCAGTGTAAACAGTGTTCGTCTGTTTTAATTAACAGACATATGGATGTGAGGAATAGTTCTATGACAGTCCCTAATGATGTTTCCGCTATAATTGAGTGTTTACGCCACGAGACCGCAGCAGGTTTTTGAATAGTTTGAATGGTTAATTTAAAGGCATAATTTAGACAACAGTTAATTCATTGCGGAGTGAAGGGAAATAAGCTAAGGTAAATAAAAGCAAAGCACAACAGCTCTCTCAGGACTGGTGTTGCATATTAATGATGCAGCATTTGTGCCTGGCATTTCCTTACCTAGCATTCTACTCTGGCACAGAAAACTTTTAATGAAAATTCACACTGGGGAGCCCGACACTATGCCACTTCCGTTGTGGAAGTAGCATCCCCGCTACCCAAATATAAACGCTTGAGCATCTGCAGCCTTTTTATTTATTTATTTCTTATGTTTTTTTCCCCCCTTTTGTTCATTGTTTGATTTGTTTTGCTGTACAACAAAACCTCAGCCGTGAGAGTAAGGTGCCAGCTTTGAATTACAAACCAGAAATTCCACTTGTGTTTATCTTCTCAGGAAACAAAAGCAAAATACTTTAGCATTGTTTATTTATTTAATGTATTTATTTAATGTTTATTTATAAAGGGCCAGCGCATATTAATGAACATCACTATCTAAATATGCTGGAGTTAGCAGGACTGCTAACTTACTTCTGTAGTCCTGTGGCAGATGACAGATAAACATACCTTTGTATGGCTGTGTTGACAGCAGACAGTAATTACATTTCAGCAGCATGATGCTAATAAATGCTCCTTCTCTAACCTATTATCTATCTTTATGTGGTAGTAAGTAGGGCTACTTAGGGCAGCTAACAACTACTTTGATAGTGGATTAATCTGTTGATTATTAAAACAATTAATCAATTAGTTGTTAGAGTTAGGGTTAGCAGTCACTGATAAATAGAATCGATTAATCGTTGCAGCTCTCGTGGTAAGGATCCAGTTATTATTATCTCACAGCAGCACTCTCAATGGCTGTTTGAGTCTGCAGTAGACAGCCTCCGGTTTTATGTGTTTTGTCACTTTTGTTGCTTGTTGAGTCTCTGGCAAGTTAAAGTTCCCCCGCTCCTCAAAAAAACATGTTTTTGTTGTTATAAAACCTTGAATCAGTTTATCGCTTGTGCCGTGCTTTAAAAAAAAGTTGCACTGATGACATTAAAGGGCAAACATGTCCGCGTTGAAAACAAAATTCCATAAACATATTATATATTAATATTTTTTTTCCACTTCACCTGAGTTTAATCCATTACCAACTTTGAATTAAGACTACCAAATATTCAATTTGAATTTTTAACCATTGAAATGACAGGTTTTAAAAGGAGAGGAAAAAGGGGAGGGGGGGTGAATTGTGATGTCAAGTAGACAAATTCATTTAAACACGTCAAGTTAGAATTCTTTTTCAAGTGTGTGCACTTCATCAACAACTTGGTTCACTGATTGACTTGAAGTAGTTTCTCTGTCAAGGCAAGTAATCTCACCCACAAGACAACATTACATGGTGCTACATTACATGAGAAAGGTTCCCAGAGACCAATAGAATAGCATTAAAGATCAAGAAAGGATGGTTTGCACACACAAAACAAAAAATCCCCAAAATGTCCATGGTGAGGCACAAGTATACAGTACTATGGCTCATCGTCACACACTTGGTGACTGCAGTCCTCCAACCTCATCCGTGTGTTATCAGGACAAAACAGCTTCAGCTAACCCCAACAGTAATTATTTGACTTTCTGAAGTCTAAAGGGACAAAGATCAGAATCTTTTAAAGGATGGTCCCAGTGTTCGAGTTGAAGGTGAATCCATAAATCCGTATTCCTCAGAACAGTGACTTCTTGTTAAAATGTGTGCACGTTCATAGATTGGGTGCATTTTAAATTCTACCCCCTTTCCCCCACTTTTTTTTTTTTTTTCTTTACAGTAGCTCACATTTTTCTCACCAAATTGCTTCCCTGTAAAACATCTAAGAAGCAATTTGGCGGGGTGTGCTATGTGTGTGTGAGGGGGGCATTCCATGAGTGACAGTAAATTTCAGCTCCAGGTCTGCAGCCACTCGTTAGTGTCAGAGGAGCCCTGCTACGTTATTAGAAATTTACCCTTTTGGTGTTGTGTCATAAATTGCGTGGGAGGTGAGGTAATAAAGTTTCCCCCTGGGAGAAGACTGGAGCTGTATTTGCTCTGGCAGTCATTTGCACATCTGGGCTGGAGGCTTGGAAAGAAGTCAGCCCTTAACTGCCTCCCATTCAGAACAGCTTTCTGAAACAATAATTTGGCTGGTACAATTCAGGTCCGTGCCATAGAGCGGTTTATATTGTTGCTTGTGAAATGAGCATTAAACTCCACTGGCGCGTGTGCTCACGGTACGGCAGTTAGTGCTCTGCTTGTCTTTTTCACATGTTCAAACAGCAGTAAGCCGACAGGACATCTAGTGATGCACTTGTGTAGTTGTTGTTTAGAGCATGCAGTGAAAAGGTCATTGACCGATACAGGAAATTTGTTACTGCGGGACATGTTTGTCCCTGGCCACTGTATCACCCTTGAAAAAGACTCAATTAAATTTCACATTGTCTCCTTAATGTATTGCTGAATGATTTTGGCAACAATACTTTCTTATGAATTATCATCGTTATGCAATTTCACATTTAAAAAAAGGTACAATTTCTAATTGTCAGCCACCTGCTATAAATTAATAGGGGGCTGCAATTCACCTCCTATCACCCTCCTCTCTCTCTGTACAGTTATGTTGGGATGCGACGCACGTCTTCCTGATGAATTGCACTTGTAACACTAATCAAGACTTTTTCATAGATCCACTAACGTTACTCGGCTAATATAATCTATATTTACAGTCAGCCCATAGTAGTGAGAAACAGCCACAGCAAAACCAGATAAAATTCTATTAGAGTGCATTTAGTGATGATTTGCAGTGTTTCCCAACGGGGGTGGGGGGGTGATCTGACAGAAATGCTTAATACAAAAGAAAAAAAAAAAAGAGGAGGAATCTATTTGTGGTGCTCAGCATGCATGTTGATTGGGCAGTTTGGCTGACAGACAGATGGATCATCCAGTCCTTTTTGAAGGGCTCACCTTTCATTGTTTGTCCTATTTTTTCCCCTGCTCCTTACGCAGATAATCAATTTTGTTCATTCATGCGTCAAATCTTATTTCGATGATTACTGTTGAATACCGTCCAAATCTATCAAAACTTAAAGTTTTGCTGCGAGTTGAACATCAAGTCTCAGTTCGGTCTCCAGCGCTGAAAAAGTCACGCCAACTCCTGCTTTGTTTCAATTTATAGCTCTCCTGTTCTTTGACAACGCACTTTGTTTCTTGCCGGGGGCATGTGGTTGAGACGGAGATAAAGGTCGCTTGCCAAGAGATTCAGCGATCGGTGTGTTAATGATTCACTAACTAAGGGGCAGTACTTTAACATGACTGACAAGCCCTGGGGACAACACTAGACTGTGTCCTCTCAGGTTGGAATGAGGGCAGACTGGCCCCTACAGTGCTTCCAGAGGGAAACGTGGTAGGAAAAAAACATTCATTGGGCTAGCATACAGCAATACATAGAGGTCTGTGACATAACATCAACACTTTCTTCATATTCTATCGATTAATGTTTGGATGTTTTAAACTTAAACTATGGTCAAATCTTACATATTTTGCTTTTATTCAACCTGCACGGTCCATATATATAGCCCTAGACAATAAGTTACATATGGCACTATCATGAAAACATGCGTGGAGCCACATGGGAAAAGGACTCCTCCACTGAACCCTCTCTGTTTAAATTAATACCGACTCTGCATGAAGAGAACTCCATCAGTGAAAAAGTGGTGGAGCAAAAATTGCAGTTTGTACGCTCATTCAGTATTGCTTTTTAATCCTTGTCCAGTTGTGTGTATCACTTTGAATTACCCAAAGTGAATTAAAGCTTCTCTTAGAACTCCAGTTCAGTAGCTGTAATCCAGACCAGGCTAATTTGTCACACTTGCCTTAACCATTCTGCTGTCCCACCTCTGCACAGCAGCAGCAGCAGAGAGGAACGCACACGCTTGCTGCAGTGCTGCTATTTGCAGGAAGACTTGTTTGGAAAATTGTTATTGATAACTGGTGGGAGGAATTTTATAGCATGAATTTCAGCTTGGGAGGAGAGCCTGGTGTGTAATATGGTCTCCCTGCGCAATTAAAACTAGCTTCCCACCCTCCTATCATAATTAATATGTTACAGCGACATCTAATTACTGTGCACACAACTCATTTATTAATTGGATTTTTTTCTTGCGGTGTACTGGTCAGCATTTTTCACTTAAAAGTCCCATATTATGCAAATAGACACTTTCATGGCTTTCTTCATGTTACATATGTAGGCCTAGAGATTATATAAAAACGGTTCCATGCATGAGGCACAATTCCATTATAATTAAAACCTGGTTGGAGGGAAATCACGACAAAACTCAAGATCTGTGTAATTATGGTCTCTATGCTTCAGACACATGCTAGGGATGTGGGCTAGATGTCGAAAATAGAGAATTATTCCTTTAACTTGTATTTGACGGTTTTGGCTGAGTCTCCTAAAATCAAGTTATTTTATCATTTAGGTTTCCAGGTATTCATTAAATATCTTTATTTTTTGATTACCATTAATTATTTCTTCTTCTTTTTTAATGTGGTTAATGAGTGGTGATTTAGAGCTTTTACTGCTGTATGAATTCTTGTTTTTTTTATTATTAACATGGAAACCATGATTGTTTTTTTTTCTTTTTTTAATAAAAAAAAAAATATTACAAATTTTGAAAATATGGTTTATGGTCTGCATCGGTGAAGCCCGGTAAAGTGAAAGATAATGTCTCACTTGAATTTAGGAGGTAGTTTTGGACATCTATATTCCTTATCCTAGGTGTGATATTACCTACGCAAGTGTAAAGTGAATCCCATATTTAACCTCAAAACCCCATAATTAACAGGTATAAACCTATAGAAAAGTGATTTTTTTTTAACTGCTTTGTCTGCAGTGTCCCATCACTGTAGCACGTTTGATACTGTGCTTTCACATTCAAAATCAATGTGAAAGGCGTGATGACTCTTCAAGTGACTTGATGGACACGGTGAGCATGATGCGTCAAAGAAGAAGTAGAATGTAGAAACAGGAACAGGAGTATGAATTGTAAAACGAATAAGAAAGTACATGAAATGCTAGTGTTTATTGTCACTACGTGTACTTCTTGTTTCTTCTTCTCCTGAGTTCTCCTCTAGTCCATTGGCAAAAAGAGGCAAAACGGTTTTGGTTGCATCGTTTTATTTGCAGCGAGAGGTATAGATAGTAGTGTGAAGTGACATTGTTTCATTGACAACGATTGGTGACAACAGATGCGATACTCGTGTTGTGTGCGATGGCTATCGTGTCCCTCGTATCCATCGTTTTTGGTGTGATGCACTGCAAGGCTAACACCAAATTGCTATTGCTATGAGCATGATAACAATAAAACCAGCCCTTCCCCTGTCTGCAGCAGTACCTGCAGACAGCCAATCACATCAGAGGGAAGACGACAGAGGACAGAATCAATGACTTGAGACTAACTTCACTTAGCATTTTGATGTCTGCAATATTTTATTGAGATTTTAGATTTGTTTCCAGTGAGATATCATTGAGTTTATATGGTGACTTTGCAGTTGTGAACATTATTGTTGCAGCTCAATAATCAATATGTGTATATTATATTGTTTCGATGGCACTGCCCCCTAATGTGATGTGCCCGTAACATAATTGATCGACAATGTTGCCACTTTGCATTAGACCATTCAGAAAGTCATATGATGTAGGTGCATTATGTACAAGCTGTCGTCGCTGGATTTCAGAAGCTGTAAACTGTGTTTTGTATTTTATGGCTGTGGGAGCAATCAATACATGACCCCTGGAAGAACACACACATTTGTTAATCTATGAAAGCATTTAAGCCCTCAAGTTTTGACATCTCTGAGAAAGAGACTGTTTTCATTACCCATTTACAACACTCTTTATATACTGCTGACTACAGCCCTTGTCTAGACTGTGTTCTCAGTAAAGGAAAACAAAGGATTAAGTCTGTGGTTTTAAATTTGATGTTTGTGCTCATGTTAAAATGTATCTACTCTGAGTAATTGCAAAGACCTAATCCAATCTGAACTAGCAACAATAATGCAAATAGAATAGCCTGTAAAGGGAACCACTTCAGCACTGTACTACTGTTAACACAAGAAGAGCCCAAACTTTAATTACAGGGTAACGTTTATAGGTCAGCAAGTTCTGTGATTTTCTGTCAAGGACTGCAGATTGAGAATTCAACTGTTAGTAGTTGAAAAGAAGAGACTTTTAACCCGCCCATTAAAAGCACTAATTAGCTGGCTTATGAATAAATTGCTGCTTCAGGTGTTTGCAGCCTCTCATCCTGTGCTCCGTGACTGAAGAACACAATGGCACCACAGTACTAAAGCCTTGTTTGAAGCTGCCTTTAACAGTGTCTACTTAAAGTGATTTGTCGTCGTCATGTAAAGCTACAATCACAGTTTGTCTTTGAATTCGTTGTTAGCAGTGAAGCTACAGCAGGTGTTCTGGACTATTGATGCAGTGACATGCACAATCTATAGTCACATAAAACATTGTTATTTTTGCCTCTTTCATGGATCCTGTAGGCAAGTTAATTAAAAGTTTGACGTCAACCACTTTAGTATGCTCTCTCTCTCTCTCTCTCTCTCTCTCTCTCTCTCTCTCTCTCTCTCTCTCTCTCTCTCTCTCTCTCTCTATATATATATATATATATATATATATATATATATATATATAGGGAAGCACCAATAACAAGTCTCTGTGGGCGAAGCCAAACAAAGAACACTGAATATTAAATGCGGTTAAGTTTTTCAGTTTTTATTATTGCATAAATAGTCACACATCCGAGAAATGCTGTCTGCTCAGTATCATACAATGGGGCTCAATGTGCTCTACAATCCTCTAAAGCCAATGTCCTCCACAGCACTAAATGGTTGATCATCCAAAGCTATGAACTTCACTACCTTCTTTGTGATTACGCTTTCTTTGGTGCTCTCCTTTGTACTTTTTTGACTTTTGGTACTTTTTTGACTTTTCAAAGACATCTACCACGGACAGAGTGGGCAAGCTGTGACAAGCTTTCCTTTTAGCTGCTGCTGCAGCCGTCTCTCTCTTGTGCTCAGCATGCTGTTCAAGGTTTTTGTCTTTTAAATGACAAATTAAAGCCGTAGTGTAAAAGTTTGCAGAGGAACCCCCCTCTAGATAGTTTTGTTAAACACCCGTCGCAAACTGCAATTTTATTCTCACTCTCTAACACATTAGAATGTCTCCACTCTGCCGCCAATTTAACGAAGGTGCCAGATCACAGTGTTACTCTACATTGTTTATTGTGTCGTTGCATCGACCTTGCTTTTAACTCACTCCAACAAAAGCCAACTTTTTTGCAATATTCAGCCAAATACATTTGGTTATCAAATATCCGGTGCATCCTTAATAATTGACTTAATTGAATTGTATTCGCGATTTTGATTTGCATGTCAAGCGATCTCCAAAATCATATAATCGAGTTGAAATATTTGATATTTTTCATTACACAACTTCTGAAGGAGAGAGAGCTAGTGCATGAGAGCATCTATGGTATATCTATGGCTATGGTAAATCACAGATGGCAGCTTCTGCGGTGTTGGTAAGGTGGAATCTATAAGTCATCAAAAAGCCTTCACAATATTCAGATCCCTGGAATCCGTTAAGACTACCCATTCCTAGTTCCTATTCTGGATTCTCATCCAGAAATGCCAGTAGCTTTATGAAAGGTTGGAAACTTTTGAGCACATTTCCTTTGGTTTGGAAATTAAGTTATCTACTATTAGCAGGAAATACGTGTGGGTCATAGTGAACATTGGTTGTAAATTCACAAGTGAAAGTTAGAATTTAACAAATCGAAGTTATTTAGTGGAAATCCAGAGGTCAGCACTGTGCATTCATCTCTCTTGCAGACATATGTCTGATTTGTGTCTGCTCTGCTGTAGAATTCAGCTTTGATGCCAAGATCTGCACGCATTTATGTCAATCTGAGTGATTATGCTGTGATAAATGTGATTGTACAAGAGGTCCAAGCATCTTCATGAACTTCCTCTAGCTTATTCCATGGATGATAGCAGACTCACAACTGTCTTTTTAGAAATACAGTCCATAGAATTATGGGATTTGACTACTCTGAACCAACGGATCTCTGTGACACCCTTGTACGAGTTTTCCCACAGACTGAACAAAAAAAACTGGACTTAAATAGACAAAGGACTAATTACAGACTACAGGCAGGTGAGAGAAACAACACGGGTGAAGCACATGACAATCAGCCAAGGTGGGAAAACATGCTGACACAATTACACACACAATTACACACATACATACAATGACAGTGGAAGCTGATATGCAAGGTCAGTAGTCATACTTAATATCTGGCCCAAAGACAGTTAATAATAATAATAATTACTTTATTTTTAAAGCACCCCACATCATCACAGCATCCCACAGACATACAAAACGCAGCCTCCAGCTCAGACAGCCCCCACCGAGGAAACACTTGGGATATTGGATAAGAGCATAAAAGAAGTAGAGACAATAAAAAACATAAAACCCTAAAACTGACATAACTTCACCAAATTTGCCCTGCTCTTCTATCTCCTGAGCCACAGCTGGCCCATTCTATAACCACCCTTCAATATAGTACATCAACCTTTCTGGTACCGTTAACAGAAATATGAAAATATGCTTAATGCTGTGTTGCTAAAGAATTGTAGTGGTGTTCTAAATAAAGTGGATGTAAGTGTATATGTATGCAATTCTACCAGAATCTGGGCTTTCTCCATGCCCAGGATATTACATACATAAATATGCATGATATCTATAATATTATCCAGCAAACTACCCAGTACTTTGCCATCAATTTGCAATTTGATAATACGTCATGTGCAACTTGTATAAAACATGGATGTAAACATTGAAAAAATACAATTTTAATCTGTCCTCACTCCTTACCATCAAGGTGAAGTTCACATTCATGTGTACCTCTATTTCCTATTCAGACAGAAAATGCATTTTTCACTCTAAATACATAGAACCTGAAAAAAGTATAATGTAATGCAATGACATTATCAATGATAAAAACCATATAATTGCCATATTGGCAGAAATGTGAAGCATATAATGGAAAATCAGTATGGATTTTAAGCCATTTAAATAATTCATAATTCACCAAGTACTTGATTTTAATAAAACATTTTATTAAAATATATCATTTCATATTTAATACACATTCATAATTCATACACAGTGATTTTGTGCAGGATGTGAACGTACTCGGATAAATAATGCAATAATAAAATAAAAAAATAGGATTATAAAATACTGCGGTGAAATAACAAGCCAGTAATGACAAATGTTTGTATTTAAACAAATACAAAAAACACCAAAAATATATGCTTTCCTGTCTTAAACACCCTTCTAGGCCATTCTCCCTAGTATTTTTTTTGATTTGTTAATTTACGAGGTGCACTTGAATGCACCATGAAGTCTCACATGCTGTGCCATGCACGCCGTAATTTCAGAGTTTACGAGGAGTACCTGAACGCACCATGAACTCCCTAGTTTTTTTTACGGTCTGTGGTTGGTGCTTTACAAAGTGATGTAGCAGCACAATTAATCTTTAAGTGGTTAAGTCAAGATGGTGCGACTACACCTCTCAAGTGTAACTGGCAGTCTGGCTGATGAGCAACACAGAGACGGCTGCTAAGGCAGCCAGTGGAGAGGAAGAGGAGACACCTGTGGTGCAGGTGTAATATGGCTGCTCCGTGACTCACTTTCAGCTGGCTTTACTGGATGGCTGCGTCTGGTGTCTCCAATGACCGGTCTCCTGTGCCAGGAAGCTTTGTTAATTATGTTAGTTTCTTAGCAGATAAGTTGGAGGCATCTCTTCTCTTCTTTCCTTTCCTCTTATCTCCAGTGCTTGTGTCTCTTACTTTAACACCCCCCACGCCCAAATAAAAGCCTATATGTAGTCATATTTTTGAAGAAAAAAACAAAGCAAAATGCACATTATTTTTTTTATTTTATTTTTTTTTAAAACATGTAAAAAAATACAAACACAATGGCCTAAGAAATGAATTGCACATTTTGAATAGTTAAACATATTGTGCTACATAAAGAATGAAGTTCAAATTTGAGAAGTTACAACATGTTACAACAATAACAATATATATATATATATATATATATATATATATATATATATATATATATATATATATATATATATATATATATACCATAATAATAATTATACAGTAGAGAGAGAGAGAGAGAGAGAGAGAGATTGCATGGTTTATAGCAGCTGATAAATGGTTTCCATAGCAACATGATCTCATGCCTAGACTTCTTCTTTAAGGAAGGTTTTATATATATATATATCCGCAGCAGCACAACACAGGAAGGAAGGAACAACTCAAGTGCTACGGTTCAATCTGAGCGATGATGATCATTCAAGAGCATTAACTTAGCAAACATGAAATCATCAAATGTCGTTCGGCTTAGTGACGACTTAGTTACAGTCAAAGGACAGCCTTTAAATCATGTTTCGTAGATGAAAATTTGGTATTAAACATTTTGCCAGTATAATTCTGTGCTGTTTGTTGGTACCACGTGGCTGAAATCTGATCAAAGGATAAGCACAGACTACAAATAACTTGGTAGAACTTCCACCATGACGGAACATTTGCAATTCTAATCTCATTCCCAAGAGAGAATCATGGTGGGGGTGGTTGAGTAAATAAATAAATCAACAAACAGCAGCGAAATAAAGGCACACTCAAAATACATAGTCTTTTTTTTCTTTTTTGTCATCCACGTTTCAAACATTTTTATGTAGTTTTAAAAAAAAATGGCACTTCTGCCCACGTGTTTTATTAGGCTGTCGGGCCAGCAGAGATCAAGAGAGAAAGAAACTATAATCTGTATGCAGGCTCACAGAGGCCAGTGGGAGAGGACCAGGAGCTGGACAAACAGTCAGGCTCTGGCTAGAAATATTTTTCATCCTTGTTTTAAGATTAGGGCGGAGTAATTTATGGCACCCCATGAACAGGCCCACCTTTGAGATTTCTTAAAGCAAATAAAATGAAAGATTGAGGAATCTTGTTATTATGTGCACACACAAGCACACGGAAGTTCACCCACGTAGAAAAAAAAAAAAGGAAACCAAGCTCCCCAGAGGTTCTCGGATTAGCTGCAGTTAAAGGAGACACGCAGGGAAGTTCTCATGGAGACGGCGGCAGACGAGTTCCTCGGTTTCCCCCTCTGATGTCCTGATTTCATCACCGCGGTAAAAGCAATACATCTTAATTTGCTTCTGTCATCACAGGCTGGCCTCGATCTGTCAGTTTCTCAACCTCTGGGAGACGTGTTAACACACAAGAAGGACGATGGTTCAAAGGCAAAACAGCATTCTACCACTCAATTTTTTTAAAAGGTTTGGTTAGTCGAAGGTTTTATTGAACTCTGTAGAGACAGTTTTTAATCTCCTGGTGTGTTGGAATGTCTTTGGGGTAAGAGCGCCTAAATGTTTGGCAAAACTGGGCTTTGATATAAGAAATGATTTGTTATTGACCATTCCGGAGGCGAATGTGATAAGCAGTTGGGGATCAAATAAACTGTAGGAATAAAAAAAATAATAATAATAATAAATTGAAGTCTGAAATCTATTTGTTTCCACTACAAACATGACATGCTCTTATGACATAGAATATTCTATTAGTGAATAGGAGTACCATTTGTGCCAAAACTCTACTTGATAAGATTCTCTCTGCCAAATATGTTGCTCATTATAAAAACTAACAAAATGTGGGAAAACCGAACTAAATATATATTCAATAATATTGATAATTAATTGAAATAGGATTTAAAACAAAACACTACTTTTACACTTTTCCTTTAACCTCCGATTAGCTGGTAAAACTAAATATTATTGAGTCTAATTATGTTTCACCTATGCTTCATCTCGTTTTCAACTAACTTGGGCCCAGACACATATTTAATCATTCATTTCTTCTGTGGTTTCCTCCATTCATTCATTTACTTATTTTACACTACTTTGCCTAACGCTTAGATGATTATGAAGACGGTGCAGAGCAGTGATTGACAAGCAATTTACAGAAATTTAAGGCTAGAATTAATCAATCAGTTATCAAAAAAATCATTTTTTTTGACGATTGACACATTGTTACAATGCTACTGTTCTTGTGTCTATTTATTACCCCATATTGTCAGGAATACTACAATGTCACATTGTTAATCATCTCAGCTGTCTTGGTTATATATTAGAGGCTCAGTGGGAAGTCTGGACTTTTATAGTTTGTTTTATGTGTGCAGTTTACTTGCTTGTTATTTGTAGCTACCTACTGGCACATCTCAGTCTCCCTTTGGCATCTTCTGACCTTGTTATGTCAGTCGCTCTGCCTGAGTCAAGGCAGATATGGATGCTTAAGATCAATCAGTCACAGCTCAAAATAGGGCACAGATTTTCTCCTGTTGGCGTGGTTAAAGTCCTCGAATGAAAAATGTCTTTCTAATCCCCCTTAGATCACATCTCTGCTTATATTGTTCACTTATGTTACTGTATATATATTTTTTAATGAATTACATATGACATTTTCTTGTAATTTCATTGATCCATCAATCAAATCCTTCCCAATCTGTATGTCCTCTTCATACCAGAATGACGTCACACAACTGAAATGAAATTCTCTTCTAACATGTTTCAGGTAGACTTTTAGAACATCGAAGGTTCTGTTTTTTTAAAGCGCTGGGTCAAAAGTGAGAGACAGAACATTTTAATTTTTTTTTGATAATCCCGGCATCTTCAGTGAGGGAAGTGAATCTCAAACTGAGCTGATCTGAGAAGTGTGATTTATCTCAAGGAGATTTCAGCGGCACAATTTGATAGTTTTAGTTGTCAGGCCTATTCACAATGTTATGATATATAGGCCCATTAATATCACAAAGGGTGTTGGTCTTTCTCACACTCCCAAACTTCTTTCTGTTCAATATAAAACGATGATTTTGTCTCATTGCGGAAGCCGGAAACTTACGATGTGTATAAACTGTATTATACATTGGCTCCCATGCTTTCTGCTCCTGCCAACAGCCCATTTTACAAAACACGTACCGGAGGACTAAACACTGTACATTATCATCCCTCTAATGTGGCATTGATTGGGACTGCAGCCTAATTACAGCCTAATTGTCAACTAAATGACATGATTATGACGGGCATCACATTACCATACACACAGCGTTAATAAATTACCACACTATCAGCTATGCATGAGAGATGTTATGATATAGAGCTGTCTCCTTTCTGCACCCGCATAATAACATCAAAAAGTTGCTGCTGATCAAAGGCTGCAGCTGATAGGTCACAAAGTAAAAAAAAACGCTGCAATTTCTGACATGTTGATTTTACCAACCCATTAATTGCAGACTTTATTATTACAGATTTTAAGCTCTTCCTAATTAAATCCTTAAAGTTGAAGAGTAAATAAGATATTATCTCTAAAAACAAGGTTACAATATGATTGGGATTACCTTGAAGGTGAATGATTAGCTTGGAAGTCTGTGACTCAGTTTCTCCTTCCTTCTTTTCGTCCACTTTGATGCGTCTTGGTATCAGACTGACGGCGGTCTGTACTTTTCACAGGAAGCCGCTCTCCCCATTTCTGTCCCCTTAAACTACTGTGAGGAGCAAACGAAAGAAATGTGCAGCGGGGGGAATATGGCACATTTCTTCTCCTTTCTTACCTTTTTCTTTTTTTCTTTTTCATTTGTTGAAGCACAGTGCCGCTACATTTTCCAGGGCGATATCTCTCTGGCACATAAAGCATCTGGAAGTTTAAACCAAGTGGATTAATGGGTGTAATTTTTTTTTCACACAATGTCAAGATTGGCCTGAGGCTGGAAGCAGGGCTGTGCCAGGCGGCTGTGAACGCTGGCGAGCATGTCAGCCGTGCCATGTTAGTGAAATATTTACATGGTCATGAATTTTCAATTTGTCAGGGGTTTCTCCCTGGGGGAGCTTATCACCTATAAACCATTCAGGTGGTAAAAATAGAGCCTATTTGTTATATAATGAACAGTGGCACAAGGGTTTTTTGGAAGGAAAAAAAAAAAGAGAGGCAAAAGTTTAATCGGGCCTTGTTAAAGAACAGGTTATGCACCATCGTAAGCTGAACTTTTAATCACTGTTGCAGATAACTTGTCCTACTTCATTTTTATTACATATTAGTGCAGTCTACATTTCCGTCAACACATTTAGATTTCAGATTTCATTCACAAACAGTCAATCATGTGCAAAAATTTATGTATGCGGTATGTATGTTCTGTAACAGCAATAAATTGGTGCAGCTAATGCAGGTGCACATCGATTTGTAAGCTCTTTTCAGAGGTGTCAAGTAACAAAGTACAAATACTTCACTTTTTGGGGTAGCCATTTACTGGCACAATTATTTTTCAGTTGATTTTTACTTCTGCTTTGTACATTTTCATGCAATTATATGTACTTTCTAATCCTTTTATAAATACATGAATATTTAAAAAAAAATAGCCTTGCTAACATTTCATTTTGGCTTGTCATCATTTAAGAAAACAAAACACCACAAAAAAAAAACAAAAAACAAAAAAAAACTATCCAGATAAATCACGGAATCTGGATAGAGTGAATTTGATTGTGTTTGGATAAGAAGTATAAAAATATACTACATACAATAATGCTTGCCTAGTGCACTTACATGGTTCTTTAATGTATTTGCATTATACTAAAATTGTGGCTGAAACAGGTGCATCCTCAATTTTTCAACATTTTAATATAACATTATAATCATTATGGCCTTTAGAAGCCTGTTTATTTAGGAGGTGGGGGAGTGAATATAGGCCTCTGTGGTCTGTAGGTTTTTTTCCTTAATGGCACTTTCCCCCTTAAATTATTTATGTCTTTTATACTTTAAGTAGTTTTGAAACCAGTAGTTTTACCTGTTTACATCACTAAAAAGCTTGAACTAATACTTCAACTTCTACAGAGGTCTAACATTCCTAACATCTATACTTCTACCCGAATTATGAGTGTGAATACTTTTGACACCTCTGTATCGCATATCATTGAAAATATTGTTCAAGTCAAAACAATAGAGTTAATACCAGCAGGAGAACAAACAGTTGAAAAGAAGTTTGACACATTTCTTGAAACTTCACCCACTTCTCAGCTGTGCTACTCATCCCCTGACTGCGTGATCCTTACAAATGGGACATCATTATAAAGGGGAATAAACAAGCTTTTCCAACTTTTTAAACTTATATATAAACTTATATATATATATATATATATATTTATACATGTATTAAGTATATGAGCATAGCAAGTGATCGCTATGCAAACAGAGCAGTCGCTCTGCCTTGTTGAGTGCGCCTTTCAACTTGCTTACTACTTGGAAAAAAGAAGCCAAAGAAGCTGGCAGGTGTAAGATCACTAACCAGCGGGGAGGTAGCGTGGCTGTGTGTGTGTGTGTGTGTGTTTGCGCGCATTCCTTAAATAGGGTGTGACATTAAGCCAATGATTAAACCCCTCAAGGGTTGACAGGTGAGGGAAGCGGGAGACAAGCTAGCAAGGTAGCAGAAGACAGCTGACGTGTGAGGGAGGAGAAAAGGTGACAGGGAAGGAGAACGAGGAGACTGAGGACAGGAAAACAAAATGAGGTCAGTGCGGGAGAGAGAGAGTGTTTGGGGGAAAGGAGGAAAGATTTTGCGCTGGAAGGAGACTGAAAGACAAACAGACGGGTGATGAGCGGGACAATCTATTAGATAAGTGGCAGTAATTGTCAGTGAAACTGGGCCCAGGAGCCGCTGCTGATAAAGTGTTGCTTTGTTTGCTCTGCGGTAATGTAATTAGCCCTAAGATGCAGTCATTCCCAATATCCAAAATGTTGAAACATTTCTTATTTACGACCGCCATGTCCATGAGCAGAAGCGCCAAACCAAGGCATTAAGCAGCTGTCTACTGGCAAAACCAAGGCCCCTCGCACTTTGTAATAGACCATTTGACTGAACATTCCACCAGCGTTTCACCTCCCACATACTATTGCAAACACTGTTTTTGTGTTACAAGATTCTGCTGACCTTCCCCAAACGTGTATTGGAACACATTGCATCCTAAAAATACACAATGAAAACATCACATTCAAACATGCTGTTAAAAAAGTGCCTACCCTGCAGTGAATTCAAAATAACTTACTCGCCATGCGCATTTCCTGATAAAAAAAAAATAAAATAAAATAAGAAAGGTGAACGGCATGAAACAGTTCTCCAGCTGTCAGAGGCTTCAGAGCATTGTGGAGAACATGGCCACAATTCTGTGTCCTTTAGCGAAGCTGCCTGCTTTTCTAATAGTTTCTGTGCACCTCCCAAACAATCTTCAGTGGCCGACCAAGAGCAGGCATCTTTGCTCTTGGAGATGGGGAAATTTGCAGCAGCCACCAGTCAAGTGTTGTGGCTGGATATTTTGTGCCCACTCGCACTTGTTTTCGTCCTCTCTCTACAACAGTCAGCGAGAAAACATCATTTAAATGTTAATCGTCTCCCTTGTGGCTCTTCTGAAGAGATGCTGCTGCAAGGATACACATGAGAGAAACATGGGTGGGGGAGGGGGCAGAGAAGTGCCTGAACAAAGTCTTACTATCAAAGTGCAGCTCTGATTCTACCTTGGACTCTTAAAATCTATGTTGTCGTTTGTTTGTTTTTTTTTTTTTATTTGACTTTGGTCATAAATTGCTCATGTGACCTGAAAAATCCAAACTTTCTGCATGACTCGATACCAAAAGAGGTTTCATTTGGGTTTAGGTGAAGCAACACTTCAACCAAGCGAAAATGTGTTCTTGCCCATCCCGGGAAATCAGGACGCTCAGATGTGTAAGTGCTTTTAGTGTTCCAGCATCTACACTTCAGCAGCAGTGAATTATGTGCAGCGAACCTAATGCAGTGTGTGTGTCACCTTCACACACTCGCCTTACGACTGATTGAGCCGGTAATGCATTTCTGCTCAAGTTCCACTATTTGAAAGTGAAGATTATGTTATCCAAATGAGCTGACAGTGCCCTATTTCACTGTGCAATTTTAAATTGTTTGTGTATTTCATATATTTGCACAGGGAGGCCACTCTTGAGGTTAAATGCACGACTGTAGCCGTGAATCGAATAAAATGTCATGGTACATGTCGATGAGAAGGCTGCATGTGTGGTGGATGGATCTGGAAACCAGTCCATGTTTATCATTATGTATTTTTATATGTTAGTTTGTTTATATTTAAACTCATACAACTTCATGCGAGTGGAGAGAACAAAGATAAAGATAACAAATATGTCATGACATTTAGATGATTTCTATTTCACAGAAAGAGGCAGCCGTGAAAATGAAATGATGATAAAAAGTAAATAAATAAATAAAAAAATAACAATAATGGAGTCTTGGGTTTGAATATTTCATGGTGTAAACATCAAAGTGTACTGTGAAAGATCATTTTCGAAAAGGTCTGGTACATCGAAGCACTTGCCAAATGAAATTTCAAAATGCTCATTAAGCCGAGCATCCCCAGGTAACTCTTTGCATTTCTCAGTGTGCCGGGGTTTAACTTTTGGTGTTTGTGCCAACACTCCCTGCTAGCCGGATGAATACATACTGCACATGTTCTGTAGGGAACACACTATGGAATACTAATCTTACAGCTTGCCTAGACTTCTACACTCAGTCATGTTATCAAACCAAATGGATCATATTCTGCTAGTAGAAATTAGGCATTTGCGGAGATTGTGTGACACTCCAAAGTTTATTCAGTGTTTTAACCATCAGAACATTACAGCTTTTTGAAAAAAAAAAAAAAAAGAACCCATTAACACTTGCAGTCTCTGCTTTTGTCATTGCTCAACATTCATATTCATAAAGTTTAATAATGATTCACTATCAAGATCCAAAAAAGAAAGAAATTAGCCGACTCACTCCGAGATTTGAAAAAAGGTATAAAAAGCCTTTAGTATAAGGTGGCAAGAATATTTTTAAAAAGCACATGGGCCTACATGTTTTGCAGGCGGCCATATTGGCCTTCATCGGGGCATAGACACAGGGAGTAGAACAAAGGTCACACACCATGTGACTGACAGCTAGTAAATTACACAAAAAAAGATCATTAATTAAGAAAACTCTGACACAAACTTCACACTAAAGAGAAAGGGCGAAAAAGACAAGATAGTAAATTGAAAAGAAAAATGAAAACAAATCATTTCCCGCATACCTCTCTGATGCTTGGAAAAAACAAACTTAAAGCACAGACATCAGCGCTTAATTATACATTGCGCACATTAGGCATAAACGCCTTTCAGGAATGCGAAAACGTAGTTACCTACAAGGACTTCCAACAAGACACTCGGATTATGAGATGTCAAACAAGAGCACAAACATCATTACTCATAGAGAGAAGCACACACAGAATACAGACACAATACATGAAGAACACATGCAGAGCTCCATGGAGACAAAGCCAAAGTACAGATCGTTCATGAGAAATCATTTCAATAATTTCTGCAAACCTCTGAAGGCCTTCTCTACTTACAGATGTTACAGATTTTCCAGTTCCTTGACAGGAAAAGTGTAAAATATGTATAATATTTGAGCAGGATTTGTGACCTTCTTTATGTATTTTACATAAGTTTGAAGACTTTGGAGGACATTTTTGTCCACTAAACTATATTTAAAACTTGGTGGAATATTTAAGTAGTAAGTAATATTAGATCCATATTGTATGTTAAGCAGCCTGATGTTCTGGTTGGACTGGATAATTCTTATATATTACAACATTACTGTAAAATGGCTAAAAGATTAGATTCAATTAACATTTCTGGGTGTACAAGGTGCGCTTGAATGCACCTTGTATGTAGACCAATAAAGAAAAGAAGATTCCATTTTTCAAGTCAAATAACAGCAAGTAAAATAAAAACAGTTTAGGGTCAGGGGGCTATGTTTTTATTTTGTACTTTTTGGGCTAAAATTACTACCCAGAAACATATTTTATATGTTTTGGTGTTTGTAAATATAAATAGTTACTGCTTGAAGAGAAAAGACATTAACAGAGATATCTTTGATACCTTTTGCCTCTTTCACAAGAGACCTCTGGATATTACGCTGTTTCGAAGACGCATCCCTGAACATGAGGCGTTGGCCGTGATGGACTTTGAGGTGAATTTGCGGCTCATTCGTAGAAGGTTAAATGAGCATCTGCTGGTCTCAAAACATATGGCCATTAGGCTGTGTGAATGCCAGTGCAGAAGAGGGAGAAGACCATTACTATTTATCTAGCAGGACCTCATAACATATCCTGTCCACATAATTAATAAAAATGGGCTGGAATGAGCAGACCTGATTTAATCAACTTTCAGACTGAAAAGACATTGCCGTTTCCATATAGATTGGTTTAAAGAGCCCCTGTGTATCTACCTGCTGATTCCAATCTTGCTTTAATTTATAGATTGACGTGCATCAATTCCTCACATGAACACCACATCAAACAGGAGGGGAAGACATCTTTAATTCAATAGGATTTATCTGCAATCTAACAGGCAGCTTTTAAGCAAGATGTTACACACACACATACACACACACACACAAAAAAAAAAAAAAAAAAAAAATTACTCAAAGCAGGGCAGGGCAGCAGTCGGGAAGATCTGAAGCACCGAAGATGTATAGGCCTGCTTCTAATCAGCATATGATTTTTGTCCTCCATTCACCATCCCCGTTGTCATTGTTTCTGTTAGATTTACAAACCTACTCTTTGCTGATGTGCCATATGTGCTAACAGATGTTATCGTCTCAGCCCGGAGGAGGAAGACAGACGACCTGTCGTCACACCTGAAGCTGAGAAATTGTGTTTTTTTTGGCAGCGGAGCAGCGCTCGCATTTGCATTCTGCAACACAGTTTTCACTCCAGCCTGCCCTCGCCATAACAACGGCTTACTCTCCCTCACTGTCAAGAGACCTGTTTTCAGGGAGGGAGGGAACATTTTGAAGGTTTTTTTTTTTTTTTTTCTTTTTTTCTTTTTTTTGAGGTAAGCCGACTGTTGGCTGAAGGCATTTACTGAAGAGATATGCCTTAATTTCTGAAGTGTACGAAAGCAGCTCGCCGCTACACATTGTCAGCTCGAATATTGCTTCAGGCAGCCATGACAGAATTATTTTTATGGATCAAATTATCAACAAACATAAGAAAGCACTCTTCTAAGTCCCCGAGGAGCTCTATTAATATGCCACAATCTCCAAGCATTCTTTCCGGACACTATGCCAACATTGCAATTAAACCCCAGCTTGCTTTATTTACAAGACCATCACGTTTAATTAATGTGCCTACAATTCAACAGCCCAAGCTCCCCCTCAAGAAAAGAAGTGCCGCTTTGCTTAATTACTGCAGAAATGAAATTTTAATAAAGCTAACAGAAGAACTCGACACACAATCAGGAAGCCATTAAATAGATGAAGGTAATCCAGCAGGACTGGAGTAAAATTAGAAGTCAGCTGTGAAACAAAAAGCAAGAGAGCAACAAGAACGCCGAGTGCTGAAATTGGCATTTGATTAAAGCTTGGCGACATGCACCGAGCAAGGTAAAATTATTATATTTTTCATAAATTAAGCATTTTTTTTTCTTTAAAAAGGATGTAACTTCATCTACATATTTATCTTTAGATCTACCAATGCATTCTTGAGCGTTATTCTCTCTAATAAAGCATAACAATATGAGATATTCTGTTTTCTTTATTTTTGTAATTTGAAAATGTAGCACTTTAAACTAAGGCAAGAAACATCTATGATTCGCATCATGTGGCTTGTTACAATTGGTCCTGGCACCGCAGCTCCTGCTTTGTATGTGGTGTGTACTTCTGAACACTGGCCGAGCCTTAGGCAAATGAGAATTTATATGTGTGATATGACAAATAACAGCCATAATTAAGATGGATGTTGAGTTAATTTGGCTCAGGCTGTCACAGTAAAAAAAAACAAAAAAAAAAACAGAAAGCAAATATGTAGCAGGGTAATCATCATTTTGGATGCGAGTCATGCTTTGCCCCCCGGGATAACATTTCTTCATACTCTGAGCCGTACAGCGGATGGATTATTTCTGAGAAAATAAGCAAACAAAACATGTTTTTTTTAGTTTCTTTATGAGTACTAACCTGGAACATAACAAAAATGGCATAAAAAAATGCATACGCATTTTTCCTTTGTACAAACTGTAGCTGGCAGTGCACCTTGTTTGTAAGAAATCACAAAAACAATAGGAAATGAGGCTGATTGCTGAAGGCACTGTGCCACTGTTGTCGCTCAGCTCTGCCAACCTTCAGTCACTGTGACTCATTACATGATAATGTATAGTTCTATAATAGCAGTTTTAGAAATGCTGCAAATGTCGAGGCTTAGTCATTGTAATGCTGGCAAAGTATTTTGTTTCATTTTCTATGCTACTTAACAGCAGATGTCTGGAAGTGAAACCTCTTTAATGAGGGACCACACTGGATGCATTTTGTAGATTTTTCTATTTTTTAATCTCTAAAACATGTAGCTATAGTCGTTGACAAATGCATCACATTTTTCTTTAGCATATATTGACCTATAATGACCACTGTCAATTTAGCTAATGACTGCAGTGCAGTGTTGTGCATCATCAAGGGTTTCACTGGAGACATAATCCCCCTTTAACACTTAAGTATACAATAACAAATATACATAAATATACAGAAAATTAACATAGAGCTTAGCAAAATAACAATACCAAAGCTTCATTGACATAAGGAGGGCGTTGGGATGGGTGGAATTGCAACAGCACTGTTACAGTGAGCTGAAAGTTTCCAATAGGGTGCCTAATACATTGTTTAAATATGATTGTGAATTTGAATTCCTCTACTTAGAGTCATCAGAGACCCTTCTTCAAAATATAGAACATACTCCAACAGACACTTCACTTTCTTAATCTCGCTATGTAATTAACTACTTTTGAACTGTAAGACTCATAATTCAAATGAATCAAAGTTTGAGCAGTTGTCACCAAATTTGGTACGGAATGTCTCTGGACCAAACTGGGAAAAAAAAAAAAAAGTTGCTTTTTCATACATTTGATATGCCACAGTTTTCTATAGCTGGCCCTCAAAATACACTTTTGAGGCACAACTTATATGACAAGAAATGTTATATCTCTTGAACGCTTTAGGCTATTGCAACCTCATTTGGTAGACATATGTAGATACAATGTGTCAGGGGTGCTGTAGCACAATCATCTAACTATAAAGGAAGGAATCTCAAGGGACCCAAGGGAACATGGAGTGTGGAGTAGATCGGATTAGAGGTTCAACAAGAATGCTGCAAGCAGCCATACCGTGGTTCTTTGACAACGGTGCAGGCAGCACTTTCCTGGGGCTCTGACCTTGCACCTGTTATGAAAAGGGCTCCCCTCCCCCGGTATCTCTGCAAGCTGCAATACCAGGAATCCAAACAATCAGTCAGGCACTGTGCTAGTATGATGTGGCAATGAAAAACTGTCTTAGCAGTGCTGACCATTGAGAGACTGGAGAAACAGAGGGTCCATTGGAAGAACGTACCATACAGTATCGGCTGTGTTGTACCATCCAGTTTTAATTTGCAGTCAGTTGTGAGACAACAGTTGATGCAAAAGAGTGCTATAGTAAATTAACTTACCAACATGAATGGCATGAAAGTGTGGTTGACAGGCAAATGTTCCAGGCTCACATTAGATGTTAATTATTAGCTTGTTGCCTATAATAGATTGCCTCAATATTACCTTGAGCAGATAGCAACTATTTCACCAAGATTCTAGCACAACCAACTTTGTAAGGATCTCGCAGTGCCACTGATAAATGGGAAGAGAGTGACTTTAATCTAATTGTGATGGCCACATTATTCAGACTTTTCTGTATAAGGTCACTTGGAAAGATTCACTGGCTGCCAGGAAGTGTGAGGTAACTGTGAAGCGTATGTGTTCATTTGATTGAGGCTTTAAAGACTAATGAGTGCATTTCTGTTTTGCTTTCTGTTGATTAAATTTACTAATTACGTGTGATTGTTCTGATTCAGACATCCTATTTTAAACAAAGCTGCTGAGCTTTGTTGCTGGTGTCATTCCTCCCTAATGAACAAAGAGGATGCCAGCAGCCCATCTGAATTCAAATTATTTACAAATTTATTAGGCATACTGATCCTATTTTAAATAGCTACAATTGCATGAAATAATGGCAGTCCTGCTTGCTGGACCTTACTTTTGAAAGAGCAGCTCCCCTGATGAGGTCAGTGCAATATTAAGGCCCATCAGTACTGTTGGTATGGCGACCAGACACGGTTCCATTGGAAATCAATGCAATCGCACACAGTAGCAGGAAGAGTGACAGGGACCTATTGAGGGAGAAACTTCTGTAAACAGAGGATAACTAACCAAACCAATAGAGAATGATTTGGTTTCTTTCTTTTTTTATTTATTTATTTTGTTTGCTAAAAATAGTAAATCCAGAAACCCTAAAGGATCCAGACAACGGATTATTATACAAATGAAGAGAAAATAGATAGATGTAGATGGATATACCCAGATGGCAGCAGAGGTAGAGCAACCTGGTTGGGAAACTAAGTTGGGTTTTATTGGCACATCAGTTTCGAGCCTGTTAACTAAACGGAGTGTAAGAGGGCAGGACATAAAGCTGGCAATGAAAAACATGGCTGACATTGCAGTCAGTACCAGTGAAAGACTGTGGGTTAGTACTGATTAAATGGGCCAAAAGCAGGTAAATGCAGAATTTATTAAATTAGCTGGTGATGATATGGGGAGAAGTTCATGGTGTGTTTTGTGCTAGAATGAGGCAGATGAAGAGGCTTGGTTGTTTGTAGTGTTAGAGGAAATGAAGCTTTCTGAAGCACTGAATCGATAGACAGATATTGATCCCCAGCTGGGAAATTCAGTTGTTGTAGAAGTACAGAATAACATATATACATTTTATACAGTATAAAGAATAATTTATATGAAGTATGTAGTACTGAAGTAAATAAATAAAGAAATATACATGAATATATAGTGCAGTATATCGAAATATGCATATTTTGTGGTGTCAGGGTGATAAAGTCAGTGGCCTCCACTGCTGTAATACAGCCTAATGGCAGCAGGTACAAATGAGCGCCTGAAGCGCTCTGTCTTGCACCTGGGTGGGTTAATCCTGTGGATAAATGAGCTGCCCATCTGCCACAGCTCGTCATAGAGGGGATAAGAGGGGTTTCCTAGGATGGCTTTGATCTTGTCCTTCATTCTTTTCTCTGCCACTGTCTCCAGGATTGTCTCTTTTAAGCCTGCCACAGAGCTGGCCTTCTTTGCCAGCTTATTCAGTCTTCTGAGCTCCTCAGCCACGGTGGAGTTCTCGGAAAACTTTTGGAGGTGACTGGAACCAGAAATAAAGTGAAAGTCTAAGGTGTAGAGGGTGAAGAGAAATGGCTCTAATACAGTTCCCTGGGGTGCACCGCACCAGTGTCTAATTACTACATCAGAGACAGCTGTGGTTCAGGTTTAGAGCAATCGTCCACAGTTGGAGGAGCAGCAGTTCGATTCCCAGCTCCTCCAGTCAATGTGTCCTTAGGCAAAATACTGAATGATTATCCTGATGTGCAGGCAGCCACTGCTATCAGTGTAAATGAACACTTGTAGTGTAAAGTGCCTTGAGTGGTCGAAAAGACTAGAAATGAGCTACACAAATGCAGTCCATTACCATTTATTGTACTGTACCTTCAGATGCTGCAAAAGAGGTTTTTCATACAGTATAAAGCATTGGTAAGACTTGACTTGAATGGGGTTTCATGAGGCAAGGCAAGGCAAGGCAAGTTTATTTGTATAGCACATTTCAACAACGAGGTAATTCAAAGTGCTTTACATAAAACATTGAAAGCATCAAGATACAATTTAAGGCAGTTGATTAAAATAAAAAAAAAATTAAGAATTAAAATTTTAAATTTTTAAATTAAAACAATACAATTTAAAACAGTTGATTAAAATAAAAAAATAAAAATAAAAAATAAGAATTAAGAATTAACAAGTTACAGTGCAGTGTAGAATAATTAAGAATGATATTAGCTGTAGGCAGCATTGAACAGAAAAGTCTTCAACTGTGATTTAAAAGCAGTGAGAGTTGCGGCAGACCTGCAGGTCTCTGGGAGTTTGTTCCAGATCTGTGGGGCATAGAAACTGAACGCTGCTTCTCCATGTTTAGTTTTGACTCTAGGAACAGAGAGCAGACCTGATCCAGATGATCTAAGAGGTCTGGATGGTTCATAAGGGATCAGCAGATCTGCAATATACCTAGGCCCTAGACCATTCAGGGCTTTATAAACCAGTAAGAGTATTTTAAAGTGAATTCTTTGGCAGACAGGAAGCCAGTGCAAGGACCTTAGAACTGGAGTGATATGGTCTACTTTTTTAGTCCTAGTCAGGACTCGAGCGGCAGCATTTTGAATCAGCTGCAGCTGTCTGATTGACTTTTTAGAGAAGCCTGTCTGAAGATGAGACTGTCATAATACATGAATGCTTGTGACAGTTGTCATTAACTGTCATTTGGTAAATTATGTCAATTTTGATGCAAAGTGGACATTGTTTGATTGTTTGTTATGAAAACTTGACATTTAGGATGCAATCATAATTGTCCTGTGACAGCTAATGTCAAAACGAAACATATATGACAGTGTAATGTCAATGTAAGATATAAGCTCAATAGTGTTTTAAAGTTTACGAGTAAGGTCTGTTATGTCATGTTTATTGTCGGTTCATTTGTCGTGGTTTATGTCAGGATTTCATAACAGACATGTCAAACAATGTCAACTTTGCATCAAAAGTGATGTTTACGAAATGACACTTAACGACAACTGTAACCATTCATTCAGGTTCATGACAGTGTCATGTTATGATTATGACAGTGTTATTACAGTCTTATGATCCCCCCCTTCAAGTAAAGTGTTACCAAAGCATCTGTGGCCAGAAGAAACCATAATTACCCACATCCAGACTGATTTATTCCCTACTTTAACCACATTAAAACATATTTTCAGTGCAGAATTTGGTTGAGTGTTTGATTGAAATGTATGATGTGACCTTGAGTAGGAATGAGTTTGTAGGTGTATTTATAAAATTGAATAAAATAAATGTGCCTAGTGTCCTATTTGCTTGTACCTTACTTTGAAACACATTGCATACAGATGCAGTCTCCATCATAGTAATTATTTTCAGGTTAGGTAGGTCAGTGTGTGTGCTACATTAACTTCTTAAGACACATTGTACCGTGAGGAGTACAGAGGAGTGGTGGGGGGTGCATTTACGGCAAAACTACACTTCAAGTCGTTGGTTTCTATGCACAAATAATGCAATGATTATGGTCTCAAAGGTGTTTCGCAGTGATTGCATTAGCCAAAGCATGAGCCAATAGAAGCGTGGGGTTGGGAGAAGCTTGAAAGCCAATGAGGACCGACTACGTGAGGACTGTCTACTGAGAGCCAATAGAGCCAGGGCTTTTGAATACAACATTATCATGTTTATAGCCCTGAGCTGGAGAATGTGCATCCGCTGTGTGTAAAATCCCAAAGGGGGTGTGTCTTCACATTTGAAAGACACAATCCTCAGTGTGCACCATTAGTAGCTCAATTTGCATTTATTTACAACAACATGATCAGCTGTTAACCTTGCGTTGCACTACAATATGCTTTGCTCTGCAATAGTTAAATAAAGAATGGTTTAATAATTAATCGGCTTTTAGCATTGCACACTATCATCACATAATGTGTTTGCATAATTAAGTCTTTTTTAATATTCATACATAACTAATACTGATATGTTAAGTGTCAGGATTAAATTTGAATATCAAATAAAAGCTCATTGAATCAAATTGAATATGTGGGTCTGTGATAACTAGGGAGGTGCAAATTTGAATAATATTTTTAAATATTTTTCTGTCACAATTATTTTTATTTGCATCATGATGTTGATACCCCAACACCAATGATGATGACATGGTAAGTATCGTAATATATACACCTAATTTAGTCCATAGAATGTAGGCTTTTAATATTACACATCAATGCAGGAGGTGTTGAGTTTCCTTAACAGTATTGCAACCACTAAAAGAAAGATAGTAACTTGCAAACACAGCCTAAGTCTAAAACCTCTTTGTGAACCTGATCCTTGAAGGGATGTTGATTGATTGACTTTGAAGACCAACCTCCAAAGTCTCAAAACTACTTTTCTGCTCATATAACATCCATGTACCTTGTTTTATTATACAATTTTTTTATTTAACATTTCTAATATCCTATGGTTTGTCAATCTCTTGTAAAACACTTTGACATGCATTGGATTTGTTAGAAGCATGTTTAGTTTTTTTTTTCATTATTTTTGGGAGCAAACTTTGTTGAATCCATGTCAGCATTGTTTGCTCCCACATGTACCTTATGAAACTTTTTTTTTTTTTTTTTTTTTACCTTTGCTACTTTCACTGCTTTTGTGTACCATTAATTTTTAACCATTGCACTCACTGTTGTTATTGACTTTCTGCTTCAAGTCTGTCATTGTTTTATACTATCTGTGAGCCACAGGGTCTGCAGTCAGTTCGAATTGACAGATGCGAAAACCAAGGTTGCATACGTTGCTACTGTAAAACAAAAAAAAAAAAAAACAAAAACAAAAGAAGTTCACTAAATAAACACTACGGGCTGTATTTTGAAGGCGCTAAAGCTCCGAAAAGGCAACTGTAATTGCTAGTTTCCACAAGCACAAGTGACAATTTGACACCCGGGGATCAGTGTAAATAGCAAATGAAGTTGCACTTGTTCTTGTGTTGGTGCAGGTGCAAGCTCAACCTGGTTTTTAAAGGGGATGGGAGATGACACTCTTGACTGGTTGACTTCCTGTTAAGTTCAAAGCACAGCTATGAAACTTTCTGGAATCTAAGACAACCCCTCTGTCCTGTGCCATGCCCTGCACCCTGATATGTCCTCCTCAATCAGATTCAAGCGAAGAGCTGCTGATGTTGTTTTTTTTTGAGGAAGTCAAGGATGCCCAGTGTTATAATTGCAACATCAAATATTTGAGACAGAAAACAACAAAAGTATATGAAGGTATATACTCTTTATGTATAAAACATGTCAGCATTTCAGGATTTGGTTTCTATATAACATCTATATAACATTCAAATGTATCAAAGCTGCTCTTAAACCCACTATCATCATCATCACCCTATAGTTCCTGTTTTCCTGTACTTTGTCTGGCATCGCCCTTGTCTCTAATCTCCTACGTTTTCCCTCTCTATGACTTGGAGCCGTTGCACGTCCCGTCAGAGCAAGGGGAGCGAGCTGACAGGAATAAGCTAGCATCTCTCGAGAGTCACAGCCAGTAAATATTAGGTTAATTGCTCAAGCACATTAGCACTTGTTCCTCATGGTCGTCATTGACTCCCATTAGCATCAATTAAGATTAGCGAGCCTTTAATTCAACAAGATGAAATGGAGATGGGTTGTGTTGCTGAAAGGAATGGCTTCCTGTCACTCAGCAGAGGCAAGAAGACATGAACTGGAGAGGCAGAGGGAAAAAAAAATATCCAGGTCACAATGCCCAGTCATGAAGCTCTCAACACAATTTCAGTAATATGACTGCATTACATTTGGCATGCGGTATTGCAGAAATGCACATGTCCATGACTGCTGAAGGCACTTAATGGTTATCTAGGAGTAAGTAGAGTGAATTATACTTATACTGCATGAGGTTCTTTGTAAAACACATGATGATAAAAGTGCTGGGCCTGACACTGAAATGCATTCAGCCTGTTTTATTTCAGTACTGTAAGAGTATTTTTTAGTGTTGCTGAGAACCAGTGGACTAATTGATAAAAAAAATGTTAATG
Organism: Lepturacanthus savala; assembly: GCA_030544235.1. NCBI lineage: Eukaryota > Metazoa > Chordata > Actinopteri > Scombriformes > Trichiuridae > Lepturacanthus > Lepturacanthus savala. The sequence goes on from CM060461.1 coordinate 17,226,295, forward strand.
ATCCCTAACAAAAAATAATAATAATAACTTTATTTTTAATCTCTAATTCTATAAACATTTCATTAGTCGGTTAATGTGGTTTAGGAAAAAAAAGAATCAGTATATTCAGGCAGTAATCCACCATACAGCTTGACTCTGTTCTCTGTGCTCCGGGCTGCTCAATATTTCATTTATAGTTCAATAATGAATCACAGATCTTTAAAATTAGAGTTGGCATGTATCTTATGAAATTGAAAGATGCTTATGGAACAGTTGTGGCTCGCACAGACACATGTTCCACTGCTGGCTTGAATATGTATGATAAAGTGGATCTATAATTAACGTTTGATGTAAATTGAAATTAAATGTGTTGAGAGGAAACGTTATACAAGCTGGGTTTAATTCACCACCACCTCGCCATCTGTGTTACCAATTTCCCCCGTCCCCCAAATGTTAGTACGCCCGGGTCAGTCTCTGCACATTCTCCTGTCAAGTTTGATTCTGTAAATCATAACTTAATCAATACAATTAAACATGCTTATAATAGCTTTTTTTTTTTTTTTAAATTACAATGGCTTTTAGTCAGTTTATCTTTGGTTGATACAAACGCAAAAACAGGAATCCTATATTGAGATCAACAATTGCACACTTGCATATGTGTATATGTAGAACCAGGTCAATTCAGCATAAATTTTCCACAGCATAGATTTTTTCTTTCTTTAAAGTAGATGGACCAATGGTAACTGAATTGGATTCCAAATACAATTTCATGAATATATGACATGTATAAACCCTGTGTCTTTCTAAAATCCTGGCTACACCCTCGATTTATATTTTTTGGATAAAATTTTCAAATGAACACAGAAAACTGTTCACAGACTATCACAATTTGAGTGATGTACCCATTATATTTTGACTTTCTTGTATGCTAATGTTGTCCTCCTGGAGCCTCGAGTGAACAGTTGCAGACATGCAAATAGGTTGTCAGTATGGAGATTGCCACTGTGATATGTTCATGTTTTTTTTTTTTTCTGAAATGGCACTGACATGCTAAGTTGCCAGCAGAATCATGAAGTGTATGTCCAGGCGAATCCAACTGCAGAGTGTTAAAAACACATTTTTAATCAGGTATCTACAATTTGCTTAAATATCTCCAATTTAAAGCTGTCATTCAAAAAACTAGGTGCCAAACCTCTGAGCACCTTGAGGGATAAATCAGAAGAATACATTTTACTTTGGTTGTTTGAAATATGTCCCTTGGCTTTCACGAGTGAAGGCTGTTAGAATTAGATAATTATGTTATGATAAAAAAAAAAAAAGTGAAAGTGGGTCTATAGATGTAACTTGGATGACTGAAAGGTGGTTATTTTATTAAAAGAGCTGACTCCTTTTGCCATTTGCCATACCATAATTTGCCATTTCATCACCCTGAGGACTATTATTTCGCCCTCCTCTTGCAGTTGGAAAAAGAAAAGTTAATTATGGTTCTGGGTTTTGACATCAGAGGAATCTAATGCTACACATTTTCACATGAAGAAAGGTGTTGATTACATCCCTTATATCATGGCCATGCAATATTCCTCCATGAGCTAATATTACATGAATATTTCAACCCCTGTTGTGCCCTTGATTTATTTTTACATCATTAATCTGCCTTGAGGGACTTTAAAACTTTAACTTCTGTGTGATAGAACAGCTTGTTTTTTATTCCATCTGTAGCCTTTTCCACAGAACAATATTGCATGGCTACAAATTATATACTGTGGTTGTACTTAACAATTTAACCACAGATATACAGTATGTGTGTAAAATTGAGCAACTATGTGTTATGTATGTCTTTTAATGAGCAGGAAAATAGTCTAAATATCATTTTACTGAATAAATAAACCAGATTTTCCTTTTTTTTTTGCTGCACAAAACCTTCTTGTTGCTATCTGTATCATCTGCTGTTTGTTTATCATAATGACTCGTGCTGATTAGCACAGGTAACAGACCTGCAATTAGCATTTTGCAGATGTATCATAATTGAACATGTGCTCACCCTGCAAAGCATTAATAGAGAAATTACCTTTGAGATACCTTCAGCTTCAAACACTGCAGCACACTGGTTTAGAGCGCGATAGATTTAAAGCATCGTTCAACAGCAGGTATGTTCTGTCTCCTCAATGCTCACCTCTAAGCTGTAACCTCGCAGCTGTTTTTCATACAGACACAAAAAACATGCATACGAAAAGAACCTTTTCAGACTCCAAACTTAAAATAAGCAAGCAATTCTTCCATAGTACCTAGACACAACTGGTATAAACATGCGTCTTTCGTCGTCTCATCACAAGTGGACAGATTTTTGTATGTCTTTGTAGACGTGGCATCAACATGCGTCTCCGAATTTATCTCGAGTGGCCACTTGTGATCGGATCCCACTTCCCCGCTCTATATGCAAATAAACATGTAACATAATTTCCGTTTGCAACTCGAGCCGAAGATGTTATTGCATTTACAGTAATGTAACATAACTCAGTGGCTGCCTGTGTCTCTTCTGCTTTACTCGCTGAAACGCACAGGGCTCAGACAAGAGAAATTATTTCAGCATTTCAGCTCAGTCGGTCAACTGTGTTTTGATGTCACTCAGGAGACACAAACTACACCAATGTTATAATTATTTATTCCGTCATCAAATAAGTCGAACACGATTTTTTGCCGGAGGGTACTTTGAGTAGAAGGTCCTTCGGTGTGGCCCTGGACACACTGCATACACCGTACTGTAAGAACATGGTCACAAGTTACAGGGATCACCTCTAAAATTGGAAATCTCAAAGTGTCCTGGGCTGGTATTAACGCTGTCCACTTGTGATCAGTTCATCCAGGATGGATGTTCATACCTGGTGTGACATGGACATTACATAAATCATAGCTGCTTCATTGTCAAGTGGCTGAGGTGTGATGTGCCATGCTTCAGTCAGTGAAGTGATGTGAAAGCAGCTGTGGTGCAACATATCACTGTGATGCTTGAAAGGCCTCTCAATCGATCAGAAGTGTTTCTATCGGTTAGAAATGTGCCGATTAACAAGTAAAATGTTCGTCATTGCAGATGTCTTGAGTTAGGTGTTACATTCATTTTACATAGTAAATAGGAAACCATTCTGATCTAAATATTGACACAATATTAGCATATCTGCCATTTTAGCCTGAAAATAACGACCTTGGCAATTAATGCCACTTTTTGCAATGTACAAAAGATCATATCATATAGGCGTGACATACTGACAAACTTTTAAGAAAATATTTGATCTTCTATTAGGAATTTTAATTCAGGGCAGGTTGTGTCTAATAAACATGGGTTTAATTATATTATAACTACTTTTTTCATATCTTTTTTTCATATTGACAAAATATATAACATCACATAATGTATTTTTATGTATTTTTTGTGTGGAATGCTACAACAATCAACAAAACATCTGGTATATTATTATTCCCAACTGTGTATGTGTGTAATAATAATAATAATAAAAGAAAACTAAGAAAAAGACAAAATTGACCTACTACACAGCTCAACTGTAGCCAGATGCTGCCTGTGCCCCAACACACTGAGTCCAGTTCCACTTATGAAGGGTAAGCTGCTTTGACGACGTTTGATCCGTTGTTATGCAAAGTATTTTCTGGTAAGAGCCTGCTTCCATTCATTGTGGATTAAAACAGTTGCATGATCCCATCATTTGTCTTGAGCTTTTAGTAGACTGTCAAGCAAAGCATTAAAACCAATTTCGCAGTGGTGACCAGGGCCACTTATTTGGTCAAAGCCCTTGGAGAATCTGCAGCCCTTCAAAGTCTATAGTCTTCTTTGTAGTCTTTCATAGGCTGTAGTCTTCTCTGTAGTCCTTCAAAGTCTATAGTCTCCTTTGTAGTCTTTTATAGGCTGTAGTCTTCTCTATATTCCTTTAGAAGCTGTAGTCTTCTCTGTAGTCTTGTTTAGGATGTAGTCTTCTTTGTAGTCTTTGAAAGGCTCCCAGCATGGATTTTACAATGTTTTTTCTTGATCGCTTCATCATATGTCTGTGATGCTTGAGATGGTTGTACACACTTGTGGAGCTTTAGTCGCTTGCAAAATATCGTTTTGTCAGAACTAGGGTCGTTGATATTCCTTCTACCCATCTCCGTCATTGGGTTTCTTCAACTGTAATGTAAATCTTTTTGTTCTCAATAATCTTTGTTTTACCCTCTTTCAGACACTTATCTTAAGTACATTTACACTGATGCCCTTCTCCCATCTTCCTGTAAGGAGAGACGGTTTGTCACAAGGAATAATGCTCATGTGCCACTGTTGATGCAGATTAGGGAGAAATTGGAGGCTGTTGGTTTGATGCAGCGGTTCTCCCTGTGATACAAGCATGACAGAATCATTGTCACATTAATATGAGGTAGCTCAGAGGCCTGAATCGGGATATGATCTTAATACGAATGATCGTGCTGCCCTGCCGCAATTCAGACATTTTGCTCAGACTAAGTTGGACAGATCTGGTTTGCTGAACGCACACATTTCCTGTGGGAATTCAACCTCTTACTACAGTGGTGCTGTTGCACCAAGGTGCGTCACTCTTTCTTTTTTATTACTCACTCCTCTTTGATGACTCTCCTGCAGCAGGGTGTCAGTAGGCTGACAACAGGGGAACAGGTTTAGGAGCTGGGAGGATTTACTGTCATGATGCAGAGGACAGGTTGCATGGATCTGCTCACTACAGGGGCATCTACGCACCAGACTTACCATGCCAGCACCCAAGGTTTTGAAAAGAGAAAGTCCCCAAAAATCCAGGAGTAGGGATATGGGAGTTGGGACATTTTATGAAAATATATTGGCAGATGGGGGAAGCGGTGGTACAGTGGGTATTGTGGGTAATGCCTCACAGGAAGAAGGTCGCAGGTTCAAGGCTTTGAGCTCGGACCTTTCTGTGTGTAGTTTGCATGTTTTCCCTGTGTCTGCGTGGGTTCTCTCCAGGTTCTCTGGCTTCCTCCCACAGTCAAATAACATGCTGAGGTTATTTGGAGACTGTAAATTACCCATATTTGTGAGTGAATGGTGTGTACACCACAAGAGACTGGTGACTTGTCTGCTGTGTATCCCTGTCTCCTGCTGTAATGTGCTAGGATTGGCTCCAGCAGACCCCCGTCACCCTAATGAGGAATAAGCGGGTATGGAAAAGTATTCTCTGCTTGTGTCAAAGTTAAAAAAAAAATAAAACTATTGAAGAGCTGGTATTGTAGAAAACTTTAGGATGGATTTGGGTGATTCAAAAATACTAATGCTGTAAAATTGCAAATTTCCATCTGTTTAGGCCGAATTCATTAAAATGTCACTCCCAACAGTCAAATCAAGTATGCAGGAAGCCTTGCCCATCACTACGCTGAGTGCATATGTAACTGTTGTATTCCAGCTGGACGATGAGCAATGGGTGTATATGCATATAGTTATAGATATATGTACATTTATTCCAGTATATTTCTGAACCTTAGTGGAGCGTTAATGCTTTACAACATAGTGATAATTTGCATTATTCATTATGTTGTATTGGAGAACTGGAGTCGAATCTGGGCTGTTAGGAAAGATGGATTTAGAGAAAGCTGCATAGATTTCAAATAAACTTAATATGATTAAAAATAGAAAAAAAATGTTAAAACACATGTATCAAATAGGCCGTAACTAGTGCCAGATGATCGGTATCTTGGTTTTTTGACTCATGTTGCTTCCTCCAGCATCAACTTCGGCTTGACAACATTTGCAGTGAATAGTCTTAAATTCCATGTCAGATTTTTTTAAAGCTAAAATACTTTGGCAGACAACACTCCTGTGTTGGGCATAATTTAATCTGCAATCTGTGCCTCATCTTGCTCAAGCTCAACAATGTCTGTCTTTTTTCATATATGTTTAGTTTAGCCCATCAACTGTCTAATGCTAGCTACACAGTGCTCTTCGCATTGCTTCTCAATACTAAATAAACAGTGTAGCTCTATATATCATATGGAAAAATGAATACTGTGTATAAAGTGTATAAACTGGTGTTCTTAGCACTAGCTATAATTAACAATTGAATGTTGATCATTTACTGTCTCATCATTGCAGCTCAAGTATCAAATGTGTGATGTGAGAAGTGCTGCTTGTAGTGATGAATACCGCAGCACACACACACACACACTTTGTGACTAACTAAGGAATAAGTGACTGTGTAAGTTTAAATTTTTTTTTGTTATAAATAAAAAGTGAATAATTTAAAATGTATAAATATTAAAATAGAAAATGTAGCTGGTGAGTGAGCAATTAAAGATTTTTTTTTTTCTTTTCAGACAAGATCTGAATTCTGACAGCGGGAGCCCTCTTTGACACTTCCAAGCTCAGTAAACAGTCTCGTGAATCCTCATTCAAACGTCTAGACATCTAATCTCTGTTTGAATCATAGTATCCCCCTAGATTAGACTCTTGGGAAAACTGTGGCGTGACATGAAAATTCCCCACCTCCCTCAAGCCACCAGTAGCAAGGGATGTTTTTGTCTTGTAACGGTCACGACCAAAGCTCGCGCTCTCGGTTTGAAGTGCCAGGAGCCACGGGGCGCTTTGCTTACGCAACCTTAACTCACTTTTCCTTAATTAATGCAACCTCTGAACTTGAAAGTCAATTTGCTCCCATTATAATTAACATTCACCTTGGCCCCTCCAGGCCCTGCACAGATGGACGTGACATTTGGTTCAAAGGGATATTAATGTCAGCGATGTATGAAGCACAGGATCAGTCCAGCAAATAGGTGTCAGCATGCATGTAGCTGAGGATGAAATGGTGGGAAGTTAGATTCCCCGAGGGATCCCAAATGAAACCCTTGACATTTGACTGTCTGTTGAAAGGTTCCCTGCTGCATGATCATGCTCAGATATATATGTCCTGTGTAATATTTTTAGGGTTAGCTGTATGTAGGGTGCTAAAAAAAAGTACAATAAAACATAGCTACCAGGCTATGTCTATGCTATGATACTGCAAGGTCATTAGGGAATAAATCCTCACCGCTAACCGATTTTGATTATAATAAAGGAATAAATTCTTTATCATCACACGATTGTAGAAATATAACTCAAGAGAAGAAGAAAAAACTAATTCTTTGAAAATAGTGATATATGATGTACAAGTTGACTTTATATCCCTTGCCCTTTATCCCTTGTTTAAAGCCAGAAAAATCTAATTTAATTCTTGCCCTTGAAGATAAAAATTTTGGCACAATAATCTATACTTAAGGTCCACCTACTGAGTTTCCCAGAGCTTTCAATCACTTCCTTAGTCCGCACAAAGCTAGAGGTGAAGGTGGTTTGAATCCTAGAGTTGCAGCTCATTATCAGAGCCATCTTTTCCATTTGGAGCCTGATAAATTCCATATAAGGAGGGTGGATTATTGCCACTTTAGGGGGGTTCCACATTGACTTCAGTCTCAAATCGTGTTGGATGCCACATCACATCGCAGCGTTCCATCGGTAGGAGTTTGCTCTGCTGCAATGCAGTTGAAATCTTGGAAAAAGCTTACGGTAATTTAAAAAACAACAAAAAAAAACAGACATTCCGACAGTCTGTTGTGGTGCAGATGGCTGTCCACCACCCCGGCCCCGACAGGACCTCACTGAATACATCACACAGTGTGTTTCATCAGGTCCGTCGCTGGCATCTGACGGTGGCTCTTTCATTGTGCATTTTCCACAGAGATTCATTCGTGCGGAAACAGATGTAGTATTTGCATAATTCATCAGGCAACTTGTTTTGTGGATGGATTAAGGTAATCATTGGTAACAAGTAAATCTGTCTACCCCAACACAGTAAAGGCAGAGCATTTGCATTAAAAAACACCTCGCCAAACAGTGTCCAAGAATGAAATGTCGCTCAGCATACAGAGTACAGATCCTGCACAGTAGCTAAATATATGCATTTAACTACATAAAGAACTCATCTCAGTTTACTACTATTTACAGGACTTTTTATTGGCTTAATACTTAATACTCCAGTGATTTAGTGTTTCAATTAAAGTTGGGTCACTTGTGAGATATAGATAAGAGGTATTCAATATTGTAGCAGCAGAGGCTACTTAGTTTGTTTTTCTAATCTGGATCCAGATGTTCAGGAGGTTTTTAATAGAAGACAGATTATTTGCAGATTTTAGGAATCTGTATTTTTCCGATGCAGTTTGCCAACAATTACTCAGCTTGTTACTATGAGAATATACGATCCAGATGTCTAATGACTAAAATCCTTCATCTGGATTATAATTATGTGGCCCAAAACCGTATAAAAAAGTTAAATTATAACAATTTTGGTCTGATATTGTTGTATGCACACAGGGTATGTAGAAAGCAGGCACATTATATCCATGATTAGATTGAATTAAACGTTTTAATAATTAATTTATCTAGGTTTTAAAACTGTTGGAAGCATTTGGGATAATGAAATTGCACATGTGTTTAGTCAGTTATAGTCATTAAAATCTGCATTTTTGGGCTTTCAAGTCACAGTATTATCAAGTAAACAGTCCTTAAAATATCATTAATATGTCACATTTGTTGTGACCCTAAAAACACAGCCACATTCAGCCATCTTGTAATTAAACCACATGGGATTAAACCGATTATGTTCATGGATTGGAACAAAATCAACAGATTTTTAATATTCACTTATAATCTGATTCATTGTGCTCAGTGAAGGTTGTGTTTCTGGTCTTTTGGGGAAAAAACAACAACAATTTCGTTGCAGTGTAATCATGTTTTTGCATGTTACGTGTGCTACTGTGTGACTTTGACACGGTGGGTGGTATCTTTGTAAGGTATTACTGTAGCAGTATCCTGCCATGCAGCCTTTGTTAGCGCCATGCTTCCGGCCAACACCAATTAAGCAAAACAGACGGCAAACACCCAATGCAAGCTTGGTGGTAATTTGTCGTGGGATGGAGCTTTGCATGTGATTTAGTTGTTTGCTTAATATGTTTAGACATGGCGGATTCATACGGATTGTAAACCATGGTGCAGATTATTATGAGGCCTGTGATTAGCTCTGACACAATTAGTCATATGTTCCAGTCAGATTAGGCACGTGGATGGTTTTAGAGGTAGCAGAGTATAGAAAGAGTTGAGATGATGATGTTGATGATGATGGTGATAATGTTGGAGCCAAAATGTTCCCCATTTCTGATCAAAGCCAAGATTGTTTTAGAGCCAAGATTGTTTAGCTCTGGTATCATTTTGAGAGATTTATGGGTACTTTTCTACACTGCCTGCCATAAAGCAGTTTTCTGTGTGTGAGTCAGTCTGCGGGGGAATAGAAACCCTATTTTCGGGCGAAAAACAGAGTTGAGAGTATCCCATCAGCTTCATTCACAGTGCTGGCTGATGTGATTGTCCTGCTAAATTTTTCCACTTTCCAAGATGTTGAGGAACATGAAAAACAAATATCAATATTGCATCTTGTTGGGATTTAGGACAGCAATGACACGGACTGTGTACATGACAGAATTTGTAATGCATTCATAATATAATATTTTATAATGTAATGTAAGACAATATAATCTAATAGCCAGTTTTATATAGCAACCAAAAATCACTTTTACTGTTTTTACAATCTGTTCAACATCTGTTGTTTTAGAACAGAGGCTTTTAAGAAGTGATAATGGAAAAAAAAAATAAAAATTCTCAGATAATATAAAACACATTATTTAATGTTTTACCATTAATTTTTAAACTATGAATAGCTCTCTTTGAAGACTGCTTATAGGCAGGGGCGGATTCAGGCTCTTTGAGGGGCAGGGGGGAAAAACATCAAACGGGCATCAGGCTGTATGTGATGGGGCACAGACGAGAGGGCGATTCATCATGTTTTGTCCATCGAAAGAGCACCCTGGGGTGCAATCTGTCACATTTTGGACACTGGAAGGGCACCCTGGATGGTAATTTATCACATTTTGTCCACTGAAAGGGCGCCCTGAAGGGCAATTTATCATATTTAGTACACTGAAGGGCACCCTGGAGGGCATTTTATCTGTCAAGCAATGTCCAGCCATATTAATCACCAGAGCTCCATCTATGAAGCAGGAGGAGTAAACCACGTGAAACACGGTGTCAAATCTTCTCTCTTATAACAGCCTGTCAGATGGAGGGAATGACTCTGTCTATTCCTGCTCATCAGCGCAGTTTTGAAAATCACCTTCAATTTGCTCTGGATACCAAGATTGCAGGGAGCGAGGCGCAATGATTCTTCTGATGTGATGCTCGCTGCGTCTCGAGACAGGATGGCCGGAGAAAGGCGTGATGGGTCGGGGGGGGGGGGGGGGATCTGCAGAATCAGGCAGCGAGAAAAGTGTAGATAAGCCTCGATAATAGGGACGATGTTTGAGAATGGAACACGACTAGGAGTTTATGTTTGCTCGTAAACACGGCATGCGAGAAAGTAGGAGTGCTCCCGTTGATTGTAGCAACACAGATAGAGGGGATATTTGTTCCACAAAAAATCCCATCACACCAGGTTTAAAAGGCTCTAGTGTTTCTCATATGCAGCCTGAATGATTTCTCTGTATTCTCCGCTCTGCCCATGAAATATCTAATATCAATGACAGCAACTCCGTCGGAGTGTTGTGCCTCTGTTTGGGTATTAAGGTAACCTGCCCGTTTTGTTGTTCTGTACATAAAATTGCTTTGCATGCTTTAGAAATTGCATGGGATGGTGTTTTTCTTTTTACAGATCTGCACTGACACCTCATCTTTGTTGCTGCCTTCAAAGCGTCACAGTCGCTAAATAGACTGAGAACCATCTTTGTTTGTATAAGAGTTTTGGGAGAAAATTTTTTTTTTTTTTCCCCTGACCCTCAATGGCACTCCTACTAATAAAACTTTTATGTATTCTCATGGCACTGTAACCGAATCGACAACAAAGAAAAAAGAGGGAACAGAAAAGCCCCGCTGCGGGCTTGTGCAGAGCTTCAATCAAAAATCCTGGAAGCTAGTTGACATGCAGGGTGTGGAGGTCCCTGTGAAGTTATTGAACTTCTTTCTTGTCTTTCTTTTTTTTTTTTTTTCCACCAGCAGCTTTTTATATTACCTGGCAAAACTTCTCTTTCTTCCGTTTTTTTTTTTCTTCCCTCCGCCCTTTCTCTGTCCTAAAGCCGGAGCCTGCGGTTTGAAAGGCTCACTGTCCCTAGATTAGGTTCTGCTGGTGTGTATGATCAATGAACCGGAGCCGGCTCGCGGTCAGAGCAGCGCAGTGGGGTTGCAGCTACATCCCGCCAAGTGGCTGGATGGTGATAAGTTCATTGTTGTGCCTCCTGCGTGCCCCAGATAAGCCCCAGCACGTCGGGAGATCGCCGCGGCAGCCGCAGCCGCGGCAGCGGCAGCCCCAGCGTAAGCCGGTTACAGCTGGTCAGACTGCAGGGTGCTGACAGATTGTCATTCCCACCTCTCAGGGTGTTTAGTGCTAATTTCCCAGCCTGATTACAGAGGCAAACACGTTTACGGCGTTTAACACACGCAGCTTTGATTCTCAAAAGACGTTTATGACACACTGAATATTAAAAAAAAAAAAAAAAAAGAATAAAAGTCACAGAACTTATCTTTCCTAAAAAATATTTCTTCAAAAATAACCAAAAAGAGTGTCAGTGAGAATCTTGGAGTGGATGAGGAAATCTTAACAGCTGTTGTTGAAGTACAAGCCACTTAAGGTGACACTGCAGGTGACAGGGTAACATTTTTAACTAATAGATCTCACCATGAAACTTCCCCAGTTGATTACACTAAGACAGTTTTTTGTATTACAAGTGTTCTAAAATATTATGTTTAAATATGCAAATGATTCATTAGCTGAGTAAATGTGCACACATTTGCATGAATTTCCTGAATAGAACTCCGAACAGTGGATAATATGGGTATATTAGAATAAAAGTACTTTTTCTTTTACTGGGAGAATTTTGATTCAGAGTTTTTATCACCATATATTTGAAGGAATATAAAATAGTACATAAAAAAAATCATTGATGAAAACCTTCATAGCTAGAATATAAAATAGAGTTAGGAATGTAATTGAGAATAAAACTACATAGACTGGTGTATGCAAAAAAATACTGAAGTGAAGTGGACATTTATGGCTTAATATGAGGAAAAAAAAAGCTATTTTGAAAAACCCTTTAAACATTTACATTGTCACAACTCATTCACGACATTGGAAAAATTGCATTTATCAAATAATATATGAATCTTATTCTGTGACAATTTTTCGCACAAGGTTTTTTCAGCATTTTTAAATGTCCTATTGAAAGCTAAATAATGTAGTCATAAATAATAAAAACATCAGCACTGAGATTTGAGCACAGGAGTGTTAAGGACGTGAGCATATGACATGGTTCACAACGGTCAGATGGTATATTTATGTGAAATCTACAGAGGTAACATGGACAAAGTGTCATATAAACACCTAAATGTATATTTTAAACATATATTAAATAAATATACATGTTTTATGAGTCTGGAAGAAGACATGTTATGTAAGCAAAATAGCTCAAAATTGATCAGTGTGTGAAAAAAACTGTTTTGCCTGCTATGTCTCAAAGGGAACCAATTTTTACACGTGTTCAGTTTATATGTCAGTATAATATCTTCTGGGGCTCTGGAGCACTTCAAGCCTGAGAAAACAATCCCAATGATGTCACCAGGGAGCCTGCATTACAAACTGGAGACACAGAATTTAAATTAGCGTTTACAGGGGATGGAGGGTTTAGTGGAAGATGCTGCTGAGTTGCATCGTGGGAACTTGAGGATCAAAGCTTTTTTGGAGCATGACCCATGTCAGGAAGTTGCATTGATTGTCACTATTTTGTCATGCTTTTTTTTTTAAACTGTAATTTTCTTTTCAGCCAAAGGGCACCCTGGAGGGCAAATCTAACCTGCTGTTTTAGACATGAATGTGCAACAGGGTGCCACAGAAAAGAAGCACTGCACAAGTCAACTCTACACGAATGAATGTTGTTTGGTGGGGCAAGGTGCAAGTGTTGACTGTGAATGCGATATAATAACACGGTCATATATATAAAGCAATCAATATGTGTTAGAGCCTGCAGCGCCTTTTTTTTTTTATTGGTATTAGGAATGTTAGGCTTTTATTTTTGAGCTTGGTTTGCACCACACTCAACAGCTTACATTGTTATTCGATCCATGCAGCATTGATGTTTTGTATAAAGCCAGCCTTCCAGTGGATGGCCATGGCTAACTGCGTAAGGGGGCTCAACTGACTCCAGGGTCATGGATTATACAAATCGCAATGCTTTTCTCATATGTTTGCATTTTACTGTGTAAGTGGGATAACAGAGAGCGGAGAGACTGAAGGATGAATAGATGATAGAACAATGCATCAGTACAAGGGTTAGAGCATCCGCTCCCTCCATGGGTAGAGTGCAGTGTTAACTTCTGTCAGGTTTGTTTCCCACTATGAACATGCAAAATGTGCGTCTCTCTTTTAATATGTTGTATGTATTATGTTAAAGATTACTGCTTTCCAGGGAAAATTGCAACAAAGTGCAAATGCCCATAAAAGTTATAAAGAGGATATTCAGTTTTTCAAGTCAGCTTTAATGAAAAAACTATTCATATTAATGATATAAACGTAATATCTATTCAAATGTTATTTTAATTGTGACAATTTAATATGCTTCAAAATATTCAACCACATAACCAAGTTCCAGAATAAAAATATCATTCCTGTTGCTGTTTAATAAATTGTACAGGTCTGGTTTGAAATGTCCAACCTCAGCAGGTTACTTTGACCTCCAGCAGGAGGTCAAGGGGGCTGTTTGCCATGGTTTCAGCCTGCAAAAGTGTGACTCCCATCCTGGTCTGTCTGGCAGGCTTCTATGCTGTAACTCAGAATTATGTCTATTCGGATCTGGCTCTTCAATACAAATATTCAGCTATTTGTTCCTTATTTTTCATATATACTATCTGGCAGAAAATATCATTGGAAAACTCATTGGCAAGTGTTTCATTGCTGATTTAATTAAGAACTATTTTGTGTCTCATTTGAATGCCAAATTTACTAGAAGGATCGTGATTAGTAAAGAGATCACTCTACATCTACTTCTGAGGTCTGAAATATCCCCAGAAGTACACATTAAAAAACCAAAAAATGTTGCTTAATTTGAAGAATCCTCAGTATCTCAACTGAAGAGTCTCTACCTGATGATTCGAGTCTTCGATTTTCATGGGGTAGCACGTCATGCTTCCATCATTTTGATCAGTCTGGAGAGCAGTTTACAGATTGTGGACAAGGATGTGGTCTCTCATACATTGAAATAGTTTTGATCAGTCAAAGTTGAACCAAGAAGTTGCTTGGCAAAGCAGTGTTTTATTGTATATACTATACAATAACATTAATCTTCAGGGGTAGAAACCTGAACAGAGGTGCTGTATCACACTACAAAATCAATCCATTAAAAGGGAAAGCAATTTTACACAGTATACCAGTCACAGGGTAGCACTACTCAGCCTGTGAAAACTATTGCATGATGTCTTCTATAGTTTCGGTGTCTAGTCTGTGAATCTCAGTTTGGGCTTGGGGACTTCAAATATGAGACAAAAAGCCTGTGATACACACTTAGGGATGGAGTTTGAAAGATGTGAGCCTTCATCGGGCAAGAAGGAGCCACAAAACACTGTTATTGATGCATTATGGGAAGTGTAAAATCCAAGGATTGTAAGTTCCCCCAGATATATGAAACAAACTGGCAGACCTCCAGCAGCCTTTAGTTGTTTCTTGCATAATCAAAAAGAATGATCAATACTGTTTTTTTTATGTTTTACCAGTACAGTCCATACTCTCCTCAATCTTTCCTATGTTATACAGATTCTGTTTCCTGTTTCATCTCTAAAGACTTTATTTGTCATATATACAGTTTCCTGAACAAGGAAGTAGATGGAGCAAAAAAAAAAAAAAACAGAAAGGAACAGTAAGGAACAGTTGCATTTGTTTCAACCCTTTGCACCTTTACAGCCTGTGCATGTTTCTAAGTGTTACATTCTATCAGCCACACTGGTTTCATTCTGCTGGAGCAGCTAACAATCGCTGTTTACAATCTGTAATAACGACTAGATGGCATACACGGGTACGCCAGCGACATGATCACACTGACAGACTCTTTTTGGTCCAAGCTGCAGTGGGAAAGTTCATTATGTCTTGATACACCAGGAAGCTCTTGCACCCTGGAGCTGCTGCCTGTAGTGGGTTCAGATTACATTCTCATGACTAACACACCACACCCCAGCCTTAGAAAGTGAGGGAAACCATTTCAAGTCTTGATGTGTGTCATTTGGCACAAATTGGAGTTGTATGGCCGGTGATAGACTGGTAGCGTGTTACCATGCTTTTACGCAGGGAACAGGCTTTGGCCCCTACTCTGTGTAAATAACCTAATATGGCAAATGCACTAGGATTATGTTCATAAGTGGAGAAAACATGTGTTGTGAATCTTGTAAACAGAGTGTTTGTCTTTCTTTTAACTATTATGCACATCCTTTTAGGCAGTAGCGTATTAGCAAAATTGTCAGCGTCATTGAGGCATGAGCTTCTTGCTTGTATATACTTTGCGCAATGATGAGGAACAACTAGTTATTCAGGCAGCGCTTGCCAGGCTAAATTGTCTTTTGAGAATGCCCAGCAATCCCCATGCAGCACAATATTAAAGTGTCCACTTTTAACTGTTTACTCTCAGCCTTTCAGCCTTTTCCTCTTTAAGTGGTATTGGGCTCTTGTAGCTTTTTTTTTCTTCTTTTATTTAGTTATTTTAGGGAAGTTCCACTGAGAGGAAGCCTCTCTTTTACATTCCCACAGTTACACACACATTCACACCTAGGAGCTGCCCAGTACAACCACATTCTGACCTGCTGCCACTGAGCAGCTCCACTGGAGCAGCTGGGGTTAAGGGCCTTGCTAAGGGCAAGTCAGTGGTGGTAATGAAAGAGGGGCGAGCATTGCTTTTTCATTCTCCCCACCCAAATTCATCCTGCCTGTCCAGGGATTGAACCGACAATCTGCAGTGTCATGAAGTAAGTAGTTCTCTAATCTTTGGGCCCTTACTGCCTCAATCTTGTAGTTTGGCCTGATGAGAAACTGACAGGTAAATTGTCAGAGTAAGCCACCGAGAAAGAGTCTCCATCCTTTAACAAGTGTAACGGTTTTAGAAACAGGCAAGTAGTGCCAATAAATCTGTCACTTACATGTTGTAGATACAAGGGATGACTCTCGTGACATGTATTGCCTTGATTTTACATCCAAAAGTGTTTTAAACACATGGCTACTCGGGTATATTTGTAAAGCAAGTCTGTAAAAAAAAAGAACAAACAATGGTACATCTGCTTTACACGAAAAGACAATTCATGAAGTATGAAAAACAAATGAATGCTGATCGAGCAGACCTGCAAGTGAAATGGGGATTAAGATCTTTTCCACCAGCAACATATATTTCTTCATTGCTTAGACATGGAGATTAAAACTGTTTTCCAATTCCGTGGTGATGGAAAACTGCAGAAGAACAAATGGATTAACCAATGAGACATAACGGAAATCGTAATTGCTATTCGTGGCAGGATGGCAAATGGCTTTGGTGTTTGTTTGGTTCATTGCACCGCGCGTGCCTTCTTTGTGAGGAATGACATGCATGTTGAATTAAGTCAACTTCAAGGCAAGACAACTGCATTGCAGCTAGTCTGGTTTGAATATCTGCTTCGTTAATCTCATTCTATGTGGAAGCAATGCTTGAATTCGTGCAGCATGTTCATGTCAGTGTTTCTTTGTTCATAAGGGAGAAACATGTTGTCCATTCAACATGTACTGGTCTATGTTTTTGTGTCATGGAGAATGCTATGGCTGAATAATTAGGCATAATTGTGTTACACTGAGAACTAAAGAACATTTTTTTTATTTAGGTGAGTCAAACGGTTGGTTCACCAACCTTTTGTATACTGTATTTTTCAGAGATTTGTTCCTCCACCTAATACGAATCAGGCTAATGGAAATCTGTTACTGGTGTTCACAGGATTTTTTTTAAGAAAAGGAAAATCAAACACTGTTTCTATAAAAGATGTCCCATTGTTTTCTAGATTATCAGAACCATTTGATTCAATAGAAGGTAGTTCCCAAAACATTGAAGTGGAGACGTCAAGTATCAGTATTATCAGTAATCAGTGTTGGACAATTATACTTTAATGACTAACATGTCACAATAATGAATTTTTGTGTTTCCTAGTCGTCTAAGGGAGTGCAATTTAAAATTCAGTTGATTTGTTACCACTGATATCATGAATGTGATGACAATTAACCCTTAAACTTAATGTTATGTGAAATCTTAAGATACGCTTTCTTTTAAAAGGGATAAGATATTTACTGAGCCACCAATTCACAAGAGGAAAAAATAAAGTGGCCAATACCTTGTGGTGGACACATGCAATGGTGACACACCATCAAACGGCATTGTTGTACTGGTGTCTGTAAATTGTCTGCAGAAATGTCAGTATCCATGTACTGCATACATTGTCAGTTAGCTCAGATATATGAGCTAGCTCAGATATATCAGTAATGTGTATGTTTTTTTTTTTTGCCTTTAGAAGAGTTGGGTAGAAGGCTTATATAAATGTTTGGTTCAATATGTTAATTGTATAGACTGGTCTGGGAATTGTTTACTTGACACTGGGGCTGTTGTTTCTTCTTAGCTGGCTGTCTAACATTAGCCACTCTTAACCCTTCGTTTGGGAATCACCTGGGTTTTGTTTAGAGTTGGAGGCTGCTGGGTCAACCCTGCAGCTAGTTGTGTAGGCTGGCTGCTTGATAAACCATGATATCTCATTTTCTATTTCTACATTAGACAAGACATGTGGGTGCAGAGGCTTTATAGCTGTTTCATTTTTCATGTAGGTGGATGGAAGAGCACAAAGTAATGGAATGACAAATTATTGTATTTAGAAAATAAATGCCAATGTTTCAGAGTTTCCTTCATTCTTTATAAGAAGCAAAGGAGCAGGGTACAGGTAGGTTACATACCCTGGTGTCCTCTAAACTAGCACCTCTAATTCTACCTGTACACATTCATGGATTCTGGATCTTTGCAGTGGTAAATAGCTGTTCTACTGCAAAGCTTCAGCCTGAAGGAACCAAACAATGCTGTATCTGCAGTCCCAGCTTTATTATGTTTGCCTCCACATACAGTGATACATAATGCCTCAACGCCTTTCATTTAAACTGCTTAGCAACCTGTCAACACCATTTTTGAGACTTCCACTCTTGGCAACAATGCGCTCCATCTGCTCCGTCTTGTTTGTAATGGGATTCATCTGTGTGATCACATTTGCAGAAACTCTGCAGGGTGTTTCCATGAGTGGAATTTCTAATCACAGCCAAGCGGGGTCAGTCTTGTTGAATCTTACCGTACTGAGCGCTCCATGTATTTTACAGCAGCTGCTGGCAGAACCTCCTGTGATCTCGGCTCACCTTGAAGTGGACCATTCCCCCTGTCCTCTCCGCTCTGTGTCCCATACATAATCATCCAACATGAAATTTTAAAAGAAAAACTTCTCAAGCAACCGCAAATTACTATTTGCCGCTTGTCTTGGTTAATAGTGGAGTCCTGTAGCTTATTAGAAAAAGGACTGACTTTGATTGATTGCTCTGTTTCCCTTTTCTCATTCATGTAGAAAATTGGCAAGGCCGAACGACATACACCTTAAAAGCATTCCCTAGAGATGTAAATGTTCATGTCTGTCTTTGAATGACTTGTATGGCTTTCCTTCTCCTCCTACTTTCTTGTATTCCTTTTTTTTCTATCATTCCTTTCATACAATGTAGTGGGCGTGCAGATATTAAAATATGTAGCAATCCAGTCGGCACTAGCTGAACATCATGAGGAGTACCTGTTTACTCTGATAAAGTCTTCAGGCTTTTTTCCTGTGTTTCACTCTAAATGTTTTATTTATGAGCTATAGGATAGTTTTAACACAGACATCAAGGTTTCTCTCTAATCATGCTGTTTACTTGCTGGTTTGTGGGAAATATCTTCAGTTATCATGCTGATGAAATTGATAAAGGTTTTTGTTTTTTTTTCCACATGTGCTCGCAGTGTTTTCTTTATTTGCAGCCTGACTTTGCTGACTGTTTTGTGGTTGACGGTGGGGTTGGGGGCTTTGATAAGGATTCTAGACATATTTAGGCGGCTGTTTATATATGCCTGTGCAGTCCACAGTTTGGAAATGTGTGTTTGAATTTAGATCAGTCTTCTGATCCAAAACACTGCATATTTCTTCTCTTCTTTCGAGCCCATAATATATCCGCTTCACTCCCTTCTCTAACCAAAAGCTATTGTTCCATCCAGAAAGTATTCAGACCCCTTTTTTTTGTTGCAGTCATATACCAAAATCCTTTAAATTATTTTTTTTTCCCCTCGCCAATCTACACTAAACAGCCCATACAGTCATTAATTAGTTTTCTATACCCGCTTATTCTTCACTAAGGTCATGGGGGTCTGCTGTAGCCAATCCCAGCATACTTTGGATGAGAGGCAGGGATACACCCCAGACAGGTCACCAGCCTATCATGGGGCAAACACCCCATGCACTCACACACTCATACTTATGGGCAATATAGACTGAACATATTCTCCAATAAACCTAAGCATGCCTTTAGACTCTGGGAGAAAGTCAGAGAACCAGGAGAAAACCCATGCAGACACAGGTAGGACATGCAGACTCAGAAAGGTCCCAGCTCAGGGCTTTGAACCTGGACAGACCTAAATATCACATTGACATAAGTATTCAGATCCATTACTTGACATAGAACATTTAGCTAAAGTGCATCATCATTGAGATGTTTCTACACTTTTCTGAGAGGCACAGAGCTTGCTTTTTATTGTAAAATCTCATAGCTGACAATGCAGATATGAGCAAAGGCCAAGCCATGAGGCTGAAGGAACTGCCTGCAGGGCTCAAAGCCAGTATATATCTGGGGAAGGCTACAAAAAACAAAACAAAAAAAAGTAGTCAGCTGCATTGAAAGAACACAAGAGCACAGTGTCCTCTGCAATTCTTAAGTGAAATAAGTTTGGAACATCCAGAATTCTTCTCAGAGCTGGCTGCCCAGCCAAACTGAGCTACTTTGGGAGGAGGACCTTGGTAAGAGAGGTGATCAAGAACCTGAGGGTCACTCTAGCTCCAGAGAGCTTGTGTGGAGATGGGAGGAACTTTCAGAGGTACAATCGACAAGCTTCATGAGCTTCATGCGAGGGGACCTGACTGAAACCCCTCCCCAGTAAAGGGCCTGTAACTCTAATGACGTAGATTGCGTCTACATACTTTTAGGCACCATCCTACTATGCTTCTGTCAAATAAGACTCTAGTAAGTAGTATAAACAGAACTGTACTATAATTATACTATGCATCTAAGGCAGGGGTCTCAAACTCAATTTAGTGAAAGATATGGTGTTATTTGTTTTCCGATTTTTGATTTGAAAATGAGAAATGAAATAACAAGTGGTTATCCGTTTTCCGATTTTGGATTCTAAAATGGATATGGAATGAACAAATGATACACTGATAATTCTTCTTCATATTCCTCCAAGAATATGTGGTAACTTGCCAATAAAAATTACCACAAATCACAGATGCAGAGTTTCCACTTTTTATCTGGATTATAGCAAAAGATACATCCCTCTCAGTCACGGGGAGAACAACAACAACAACAACAACCCGCACATTCGTGGAACCTCCAGTCTTCTTCAGCAATCATTCTTGCTGGCCATAATGGTCATATAGCGGCACCTACGGGAGAAACAATTATCTGCCCCCTAATTATTCTTATTCTTCTTCGCTCACATAAAAAACTACAGGTGCACCGCCAATAATAGTCCCTGGTAATTCACTTCTGTTTTGAAGTTTTCTTTTATTTGCAGTGCTGTTTCTTTTATTTGCAGCATTGAGGGTTCCTAGCCACCGTAGCTAACACATACAGCATCCATATCAAACTTGCGCGGGACGCCCTAATATTAAACTTTCATATCAAGGCAGGGGCATCATACCCGTGTCCCGTGGGCCATCTAAGGTCTCTGCTGCTGATCGCACGTGCATCCACTCTGTAGTATATTTGCAGCTTAAAGGATGGTTTCTGATGAAACCAAGATTGAACAAAATTGGAAAAAATTAACCTCAATAATAAGTCTGAAAACAAACAGGCTTTACTCATCAATACCCTATGATCTCTAACCCCCCTATGACCCCCTTGACGTGAGGGTGTTTTTTAGTGGTAAGGAATGGGGGACTGTTCATGGTGGAGGGAAAGTATTAAGGGAAAAAAGTACCACGGTATACTTAATGATAATCTGGTCCAGAGTCAAGGTTTACCTTCCAACAATGATCCTAAACATGCGGACCAGCAAATGCAGAATCTCAGGGACAAGTGTGTGAATGTCCTTGAGTGATCCAGCCATAGTCCTGAACCTAATTGAGAGACCTGACAATGTCTGTCCACCGACGGTCCCCATCCAGCCTGACAGAGCTTGCACTGATCTGCAGAGAAGAATGGCAGAAAATCCCCAAATCCATAAGACTCTAGGCTGTAATCGCATGCTTCAACTTAGGGTCTGAATACTTATGTCAATGTGAGTTTTTTTTTTTTTTTTCCTTTTTAGTAAATTTGCAAAGATTTCTAAAATCCTCTTTTTGCTTTGTCATTACGGGGTATTGAGTAAAGATTAATGGGGGTGAAAAATTGCATTTAGATGGTTTTATTTTAAGTCTGCAACATAACAGAATGTGGGAAAAAGTGAAGTGAAGAGGTCAGAATATTTTGTGAATGCTCTGTATGTCTGCAAGAGGAGAGGCAGGAGAGGGCAGCTTCCCTTGACACCGCATGTGGATGTGAGCTGAATAGCTTCAGCCTTCACCCCCCCATACACACACATGCACACACACACACGCACAGACTCACACGCATACACGCACACACACCTCTCTGCTGCTGTTAGATCTCAGTGCAAGCCCACAGTTCCATGGCCATATGGTCTCCTCCCTCCTTCTTCCTCTCCCACTGGGCAAACAGGCCTTGGAAAACAGCATTTCTCTCAGACCGTTGTTTAGCTGCTGATCTTTCTTAAACAGATCTGTTCGCCTGTCTCATTACTTCTGAATGCCTCTGTCTATATCTTCACATTAAACTCTCTCCTCTCATGTGTATTGTCACCATATGTTCTGTACTATTTCGAAATGACACAATGCCTGCATGCCTAAGAGAGAAAACACCCATCATATAAACTCAAACACAAAGTGTGGCTGCGCCAGAGAAGAGCATCCCATTACCTCGAAGACAGACGCTATATGCCGGAATTAAATTCTGTTGGTGTGTTTGCACTTATCCACTAACAGGAAGTTACAAATTGAAATATAAGAGTGGAAACGGCAGTAAGTGGGCAATCCAGATAAAGCTGATCTTAACATAATCAGGCCTTTTACCTCTCTTAGGCTTTCCTTTTGTCCTTATATCCATAATGTGTTCAGACCTGCGGGGTTGACAACATAGGTTTTTCCTATTTTAAAATATAAAATGGTAATTTCACAATGGTGTTGCAGCAGTGTAGCTTTAAATTGAGTACCATTCATTTTTTTTAGTACTGGCCTGACGAGAGAGAGAGAGAGAGAGAGAGAGAGAGAAAGAGAGAGAGAGAGAGAATGTTTGTAACATTTTTATTAAAGATACATGCTTTTAGTCAATTCTCCCTATTTTCCAAGCATACTTCTTATTTTAGCAAGAAGCCTTTCTTATTTTCTGACCTGCTTCCAGTTTAATTCATCTAAAAATTCAGTATTACTTCCATGATTATTGGTTGTTAAAATATATTAAGTAAGTTAAGTTAGTTGTAAGTTAAGTGTGCTGTGCTATGTCGGTCTTCTCGAACAGAAATAATATTTATAGCTCACTCTCTTGGTAGACTTTGAATATGAAACATCTGCAGGAAAGTGATGCATTTCATTCATAGTGGCTTTACAGTTATCATAAAAAAATAAATGTGGGATTATACTAAAGAGAAAAAGTAAAGTACCTTTGCTTTTATATGTTTTTGTTGGCCATAATGACATTTGGTTCACTTAGGAAATAACTGAATACAGGCTTTTATTTGTGACTTTATGTGAAGGAAATTATGCTAAACTGTAGCTTCAGCATACATAAGAGAAAGCTGTAGAATAATGGTAAGTATAGAGTCATAAGACCAGTAAACTGACACCCGTTACACAGCAACAGTAGCTAATTTTCAATAAACATAGGGTACGGGTCATATATTAGTTCTTATTATAGGTCTTATTCATAATAAATCAACTTTTTAGGAGGGGGAAGAATATCTTAAATAACTTTTGTATATGATGATTTTAATGAGACACATTTGAAGTCTATTAATCTAGTTAGTATGTTGGCACCTGTAACAAATAAAGATAAGAAAAATAATGATTCACTATATAGTCATTTTATTGTTGAAGTACCACTTGAAATAATGTTCAAAGCTGAACAGTCAAAGGTTTTACCAAATAGGTCAAAGCTGTAAATTGTCAGTCAGAGAAAGTGTTTGGCCCCTGAACTGTGAAACATACATACATATACAATACATATTTTGTAATATGTGATATACTGTATGCAAGCGTAGAAATCCAGACTGCGAGCTATAATATCAAGTGGTTGCATTTGTGCGAGCCCAGTGTTTCACCTTATAGCACATGCATTTTGCATGTGCTATAAGCGGCACCGGCACAGGATGTTTTTTTATGAGGAGAAGAGGAGAGGAAAGGAGAAGAGGGGAAAAGTCTCATCTGTTAAGAAACTAATATAATTAGTTTTCTGCTTTTTTGTTTAATGTCATTAGAGTCAACAAAAACTTCACACAGCCATAGTGTATTACATATGAATGTGAGAATTACAACATCATGTTTTATTAAATTCAAGTACTCTGGCAACTTTTTTTTTCTCCATTTTATCCTTGATACATTTTTCAGAACAGCTGTGAAGTTGGCATTGAAATTTATTGAAAGCAATTTAGCCCATTGTAGTTTAAGCTCGAATCAAAGAAAAGTGTGACTGGTGTGATCAGCTGAGAAAGTTTGTCGCACCAGTTAAGAAGTTATTCGAGAGCCCTGAGGAGAAGCGCTTGATGAGGATAAGAGAAAAAAGTCAAGGACAAACTTCAACCTCGGTCCTTTTTTTGATATCTTCAGCTGTTTTGAAGTGGATGTGGATTTGCAGCTGGTTGATAAAATCAGTATCACTTCTTCAGTTGTTCTTTAGCATCCTTTCTCTTTAAAGGCCTTGAAAATGATTTGTTGGAGCTTTTTTTTGGTTGTTTGGTTGGTTGTTATGTATTTATGTCTTTGAAAGCAACAGAGCAGACTGCGTGCTGATTGCAGATGGAACCAAATCAAAATTCACTGCACATTGCATTATGGCCCAGACAAGCATGTTGTCAAACTGGGGGGGGGGGACTGGTTTCTGTGCTGGGGTGAGTAATGACTCAGCATAACATAAAACAACTGGAGTCATATAAATCATAGCGTCTGTCTGCCCTCTGCGTTAGCTTAGAAGCAACACATGCTGCGATATGCTGTATGATTAAAAGCACAAAATCCACTCTCCAGCTCTCATACTGGTCATGTACCATTTGAAAGGAATGGTTAAACTTGTGCATGCTTGCTTGTATTCTTTTCTGTAGAATAAGTTGCAAAGTTTTGTCTATTTGCACTAAATATGGAGCTGGAGTGATTAGCCTAGCTAAGCATAAAGGGAAGCTCAGCGGGTATGGAAGCTAACACATATAATCATTTGTTTAATCTTGACACAAAGTGCAATATATGTGTAATAAATTTGTTTTAAAAGTTACATTTTTTCTTAGTCAACAATAGCCAGATGGCAGTACTCTGTGCAGCCTTATCATCACAGCATGTGGCAGATACACTCTAACTAGAACCAGAGGCTGCACAGAAGTGCTGAGTAGATACATAAACTAATTCCAACAGCACAAAATGCAAAATGCATCACTTCCTTTTCCACTTCCTCATTTCTTGTATACTTTTGCAAGACATATATGCAACAAGAAATACATTAAGATATAGATTATTATAAATACTTGCAGTAGTGTTACTGTAGTATGGAATAGGGACACATATCTAGTCAAATATAAAAAGAAAAATGCAGATGTGGTCATAATACAATACGTGATATAATAGCTTACCTTTTTCAGTGAAGGCTTCATGATCCACTTGAGCTATTATTCTGATTCGGATGCAGATAGAAAGAGCCAGAGCTCAGTAAGGCCTGGACCACAGCTTCTGTGAAATTCCATACCAAGATGAAAACTGTCCAAAAGGTCACACAACATGTCCAAGTAGCCGAGGTTATCATATAATCAGTACAAATATGAACTTTTATAATGTCAAAGCCACTTCCTGACACTCCTTCAAGACTTAAATGCTGTATTTACTGTGTTAAGTGGATACTTAACAGCCCCCCTCAGAAATCAGCTTTGCATTGTGTAGTTACAGGAGAGGCTTGAAGGACAAACCTCCATCTGTTCTCAGCCTGAGAAAGTCACGTTGAGTTTTTTTAGTGGTTTGCTGCGGCTAAGACTGAGGAATTCAGAATCAACAGCTCCAAAGTAATTTCTGTTTATCGCTGTGCCCTCTGGTGACCGTGAGATGTGACGATTGTTATCGTCGTCTCACTGCAACAGAGTTTAGAGAGAGAGAGATTACAGTTGTGGCATTACCACCTCTGTGAGCGTTAACTCCAACGGAAGGTTTGGGATTCAACACTCTTACTGAGAAATATTTATTTTGCATTTTTGCATAGTAAGCAATATCTGTTTATGTGAAACATGAACCAGGAATTCATTGTAGCATTTGTTTTTACCGTGCATAAAATAACAAATCTATCTTATCTTTTAATGACTATATTCATCCTTACCTGCATTACTTTGTCATTTTTTTTAAACATTAGCTTGAATTGGAATTACTTTTTAGTAAAGAAATATTGTTTACCGCAGGATCTATGGAATATCTAGTTGGGGCATAGTTGGGATAGAGTATGGGTTCGGGTTATGGGGACATTTCTACATCAGGGTTTCCCAAACAGCATTCTAATATCAAACAAGAACAAAAAGAAAAAACAGCACATTTAGAATGGAGGGGTCCTAATTCATACAAATTGATCCAAATGTATACACTTTATCGGAGACTTTAATTAAAATAAAACAGAAAGTTTCCAGCCAGAGTCTGAGCAGTTAGCTGAGCGGCGGGTAGGTGACGTCAGGACTGCAGCTCTCTGTTCTACTTGTTACTGTGTCAAGATGAGGTCAGAAAACTTTGAGACAGATATTTCATACCTGTCACAACATAATCAAAACTATCTGTGTGGTTATATACCACGAGAACTAAATGATCGAACACAGGGCATTTTTTTTTTTTTTTTTTTTTTGTGATACAGGTGAGCTGAACATTTCATATTGTACTGACAGTAGACACAATGAGAGCCTGCCGACGTGTTAGCGGTAAGCCTGAAAGGTCCCGGGGGACCTGTACGAATCGGCCGCAGCTCTAGTTTAACACTCAGCCCCATATCTTATCCAGAAGCACTGTCCAATAAGATGAATGATTTTAATCCACAACTGACACTTCACTGTGATGTTATTGCCCGGAACAGAACAAAACCTCCCCGCTGGGTGCTAAAATCTGACAGCGTTATATTGCTGGAGTCTCTAAAAAAAATAAAAAAGACAAAAAAAAGGGCCCTAGCGCACGTCCCTAAAACTGCACCAGACAGACCGCTTCACTGTCGTTTGTATATTTCTGCGGCGCAGTAATCTCGCCACATTACTCTAAGTATCACATTCAGTTTTTAATTCTTAAATCCCCTGTGAGGATTTCCTAATTGCATCAGCTGTGCGCGGATAAGCAGAGGTCTAAGTGGCTCGTGACTCGGAGATGGAGAACAAGATTTGACTAACTTTGCCGTCTCATTTTAATGCAGGGGGCACCCTCGGCGATAGTTACCTAGGAAAACATCCAGCCAGCCACAAAATATACTCCGAAACCTCGGTAATATATCATTTCCTGGCAGCCCAAGTGCTCTGTCAATCAATTAGGGAATTATGTAAAAATGTGTGTTGGGAGCGGTGCTGCCCATTTGTTTATCTTGGATTAGGCTTTCAAAATTCATAAGATGCTACGTCAGTTTAATTCCAAGAGAGCTGAAAGTAAAACGGTCCAGCCGATCTGCATTCAGAGGAGGCACGCTAATAACGTGGCATGATCGGATTACTTTGATTCATGTTAATGCTGGTAGGTGGCCCCTTTCTCTTGTCTTTCTCTCCCTTTTCTGCCCCCCGTCTCTTCCGCCGACTCCGCTCGCCATCTTTCACTCTTTCCTCCCTCCACCTGCCTCTCCGCTGGGTGGTACTACAGGGTGGGTCCCGCGCAATAAGGCGGCAGCCTCATTAATCCAGCTCTCATGGCAAACTAGTCCCCGGGGATCGGAGAGAGCACACTTTTTTTTAAAAAAGTGCCCTGTCACACACTGGCACATCATTTGCATTTAGGTTAAAAACCAGTCGGGACTCTTAAATCTTATTTATGGGCGGCGGGAACTCCCTCTTCACTGCGGCAAGAGGACATCCGTTATTGTCAGGCCGGAACCTTGTTATACCCTCACGCACACACCGCTTTGACACAGTAAAAGCATTAAGTGTGTTTGGTTTGTAAACAGGTTATAATCTATATCGGGGTTATGGCTATTATCCAACACGTAAGTGTTTCCTTTGCCAGTAATCAGCATAATGGGCTCTATGACAAAGAGTGTGGCACACACCGCATGAACCAAAGTGCCCGGGACTACATTGTAATCTTATGCATGAACGTGTGCAGAAAATATTAATGATGCCTGCTTCTACCATGAATACTTCAGGCCAGGTAAGTGCTTGTAGAGAATGGTGGACAGAAGGTGAGATGGCAGTTTACATATGAATATTTTGAGTTAGCTTGGTGCTTTGTACAAAAAAAAAAAAAAAAAAAAAAATTACAAAAAGGCTAAGATAAGAAGAGTCTACAGCCATGCTAATCAACATGTGAGATATTTGACACATTATTACGATTCATTTTGTGGGGAACACGGATGTCTGTTATCAATGTTCATGGTGATCCAGCAGCTGTTAAGTTATTCAACATGAAACCACAGATGCCAACATGCTGGTGATGTTACGAAGTCACCCAAAATAATGAGTTATCGTACTGGTACCATCTGAGTCTGTACCAAAGCTTGTGCCGGTCCATTTAAGTTGTGATGCTGTTAAAGTAAAATACGAAATAAACCAAAAAGGTGCAACAAAAGTGAAACTATGGCCAAAAACATAATGAAATAAAAAAAGGATTTGATCTAGAATTACTGATATACTTTTTTTTTTGTTTTTTTTTGTTTTTTTTTAATTAATTAATTTTTTTTTTAAAAAAGGCTCAAACTGGGGATGCTTATCAGGTTCCAAGAATCTAAATTGATTTGTGTGAAATATGAAATAAAAAGGTTGACTCATCTTGAATTAAATGAAAAAAGCAGACTCTCGAAATTGTGTTTGAATATTGATGACTTGATGCTTCGCTGCACACGACACGCTGAGGCTTCAGTCCGTCTCTTTTGTCCTCTGTGTAAGGATAAAAAATTGCAAATGCTCCATTGAGCACTAACTATTGTGACCATGGTAGTTCTGTCATGACCATGCAAACAATAATAGTCCTCTGCACACGTGCTGCGTCATGGGAACAGTTGACCACTGGGCTAAATGTGGACTAGCTGTCAGTAGCTGTGGCCCCTACAGCTAAACCACTGTGTGGTCAAAAATGTGCATCATTATGCAACAAAAGGGCTCCTTTTACATTTGGGAGACTGTTGGTAATGCTGTGGTTAATGTTTGCCTTTGAATGCAGTTAGAAAATGTTG
This sequence comes from Lepturacanthus savala, assembly GCA_030544235.1. Taxonomy (NCBI): domain Eukaryota; kingdom Metazoa; phylum Chordata; class Actinopteri; order Scombriformes; family Trichiuridae; genus Lepturacanthus; species Lepturacanthus savala. The sequence goes on from CM060461.1 coordinate 17,255,316, forward strand.
AAAATGTTCGATGTTTTACCCACAACTGTCTTTTAATCCCATGTATGAACTAAATATGTGGCAAGACATGCAAATACAAATCAAACTTTTGGCTGTGTACAGTCGTTCATGTCGTTAAAAGACAGGGATTGTAGACACAGAAAAAGCAGGTTAAATTAATCAATTTAGAGCCTGGACTCCATTGAGACCCACACAGAGCAGGTGCAAAGGTTCCTCAGGTTTTGTACAGTGTAAAAGTCCGTGATCAGCAGGAAAATCTTGCTTGCGACTACATCTTAGGCAGTAATCAGTGTAATGTGGTCTTGTGCAGCGTGGAGTTAGCCTGTGAAGTAGACTTTGCAGTGTGAGATACAAATGTCTTGTGTGTTTCAGGCTGTACCTCTGTACCGCTACCCCCCTTTCCCTTGTTGTTCTTGTCCTAATTCTCATCCCCTATGCTAACACAGAACTTCCTCAATTTACTGCTTGAGCCACTCACTTCTGGGCTTTTTCTTTTGATCACGCCTAGGCCTCATTATTATTTACAGTCTCTGATGTCTCCCTGCAACCATAACTGGTGCACGAGTAAACCAGGGCGTCGTATGGACTTTGATCAATTATGGACTTATCACTAATGGAGTGTGTCCCTTCAGTGCACCCCACACTCCCTCTCTGCTCCGCATTGTGCCTCTCCGTTAAGTTCATTGTGACAACTCCGTATTAAAACAAGAGCTTAAATAATTTGATAGTATACCACGAGAGCAAGTGTCGCTTCTTCGGATAATATATTTGTGTACTGCACTATGTCACGCTATCAATTAGTGTAATAGTCTATTTCAGTGGCACAGGGTCCAAAGTAATCCATAAACAGGGTAAGGATGCAGTAAACAGAAATTTGTAATTGAATGATGGCCTTGGCTACCAACAAAACTGTAAACAATGAATTACAGAATGCAAACGCACTGAGTAGATATTCCTGTAAATTCATAAGCAAGAACTGTTGCATGCACATAAAGCTTTAGAATAAAGGAATTGGTATGAATATTTCTTTCCTTTTTAATTATTTCCTTTGACTTTCTGTCCTTTGCAATGTCATTATTGATCTTAGATGAATGGAAATATGATCCAAAACATGTTGATGGTGGACGGGTGGACCGTGGCCTTTACATGGTACAAGTTTTTTTGGAAGGTGACTCTGCAGTCCTGAGCATTGGTCCACCGTATTCAGTACAGGCAACACGTCTGTGTTACCTCCTTTACCTGCACTTTCCAGTTATTTCCTGCCATTTCATAATGTATGCATGTATTATGCTTATACTGTTCTTTTCAAACATTTTAATGCCTGAAACTTGTTTTGATACTAAAATATAAAAACTTTAGTTTTGGTCACCGCCCCCCCTTGTGCCCTAATATATGAAAAATGCACTCTAAAGTGCCCTCCTTAGTGGCAAAAGTATGCTGTAGGTGCACAAACCAAAACCCAATCATTACTAAATATAGTGACTTAGTCAGTCAGTCATTTTCCATACATGCTTATTCCTTGTTAAGGTAAAGGGGTCTGCTGGAGTCAATCCCAGCACATTACAGGCGAGAGGCAGGAGGAGACTGTGGGAGGAAGCTGGAGAACCAGGAGAAAACCCAAGCAGGCACAGGGAGAACATGCAAACTCCACACAGAAAGGTCCCAGCTGAAGATCTCGAACCTGTGACCTGTCCGGCAACAGAGCTACCTCCTGCTACACCATGTCACTCCTATAGTGGCTTATATTCTATCATTTAGATAAAGAGAAATACTAAAAATCAGAAATAATAAAAAAGATTTAAAGATTTTGAGAGTTAATGCTGACAATCTAAAGTTCTCTACAGAGTGAGAGTGACTAAGGCTGCATTTGGAAAAGTTATAACTGTTTAAAAATAGTATTGTAACTCTTTGTGTTACCAGAAACTCTGGTCAAGGACACATTTTCATCCTGGCAGCAGGAGACTGTTGGCAGAGGGTAATGCTGGAGTAGGGCTGCATGATTTTGATAAATCTGCATTCATTTTGACTGATATTGCAATTGCAATATAAAAGGGAATAATAGTTTAAACATTGTCATTCACGATATTCTTTTTAAGATTGTAGAATAAGATGTGTAGGCTAGGATGAAAACATTTAATTAGAAATTGTATTTTGACACATCCCTTGGTTTTAACAGATATTGAGATTTTGATAAAAAAAAAGATTCTGTGTGGGCCTGTGTGTGTCTGTGTGTGTGTGTGTGCGTGTTTTGGCATACATCACTAATATTTCAACAGCCAGCAGTGAAATGTATTGTGTACTGTTTAATAATTCCTTCCTATTTCTCTTTTTACATGGATTCAGTGCTATATATTTTAGTCATTGTCTTACCATATTATAGTTATCTTGTTCTTATATGGGCTACAATATAAGATAATTCAATCAAATGCGTCCCAAATTGTTCATTATAGTTGAAGAACATGTGATTTTGGAGCCATAACCTTTGTTACTGTCCTTGGATTTCATATTTGTCGGCCTGCACCTGTCCTTGTTGTCGTTACCACTGAAATCTCTGCAATGCTGGACCAATTGATAGGAATCATAAACTCAGTCATATCACATTGACTGGCTGGCAATTGGTGTGTCTTTGGTTTTAAATTTTAATGACTGAGCGATTGTCCTTCGTGATGTTGGGTATGGTTTCTAGGAAATCTGTCAAAGGCTGTCTGTTTAAAAAAAAAAAGATCTTCATTTTGAGTTCCCTTCATGTGAGTTTCGTGTCTTGACAGAGATCTCTGGAAACTCGGAGGACATCCCTCTGGTCCGCTGGAGGCAGCAGTGGCTAGAGAATGGCACTCTGCTCTTCCACATCCACCACCAGGACGGCAGCCTGAACCTCCCAGAACCAACTGAAGATCCAGCCAATGATTCGGCAAAAGAGGAGCTCCGCATCCTGCACATCTCTGTCATGGTAAAAACTTGCTGATTCTTCCAAAAAGCAGCTACGAAAGGGAATAGTTTTGACATTGAGTGAAATAATTTGACATGTGGAGATAATAACGTTTTAATTGACCAAGATTGTCCATTTGCATGAAGAAAAAAATTTGCATTACTCTGGTTATCATTGTATTAAGATGGTTTTAAATATATACTGTTTTTAAGTGTGGTTGAGTTATTCCCCCTAAAGCTAAAACATCCTCACAGATTATCATCTCTGTGATAAGACTACATATATCTCCCTGGTGTTTTTGTTTCCTTGCATATTTCAAATGAAACGGCTGACTGCACACTTTTATCAGAGTAAAGGTTCTTTTTTTTGGGAGCAGATAAATCCTGCAGATGCCTGTCATGGAACAATAGCTTTACCGCCAGAAGTGTCTCATTTACAAAACCTCTGTGTCTCACGGTCCTCTTTCTGGTATAATAGCTCGCCTTTGTCCTGAATTTACATGATATCTCAGTCAAAGCTTTTAAAGAGAAAACCCTGCCACCGTAGCCCCACTGCCTGAGTTGTTTATTGAACGCATAATGAGCGCACGGTGTACACTCCAGCATGGTGCTCTGCAGCTTGCCACGGACTGCCGCGACGTGTTCAACATGGAGTATGGCCGCGGTCCCACTGTAAATACATGGAGGGAGTGATGGCGGACTCCTGTATTGAAGCAGGATTTCTCATATATTCATTTTGGTTGATATTCGCCGCGGCCCGCCACAATATCAACATTAACCTCCACATATTGATTTTCGCTGGTTTCCCTCGCTGCAAACAAACACCCTCCCCTGAGCTTTTACCCTGCAGTCACACCGTACCATCTAATCTTTGAGAGGTGCAGTTGCACTGTCTTCACATAAAAACTTACTGCATCGCTCTGACCATAGGCTGCAAAAACAAGGGACTTCATGGTGCACTCAGGTGCAGAAATCTATACTTGACCATGTTTTTGTTTCTTTTTTTCCCTTCAGATTTCTCTTTGTTGAAATCCAAACATGTCATTACTTTCTTGTACTTTCACTACAGTATTTTTTAAAGTTTGTCACATTTTCCCAAAATCCTGTTGGAATGAGCATTCATTGTCAAGGGGGAGTCTGATCGATATTTCCAAATATCCACCCTGCAGTTGAAAAAAAGTTGTGATAGTGAATTTGAGGTTTGAAAGGTCAATTCGATTTTGAACAAATCAAACAAAAACGCGATAGCCTTTTAATTTGAATGATCACATAGCAAAACAAAACCATAAATTCCAATAAATTCCAGCCTTCAAAAGCTGGCTTTTCCAGTGATTAAAATATGAAATCAGATTTGCACTTTTTACCCTTTTTCTATGTAAGACACATTTCACACTGTGACATAGAAAGAACAAAAAAAAAAAAAACATGCATTTCTAAACTTCCAAATTTGGTTTGATTTTTGCATGCCTGCACTGTATCAAACCTTATCTGCTATGTTGGCATAGTAGGAAATGAATCCTTAGATCTCATGGCTTCCTCCTCTTGCCTGAGGAAATGTATATTTATTAGATCTTAGATATGCCCCACCTACTCCCAGTGTCCCTTTCCAGCCCAAAGACATTACAATCGTGCTTTGATGGATGATATGTATTTTCCGACATTGAAAGCATATTATAGCTGCATACACAAATGATTAGTCAGCCTGAGAAGACTTTTGCCAGCAGCTGAACGGAAGGTGGGACCCCAACACCCGCTGAATGTCAACGGCCTTGAGACCTTGAAATAATGACAAATAACTGACCTTGACTAGCCTCTAGATGTTTTGCATGTTTCAGCAGACATCTAGCTGAACCACCTGGCACACAGGCTTTGTCAGTGACAACACTTTTTAATGTGGAAATGAGACAGCCACTTTCATACCTCTTTGATTTTCTTCCAATCTCACATTTTTATTCCCTGCTCTATCTGCAGTTCACATCCCATCTACCTCAGTGTCTCTGTGCTCCCTGCTCTGTTAATTCCTCATCCTGAAAGAGCTGCGGCGCAGGCGAAGCCACCAGGTTGTGTTCGTGAAGGTGTGGGTAGAGCAGGATTAGCATGCAGATATGAGCAGACCGTGACAACAGATGGAAGCGGTGTTGCCTGCTGTGCTGCCCAGGCCCCGCTGCAGCTTGCCACCCGGCTGGAGGCCCCGACCTATAAATCCAAAGTCGTGTCACTTGTTCAGCATCTCGAGGATACAAAAAAGGGACCTATGAAGGCTGCTTTATGGGCTTTTTTAGCTCAAGCGCATTACTGTCACTGCACGCTTTCTATTGTCTGTCTTTGGAGGCTGGAGCACAACAGCACTCCGAACAGGATGTAATCTGGGGGACAAAAAAAGAGAAAGGTGGGATGCAGCTGTGGATGCCTTAATTGCTTCAGGTCTCAGTTAAATCTTCATGGTAGAGAAAAGTGGCCGTTGCCTGGAGCTTTACATGATAAGTGGCCTGAACCCTGAAAACACCCAACAGTTAGGTGAAATCATATAAATAGTAGACATCTCCTCCCTCTGTGACGCATATTTAGATGAGCGTGCGGAGCTGGGTGGGAGCTGAGCCTAGCAGATAACATGCTGCAGCCCCCTGATGGTGAGCCACCTGTCACTCAAACAGAATTCAAATTAAGAATCTTAAACTTTAGTAAAATGGAGAATGGGTGGGTTATATAAAAAAAATCTATAATGTAAACATGCATATTTCTGCTGTAAAGTTGGCCAATTTTACATGGGGGTCTATGGAGATTGACTCCTACATTCAGCCTCAAGTGTAAATTTAATGACCTGCAATTCTGTGCACTGGCACTGCATTAGACACACTGCTCAGCACCTGAGTTTTCACCTTTGTTGAAAACCATCCACTTCTAGGTCAGGTAAATCTATTTCCCACATTGAAGCAATTAACTTGGTGACTATAATGAAAAGACTACCCTATACTGAGAGCTATTCACAGAGCTGGGAAAGCTTAGCATTATATGTGAGCTGTTTGAGTTCTGAAACCCAAGGTGAGATCCTTCAGGTATCTTTTTTTTTTTTTTTTTTTTTAAATAATGTTCAATTTCCAATGATTTAAATCAGTTTTTCTTGAAAAATGCCTTTTAAATTAGTTAATCTCCTCTTGATTGATTGATATCCAATATCAGATATCCGAATTCTATTATCGTTCCATAAGTTTTTTCGTATGTGTAAAAGAAGATTTGTCTCCTACACCGCACTTGCCACATTTTCATCAAAGACATGAAATAGAGTTGAACTGGTCCTGGGTCTGCATATCCTGGCGAGGTCGCTTCAGCCAACGAAGCAGAACGTCTAATCAGCCACAGTTCACTGCCTGGCCACCGTGCCCACCACGACACTGTTTATGCCTAATGGATGAAGTGGGACTCCAGCATTTTAGGCTTGAAGACAAGCCAGTCTTATTATGGGCCTGATCCTAAAGGGGAATCAGATTCAATGAACTGCAACAATCTTTACGTCTGAGGCCAGAAAAGCATTTTTTTTTGTCTGCGACACAGACCAGACTGTAATCTTATCTGAGGTACAACTGAGTTAACTGAGTCACTGAATTACATTGTTTTTTTGGCTGTTACTACCGCATATCAATAATTTTTTTGCATTATATCCCAAAATTGAATCAAGAAGTGAATCGTTTTCACCCTGTTGAAGGTTTCCTCATGCAGGGTTCAAAGCTTCTCCCCATGCAATCACATCCAACAAGGTGACCACAGTGCTCCCCTCTGGCCGTGGCTGCTCATCCATAATAGATGACTAACCTTGTGTTTGTCTGTACCAACACCAGGTGAGACACAGGGAGTTCAAACACATGTCCTCAACTACATCCAGAGACAGCTACACAGTAAACCCCAACTCACAGAAAGGCTAATTAAAACACCAGCATCGGATATTCAATGCGGTATGATTTATCTGTCTTTTGAGATGCTTAAAACTCAAGTGTATGATTGTAATAAACAATTATCACATCACATAAGACCAAACAGAGTCATTTAAAACGTATAAAACCTAATATGTTTTTTTTTCTAAATTTCAAGCAAGCTTCACAGTGAAAATTATGCAAAATACACACAATCGAATGACACAGTTAACGATAAATTAGAGAGAGTGCACACTGATATTTAACACTGATGCACAAAAGCCACGCTGCAGGTCTGACCCACAAAGCCACAGATATTGTTGGTTTTACTGGATGGCGCACAGTTTGAGCAATATGGCCAGATCTGGTTTACCTCAGTTGTGCGGAAGCCCCTCGGGGTACAAGTTTGCTGTGGATCAGTAGTGTGAAATAAATAAATAAATAAGTAAAAGCTCCTCGCTGTGCCCACTCAACCCAAAAGGTGAAGAGCGGTGGAGTCTGTCAGAGCCGTATGCTGTCTGCTGTTAGCGGCTGCTGCTTTGTTTCTGTCTGCTTTGTTCTGGCTGAGTCAGGAACTTCAACAGACACGCTGTAGGTTTAGATGCTCAACATGAAGCATTTGAATATCAATGCGTCAGCACTAAAAGAAAAAAAAGAAAATGTTTAGTGTGGGCATCCTCCATCCTAAAAAGGAAATGTGTTTATGTGCTGCTAATCTGCAACATATCTGAACACTTCTGCAACCCCCATGTGATAGTACAAGTGCACTTTCAGGCCACAGCTATCATTTAGGACACTGAGAATGCGTGATTTGTATTGTTTGAAAGGAAGGAAGAAAAAATTCAAATACAAAAAACACAATATGGATATTTTACAGACAAATTCCATTATTTCTTTTTGACGCAATAAACATATTATGACCACGTTTTGTAGAGAGGCCATTGAAACCATAATGTTGAAAAATGTATAAACTGTATATAAAAGAATGGCCTGGTCTTTTACCGGTCTGTTTGTGGAAATGTGAATTTAATTGAAAGCCTTATTGTTTGCTTTACAGCTCTAGCCACAACTAAAGTTCTTGTGGCAATGAAAGATAGAGGAAGACAGGAAAGTGAGATAGGAGAATAAAATCACTTCCGCCATGTTTATCTTCTTTTGTAAAGCCAGAGACCAACTTCAACTCTGAAAGCTTTCTGGCAGGAAGCAACAGGATGCTATCATGTTTCCTCTGGGCTTTGTAAATTGTGTATAAAGTGCATGGATTGGACTATGCTCCCATGCTCTTTTCATTTTATTAGAAGTATTGCTTCTAGAACTTATTGTACAGCTATAATGATATACAGTCAGATTTAGCAAATTAAGTGTCTTTTTAGTTTCAAAATTAAATCTTTTGTAATTTATCCAAATTCTAAAGAATTAGTGATAACACACAAGCACACACACACACACACACACACACACACACACACACACACACACACACGCACACACACACACACACACACACACACAATGTTAATGTAATAAGTAATGTATTTAAACAAATATGCCTTTTATGTGTATAGAACAAGTCATAGATCTTTTATTTCAATTTACTACTCTCGACTTCAGCTCAGGGTTCTGAAAATCTGTTACACCCTTTTATTATGGCAAGTATGCAGGGCTCCAACTCATTTTCTTCATTTATTATATTCACTTATTTACATTTTCAGTAAATCCTATCTATACACATTCCATATGAACAAAATGTAATAGATTCAATGAGGATTTCTTGATGTGTTGATGGGATGAGAAACTATTTTCAGCTCTGGAAATGAAATGCTGAAAGACTGCAGTTCAATTCATAATTCAACATTCATTTTCATTGAAAAATTCTCAACCTAAAATGGGAGCAATATTACAGAGACAGGGATTCATTTCACACACACACACAGCTATATCAGGTATTTATGAGAGGGCAGGTTTGGTCATTGTGACACAGCTCAGTTCATGGGGTATTGACATTCATGTGGTGACCCTCCTAAAACCAGCACTGATAGCATTGATCGTATAAACCTTAAATCGATGCGGCCCCGACCACTTGTAAAGCAATAGCCTCGCTTGAATCCCAGCCTCCAGAGCAGCTCTGAGCATCGCAGCATGCCGTGTTTTTGAAAAGCCTGCAGAGCAAGACAAACCGATCCATAGCTTCCCTCATGGTGCTGTGAGGAAGGCACACTGCCCACCAGCCTGGCCTGTTTGTAGTGCTGCTGAATCCCTGATGCACACAGCACAGGATTTCTTTTTCCAAATAAACAACTAAATGAATGAATGAGTCACCCTTCCTTTAAAAATAACAACATATTTTTATATATAAAAGGTTGCTTGTGGTTATCTTGATAATCTGAGTGAAATTGTGTTGAATGTTGTATCATTTAATACTTTCAGCCTAACATGGTGTGTCATATTGGCTTATTTCTTGTGGCAGTGGGAGCCTAATTTATTCATTTTTCATACTCATCTATCCAATCCATTCATTAAAAAAAGATGAAATATGCAGATTTAAGAGTTCACTTACAATAGCCTGGTAGCAGCCGCTGCTAGGTCGCTCTCATCCATGGTTGTTGGTATTTTTGTGTCATTGCATATTGTAGATTAAAAAAAAATAAATCAGTGATCAGAGACCATGGCCCAGGCTAGCTTGTAGAGCTTGGCATTTTTTTTTTTTTTTTTTTGTAACGGGCCAATTATGCAGCACGAAACAGCCAACAGGCAAAGTCAATGACCTACTGGTGAACATAGGGATGTATTTAGTAGCTGAATAGACAGAATTAACTTAGGAGTGGTTGGAGACCAGATATTTACTGCGAATAATCTGAAGCAATTCACCTTTCTTTGGTGTGAAACATTGCATACACTTTGTGTCATTTGCACCATTCACGCTGCATCCATAGCACAAATCACCCAGGGCAACTTATCGCATCTAGTTGCTTTGACTTTGAATGTAAACTTGTGAAACTGTTTTGTGTCTTGTGGTGTGAATGCACCTTTACTAATAAAATGTTTCCCTGAATGTGACTGTGAGTAGCTATTTACATACCAGTGCCATAAAACTAAAAAATATATATACTTATATTAATTATACCTGCAAGGTTCCTTTTCAACATGTATTGTAAAATGTGTTATATGATTTTGTAACACAGTATATACTGTATAACATAATAACTCCATGAGGCTGTTTTTTTTTTTTTTATCTATTTTTGTTCTATTTTTTATATGAAAAATTGAATATAGCAAATGATTTGGACTTGTATACCTCTGTTACTTTTTTTCAATCAGCAGCACTGAAGCAAATAAATGCACCACTCCATTTGTACTAATGAGGCACATTACAAACACAGGCCACTGTCCATTGATAAAGTATAAGCAGGAGGTCGCAGAAGTCTGTGATGTAGAGAATCATTTTTTTCCCATTAATGTTTATTTCCATTCCTGTGTCTGTGTTGCACCTCAAGCTGTGTCTCAAGTGAGTAAACAGGATAAATCAGTCAGACTCGATATGGCGTCAGCATCAAATAATTTCCGCTCCGTGTTGGGATTTTAGCGAGAGCCAGTGTCTCATATAGCAGACAGCATGCTTTTAATAAAGAAGCGTTACTCGCTGGGGGCTGGTTTATTGTCCCTTTGCAAATGTAGAGGACATCATACCCGTCTCACGCTGAAAGAAAATCAACCATGGAGTTTTAGCTTCAATTTAATTTCCTATACACACAACATGGCTGAAAGAAAGGAACAGTGAAAATGTCAACTGCTGCTGGAAACATGTTTGCACCATGACTGCTGGTGCCATTAAAGAACAACTTTATATATTCCATACATGTCAATCAGGAGAAATCCTTCAAGAAGGGACCCTTTCATAACATAAACACATATTTATGCACAGAAGATATTGATACACCATTTTTTAGAACAATTTTAAACAATAGGCATTTAGAAGCATACTGTATATTTTTATTATCTTTCATGCTGCATGTTTTTCTTCAATTTAGAAGTTACCATTCTCTTGTTCCTGTATTCATCCTACAAAAGGCCACATAACTTAATTTTATTAGTTTTTATTCCTGAAAAGAGTATTACAAAACTTGACATACGATTGTTGAAGATTGTATTAAAAAAGAAAGAGCTGATAAAAGTCCAACTGTGTGTGAAAAGGGGTTTTTGAGCGTTGCCTGCATTGGTATCCCGTTCTGTTCCTTGGGACAATACATTCAGTCTTATCTGGACCCAAGGACACAATAATCATCACAATTCCCCATACTAATGGTAATTGAATATCATAAGGTTTTCTGCACAACAATGAAGCTATTATTTTCCTTATCCTCACCCTTGCATTCTACCATATATTTCTAATTTTCAGAGTATTTTTCAGAAACACAGTGAATTGCTGCCCCTCATTCACTGTCACCAAAAATGAATTAGTCACACCTGAATGAGTGTAAAAAATAGTTTTTTCAGATGTGTGCAGATGAAACTTGGGACGGAAGTTGCTTGAACATGTGTGATATTCAGAAAATTAAAATACGCACATTCATAAAAAAAAAAAAGAAAGCAACCAAGTGTGGAGTATAGCATGTAGACATTCAGTATATTCTGTAAGATCAATGTACGGTGAGGAGACGTTTTCAACATGAAAGAGAACAGAACTAACCATAATTGGAATTTGAATTAATGGATGATAATAGGGACATGTGTGTGCATCAAAAATAGGTGCTATTACATGGTGCAGATTGTGATGGCATACTATATGCAGAAAAATTATTTTTTTATTAACTTTTCTTTATTCAGGTGAATCCTATTAAGATAGAAGCTAATTTTCAAGAGATTACTGTACAGAAAATTAAAAAAAAAAAAACAAAAACATCCATTAATAAATCTTCTAAAAAAGCAATCCCAGTCAGTTTAATTAACAACTAAAATAAAAAAAATAAAATAAATTATCTGTTATGATAAAATACCAGAGAACATTATTTCAAAACACATGAAATGCACAAGTTAAAACACCAGTTATCCATCCAATGAAAAATGATTGCACCAGACTATTTTTAAAAAGCTCTGTTGTTCATTGTGTGTAACTGGAGCATAAGATCTGGCCAAATTCAGAATTAACTTAACTTACATGGTATTATTTAATATTACACAGTAGCAAATCCTATTATATTTCCATGAGATATTACACAAGATAGTGCAGACAGAATTAGCTTGAATAAAATACTTGATTTTAATATGACTATATTATTAAGACACACTAACTGCCACATATATTATCAAAACCTTCAGCATCAGGGGTGGAATGGGACACTAAAATTCACTGGGAATATTCTGATCACATTGGAAATCTACCAGCTGAAAAAATAAAATAAAAAACTGAACACTATTGGCAATGATCGAGTCCAAGTGTCAGTCAAGGATTATTAAGTCATTGATTGTCTGAAATGTAAATAAAGCCCATGAAGGTTCTCCATCATCCATGTCATCTTATTATTGTTGAGACTAATGCCTGAATCCCAGGTATTTAAACCTAGAATAGGTGGTGCTATGTGAAAGGAAGTCACATGACCACCTGATTTAACCAGCTTGTGCCTGTTCCCATCCTAGTGAATCCAAATTAGCTCAATGGCAGGTGCTATTTTATTTAAGGCCATTGTTAAGACGGCCTGCGTCACCATAACATAGGCTGCCTCAATTGACTCTCTCAGCCGGCTGGAAATTTCCCAAATCTCCCGATTACCACCCCACCCCTGAGGTCCGTACAGCATTGTAAATCACATCTTGACAAGATAATATGACATTATGTCATATTAAGTGCCGCCACTGGTGGAAAACTGCAGGTGGACATTGGTATTTCGTTCATGCTGGAGAGGCTGTCTGCACCAGACCTTTCCTGTCTGAACAGATCAAGCTTGCGCTGCTCGCAATAATTAAAACAAAAGATGTTGTGAGTGAAAGAGACAGGGAGAGATGGGGTGTAACGCCACAGTGACAGATATCTTCCAATAGCACTGATATACCCTAGGCACCTGAAGGCAGGAGCAGCATTCTCAGCACCTCCTGTGACTATAATCTTGTTTCTATTCATGTGGAAATGCTCCTTTAAATATATCTTGTATCTGAATTCTTTCTATCATTGGAATCGTTGATGTGGATATGAAATTGAAGTTGTTTTGATTGTTGGTTTTAATAGTTTAATAGTAATGTGTCTACAAGAATAACACATGCAAGTTAATTTGCATGGATTTACTTAGGCTCCAGTGGGTGCTGAATGCCTTGAATATTGTTTATTCTTCCATGTTTTACACATGTAAATATCATAACTCAGAATTAAGTCTGTATGTTTGCTTTGCTGTTTTCCTGGATCATTTGGTGGCCATATGTTAATCGTACAGCTCTTGTGTTTCGAGGGCATAGTGTCTTCACGGACAAGTGCTGGTTCGTATTAGACGTTAAACTATTGTTGTTCTTATTGTAGATGTTGTTGTGTGCTGTTATTTTATATGTCTAGTCTGTTAAATGACTTGAGTTTTGTCATTTTTCCCCTAATCGTGAGTCTAATTGGCTGTTCCTCTTGTCCAATCCATTAAAAGATACCCTGGTAATTGCTACCTTTTTGAGTGTGTGTGTGTTGGGGGGGGACTTGTTCTAATATAATTATTATTATTTAGTCAGTATGTCAGTATCCTGGCTCGTTGTGTGGTTTACTCAAATATTTAGGAAGCTTATTTTCTTATGGGGAAATCATTCTTTCTTATATCATTTTTGCTGTTTGTGCATACTCCAATTTGCAGAGCTATTGGAAAGTTTGATGTCAGCAAAAAGAAAAAAAAAAAAAACAGCGGCCAGTGAAAGTCTCACTCCCACAACTGGGAATAGTGAGACTTCTCCCACCCCCGTAGTGGTAACCTTGACTTGCTCGGCGAAAGCGGGAAGAAGCAGCCGAGGGACCTTTTTTTCCTGCCATTACACCGCCAAGGCCAAGCTGTCCTGTCTGCTGACAAAATATCACAGGTTAACAGGAATATCCTGTTAACTGGTTTATTCATTACAATGGGAACACTTGATCTCACCATGTCAGGGGGCCACATCAAAAGGTTTAACCCCAATAAGACCTTAATGGCAGTATGGCCAATAACTGGGTCCTTCTGTGCATGTAAATGCTGTCAGTGCTAGGTCCCAAAACACTGTAGCTGTGCTACTGCCCATTAAACAACATGGTGGAACAAAGCTATATGTTACCGTATAACGATGGGTTTCATAGCAACTGATGCTTTAAAAGGAGCGTTTTCATTTTTTTTCTAATTTCTTTACATTTACATATTCTCACCAAAACATAAGGTTTTGCTACATAGTGGGTACTCTTGAACAAATTGTCATCCTAATCAGCCTGATTTTTGGAAGACATGTTTCTTGGCACATCACTGCCACAAATTGTTCATGAGTGGAGCCTTTTATTTTCTTTCTTTCTTTTTAATCTTATTTTTTTTCACATGTGATCACAGTGTAATCAGAGTGAAACATAATCCCATCAGCGCCTTTAATTTGCACATAAAACAGCCCAAATAAGTAACAATTAATTAATAATCAACACATTAGCAACAATATTGTGTGCATGATTGGAGGGGTGGCAGTTCCAGGCAGCGGTATCCTGGGCCTGAGGTTAGAAGTTCCCTTTTGGAATGCTTCAATGCCAAACATTGTCTAATAGTGTTCACAAAAGTGCACAAATTTAGCAGAAATGGAGATATGAGTCTATGGAGAAATGAGTGACTGGATAGGTTTGTGCCAGAGTGTGAAACTAATGGCAGGATCAGTATGTCCACATAAGTTATGTAATGGTAGGCTTCACTGTTCATACACAGAATGCAGTTCTAAGCTCTTTACAATTCAGCAGCATAAGCAAAAGCACAATAAAAAAAAAGTTTAAAATCATACATATACACAAGGAGAAAATGAGTGTTACTAAAATAGCATCTTCAGAGTTTCTCTCTGAAGAAGGAGAAGATGGTGCATGAAAAAGTAATTCTATAAAAATTTGAGAAAATCATAAAGGATTAAAAACAGACATCTGGTAGTTATGGGCTGTATTAAAAAGATATGTTTTGCATTGCTGTTTAAAACTATCCACTGAGTCAGCGAGTCTACTGTAATATTTAAAGGCAGGGTTCCACACTTTTGGAGCATAGTGGCTAAAATCAGCATCCCAAAAGGGGTTTTGTGGCGACCTTGGGAACAGTTAAAAGAGCAGCTGTGAAGGATCTTAGGGTTTGGATCATAAAACAGCAGGGTGTCTGTGATATTAAAGTGGGTGAGGCCAATTAGTGCCTTAAGAACTAGGAGAAAGTTGCTAAAATCAATTCTAAAAGATATTTGAACTCTACTTATCTACTTCTACTCTCTAAGTTGTTATTCATTTAACTTGAAAGCAAAAAAAAAAGCGTGCACCAATATTCACTCGGTTGGTTTCACTTTTTGACAAACAATTCAATTCAATTAAAAAACTAAAGTTGCTGTAATCAGATACTAACTTGACACATTGTGCCTTTAAAGGCTTCAAGTCTGAAGATGCAATTTTCTAATCTCAAAAGCCTCAATTTAAAAGATAGCTTAGTGTCTTAACAAGCTGTGGCAAGCAAAAGTTAAAACAGCTGACTATGAATTTCCACAGCTATAATGACAACTGTCGCTGGCAAATTTACTGAGCTGTCGCTAATTGAAAATGATTTTTAAATCGGCAAACAGAGAAAAGAAAATCTCTTTAAAACATCTGACTAGTGTAAAAAACGACAACAAAATAATGTCATTTGACACACAAGAAAATGAATGTTTAGGCTACATGACAAATGCAATTTGAGGTTTTGCATTGGCACCTTTCTTACCACAGAGACTCAAAGAGGAACCATGCTGTATTAGCTTTTATGAAACACACCAAATTAAATCACACGATTTTTCCTTTTGGCTGCGAAATTGCCCTGAGACTTTCACATGTTTTCATTGTCAAAATCAGTGGTGGATCATAAAGTCTATCGGTAATCGACCTCATAATTCAAGTTTAATTTCATGTCACTGCGGGTGTTGGAGTCAACATTAGCCGTGGATTCGAGCTGGCACAATGAGACACAGGAGAAGATTCAGCATATGAAAACTGTCAATTTCCATCATTAATACTGTAGCTGGATATCAAATACAATCAGTGGCTCTGATAAAGTTTATTACGTTTGATGCAAGAAACTTCCTCTTTCTATCCGGTTGCTGATCTTTCCGCCTTGCTGCATCTTAATGCTTCGCATCCAGAGACTTAAGTGACAGATTGATAGCTCAGCTCTAATATCATGCCTGCTCTGTCAGACTGAGAAAGGCCATGTCTTCTCTCTTCCATTCGGGAGTTACATGACAGGGGTGTAAGTCATAAGGAGCACTGGTGCCATTATAACATCATCCTCATCCGTTAGTAAGTGGATTATGGGACTGGAGCGCTGGCATGCTTTGATGTGTGGTTTGGTTTTATTGGCTCTATAAGAGGACACAGCCCACTTAGTCCTCACTTTGATTCCAAGTAATGCCTGACATTAAACAGTTTTTTTTTCCATAACTCCTGTTTCATCCCCCTGTACGCATGGGCGCTAATGCAGGATGATGGCTTTGAATTACATTTGTCACTGAGGCAGATTTGATTCAAAACCATTTAAAGTACTTGACATTTGACATTGTATTCTGGTCTTGTCAGTGATGGATGAGACAATGGCAAGACTGGGATTAGTCTACTGTATGCTTTGATATCTAAATATTGACATGCTCAGTTATCAACATAATAAGATGTTAACTTAATTTTTCATCTATTTTCTTTTTATTTCACCATATTAACAACAACAAAAATGTTGTTAATATGGATGTTAACTTAAGAATAATGTGTCATGAATATTAAAAATGCAAAGCAACTGTGGGAATAGAAGTGGATTTAAAAATATTTTCAAGAACCACCTGTATAGAAATCCTGTACAGGTTTGGTTCATTTTGTCCCATGCATATCTAACTGCCACCCAGCAACTGTTGGTGGCATGCTCTGGGCCTCTTTTTAATTACAACTCCAGATAAGTATGTATTGATTTCTGTGCTTTAAGTGTCTTGATAAGGAGGTGTAGGAGACCACTGCCAAGATTGGAGCGAACGTGAAGAAGTACAAGGCAGCATCGGCAACAGATTTTGTTTCATCCAAGAGGACAGACTTACTAAATACTGTGTATCTGGACAATGTTAAAGGCCCAATATGTAACTTTTTTTGGAGTAAAATGACATAACATTTACTACAGGTATGTTACATATATTGTTGAGTTGTGTACTTTAAGTATCCCAAATGCTTCCAATAATTTGTAAACCAAATGTAATATATAATTTTAACATAAAGTTTAACCTAAACAATTGTTTATTGTTGTTGTTGTTCATTGTTGCGGTTGTCAATCCAAAGCTGTCATAAATTGGTCTTTTATCCAGTTTTTAGCCAGATATGATAATCTAATCAACTCCCATGATCCCATACTACTTCATGACATCGTTTTTCCATTCAGTGTTAAAAAACCAAAAAAAAACATATTAATATAGAATAGAATAAAGTCTTTATTGTCATTACACAAAACAACAGAGCATCTCACTCAGCATGTAGTACATGATAGAGAAAAGTGCACAAGAGTGCATACATATAACAATACAATTATCAAGTTAGCGCCGGTTCAAGTAGTCCAGTGGTGTATGTTAGTGTGTGCTGCAAGTATGTCTGCAGCCCTTCTACTTGTGGATGATGATGGGGGGGGGAGATTGGATTTCTTGTTTGTTTAGCAGCCCCTATTCCTCGGGGTAAAAAAAAACAAAAAAAAAACTGTTCATCATCCTGGTGGTCTTTGCTCAGATGGACCTGTATCTCTTGCCTGAGGGCAGGAGCACAGTGAGGTCATTAGCCGGACAGAGCTGGTCCCTGATGACGCTGGTGGATCGGCACAGGAAGTGGGGGGGTATAGAGTGATGCCTGGTAGGGGGGGGCTTGATGATTTTCCCAGCGGTCTTCATCGCCCTCTGTAGTGCCCGTTGATCAGATTGTGCAGCTGGTGAACCACACTGACACAGTGGGTCAGCATGCTCTCAATGACAAAAGTCAGTGGTAAAAGTTCACAAGGAGTTTCACATTCTTCAACTTCCTGAGGTAGTAAAGGTGCTTTTGTGCTCCCCTGATCCGCAATGTTAGTGCTCCTGGACAGTTCCTCAGTCATAGTCAGGCTTATAAATTTTCTCAATCAGCCACTTAAAATGATTCATGGGGGCCTACAAGAAGACAGTGTTATCTTCCAGAACAGTTTGGGTTATTTCACATGTTCTTGCTCTTTTTTTGTTTACTGTGAAGTGTTCTTTGGTTGGTTGGTACAGGTTTAAATAGAATACAATCTCTGGATGTTTTCTGGAGGTTTTTTCCAAACTTAACTTATTGCTTTCTCAGTCATGAATGATTATTTTGTGAAAAGCTAGTTTTTTTTGTATTCTAGACACACTTCATAGCTGCATTAATCTCTTTTTTGTTTGTTTTTGTTTGTTGGCAACGTTTTTGACATATTATGGCCTTGCTAATATATGAGGTTAGACAGCCTGCATCCGGCAGTCATGGGGCAACATTAATATTACCCTCATGTTTCTAACAACCTGATGAATGAAAGCCCATTCATTCCCTTATTTCTGTTTTGGTCTCCACCAGGTCTGGGTCTTTAACTCTTTAACTGCTAAATGCTTTGGGTTTATCAGAGCCTTTTCTCTTAAAGCAGCCACCTGCTGTCTGATGCGAGGTCGATGAATACAGTGAGACTGAACCGAGGTAATGAGGTCAGCAGCAGTAAAACCAAAACAATGAATTGAAAGATGCTAAAAGATTCTGCAAAGCTGAGCATTATCCTCTGAACTTGTCACTTTGAATGATGCATTTCAAGTTACACATATACGAATATTGATTAGCACAGCTTTAATGCCCATCTGAAACAGCATTTTAAGACTATCACTTCTGTGTTGTGGCATCTTTCCAGCAGTAAAAAGTTTACTGGCGGGACAAAGTGCTGGGAGGAATTTTACTGGACAACTGGAAAGTGGATGTATGCTAGTATATGTAAGATGGGCTTTTATCTTGGAGGGCCACTCTTCTTGACTGACAGAGGGATGTAATTGTCACCATTGATTGAATTATAATGTGTTATTTTAAATAGTAAGAAAAACACACAAGAAACATTTGTTTTGGTAATTTTCTGGGGGCCAAATATATTTTTATTTCATACATAATTTATTTTAATCCATGTTTAATTACAGACACACTTTAATTAATAATTAAACGTCAGGTTCTGGCGGAGAACTTCATTGGTGACTTTCAAAGTGCTGCATATGTAATGACCGGTTTCCTTTTTAACC
Organism: Lepturacanthus savala; assembly: GCA_030544235.1. NCBI lineage: Eukaryota > Metazoa > Chordata > Actinopteri > Scombriformes > Trichiuridae > Lepturacanthus > Lepturacanthus savala. Next base: position 17,274,617 of record CM060461.1, read on the forward strand.
ACTGTGCATGCAGATTAACTGCATAAGTGCCCGTGATCAAGGTGTCATTTGTTAATGTCCTTGACTATGCAGATCAAGCAAAGATTTATGCAAATAAACCTCCATGTTTGAGATTAATATGAGCCACTGAAACCCCTCATTTTTATTCAGCTTCATAATTCTTAACATGTTTGAAAAGGGATTTTTTATGTAAATCACTGATTACAAACCATTATGCAGTTGGTTATTTTTGCTTATCTTTATATAACGCTGTTTGAGCTGACACACAATTTAATTCTAACTAATGCTTTTACTTGAGTTTTATCTGTATACGTTGAATAAGGGCTGGTTGATATTGGAAAAAATGGCATAATGGTACCATTTCTGTTTCTCTACAGATCAATCTGGACTTTTTGCTGTTGCAAATGCTTTTAGTGGGTGGGGCTACTTTCTCTAATGTTGAACCTGTTTTAGAAATACTATTGATTAACAATATATGCTTATTAATTTAATTGTCATAATGATTCAAACTGACCTTGTTTTAGCTCAAATTAAATTTTAAGCAGAACAGGGGGTGAAATTCCTGATCAGTTTGTGTCAGGGGAAGTTCAGCACTGGCAGTAAAAGACAGAAACAATCAGTACTGTACACACCAGGCTGCAGGGAGAACTTCCACTGTCCTTTTGTTCTAATTTTAAATGAACTTGTAATTTTTTGACTAAGAGCAGTCTGTTTTTTTTCAGAACCCACCTCCAGAGGCACATTACTGCTATATTTCTCTCTTTGTGCTCTCACCTTGACATTTTCATAACTCTTTTTTGACATTTTACACATTGCACATTGTATCTGATTTAGTTTTTAGTTGTTGTTTTTTTTTTTTTTTCTCAGCTGGGTATCAGATAAAGGCACAGGGATAAAATGGTGAATTTGTAAATTTCAAGGAGGTACATGGAAACATAATGAGTTTAGTCCAGATTATGATCATGTCTACATGACATGTCTCCTCCTTCCTGTCACTTCTTCCAAGATCATCCTTTTCAGTAATCTTAAAAATGTATGCAGGAATTAAAGCAGGCGCCAAATTACAATGTGCGGTGCCCAAATAAAAAATAAAGTTACTGTGGAAAAAATGATTATTAAAATGAAGTTAAAATTATTTTTTCACCTCTGATCATGGTATCCTGAACCGTTCAGTGTATCAGTTCAGGTAGTGGGTAGATTTTTATTTTTACATAACGTGAAAAAAAAGAGTGCCTTTGAATCATATTATAAGTTAAATGAGTGTTTTAACTACCCAACTACCTCAATAACCAACTAAAAATGTTTAAATGATGTACATCTGTTACAATGGAGCTCCACTCCCCATAGGTCTGCAACCAGATTTGCCTTAATCTGCAATCATTCATGCATTACTTTGATTTTGTGAATGTGTCCAGGCCACAGATTACCACCCACCCATGTGCCCACATAAAAAAAAAGAAAATTAAAAAAAAAAGGTCACGCTCTGGATTTTTTTTTTTGCTTTAATCCCTGTGCAAATAATGGAATTGGATAAATGAAACTGCCCTGAAATCTGCTATCATTGCCTCTATTCACAGAGACATGGGGCTGGTATTCTAACTGACAATCACTGTCTCTCTCCTGTGTTTCCATGGGCGGTGTGTTTTTAACTTGCCTCGACTTTGATCCACATCCTCCTGCTCCTTGGCAAGATTCTCTGACTCTGCCATTGCCTCTTCCGCTCGCTCCCTTCGACTCCCTCCCCCGTCTCTCTGTCTCCCTCTTTCTCTTTCTGTTTCTGTTTCTGTCTCTGTCGCCCCCTGCTAACTTGTCCTCAGGGCAGGCTGAACGCCCTTCATCTGTCCATCTTGTGCCGGTTCTCAGCCCCTCTACACCCGCAGGTGCTGGTGCCGCCGCATCCCTCAACCCCACAAATTGCCTCATAAGTCATTAAAATCAGATAGAAAATGACCAAAGCGGAAAGTGGCCATGTGACCTGACCCAGTCATCTGGTATCAGTGCTTCCTGGAGTATATATGTGAGCTGATTTTCAAAGTCACAATCGACTTCTATCACCTGTATTTCCACAGGCAGCAAGCAGAGCTGTATTCTTTGTAGCGTTATTTCAGGGTTGTGATGGAAATTTGACCGCTGATGGTGATCACGCTGCTTTTTGCAGCTTCAGACTGTGGGGAGAGTATCACTATAGGGGCAACTTCTTAGAGAATAATTCAATTTTATTGTAACTTATTTTGGCAGCCTTTGCTGCGATCTAGGGATACAGCGCTATCGCTAAAAACAGGGTCGACGAGAAGACAGAAATTCATTCAGGTTCCTGAACCTATTCTGAGCACAAAATGAAGTCAAAAAGTAAAGTAAACTTCAAGTTGTGTACACATTCATCATCACTATCATCATCCTCCAAGTGAACTGACGGACTTCCTTCACAAAATAAAGTTTTATCAGGTGAAAAATGTTCCTGTTTATTAGTCCAATATTGAGTAAAATATCTTATCCCATTGGCAGATATGTAATCTTTTTTGCATATTTTTACTCATAATTTATACTACTACTACTACTATTACTACTTATTTGAGTAATTGCATTAAATAAAGTGGTCTAGGTGATGGTGGAAGTCTGAGTGTGAACAGTATGCATTCGGTCAGCCAGCAGGGAACATCTCCACAGACACAAGATTAAAACCTGAGTCGACTGTGAATCAGAGAGAGATTAACAGTACCTGGTGGTGATAAGCTTAATCAGCATAGTGGGAAGGGCTGTGCAGATTGGATCTTCATTTATATGTAAAAGTGCAGGTATAATTACTAAACTTTGGACCATATACCATGTGGGATACATTAGAATTACTGCTAAAATAGTTTGCTGTTCAATAGGCCTGAGTATTGGAAATGATAATGACAATGATACATGTTATATGATTGACATTGCAATGCCTTGCAATACTAATTTACTGAATATTTAAAAATAGAGCTGTGTACCACCTGGATACACTTTATTTTTATTATCTTTCTGAGATCCAGCTAGTTATTTCTGTGTACTGTACTAGACATTTTGTTTGTGCTCATATCCCCCATACTGTACATGTCACTTTATTAGTCCTGATGTTCCTGACAGAGGGAAAAAGTGACATCACATTTGAGGGTTTTGGTCTTTGCAACTTCCCTCTCCCACTCATTTGAAAATGGAAGACAGCAAAAGTTTTACAAATTAGAGACAAGCATGACTTTCATAATTTGATTTTTTTATATATATATATATAGGATTTGATTCATTAGTAAATAGAGATTAAACATCTTGTTTTTGTATGAATTTGTGGAACAAAGCTCTGTTATTTGCATTTGCATTTTTTTTTTTTGCGGCCTGTTTTATATTAATTAAGTCCTTATGTGTACCACAGTACACATTCTGTAACAACAAGATGGGTTTAAATCTTAAATCTTCTAAATCTAAACATGTTTTCCCCCTGGGTCTCAGGAGGTTATAGTAACTAACTGATTTAAAAAACAAAAAGAAACCTTTTCCTATATCTGCAGATTTGTGATGTGTGCTCATGCCGTGACGCTCTGAACCATGAACAACAACGGCAGGCACCTGGAGACACCCACACAGTCAAACACTGTGTTGTGCTTAGCGTTGAGCCCTGGGTATCGACCTTGGTTGTTTGCATGGGGTTAAAGTATGGATGAAGTGAAGAAATCACAGGGGACGAGCTGATTATAGCTGCTGACACTCACGTTTTATTTGGCCTTAAATCACTCGACAATCAGTCAAGAACTGTCTTCTGAACTGTCCTACACTTCTTTTCAAGGAGAAATGGAATCACCGTAGCATGAGTGCTGCTGTCAGTTAAAAACACAGGTGTGTTATTCACTGCAACCTTTGTCAAATTGTGCTGCTGTTGCTGTGCATCGTACCTCTGACTTTGATCTGTATTCCATTTGGCACGATTCTCTGACTCTGCTCTCGCCTTTGACTCTGTTCTCTCCCTCTCTCCCACCCACTCCTTTTTTTTCCTGTCTCTGCTCCAAATGCCACCTTTTTTTTACCTTCAGGGCGGGATGATCGCCCTTCTGCTGTCCATCCTGTGCCTGGTGCTGATCCTCTACACCCGCAGGCGCTGGTGTAAACGCCGTCGGATCCCTCAGCCCCAGAAGAGCGCCAGCGCCGAGGCGGCTAACGAGATCCACTACATCCCTTCAGTGCTGATGGGAGGCCAGGCACGAGAGAGCTTGAGGAACTCCCGGGGTCAGGGGCCCAACTCCAGTGGTACCCTCAGTATCAGGGAGACTCCAATTCTGGACGGGTACAAGTAGGGTTTGGATTGATGGGATGGGGGAATGTAATCTGACACTATTAGCTAGAAATAAGCACATACTGGTGGTAAGGTAATTCTCTTATTGAGCAAATCCAGATTTTACATCAAGAGTTTGAACTTGGACCTTGAAAACATAGTACAAAACGTGTACCGCAAACTGCCAACAGAAACTTTTTTTTATTAAATGTAGAAATCGGTGATACTTTTTTGAAGTTTAGGATTATAAAGGAGCATCAAGACATTAGCTTATCACTACATTCTGTCACACTTTGAAAACTGCTCCATCAAGCAAGGTATTGCTTGCAACATTTTTGTCCAATTTAGATAAACCAAGATACCAAGATAACCCGAACACTAATAGAGTTTCTACCTCAACCCCCAGGTACGAGTACGACATCACTGACCTGCGTCACCATCTGCAACGGGAGTGTATGAACGGCGGTGAGGAATTTGCGAGCCAAGTCACCCGTACCCTGGACTCCCTCCAGGGCTGTAATGACAAGAATAATATGGACCTCACACCTGGCAAGTTGACAGATGCACAGACAGACAGATCAGAATAATAAATGTGATGGCGGACATGGAAAGAAAAACAGTCTTAATGCTTCAGAGTTCAATGATTTATGCATTAATGAATCAAGTGACTGCATAATGTTAACAGAGGGACACACAGAACAGAGATTTTGTAGCCTCTTTTAGCTCATTGTTTTGGGTTTAACACATACATTTATTAATCCAACCACCAATCACCCAAAACTGACATCAGATATGCAGTCACAATACAATATAGATTTTTACCTTTGTTTGTTTGATTCAAATATAGTCATCCCTTATTCTTAAACTCTAAACAGTCAGTTGCAGCAGGCTGTTTTTCAGCTAAACGAATGCTTAAGTATATCCATGTCTACTGGATGATTGCTTACACACAAACAGACACAGACAATAGAAAAGATAATAATATGTCAAATGTTCATATATCTGTTCATTTTACTTCTTTTGCTCCAAAGCAGTCAAAACAAATCAATTATTATTGCTAATAATTGCTACTATTATTGCTCTAAAGCTAAGCCCAAAAAAAAGCCAAAGTAGTGCACTTCTTTACTTTTTATTTAGTTTTAGTGTCTGTGCATATTTGTTTTATAGAGATCTCCCGATTATAAGTCAAGCAAACACTATTGTATATATTAGCATACTGACAAGAAAATGTTTTGCATTACATAACTAAACCCTTAATCCGTGGTACTATTATTTTTATATTAACAATGGATTGCAACTGCCGCTCACAGTGATGAATCCACAGAGAATTATCTCCCGACTCCTGAATAGTCTCTCTGCTCATTATTTTGATTTTCTCTTTTTCATATTTAAACCGTAGTTAAATGTGTTATTAATCACGCTTCGCTGATTAATGCGTCAGTTTGCTGACATATGTGCATAGCGTACCATGTGTATGTTTACTATGTTAGGATAGGAGGCAATTTAACTGTCTTTTCCTATATGCCTGTGAAACTTTACTGATCATTTTGAATTGCAAAATAATCAGATTCTTTGGCCTAACTAATTAATAGCCTTACGTATTTCCTCCTTCCAGCTGTACAGGTTTTAATGAAAACAAAGTAATGAGACAGTCTGTCAAAGGTCATATTTGCTTTTGTTTGTGGGGGATCGAGGAAAAGAAGAATTATTTTCTAAGCAGGGAACAATATAATTACATTAACACAGCTGCAATAATTAAAATAATCAGTGTAAAACTACAGAAAAAGAAAATTGGATTTTTAATTGAATACCTTAATGTGTTATTTTCTCCTATAAGCTGGAAATCACCATCTCAATAAACTTTGCCCGAGATAAGTAATTATAAAGGGTCAGAAAATGCAAATGAGCCACTGTTTTCCTGCTATGAGAAGGCTTACTGTAAAAGTCCTGTGACGGATACAGATAAGGCATATAAATATCAAACTGCAGGTATTATTTTTTCAAACAGTTTATTCCTCACACTTAACAAATTCAAAAGGCTAATGTGCCTGCCAAGAATTTTGTTTCAGGGAATATATTTTTTCTTCAGTGGATGTTTGGAGTAGAGCGCCTCTCCCATGAGAATTAGCGTATGAAGTGGAGCACTTTTTGATGCAGGTGGCCCCTCTGAATTTTAATTAGCAGCAGATTCGCTGCTCAGATTCATCAAGCAATTGCCCACAGCGACAGCACGCTCACACCATGTTCCAAAGTCCAAATGGGCCCACCCCAGAGGTGATGGAAGTGGACTAATCGTGAGCTGCATCATGCATTTAAGATGCTTAATGTAATATTGAACTCTATAAACACTTGAGAAATTGCACAGATTAGCATAAGAAATTCAATAAATATTTTTTTGGCTACCTTGACCTTACCTCTCGGAATTATGGAATAGTTGTGAATACATAAACAAGTTGAATAATGGCATTCACTAATAATTTAAGCCTGTTGTCAATTGTAAAAATGCCATTGATTCATTAGTTTGTTTTTACACTAGTGCAGTGCCTGTTTGGAACACGCCTGTTCAGAACGAGTATTTCTTTATGATGAGAGAGAACAGGGCCTCATATACAGACTATTGGTAGATGTTACAGTTTACTGTATGCTGTGGAACAAAGGCTTTCTCAATTGTCAATTTCATCTCTTTTGTCATCTCCCGATTTCCTTGTATGTCTGCTGAAATCCTCGCTGGGAGGAGCAACGACACACACACACACACAAAAAAAAACAACAACATTGCAATGACTGTAATTAACCAAATGAGAATTATGGCTTTCCCCGTTCAGCGAGGCCCACTCTAAGCCAGTAACTGAGCTCCTCACATCAATTGACATATTGGATATGACCCTAACACGGGCTATTGGTAGAAACTGTAATTCACCAATGTTCCCTAAATGCCTCACCTGCAAGATCTCGGGAGAAGCCACAACTGTGCTGCTTATATGGATTCACTGTGGAGCTGCAGATCAATGATAGGATCAATGATCAGCTCTGTGAATGCTATTGAAGAAGTTTATATCTGTAAAAACCAAAAAAAAACTTAAAAAAAAATCAAATATGAATCAAAATAGCAGCATATTTCTTGCTCAGTGTGCAGCATGTCACCAAAAATAACGACTCTTTGATCTCCTTTGTTATTCAAAGTTTATAAATATTAGACATTCGTGAATTTGTTCAAATTGCTCCAAATTTGACACTGCTGTCCCTTTGGTCCCCAGCAATACATGTGTTAATTGTGAAGTGGATCAGTTGAAGGGTTCTTGAGCTATATAAGGAAGATAGAAACAGAGACTCCATGCTTTGCATAGAGAGATGCACTGTACCTGGTGGGCTGCCTGCTTTGCTGCATCAAATCTCCCCTTTAAATGTTAATATAGTATTATTTTTAGAGCAATACAGCAGGGTGGGTGTGCAAGTATATGACTATATACTGGAGGCTTATTCTGCTTTTTTATTTGAAACATTTCTAACTTATCTGCCCAATCATGGAAAGCTTATTTGTTTAAAGAACATTTAAATACCTTTAAAGATAAAATCCTTAAGATTTCAGTTGTGGTTGGGTTAACAGTTGCCAATTCAGTTCCCATAAATCTGGGGTTGGCAAACACTCTTGAAGCAGCTACTATGTCAGAAACACAACAGAGGAGCAGCTGGTGTATCTGCGTACAGCACAGGGAAACTAATTCACATTTCAATAAAGAAATCAGTCAATAATCTGTCTTTTCTCATCATGCCGTGAGCGGCCATGATCTGATTGCATCCTGCACGCAGCACTGTTCCACACAACATCGGGACATGGTGAATCTGTTACCTACTATAACTGATTTGCTGTCAACAAATGATGAAAATGACAGTTAAACATATTTGACCATTACACAATTTTAACGAGGGGAAATGTTGGGTTTGTGTTATCTGGTACAAGTGTTGGGGAGTGAACATTAAAGAGTGAAGCTGTTTTCAATAAGATAGAATTACAGTCACAGGCTGCATCATTACTGTGAATCCCACGTGTTAGGTAATTTGCTGAAAAAATAATCCATAAATAGCATTAAAATTGGGTTTCCATTCAAGAAAATCGTAAGGATTATAACTTTAACAGCATTACTGAAATTAAGTTATGTAATGAAGTTTTATTGTTTCCCTGAACCTCCTCTTAATATTTACCAAAACAAATAATTTCCACCTCTGAGAGTTGAATACGTTCAGTCAATTCCCTTAATGAGTTTTTATTTCATGCCAGCTTTTCGCTTTTCTTTCACTATTTAATTTAGGCAGCTTGACTTGACTTCTCCCCCAGTAAAAACAACATCATGTGTCCTTCTATGAATATGCTTTGCACATTTTGACTTAAAAAAAGACAGATTCAACCAGGAGCAACACATTTTCCAAATGACAGTTTTGTCATTTTAGAAAAGAAAGCAAAAAAAAAGACAAAAAAAACCCTGTTCAGGTCATGACTCAGTTATTTGTGTCTTTTCTCGACCTTTGTAATTATATCCCACTTCTCCACAGTGAGTGATAACACCAAGCTGGCCCTAATGAACAAATACAAGGACAACATCATCGCTACGAGTCCAATCGACAGTAACCACCATCAACAGAACACCCTACTTCCACACAACACCTCCACCAGCCAACGCAAACGTCTTTCCAGCAACACCCGCGGTGAGTCACCCACTGCCGTAGTTTCATCCTTTGGTAGAGAATAGATGAAAATAGATCACATTTACACCCTCCATGATGTCTTCCCACCGGTAGCAGCCAACTAGTACTAGTTATAGTCGATCTCTACTGTGATACTGAGGCTGTTAGATCACTGCAGTGATGATGGTTTTCATGTTCTGTCCTACAGCTCAGGATACAGTGCTGCCTAAGGTCAAACTTGAATTGAAAATTTGAATTCTTGTGCCTTTTTCTTGTGAGAGGAAATGACAAGTATAATGATTGTGCAGCTATTGAGCATATTTGTTCCACTTTTCAAGTGGATGAAATAGGTTCTGGGAAATGTTTTATAGAAGTAAGAACCTGTGTTGCTAAGAGATATATTATTACCCGCATAGTCTTAACAATACTTGTTACTGCTTGTTCACATTTGAAGGATTTTTTTTTTCTGTTTTTCTCTGAAAGTGTAGACTAGTCACTCTTATTTTCTGTAGTTAGCATTGATTTCCACAAGATGTAACGTCATTCATGTTATTTAAACCTGTGAAATCAATGGCAGCTTCTGCATCCTCCTCTATAACAGACCAAGCAGTAACTACAGCATCTTGAGGTTAGAGCCAAATACCTTAAATTTCTACGGCCATTAGCTACACCAACCAACTGTCAACTTGTCTGTCGTCATTTTTCTTTCAAGGTTCTCAATCTAAAACATGATTAACTGGTATGATTGACAGTTGGCTCACCTGCCGCTCCCCCACATCCAGGACTCACACTGAGCAGACTGTTGGTGTTTCCAGTAAGCTAGCATTAGCTTAGGTGTGAGGTAGCGGGGCACAGTTCCAGAACGTGAAAGGCAACAGCTCACACCTATTTGTTATCTGAAGGGTCCTGAAGGTGAAGGTGCCGATCCAAGAGCTGCAACTGGCAGCAAATTGGCTCCATTGGAGATGGATGATGTCATATCTGGTCATATATGGTCATATTATGACAGCTACAAATAGTCCTATACCCTATAAATGAACATATACATATACTTATACATATGGTTGATGCAATACATACTTGGATGTTGTATATATTGCATAGGGCTGATGCAATAAATCCTTGTATGTTTCTTTGCCCTGCACCTTACAAATGTCATGGAACGTGTTGTTGCCAGTGTGAAAATGTAGTCTTGTTGATGTGTGAAATGGAGGTATTAGGTGCTCATCTCACTGCTGCAATGTGATCAATGCCCAGCTGCACAACCCTTTTATCTGCAAAGGTTTATCTCTCTCCCAGCTCTATGGCAAGCAAGAAAGTACATCATTTCACTGGATGCCACCATACGGGTTTAACCTTTGACAATATCACGAATGACCTTTGGTAAACTCCGGAGGACTCTGAAACACTGTCACCTGAAACACCTTATTGGATATGAGTTAATAATAGTAAAGGTAATAAAATGTTAGAAAAAGCATAGCAGGCTTCATAAGGTCTTTGCACGACACCAAGTGAAAAATATGTTTGTTATAACCCATATTATCTTTTCTTTCAGCCATCTCCTATTGAATCATATGAGAAGCATTTTAATCCATTTGTGCTGAATTCAACTTGCACTCACCACTGTCATCATCACAGCCCCCATCATCTATCCTCACCTTCACTCCTGCCTTTCTTTAGCTGTGTAGGAATTGAACTGTAGATTGAGCAATATCTGAAAAATGGAGAGTGAGAGAGAGAGGATACAGTTGATGAAATGGAGGGACATCATCCCATTATGCTAAAGAAGAGAGAGAAAGGAAAGAAAGAAGCCAGTGACATTTTCAAAATGTCATTTCAAAAAATTTCAGTTGACCTCAGCCTATAATTCACTTTTCTCCAAACTTGGCTGCATGTCTGTTATATTCTTAGTGCATTTAAAAAAAAAAGAAATCCTGCCCTGTTGCTGTAGAGAAAGTCCAGAAATAAACTCACTTTCTGACAAAGAGTGTCCAAAGTGCACAGTAATCCAGAGTTATTTTCCAAACTGTCATAAAGACTGTTAGAAAGCAGCAGGAACACTTTGGAATGCATTCATCTCTTTGATTACATGCATTTGTTCAAGCAATCATCCATTTGAATGTGTCTCATTCATGACTGCTGGTCAACATGACTCTTGGGACTCGATGTAAAAGCGGAAGCTTATATTTATATTTGTCTTTGTTTGACCTTGGCTGTTTCACTGCGCACCTGCAGCCATTTCAGCTTTCCTGAACAGCGATGAGAAGCTGAAATCAGAGAGTGAAGGAAAACAACATTCAAGCAAACCCTTTTATCAATAATAGAGGGTGAGAACAAAGACCCAATGCCCCAAACACCTAACAGAAAGAGGCTCTAGGCTCAATTGGCAGCTCCAAGTGGTGGAGTTGGAATATTAAAAACTTTAGAGACTAGAAATTCTCTTACATGATTTCAGTGAACTGCAAACAACAGTGCAGAGTTTATCTTTCTGGCTAGTCTATGAGGCTTTATATCAAAGCCGACTATTGACCAAAGTTCAGACAGATATTAATGCTACAGCAAAGAAACATGGCCTACTTATTCATCTTAATGAAATCACTGTGTTGCTGCATCAGGGGTCCTGACAAAGAGGGCCTGGCAAAAAATGTGGGGTCGTCTGGCAAACACTGACTAGGTCAGTCGAATATTTCCAAGCCCACATTCATGGTAGATTACTTTGGAATGTGAATGGTATAATTATGTTGTATACCAGAGAAAAAAAATGATGTCACATTGTTTGTCAATGCGGGCTGAAAATGGCAGCATTCGTGATTAGTTTTGGACACTTAAAACAACCTGTGTTTCCATTTACCTGACAAGGGTCTCTTGTGGTTGTGCACATAATGACAAGCAGAAGTAGCAGGATGTTGTTAAAACTGTACTGAAGTTGTCTTAAGGAGGTTTGAGTGAATGATTGGTCATACAAGACTACTATAGAAGCACACTTTCTGTATCCTGTCCTCTACCAACAGTCAACATCTGTTAACAATATTTGAAACCAACTATTGCTTGAATAACAAATAAAAACCCACCAATAGTGATCACTAAATTCTTAGATGGGGTAGTGGATTTGTATAATAAATTGCTGTGCAGTATTTAGGCATATGTTGAAATTGGACTTTTGCGATAATATTTTGTCTTTATTACTAAAGCAATATTCCTGGATTGCTTTTTAACACATTGCTGTTTTGGGCCCGAAGGCCGGCTATGTATCTTTCAAAATTTCCCAATCTCCCGCTGGCTGTTCTGAAGGGACCACTTTTGTGTACCTGATTGTGTGTCAAAATAAATGTCTTAATCAGAAAGGAGTAAAAAAAGGTAAGACAATATTTGTAATCTAAACTGGCACTATGTATATGTGTATGTGTGTGGGTGTTTGTGTATGTCTATGCATGTGAAAAGTAAGGTGGAGGACTAAGAAAGAAGAAGAAGAAGAAAGGCCTGAGTTACTTGAAATCAAAGGCCCAGTAGGAAAGTTCTTGAATTTTACTCTTAAGCAGGTTCTTTCGACCGTGAAGGAGGTGGCTGCTTCTGCAGGCCGCCTACTGAGGGGAGAGAAAGCTATGTTTCGGGCCTGCAGCTTCTCCTGCTGCAGGGAGGAGAAGTGCAGAGCTGTTGCCCTGTTGATGAGTTGCTGAGTAAGAGCATGAATCAAAGGAAATGAGCCAGTTTTGTTGCCCTGGTGACTTCACAGTTCAAAGGCAATTGTAGAAGTTCCTTGGGGTAAGGTCTTGTGTGAGTTTCAGCAGCAAGCTGAGTTCAACATAAGTCACACAAATGTCACATGTTCATCTGTGGGCCCTATAATTTGACCGTTCTTTCACCGTTCGTCCAGGACACTGAGTTCTAAAGGGCCAGTCTGTCCAGGGGCTCTGTGAGTGTTTTTGATGTCTTCCTCATGTAGGCCTCCAGAGTAGCCATTGGTATCTTTTGCTTTTTGCAAGCTGGCCAACTTACTGACACCACAGCTCCATACTCTGATAAGGAAAGGGAAGGTTTTAATCTAATTTAGTTGGTGAAGCATTGAGTGTAATATACAGAATATTGAAAATATAGAAATTGCAAAACAGAGGAAGAAAATAATTCCCTGTGCATTCATTATATATGCTGTATCAGTTGTATCAGCTTGGTGAATGAAAATAGAGGAGATTTGCTTCCTAATGCACTCGCACACACGCACACACGCTTGAAATGCGTGAGCTTCCAGGTTCAGGCTGGTATTCCCAGAAGCCAGCTGCATAAAAATGAGGCTGTATAAGCCGGTAATTAGATCTGCTTCATGCAGTTTTGAGGGGCTGTTAGAGTTTCCAGTCAACTATTTTCATCTTTGTCATAAAATATGCATAGACGGAGCTATTGTTGTCCTCAGTGGACAACTTGCGCAAGTGTGAGACGGAGGCAGGTAAAGGTAATGACTCTATCCCTTTTTGCTGAAAATGCCCAAGTGCCCTTCTTCACTCCATAATGTCAGCTTGTTTAATGCACTCCAGAGGTAGCCTACTTCTAAAACAGCTACCGAGCAAGTACCAAAGTTGCCAAATGGAAGAAAGCGATGTCAGAGGGAGGTCAGAGTTATTATTGCTGAGCAGCTGTGTTATCTATTCCTAACTGGATCTGGACAGTGCAATGCCATGAAGCTAGATTAAATTAGTGGACATGGCCATTGTTAAATAGGACTGTTTTACTTCTGTATACTTGACAAAGGTTGCCATCACCACTGCTGTGTATTAGTAGGATATACGGAGTGATGCAATTTGGCATTCATCATTAATGGTGATGACACTATTGGGAATTGGGATTGAAATGATAAATTCCATGAAGAGTAGAAGGTGTTCCTTAGCTTTTTTTTTTTTTTTTTTTTTTTTGGGGGGGGGGGGTTGTCATGGGATGAAATGAACTAAATCTCAATTAAAATACAGCTTTTTTCACAGCAGATATTTTGAATTAATATTAAATGCACAGGTGGAACTAATGAGCCTACATTAACGATGGCTCTGTTTTAATTACGTGTGTCAGTAAGCCACATAATTGACACTAGAATGTGGCCATTAATAACGTGTAACATTACACTTGTGATTATTTGCATCAGTGCTTTGGGTGAAAGAAAGGGGTTGTGGGCTAAAACGTGTAGGTGTAACCAAAAATGGCTGCTATTTTATTATGCATAGAACGAGGTAAAGTTTTCTCTCTTTTCACAAGCTTATAGTTTTCATTTTCACAAGGTCAGAACTTTACTTTTTGGTTCATTATCCATGCAGTTGTGATTTCAGGCACTTATTGACATGACAGCACTCTCCCAAAATATTGTCCTCAAGCTGTAAAGTAGAGGCCTGTCTGTTCAAAAACTTACCACACCTACGCTTCTTTGATCCTTGTTATTGGGAAGGAGAAATTATGATAATTTATGTAAACCTGCTCTCCAAACATACGATGCACGTTGATGGAAATTCCAACATGCCCCAATGTTATGAAGACCTCTGTTTCGAGTCAGGGTTAATCGAAAACTTATTTGACTAAAATGTTTTGGATTTGGAGGATATATGGAAATTGTGTTTATTGCAGCTGAACAATTCATGCATCTCAAGCAGTGCTGTGTGCATGCAGCCCCTAATCTTTCAGCATTCAGCAATAGTTCTTTGGTCCCTTGATGAACAAAATATGAAAGTTCTCACATCATATTCTGTAGTGTTTTCACACTTCCAATACTTAATTAAAACCAAGAGCGGAGGAAGCTGCCAAATTTGTATTCTCAGCTCTGTGAGGACTTACACCTCATAATATTTCATTCTGCATTTTGGTTTAATTCTCTCACAGCAACATTGAATAAAGCTTCTTATATGCTCAGTACGTCTTCAAACCCAAGATATACAAACACAGGTGGTTGCTAAAGACTATCTGCGGCCTCCTTATGTAAAATGTAACTAAATGTCATTTTTTGGCAGTTATCAAGGATTCGTAACTCTCGTTTTACAGAGCTCCTCTCAAGCTCCTCGCTGAGATTTTTACTGAGAAGATTGAAAGAAGTGTTTGTGATAGTGGGAGCAGGTAGGCCTTCCCTGGGAACCTCAACAGGCAGAGGGAGCTTCTGCATGACATCACAAAGTCAAGGAAGTACAAAGGAGCCATGAAATGGCGAAGTTTATTAATCTAGGCTGTGCACATTCCTCTATTTTTTCCATGTGTGTTTGATTCATGAGACAATTTTTATATACCAATGCCTCGACCATATCTAGAGTTAAAAAAATACATGATAAGGGACCTTTAAGTAATTTTAGTGAAATAGTCTTTATTTGCTGTTTCTATACTTACAGACAGGTGAAAAATAGATCATATTTTCTTCCACGGCTTTTATAGAACTAACTTTATATAATTCACTGTATTTCACATAACAGCTAGACTACACAAGGTTATTATCCCATATGAGCAATGTACTGTAGGCAGCATCATCATCATTTATTTTACGGACGTTTTTTTTTTGTTGTTGTTGTTTTTGTTTTTTTTTTGGTTTCTTTAGCTTCCTATATAATACTTTTAATATCCTGAATTTTCAAATATTGCCTCAACTACAGGGAAAAGCAGACATTCATTTGGAACAGGTTAGATTATACAGAGAATTACACTACAAGAATATTAGACTATATTTCTCAGTCTATTCAATCACATTTTAGTAAGACAGTTAGATGGCTCCCTTTTCAGATGTTTCACATTTTATTGGGTAAGTTGTCAATGTGCATTCTATGTAGGTTTTTTATATGAAACATCTGCAGTTGGTTGAATTGCACTTAACAGCAAATGGAAACTTTGCAAAGTGGAAATGGTTGGAATAAATTAGTGATTGAAAACACTACTTATGATAAAAGGGAAACTCACAGCACTATAGTTGTAGTAGTAAATGGAATCAATAATGCAGAAATTCTGATCATTCAACCCTTCACAATGTGTTCTTTCTCAACTTTCATTTATGACCAGCCATGTATTTATTTGTACCTGCATTTATTATATTATGTTAAAGATTTTACTTTTGAGTATTAAATTGAGTCCCAATAGTATCACAGATGGTCCAAATTAGATTTTAATATAGCAATTTCTAGACAAACACTCTGCAGCCATTTGTGGTCACTCATTGTTTTGAGGGATAATCGTCAGTTTGTGTTTTCCTGCCCATATTTGTCTTCACTGTCAGTTGCCAGAATCATTTTCTCTGCTGTCATGCAAAAAGAAAATTGCTTTCTGTAAAGCGAGGCAATTGGTGTCTTTTTGGACACAACATAATTTGATCCTCCTCTTGCCTCTTGCCATCTTTTTTTTTCAAATAAAACTGAGAAAAAAACAAACTGTAACCACAAAATATATATTTTATTACTGCTATAGACTTACTTTAAATGGTTGTATTTATTAAAGAACCGTTGCTGCACAAACAACTGTTATTGTTCATCAGTGATGTTATTTCAGTTGCCGTGCCTTCCTTACTCTCTTGACATTGTTTTTGTTTATTTGCCCACTTCCTCCATCAAGGTAGGTTGTCATTCTGGTGCCATTCCCCTCACTCTCGCTCCCATTCCAGCACACCTCCATATTTATAAAGCTGTGGAGCACTGGACGCAATAAACTTTTTTGGGGGGATTTGTAAGAGGTACTTGTGCCTGGTCTTCATGCGTTGGAGTTTGGGGTGAATATTTGTCACTATTTGGTTCATGCTTAATAGGGAAGGGTGATGAATACTTGCTGTATTTGCCTCAGTCTTCATTCCCCAGGAGACATTTAAATTCTCCTCTGTAAGACAGACAGGGACACAGGGAAATAGTTCACAGCCCTGCTTCTGTCATGTAACTTAGATACACTTAATCCCATGTAAGCACCAAACTGAACTTATGAGCTCTGTGATATCATGAGCATGTTGTTTTGCATACTAATACTCTAAGCGAACGCTTCCCTCTGATTGGAAAAGTTTGACATGTTTTAATGAGTGGACCTTTGTAGCAAATGTGCTAATGTCACCTTTTGCATTTGGTTATTTTTTTTTCGATTAAAATGTTACTTTGATCTTGTGCAAGAAATGTTCAGCTAATTTGCAGCTGCACGTGTCAGAGATGGGGATGAGACACGCTCACAATCAGAAGCTGTGAGGTACATTTTCTCTTAACTGTCTACGAAACTGCTTTTCTTCTTGTACATCAGAGAGAGACAGGAATTTTAAATTATTCCAGTGTAGAACCATTACACGCTGCTTTTATGTTCTCGCGCTTCTCTGAAACTCTCGCAGCCTGAAAGTCGTCCTTGAAACCCAGGTTCCATTCAGGTGAGAATGGAAGATGGCAGAGAGACACATGAGTGTGTTGTTTAACAACAGTTACGGATTAAAATGATTATTAATTTTAGTCTACATTTTAAAATTAACCAGTCCACAGTGGGTCGACTACAGCAGTCATGGAGCCAAATATTGCAATAAGAAACCTAATGTGAACCAAATTCTGGTTTAGTCTATATAACTCATCACCATCTATTGTTGTTCTCCATGTTTTAAGTAATGATAATTACAGATGTTTTGGACTTTTAGGAACTCACCGTACCTTATTATAGTGTTTTATTTGCCTGACAGGAACACATAAATGGTCTCGACACTCGGCAATTTTTCGAATATGGCAAATTTAACACAAAGTTCTTTAATTTATCCAACTTTGTCCGTAATCTTACTCAGGCTACTCAGTCTGAGACACACGTTTACAAGCTCTGTGTTCCAAGTCAGGGTCACATCCTATGAAGTCTGCATTTCATCAGTAAAGACGTTCCACCAACTCTCCCCTTAACTGACAAAACATAAGCAATGGATGGGAAACTGACTGCTCAAGAACAGCCAGGCAGCACAGAGAACACTGCATCTTTTTCCATGTATCCTGTGCCTGTCAGTCATCGTCAGAGCGGCCTGTCAATCCCGCCTAAGCCTGTAATTGCGGCACATGATTGGACTGTACTTCATCAGAGAGCAAACAATAGGTTAAAGACCAGCCCTCCAGGATCTCAGCTGTCTGTTTCAGGGTTTCAGACCAGAGCTACAAGGCAACGCTGCCAGAAATTACGTGACTTGCAAGCTACCAACTGTGTGTGTGGGCAGATCATTCAAAACGCCCCCCCACCCCAACTTATGCGCGGCAGTTTTTTAGAAGTGAAGGATGAAAACTCCACTACTAAATTATTTGGCTGTGCCATCCATACCCACTAATATTTTTTTGCAGGTTGTTAATGTTTTGCTCTATTTTAAGGTCTCTCAGAACATTAAACATGCCTCCATATTTTAGTTTCAATCCTGCAAAAAACATTTTAATTAGATATAAAGCTCTCAAAGTCCCTTTTTTCCAGTGTCTAAATATGGCACAATATGCATCCCGGCATCTCTAAAAGACCTCAATCCTTCTTTGCATCTGGGTACAGTTAGAACACAACCATGGACCTGAAATCCAATACAGTACATTTTACTTTTGCTAGTAGTGTATTAAGGGGAGTTAACATCAGGGTGCAGATGTAAACATCTTATACATATACATGTTCATATACATGTAAATATATACATATTGCATCCCCTGCATCATGTATTTCATCGCATAGACTGCTTTTTATTATTATTTTTAACCAATCAACTCAACTTTACTTTAGTACGGACTGAAATTTTTCAACTAGACAAAATGGAAAATTGAATAGTGCATTGAAATTTCATACTGACATTCATGGTGCTATTAGGGACCAAACGGGGAAAAAATGGGGAAAAGCATGTTTTAGATCAACATATAGGTATTTATTGACTCCTAAAATGCAAAAAAAAAAAACATTATAATCCAAAGTCTAATAGCTAGACCTATTAAAGAGGTCAAAGAAATATAAAAAAATCTTAACTAAACAAACTATGGGCACATAGACCCACAATCACCCCCATGGTATGCACATGGTATGGCCCAATTAGCTCCACAGCTTTCAGCCACTAGGAGCCAGAAGGGACCTGTCCCAACAACCACGGTAACTCAAAGACAAAGAAACAATGATTAATATCACAGAAACTTCTCTGTAACTTGCACTTGCTTGTAACGTTATATGCGGGCATCATGTCAGTTAGAAGCAAACAAACTGCCATTTGTTTGTGTGCGGTTGACTGCAAAATAAACAAACCTGTGTGGGTAACAAATTATTGAAGTAATTAGTAAATTTCACCAATATTATGATGCATGCCCACTAGATAACTATACCCACACATGTATTATTATCATTAAAACATTAAAACAGGCACTTGATGAAGAAAGATATTCACAGATATTCATTGTCCTGAAAAGAGGAAGCCATCCTGACCTCCCTAGTTGCACCATGAGGTCAACACCTTTGTTGGAATCAATTGTTATAGAATTTGGCACAGAAATTCAGGCTTGCCATGAATGCTCATAATCTTGGTGCCTTTAACTTTTCCTTTGCGCCCGAGTCATCGAAATGTGTCGTCTATGACCAAATACCTGCAATGAAACTTGACATTTCCATCAGTCTCAGCTGTAGGTTCGGTTAAGTCCTAATTAAGAAAGGTTAGCATACTCAGCTAACATGGCTTTTTGCCATAGGAATGGGCAGCTTTATTGCCTTGAATTATAATTAAAAACACCTGTAGAACAGCCTGAGGGCTTAAGGTGGAAATGAGAGACATAAACAGTCCAACACAAAAAAAAAAATGTTTTAGAGGGAATTTTAGGTAGTACACAACACTTCTTGTTTACAGCTCAGCACTTTTGTGTAATATTATTGAAATGTGTCTCCATGATATGTATCTAAACTCTATGTATCACTTGGTCTTTTGTAGTTATTGGAAAACATTTCATGATGAAGTACTCCCTCCTTCACCTATTACTGCTTAGACATTTTATTTGTCTTCATTTCATTGCAGCGTTTTAATAGCACACTGAATGATGTTCCAAGGGACTTTGTTCCCTACCAATAAACATTTCTGGGAGGGAAGTGTATGGTGAATATTGCTTTATTATTAAATCAGCCGTGTGGAATGCTGCTGAAACAATGGGGCCATCAAAAAAAAAAAGCCATTCCCACGTGTGAAGTACAGCAATGCCAACATCTGTGCTGTCAGATAGTCATGGCTGCCAATAATATTTATACTATGCATTCATACTCTCAGTGCATATTGTCTTAAAACTAACAATGTGAAAAGCTGATGAAGCAGCTGTCATGAAAAAGTCCTCCTCAGTTTGTCACAATGACAGTGCTGCCAACAGTGTTTTCATTCCTCCATTATTTCATAGGGATCTTCCCCACTTTAATCAATCACCATGTCTTGGATTTTTAAAGCTCTTGTCACTGAGCAACATGAATTTTGTTTCCATTCCACATTTATCCTGCTGAGGCAGCAAATCTTCACTGCTTTGTTGGATTTTCCTCCCTCACGTTTTGATTGGCAATCCGCTAACGTTAAAAGACCAGCTTCAATACATGCCCGCTAAACATAGCTAATGCCTCTGCTTAAATACTCTACATTGAAATGCAATGTGGAAATACAGTAAGAACAGTTTGTTCTATAAACCAGCTCCGACCCTTAATATTATTGCATCGGTAAATCACAAAGCAGTTGGGCACGATTCACTGCTGAACTTTACCTCCTACTTCGAGGCAAAAGGGAAAATTCGACGAGCCTAACTCATGAAAATTTAAAATGGGGATTGTTTGAATCGTTTAAATGGGATTAGCTTCCTAAACTTTGCAATAGATTCTCCATTTTTTCATACCTTCTCTTTCATTTGTCCTCTGTAATATAGTCATAGAAGAAGTCGTGTGTTTGTATTATTAATGAACTGCAGCTTAAAAAGAGAACCCCCGCCCTCAAAAAAGAGTCATGTTGGTATTTTCCAGCAACATCAATACGTGTCATGCATGTTTATCAATTTGTTTAGCACGTATATGTCCCTCCTCTCATACTGTTTGTGTCATCCACTGTTTCCATCTGTATTTGTTCAAACCGATTAAATTTGACACAATGACATTTTGGCCTTAAATATCTTCGTTGACAAAATATAACAGATATTGCATATCAGTGCAGTTATTTGTAGCTGGTGTTAACACAAAGCAATATTGAGCTGCAGATAGCTTAGGACATTATTGATATTTTTTTTAAGATAAGATTAAAATGATGCTTAGCAGACATGGACACATCAGTGCGGAAAACAAATTAATCACAGACTCTTTGAAAATCAATTAATTATGATATAATTCAAGCAGGAATGCTGAGCACTTTCTAATTCCAGTGTCTCAGATGTGACTTTTTTTCTCATTCATGTTGACTGTCACTTTGAATGTCCCACTTGAGAATGTTTAACGTTGTTTTCTGATAAGTTTTAATCTATACAATGAATCTAATAATGGTTTAGGGTTATCTATTATAAAACCATCAAGATCAAAAGATAATCATCATTCTTAGTTGTATGCAAACATAAAGTCTAATAGAATGAAAATGCCATTAAAGAATTAAAAAAAAAAGCGATCATAATGTCAACCAGATTATTCTAAATGTTGTTTGTTTACTGCATTTACATTACAGTAAAAGCATGCACTGATTTTATCAAATAAATCAAAGCATGTTTGTTTGTGTGCTCAACTTTCAAACATATTCAGAAAACACATACAAAAGGAGAATCTTGTTGACATGGAAGCGCATAAAGAGACAGACTGAGAAGCTGAGTACCATTAAATATGTTCAAAATCAGAGATAAGATGGAAGTTTGAACATTTCAAAGAGCTAGAAGAAGATATGGAAGCTGTCACAACAGGCAGCACTTTACATATCCACTTCAGAAAAATACTGTTATTGGAGAGTGCTCAGTTTGTGAAAGCAGAAGGTTATTAAGCTGTTTCAATGCTGTTTGGAATATTTATAATCATTTTTATAATTGTTCACAGATATTCTTTTATTAAGAGATAATGGACCTGCCTTTCCATGGAAACTCCAAAGAGTAGTTTTTCAGATGTTGGAACTGATTCACAGTGCATCGTTACAGAATAGCTGGGAATCATAGATGTTTCATATAAGTCACAATAAGCTAAAAAATGATCAGAAATAGTATCATTGAGACATGGGATAATCTAAATTAAACATACAGTACATCTATACAACCATCGCTACAATTTCTATAGCTACAGGTAAGCACGTCCTGAATGATAAATGATGAAAATGAGGAAAAAAATTGATGAGGTGGAGGTGATACAAAACACATCGCTGTATTTCAGCAAGAAGCCGTTTCAAATTACTATTACCATGTAAATGACCTAATGGCTTATTCTTTCAACATATGCCTCAGTGCTAATATGAGGGAGGTTTTGAATGTACTAAGCTCTATCAAACTTGATTTTTTAAAACATATATTATATCATATTAATTTCTTTATATTTTCAATATTTCATATATCCACTGTAATACTGGTTCACTCTAGGTGGTGAGCCTTGCAGGATTTTAATAAAGGGTTTAGGGTAAAAGTTTAGGGTAAAATTTATTCAAATTGTATTCCCCAAAGGACAAAAACCAATGCAGTCTAAAAACCAGAGCTCAAAACTCAAGAAGTTACTGTACCTATGTGTATTCTTAGTCTGCTCAAGGATCCATATTAATGTACTCTTTGTTGGATCCGTTATCACATCATGAATGAAATGTCCAAAGGAATATTGCCTGTAATCTTCAACAGTGCACTCAAAAGTGATATCATTAACTCTCTGCTTGGCTTCCATCTCCATTAGCCTACATTTCACGTATTGATTGAAGAATCATTTATTCTCTGATCTGTTTCCACACTGTGGGTTCAGCTTCCTCCCCTGCTGTTAGCTGCCTTTTGCCTTTTCCGTCTATGTGAGGCCAAACTGAGGACAAATTCTCCACCGTCGGTCCCGAACTCTTTTTTCTTTTTTTTTTTCATCGGAGGTGTATTTTTGTGTGTGTGTGTGTGAATCCAACAGCGGGTTCAACTTTCTTGAACCCAGACGGGGACTCTGGGACGGAGGCAGACAGCGAGCCTCAGCTGGCCTTTTACACCGACCCAAACCGCAGTCGCCGCCGGAGTCGAGGTATGAGAAATGGTAACGCCAACAGCGCGTGGGGCTCAGGGGGTAAGGAGGACTCGTACACCTACAGTTTATCCCGCCGTCTGATGGTATTACCATCGCCACAACGCATGACAAGTAACCTTTATAGTGCATATCGCAGATGGATGGTCCGGTGTTGTGTGTGTGCGCCCGTGATTTTGACTCCTAAAGGAGACCCAGAGGATTTGTGTATACATCGGTATGTGCGGAATGTGTTGTCGGTGGTTGTGAGCATGCAACGCTGATCTCAGTGCATCTGCATACAACCTTGTTGACTGAAATCAAACAAGACGACGAGATCAGAGGTTGTCGTTGCAAAAGAAAGTGTTTTCGATACCGATTGCATCTTGAGGCGTAAAGAACTCCATATTTTTGAAATAATATTACACGCAAATATTATTTTTTAAAGGAGGATGTTGTGCAAATTCTGTCAAAGTGAAGTCGTGCAGCACGCTTTATCTGTCAGCATGCCATGTCTTTGCAGCTTTGATGCGCCATAATGGGGTGTGGAACAGAGACAGTGGAAAGAAATAAAAAATAAAGAGCCAATGCACTCAAAATAATAGCTGCTGTCAGAAGGTGTTACAAGCCTTTACGACGCCTCCGAGCCAATTATTCCGCCGTCAAGTGCACAGGTGTCACATACACGGCAAAGCCTCTAGAAGTGTAGCCAACACCTTTAATTAGAGCGATGTTTAAGAATAGAATGAAGAGGTTGCAACCCAGCCCTAACGACATTGTTTAGATCCAGAGGAAAGGATGATTCACAGGGCCTGACAAAAGTATTTCTTCATGTCAGATGAATGAAAAGATGGGAATTTTTAAGTTTTATCATAAAGAAGTTAAATAGAGGGGTTTAGTAATGGAAAAAAGGCTGAAAATGTAAACGACTATGAACTCTGAGGACGTCAAAAGGATGAAATATTTCCTATATCCAGTTTCAGGGTAAATGACTTGATTAAATAAACTAGCTTTACATATAATTCGATCAGTCAGCTTTCTGCTCTGGCTTTTGTATAAAGAATCGCCTCGGGCAAGTTTTTTGAATGAAAAAGTTCTGCCAGAGTAATTTAAAAGTCACAATGCATTGTAGAGATATTCTGGAAGTGAAAAATAACCACTTTAAACAAAGTGTGAGTGGCTATATTCAAGGTCATTGTGCGATTTTAATATGAGCATACGCATGCCTCCGCGTGTGCAAGGTCACGGTTAACACGTTCCGCGTTTGCACTCTGTGAGCGTGCAGATAAGAGAACCACTCTCAGGGCAGGGAGCGAGGGAGGGAAGGTTATGAAATGACCTCTGAACTCTTTGTATTCAGGCCCATGTCTCTTTTTTTCACCCCACATCCCAGTGTGGATGTCAATACCCTTTGAAGGTAAATCTTAATAATATAATAATAATAATAATAATAATAATAATAATAATAATAATAATAATAATCTGTGCCACAGAGTCTAAATGCCTAGTCTAAACCTGCCAAAGGTTTTGATCTGAAAGTCTTTTTCATAGGCACCTAAATGGGGCCCTTTGTTTTTGGTCTTTTTTAATGTGTAGACATTGTCTATTTGTCAGTTTGTAACTGTGCATGTCCATTCACTGTATGAACGGGTTGTGGGAGGAAATGAAGTGTGGTCCCTGCTTCACATATCTGTACCATTTGTTGTTTGTCCCACCTCCCGCATTCCCACCCCTGTGTTTTGTTCCTAGCAGCAGGTTCCCCACGGAGCCCCATCAATAAAACCACCCTGACTCTGATCAGTGTCATCAGCTGCGTGATCGGCCTGGTCTACTCCTCTCACCTCTCCTGCAGCCTCTCAGTGCGGGTAATACTGCACGTGCCTGAGCACCTCATCGCCGACGGTAAGGCTTTTCACCAGCTCCATCCTCTACACACACACACACCTACCTCGTGTGGGAGCCCAAAGCCCCCGGGGTCCTGAGCTGGCATTTCTCCTGCCGCTCTCTGGGGAGTTCAGCCTGCTCTATATCCCGGGTATTCTGCTGTAGAGCTGCTGATTTGCTCCGCGCTCTCGAAGACAAAGGTAAATGCCAGGTCGATCAGCCACCCACGCCCCCGTGTGAGACCACACAACAGACGTGCTGTCAGAGCATCAGAGCACATTGAGGGTAGGGACCAGTGACCACCTGCAGAAAACCCTCAATCACTCTTCTCCTTGTACTTTCTGATATGTTGAACCACCTCACTAATGAATTTCAATGTAGTACCTGCAGAAGGTGGGGGAAGAAAAAAAAAGCACCACAGGTCCAAGCCCTGGCTCCTGCTGGCTGACTCATTGGCATTTTTCAGCTGTCACAGGAGCGAGCTGGCAGTCCAGATATATTATAGACTGTGGCTAGGCTTACTCATCTATCATCTGGAGGTCTGATTTGATTCGGAGCACCGCTGCTTTCCGGAGGTATACGACCGGCCTGCCAGGGAGATATTAAAATTCCAGGGAGGCGTCCAGGGAGGGAATTTTGAAAGGAGAGATGAAAGATGGCGAATTCGCCTGTTGAATTACAAAACCGGGATCGATTTAGAATGTTTCCATAAATGTCTCCACAATCTCATCAGGCTTGATTTGATGTCACAGCGAATCAGATGAAAATCTGGATTCTACCACTGGGGAAAGAAGCTATTAATGCCAGCAGCTGCGCGTTTGTCTGCCTTCAAATACTGTGCAGAAAAAGCACAGTAATGTAGAGTCACACCTTTGTCCTTGGTGTTCACATCAGGGAATAGTAATCATACAGAGACGTTTGTCTGTTTCCCTGGCATAACAATATCAGCTGCTATTCAGATTCATAACAAAAGCCAGGAGAAACTTTTTCTTTGTGCCTAACTTGGAGATAGTGTACAATTTTATTTTCTAGCAATATATATATTTTACAAATGTCTGTCCTGTCTGAGACGTGTCCAAATTATGTATGACATCCATATTCCTGATCCAGTACCCTTGTACCACAGTATCTATCACAGACATTTCAGTGGCTCATGACATGAGATTTAAAAAAACAAAAAAAGATGTTGAAACTACAAATCCTAGGTAGGCAATTAATTAACTTCGGGTCAGAAAAAAATATTCAGTAATTACTCTGACCAAGAAAGGCCTTCCCTTTGAAACATGTCTGGTATCTTCTGGCCACCAGTGGCAGTAACGAGCAGAAGTCATGCCTCATCTTTGATTTTACTGTTTCCATTCATTTTAATGGAAGATATTGGAATTAATCATGTTTTTACTTTTTATACTAACTACAAATGAGTATTTTTAATGTTCTTTCTGTGGCAAATAAAGTGCGACACTTGTCTAGACTATGATGCACAGTCTGCTGGTTAACACTCGCCCCATGTGTTTTGCTGGTATCAAGAAAAAGCAAAGCATAATTGTTATGAATGGTTCAGTTCTGGACATGATGCGTTTATGTTTTTTTGATTCTGTTTTTCGAACGGTTTTCATTTCACTTTGGGGTTTTTTGATTTAGTGTTGCATTTAAGAAACATTTTGTACCTATAAATATCTAATGTTTTATTGCATAATTTCTGCAGAGCAGCCCTACTCAGACTTGGACTGAAGTGCCGCACAGTGGTGCTTAAATCGCCTATTAAGCACAGCACCAACTCCACTGTTTCCCACTCTGGAAGAGTGATAATTTGACTTTTTTTTTCCCCATATTGTCAGAATTTGGTATATATATATATATATATATATATTTTTTGTATGCATCCAGAAAACATGTATGTTTAATTTTACAATTTCATGTCTTGATGCAGATATACTACTTTCTCAAAAAGGACATCAGGCATCAGAAACAGAAAGAAGACTGTATGTGTTGCATTCATGCTGTGCAATTTAGTTTTAAAGGGATCTACAAAGGTTCTGGTGATAACAAAGACACACTGAGCCTGCCAAGATATTATTAAATATGTTGGTGCATCCCATGTTTGCAAATGATCGGGGCTTTGGTCAATGGTTAGTGCTGCTAATTCACAGTCATCGCTCAGTATCATCTATTCAGGGGCCTTGGTTTCCTGATGGACTGGAGGCTAGGATGTTTATTTATTTTTTATTTTTTTTATTTTTATCACTCTGAGTCCGTTTGAACGGAAGGATTTCAGAAATTCATTAGCGAAGGGAGGCAATCCACAGCTCGGCTCGTACGCAATGATACACATGAATTTCAACTGCAAAAACCCTTTACAACTTTTGGAGTTAACATTTAAAACATGATGCAACTCATCAACATTGCCCTGGATCTAAACCGTTTATGGCTCAAAGAGCCTTAAATACATTTTTGTTAGCATATTGTGAGAAGGTGTTATCTTGATAGTGAAATACACAAGTTTCATGACATCATATTATATTAACCAATGCATATTATGAGAAGATCTACAGTGTGTAGTTGCTGATGGCAGTAGGTAGTAGTGAGGTTACATATTGTAACCAGCTGAGAACCTGAGATAATATATTTTTGGTTTTGATTATATTCCTGCCAAGTCTTTGCTTTGTTCATCTATTTCCAGTTATTTTGCTATTAGGTATGACATTGATGACATGGTCTCTTGAATGTAAAACTGCAGCAAGCATTGTCTTGTCTTACAAGGGCATGATTAGTGTGCCATTAAGTAAGCATAACTGAATAAAATATACACATGTAGAGTATAAAATGCATGAAAAAGGATAGAAGCGCCTTACACAATTTCCCACTGTAAAACTATCCCCAAACAAAGGCATATCCAAATCCTCCACCAAGCGCATTAACCGACCTGAACCAGAACAGGCTCCGTCATTCTTCGCACTAACATGTCATTTAGTTATTCATGACATCATCTGGCGTTTTAATCCAAGCACATATTTATCCAAACACAATGAACCACCTCTATTTTCCTCACCGCTGCGCTCCTTGTTCTGGCTGCATGTGGTTGGCTGCGGGGCAGCACAGTGGAAGCCTCAGCTGGCTGCCTGTGGTTACTGATAATAATAAACACGAATGATCTTGTCTTGTCATTATAGGCATTTCATTAAAACGTTTTTTCACAGTTTGGACGTTTTGATCTTTTCCGTTCTGTAGTTGTCAAGGTTTTCCGTCTTAGCTGCAGCACCAAGTTTAATAATACTAAATAATAATTCAGCTTTCACAATAGTGGGTGAGAGGATTATCTGAGTCTTCATGTCCTTTTTCATTTAAATAGTAATAAAAAAAAGTTAAAAAAAAAACTCCAATACAATTACAGAGCTCTAATCGAGAAAATGTCATATTTCTCTTGACTTTTCACATTGCACTTTTACTTTTATATTTTATTTTATTTTATGTAACTAACTCTCTTTCCTTCTAACATTTCCTCCCCTGCCTTTCATCCTTGTCCCCATCCGTTTCTCATATATTCTCCTGTGTCTTCGTTCCTCTCCTCGCTATCCTTCCTCTTCAGGGTCAAGGTTCATTTTGCTGCAGGGCAGCCAGTTGGATGCCTCAGACTGGCTGAACCCAGCACAGATCTTGCTGTACTACCAGCAGAATGCCAGCGGGCCCTGGGTGAACGAACTGTGTGGACGACGCCTCCTGGACCCCTGCGAGCACCAGTGCGACCCAGAGACAGGTGAGCCAGGAAATGCACAGAAGCAGGCGACTATTGTACTATAAAAGCATTGTTACCATGGAAACCTTTTATTTAACTTGCTATGAGCAAGG
Source organism: Lepturacanthus savala (assembly GCA_030544235.1). NCBI lineage: Eukaryota > Metazoa > Chordata > Actinopteri > Scombriformes > Trichiuridae > Lepturacanthus > Lepturacanthus savala. The sequence continues at coordinate 17,303,427 of CM060461.1, forward strand.
GTAACATGGTAGAGCAGTGGTTTGCGCTGTTGCCTCGCAGCAAGAAGGTTCAAGACCTTGGTCTGGGATCTGTCTGTGTGGAGTTTCATGTTCTCTCTGTGTCTGTCGGTTTTCTATGGGTTCTCCAGCTTCCTCTCACAGTCCAAAAACATGCTTAAGGTTAATTTGGGAATCAAATTTGACCATAGATGTGAGTCTGTAAGTGAATGCTGTGTGTGTGCCTCATGATAGGCTGGTGACCTGTCTGAAGTGTATTCCTGAATCTCTCCTGCAATGTGCTGGGATTAGCTCCAGCAGAGCCCCGTGACCCTAGTGAGGAATAAGCGAGTATAGAAGATGACTGATATGAGAAAGCTCTCATCTATTCAGCTTGACTGGTTTACATAGTCATCTCCATGGTGACCACAGTTTTACTGAACAAAGCAGATGTGCTGTTGTAATATTTAATCCTATGATTGTTCATAGTTAATAATTGTGATTAATCTCACATTTTTTTCATCCGTTTTAAATCTACCTTAAAGTAACCGTTCTTAATACTCTTATCAACATGCACATGGACAAATGAGCTAGGATGAGCAAATTAGCTGTAGGATAATGTTTGTTTTTGTTGAAACATTGACAAATAACCTCCAGAATGTTCCCAGTAATAACCTGTAACCTAGGTAGTGAATTTATTTATTTTTTTACAAAAAAAGAAAAAAAAAAATCTGCAAAACCACAAGCCAGAAAAGCTTGAATTGGCATATTGCCCTGTTACATTCAACATTACTTTATAATATGAGTCTTCCTAAAACAACGGACTTAAAACACTATAGTGCAGCTACTTCTGTTTCATTTTTCCTTTCTCTCTGAACTATTTCATCCATAAAACGAGGAATGTTCATTTTATCCATATAAAACGACTTTAGGATCAGAGGAGGACATTTCTCTTATTTGATAATATTTAATGCAAAAGCTGTTTTGAAAAAGACTCACATGATTGGCCTGTAGTCTATGTCCTGTGAGTAGGACACATTGCAGCAGTAAAGGGGATTCAGGTGAGAGAGAGAGAAAGAGAGAGAGAGAGAGATGACTTCATTCATCCTCGAAGGGAAATTCGGTTGTTAAATACGGCAGGGGCTTGGTTCTTGATATGTTCTAAAGCGCAGTCAGTGATGCTCCATTAAACTGGAGTGGACATTGATTAAAAAAAGGAAAAAGAAAGAAAAACAGTTGCTTGTGTAGAAATTGCTGAAATGTAAAATTACAGATCATTGTTTTGTCATTCATTCTGTCATTGGAAAAGGGTTGTGCACTTGTCATGGTTGGATAAGGAGGAGTATTAGACACTGAAGGTTTTAGTCCTGCAGTGTTTCCACTTTATTTATACTTGGAGTAGGTTAAAAATCCTCTCCAGACATATTTCTATATAAAAAATAAAACAGTGTGGAATAACTATCAGCGCCTTATATTCTTTATCCACTGCCAATCTACAGGTATTTTTTTCATTTCAAAGATTTAAACACTGGACAGAAGATGTCTCCGAGGCACAAAGAAAGTTCCTGCCTTCAGTAGTCGAATGTGAAAATGAACTTCACGCACACTGTACATCAGTCTGCAAATCACATTTAGAGTGCAGGGGGATTTTAAACAAATTTAGATGAATTGTCTGGGATACATTTGAAGGAAAGTAACTCCTTTAATAAATAAATATAACAAACAATCATGGAAGTGAAAAGTGTGTGTGTGTGTGTGTGTGTGTGTGTGTGTGTGTGTGTGTGTGTGTGTGTGTGTGTGTGTGTGTGTGTGTGTGTGTGTGTGTGTGTGTGTGTGTGTGTGTGTGTGTGTGTGTGTGGTATTTGTCTGCTACAGAATGGGACAAAGTGTTTTAGGGCTGAATGAATAATTTGACAAAATGCGAAGCTGTCTGTCAAGAATCCACCGGTAATTGCTCTGGCTGAATAGATGTGGGATTTGAAACCTCGCTATCAAACTGTTTGCTCGCAGACTAACAGACTCTCAGGAAGATTGCATTTCAAAGCAGGAAAAAACAACAGGTTCAAGCAACAGGGGAAAAAAACAAAAACCGTGAATAAATTGGGTGTGCAATTATGTCATTGACATAAGACCCACTAATCTCACATACCCCTGTGAATTTGTATTTTGGTAAATGGAGCACTAATAAGGCTAAATGTTTTAAATAAATGTTAAATTATCACGTGCTGCTATCGCAATCACTTGAGACACATGTACCGTATGTAATATGAAATAAATGCACTGTGTTCAGTGTTCCTTTAGGACTTTTTTAAGCAGTAGTGGGAAAGTGTTTCATTGCACATCCTCGGTTGTGCATGTGGTTGGCTGATGGTCGGAGTGAAATCTCAGTTTAATCTAATACATCTGTATTCAATACACAAAGGCTTTGTGAGTTGTGTATAGCCTACTCTTAATAACATAAAATGAAAAAAGGCAGTACCAGTTCTCTAGTTTTGCTTTGCTCTGCGATTATTCAACATTATTTGGCAAAAGAACTATAGAGGGATGGTGGATATTTCTATTTCAACAAGGGAAAGGAAGAAAAAAAAACTTTTTTGTGGCAATTTGATTTCACATTTCTGGGTGTACAAGGTGCACTTGAATGTACCATGAATTCTCACAGGATTTGCCTTAAGTGATGCAACTTTTACAAGAGGCGCCTAATAGCAACCTGCAGTCCCTCGTTTTTACTGTCTACTCCACTGTGGACAAAACCTGCATGCAGAGCCAGTGGATATCCAGAATAGATTTTAAAAGTAAAAGCCTAGTGGGTGAGGTCTTTTTTTTTTTTACTGTAATCAACCATAATAATTAAATTTTTTATGACAGACTTTTTTTTTTTTTTTAAACCAGTGGAGGCAAGTTTTTAGTCATGACATCTTTGTACCGATGCCAGTATTCAGACATATATTGGGGTTACTACACTTGTAGTGGTCTCCTACAATTATAAGGTGTGCCACCTCTATTCACTTCTTTAATTATAATACCAAATAATCAATTAAATCAAATCAATTAGTCTTATATTTGAAGTTGTGAGCTCCGAATACAGAGTTAAGTTGGTGGTCCTGAGAAACTTTTCTTGCAAGTAAATCTTCGCAATTAAATGTGTTTTGGCAACAATAATCATTTATACTAACAATATCCACACTTCTAAACAGATTAAATCTGCTATTCCAGGATACGTTTTGGTAGCATGAGGATGCAAGAGAAGTTTTGTTCGGTTTACACTTTATGAAAATCATCTGATAGTTTCATTTGCCAATCGGCACATAGTTTTAGTTTTGTGCAAATACCGTTGTTAGCCTTGATGTCATTAAGACATCAAACTACTACAGTGTTCATAAGTATTTACAGTTGGCGGTCTTTTTTTACTTAACGTGAGTGAGTTTCGTCTTTCGCATCAAAGTGATTGACTAATAATCATATTGATTAACAAAACACTGATTACAACAAAGAATCACAATACAGGATTATTTTCTCTCTAGTTTCCAGAGAAAGGTAAAGAGAAAGCTAAAAGGATACAGGTTTAACAGCTTATAAGTAGGCATACCAAGGGTATATGCAAATACTGATCCTTAGAAATCAGTGCATGCAAACCGCTCTGGGGAAAAAAGTAAATATAAAGTGTATTTTCTGCATATGGCCTCGACTCCACCACTGATATACACATATTATTTATATAATTATATTTATTTCAAAACCAAGGGTGGTTAGACAGTCAGTCATTTTCTATACCTGCTTATTCCTCACTGGGGTCATGGGGGTCTGCTGGAGCCAATCCCAGCACATTACAGACGAGAGGCAGGGAGAGACAGGATGCCAGCCTATCATGGAGCACACACACCATTCACTCACACCTATGGGCAATTTATCCAAAACCAAGGTTTAGGTATAATTAGAGAACTACTGCACATATAATCCGACAATTATAGATAAATATAATGAATGCATGAATGAATAAATAAAAAACAAACAGACAAATGAAAGAGTTTTGGCCAACAGAATTAGTGACTGTTACCAAAAGTGAATGAAAAGCGCTAGTGGGGGCAATTAACTCCAGACTAGTAGCATGGAGGGTCGATGATGAGGATAACTTACTGGAAAGAGCGCTGAGCAAGCTGGGGCAGATTCGGCAACCCTCGGTCGCCAGGGTGACAGATGTAAACCGCGGCGGCAGGTTCAGTGAAGCACTTTGTTTTACTGCTTCCCAGGAGTGTGGATTCCGGCATTTGAGTCAGCTGAGGACACAACACGCTGTACAGCGGTTGTGTTTTAGTGGCAGAGTCTTGAAGCTGGAGCTCTAACTACCTAAAAGTCTAGAAACGTCAAGTTCAACTACACCATAAAAATGATAAATAAAAAAAAAAATAATGGATTACTCAAATAGAAACCAGCAAGGCTCGTTCCTTTTTTAGTCATCTTTGCAGACTTTCCTCTTTCTGGAGCTTTTGGCTCTGTCAGAGTAATATATCCGACAGCAGCGCAGAAGAAGTGCGGTCAGCGAAGCCAGGTGAGCAAGCAAAACAACAAAAGAAGCAGCCAAGCCAGAAAAGAGTTGTAAACTTTATGTGTGCAGGGCGTTTTTTTTTTTTTTTTTTTAAAGAAATAGGTGCCTTGGAGCTCTTTTGAAGGAACGCCTTGATTAATAATTATTTCCTCTGACCTTCAAGTTTAAGGGGAATAATAAGTGGAAGAGAGATTAAGGAATGTGTCTTCTCACAAAAATGTATGACTCGAGACTCTGGCAGAGTAAGGAAGGACAATCCATCAGGTCATTTGTGATTTTGTTCTTTCTTTCACTTCTTACACTACACAAAAATAAAATGCAACACTTTTTTTCTCTCAAAAGTTATCATCAACATCTTGGTGGTATACCTATCAGGTTTTCTTCAAAAGAAAAGAAAACACTAACATGGACAGGGTCTTTCATTGCAACTCATAAAAAATAGGGGCTAAAAGAATAGTGCTGTTGTTTTTTTTGTTTTTTTGTCGATACTAACAGTCTGTGGAGAGAGGAGTCATTAAATTATATAAACAAAAAACTGTCCAATTCCCCATTGTGGGTATTGGTGAAAGTGTTTTTTTTTTTTTTTTTTTTTTTTTTTCTGTTCAATGTCTGTCCTTACTTTCTTTGTTTCTTTTTCCTACAAAGTTTGATTCAAACAACAGAATTCAACTTTGTTTCCTGGCAACACTGTTCCTTAGTCAACTACAAGAGAAAGTGTAGGTTAAACTGCTGATGATAGACTAATGAATATGTACTGTAGATGTAAATGACACTCAGCTGTTGAGTATGTTGTGACAACATCCCAACAACAACTTCTTCTTCTTCTTCTTCTTCTTCTTCTTCTTCTTCTTCTTCTTCTTCTTCTTCTTCTTCTTCTTCTTCTTCTTCTTCTTCTTCTTCTTCTTCTTCTTCTTCTTCTTCTTCTTCTTCTTCTTCTTCTTCTTCTCTTCTTCTTCTTCTTCTTCTTCTTCTTCTTCTTCTTCTTCTTCTTCTTCTTCTTCTTCTTCTTCTTCTTCTTCTTCTTCTTCTTCTTCTTCTTCTTCTTCTTCTTCTTCTTCTCTTCTTCTTCTTCTCTTCTTCTTTCTTCTTCTTCCTTCTTCTTTTCTTTCTTTTTCATGTCTTCTCTTATTGTCTTTTCTTTTATTTCTTCTTCTTCTTTCTCTTCTCTTCTTCTTCTTCTTCTTCTTCTTCTTCTTCTTCTTCTTCTTCTTCTCTTCTTCTTCTTCTTCTTCTTCTTCTTCCTTCTTCTTCTTCATCTTCTCTTCTTCTTCTTCTTCTTCTTCTTCTTCTTCTTCTTCTTCTTCTTCTTCTTCTTCTCATCCTCCTCCTCCTCCTCCCCTCCTATCTTTCTTTATATGTTCTTCTTCACCAACTTGAATCTTTAGATGTTACAAAAGGTGATTTGATGATAGAGAATTTAAAATTATATTGTGATGTTTTGCAACCTCTAAATAACATTGACCCCTATACATTGAGCCTAAACACGATGACAATAAGATGCTCGGTAGTTTTTCTCTTCTCTTCTTTATCTTCTAGTATATTTCTTTCCAACATACGCAATAAATAAATGGATGGTATTTTGGGAGGATGATGTAAACTTTGAAAAGACTGATAAATCCTATATTGGCATGTTTAGGAAAATAAACATTGATTAAAATCCTTCTTTGTGACCCAGAAGCAGAAAATTGGACGAGCACAGAGCGAAATGAAATCACCAGCTAAGCACAATATTGTTTTGTGCCTTTCATTTAATCTTTACTGAGCTCTGTGATCACAGGACTCTCAACCGCTACATTTCATATTTCTGCTCTTGTAGTGAAATTGCATGTGGAGCTGTCAGCTGAATAGTTAAATGAGACATTGATGTAAAATGCAGCCCGGGTTTTTAAAATCTTGCCTGTAACAGCATAGCGCTGATTGATGGGAGTGATACATGATGCATACAGGGTGAAAAATCCTTCAATTCATGGAGAATCGGTTCGACCTAGTTGTTACTGCAAGGACATGTTTTCCAAAAATATTTCTGAATCAAACAACCATGGAATACAAACTTAAAAAAGAAAATAATTCTGCAGGCGACACAACATTCAATATGAAATATATGAAATATGCAGAGTACATCACTGATAAGGATGTGCAGTAATACATTTATGAGTTTTTTTTTTTGTTTTGTTTTGTTTTGTTTTCTTTTTGCCTTCAATGGAGAGCTGATATTAGTGAAGCAGACAGGAAACAAATTGGAGAGAAAGAAGGGTACGACATGCAACAAAGGTCCCTAGCCAGATTTGATCCAGAAAAGAGTTGCATTTATCCGGCGTCCACCATAACCGTTCGCCTTACACTTGAAATTGAGGCCATGTGCAGCAGCTATAAACGCATTTTATTTAAGCTACATTCAAATTTCAGAAGATGAGCACAGCATACTGATAAAACAGAATTGTATAATATTTTGTTGTTTAACAAGCTCTTTGTCACTCTCTCTTGCCAGTGAATACATTTTGATCTACAAATTCACTATGAAGAAAGAGTAGGCTTGTAAAACAGAATAATATAATAAACATTGTTGTTTTTAACAAGTTAGAAGCAAGTTAGCCTGAAAAAGGTCCTTATTTTCTGCAAGTAAAACTCACTCCAAAGATGCCAGTAAATACTTGTAGGGCTCTTTTATTAATTGGAGCCACCGTGGCCTTTGATTCATGAACTCAAGTTAATTTAACAGATTTAATGCCTTAAATACAAATTTCTTTATGTGTCTTTTTGCCATTTTGTCAGCAAACTGTTTCAAAAGTGACTTTACAAACACGATCTGTTCTTTATACTGGCAGATGTTGAATAACTTGAAGAAACAAAGAACAGTATATAACAGAGGCTAAGAAACAACCAAACCTTAACCAAGCCTTAACTATAGGTAACATTTTTAGCAAATAGATATCACCATGACCCTTTGTCGTTTTATGTCTTATTTTAAGACTTTAATTGTATGTTTGAATATGCAAATTATTTCAAATCACATTAGTTAAAGCCAGGTAAGATTTTTTGTTTTTTTGTTTAATTTTAACATAGAGTCAAAGGTTTTTACAGAGGGAATGTAAAATGAGAAAACAGTCAGAGGTCAGCAAAAATCTATTTTCACCATGTTTTTAGGAATAAAATATCACAAATCAGATGATGAATAATACATGGGCAAACCTCTCTGTAAAAATCTTCAGAACATAGCTCAGAATTAAACTGTGTTTCAATTTAAAGGTGCAGTGCATAAGATTTAGTGACATCTAGCAGTGAGGTGGCAGACTGCAACTAACAGAGCACCCTCCCCTCCCTCTACTCTACTCTACTTCTCATTCTAAGAAAAAAAAAAAAAAAAAAAAAATATATATATATATATATATATATATATATATTTTAATTGAATTATATAGAATTTAAAATATACGTAGGAACATTATATCCAGTTATGCCAAGTCCTTTCTGCTAAATGCTGCTGAATCTTACCCCCTCTACCTATTTCAGTTCTACCTGGATGTCTAAAAAGTCACAAGTTATTAGTGCAGAAGGAATTTAAAACAAAGTAGGTATCTTCCTTGTTGTTCATCCATTATTCAGTAGCCTCGCTCTCCCCTGGGCAATACACATTGACCTCTGAGACTTTTTAAATGAATCAAAAAGCTGGGCCAGTGTGTGTCATGCCTGGCTTTCTTGCAATAATTTCAGACACTGACGCACACACCTGAACCAACACTCAGCCCACTCCTTAAAATGATATATGGCCAGGCAGCGTGGTTTCAGAATTTGTATTGTATTTTTCTTATGATTCATTCATAATCATCGCATGTGTGCGCTGTCAGCATGATGGTGTGCACATGAGTCAGTGGAAATATGTGTGTTTGTGTGTGTGTGTGTGTGTGTGTGTGTGTGTGTGTGTGTGCGCGCGCTGCAGGGAGATATCTGAGGTGCTATAGATATCTTAAATCCAATCCTCTTTTCTGCTGAAGGAGGTACTGATGAAAATTGAGATGGGCTGCGACAATATCTATGCTGCTCCTGTAGGACATTAAAAACGGACGATGGATGTTGTAACGCATGGTGCCTCCCTTTCCCGTAGCGCCCTAAACCCAGGCGCGTTGTGTGTTGATGTTTACGGGCTCCTTCTTGTCCGCTCAGGAGTGTGTGTGCTGATCTTTTAATGACACACAAAGAGACGTGCTAGGCCTCTGGAGATGCATGTTCCCATGTCACAACATATGTAGGGACTGATTAATGATGATGATGATGATCAGCCAAATACATTAGTGCATAAGTGACACAACCAGGATGAAGAAAAAAAGACTTTCTGTGCTGCTGATAGTGAAGACGTTGATTACATGTATCCATGTCCTGGAGTAAACACTGATTTCACATTACAGACGCACCACGTTTCTCATGATATACAGACACAATCTGTATTCATCATGCATATACCTATACACAACGTGCATACATTTGCCCATACAGGTACATATTTTTGCATACACATGTATATGTTGACATATATACATAAATACACTACCTATATAAAGGGGTTTGCCTGCATCATAAAAAACTCTCATATGATGAGCAGTAAAATGGCACCAAATTATGCTCATATCTAAAATTCTATTTTACAGAAGGTTCATTGATGATATTTGATCTAATGATCACTTAAGGATTCCCACTTTAGAACTAATTTCAGTGTATAATTAAATATTCTGGATGGTGTAGAGCAAATTGCTTATTTATATGTGAGAGAATTTATTTCTGATTATATTTATTAATTATTGGTCTCGTTGGTTATTTGTAGGTGAAGCTATCTTATCTTCTATTTTTGTATTGTCATTGTATTAAAATCAGGGTCTAGCTAATGAGTTGTTTAGTGACTAGGAGAGTTGTTAGAATTGTGACTAAACAATTTAGAGATGGGACATGATATCAATATATTATATAATGCATTTTGAATTCATCTTTTCATATGTTTAATACTTCTTGAGTTCCCCACAGTAACATTTTTGAATAGCTTTTATATACATTAAGTAAGAGTAAGAGTAAACTCTGCAGTTTTGCTCTTCATTATGAGCAATCCTTGAGATATCTGATAGCCCCGCAACCCTACATACATGAGTCAGAGTCCTTATCAGAAGGGGGATTTATCTATGATTAGTTAGGTGACTGTGTTTTAGTGTCCACAATGATTTAGTGCCATAGTATTACAGTCAGCTAAGAGTTCTTTGATTTTGTTAAACAAGGGAGATGATCATCATTAGTAGCATAAACATTAACAATAATTATTGGTTTGTTATAAAGATTTTCTCTCAAGAAGATAAAATGACCTCCTGCATCAGTAATAGTTTTTTTTGTTGTTTGTGAATTAATACTGCCACTCCTCTTCTTTTGCTATTATAGCAGGATGGGAAAAAAAAAAAAAAGAGTCCAACCCAATTTAGTTTAATTTACCGAGCTCTTGCAGCATTAGAGAAGTCTCTTGTGAAATTGCTACACGTATCTGATTTTAAACTGGCGAGGTGCGTGAGGAACAAAGGAAATTGCCAGCAAAATGAAACGCATATAAAAAATGTAGGCCTGACTGCTCACTACTGCTTAAACTAAAAGACACAAGCAAAAGTCTTCAGCTGATTATCTGAAAGGAAAAAAAAGGAGAATAACCAATAGCTGCCCCTTGACTTTAGGAAGGATGAGGAAGTCTTGTTCTGGTCCCAAATCAACACTAGTCTTTTGTGTATTTATATATACATATTCAGTCAAAAAGGGAAAATTGCACCCAGTGTCACCGCCACATTTGTTCCTTCTTCCGAGTCAAAATCAGAAGAGAGGCTCATGAATATTTATGAGTCAGACCAAAAACGACCTGTGCATTCTGGAGCTCCAGCGAGGCGCTTGAGAGAGCTCTGTAAAAACTACATTGAGTAGAATTTTTGTACTTCAAATTGCCAATATATCATGTTAGGAGTATTAAAACTTCAAATAAAACCCTGAAAAGTGCACGATATGGGACCTTTAAACTGAATGATTAACAACATCGCCAAGTATATAAAAGTAGAATTCAAAATCATGAAAAGATAAGCTGTAAGCTGCTGAAGGTGTTGAAAACTGTTCAGCCTGGCTAATACCAAACTCATTCATAAAAATACACAATTTTAAATGTTTGGGATAAGCAGCATGGATGATATTTTAGAAACAGAGGTTAGGACCATTGTTTAATGCAGTACTTTTTTTGTAAGTAAATGTTGACTAATTACCATGCAATCCATTACCAATCACATTTATGTTAATTTGATTTTTTTTACTGGAGTTTGCTCCATTTCCTCCTCCTCCATGTCATCATTTCAGTGTAAAGCAAGGTGTGGGGGGTTCAGGGGTTAGGGCTAGAAACATTAGAAAATTGTTTAAATACAGCAGTTTGGTGCAAATTTAAAACCTCATCCAAACTCATCTTTGATTTTACTTTTCACAATCTAGAACTGACGTCAACTCAACGAAAGACCACATGACAATACTTCTGAAAACGGATATACTATTAAATACAAACGGAGTCAAAAGCACCAGCTGCTCAAGGCATTTTTTTCTTGATTCAAGTGATGTGATCAGGGAAACTCAGTGAATAAGATTTGCTTCAGCCTGGCAGGTACTGACAGTTGACCTTTTCCATTAACAGTGGTGTATAAAAGCCCAGAGCCCGTGCCCTTCACTTGCCTCCTATTGAGCATGAGCAGCGCATGTTGTACATGTTATCCCTGAGTAACCCTCCAAACCAAAGGTGAGGCCCCATCAATCACACTGAGCAAACTCAAGGCCAACATGTCTCGTGGGAGCTGACAGCGGAACAAAAAGCCAATGCTTCAGTGTTCTTCGCTAAAAGGCTTTTACATCAGGAAGATGCCCATTTAGAGCATTCACATCACTCCACCAGTGAATCCTCCTGGTCTTTTGTGGTTTTTTGGACCTTATCGATTATAGCTTCTCTTTCCATTTTGATCTGTAGGCATATGGTAACAGATGAGTGGCGTTGCATGTGATTCTCTCAGCACTTGTCCAAAAATACAGGCATTGTCGCTTTGGTAAATAATGTGTCTATCCATTAAGCTCATCATTGATTTAATCACTTCCTATTTAAGCAAGGGATGCTAATCAGTCAACAGGTCCAGCCAGATAACTAAAAAACATTGGGGTTACTCAAGTTAGACATTTAGAGTAATGGTTTAGAGTAAACTTAGATCCTCTTTTTTGTTTTTTACAATATAATTCTGTAGCTAAACACTGGTTCTTCATATTAACTAAAACCATTATTTTAGGAAGGGAGAATTGCAGGCGTTTTCAAAGTCAGCTGTATTTAGATACAACAGTGAGGCAAATTTCTGGGCTGTTGCAGTGTTTTTTCAGTTCATGGCTTTTGCCCACAGGCGACAACAAACCAAGTAGTGCCTCTACATGTGACAGCTCAGACAGGCCGGCCTCTTAACTTGCCAGATAGTCCAGTTCCTCTTATTTTCGCCTCCAAACTCTTTTTTTTTTTTTGCTCCCGACTATTGTCAGAGGATACATTTGTGCTCTCTTATGTTGGGATCTTTCGGCAAACTCTCCCAGTAATTGCAGCAAAAGCGAAACAGTGACAAATGGAAACAGGCATCAAGTTGCATTTTCTTTTTTGTGCATTTCACAAAATCCACTGTGTGAGATTCTACAGAATTAGAATATTGCTTGCAAAAGCCGACATGTTTCCTTTCCCTCAGTCTCCAGTTTGCACTCACAGCGGCCAAGTTGCTCACTGTCCTTTAAAACACAGGGAATCATGGCCCTTTGACGAAAAAAGGCATAAAACGTGATGACAGCACGTTTTAATAGATTCTATTTTCCTGATGGTACCACGAAAAGACGTGGGACCGGGTTGAGTCTACAGCAAACTGTATCACTGTTTTGCTAAAAGAAGCTGAGCTTGGTGAAGTCTTTAATTGCAGGGCCAGGTGAAGGCTTAGCTGTAGCGGTAACATGTCAGCTAGCGCTAAACATGCTAGCATTAGCCAGGCACAAAAGCCTATTAAATTAGCTGGCTTACTACTGTCAATTATAAACTACCCTGTTTGCTAACGAGACAAAAATCAACAATTTGCTTACACGACAGCTTCTCAAATGCAGAAAGATTGTAAGTCCATTGAAGCATACAAGCCCGGTGGTGTGAATTTAGTCGTGCTGTCGAGACTGTTGGTCTAATTGCAACATAGTCATTGTTTGGTATTTAGTTTAGAGTGTGTGTGTGTGTGTGTGTGTGTGTGTGTGTGTGTGTGTGTGTGTGTGTGAGGGTGTGTGTGTGTGTGTGTGTGTCTGATATAGTTGCTGTGAGAGCTCCTTGATTTGAATTTCTGCCAAATTTTAATTCACAATTTTTTCAAATCAATCTTTTTTTTCTATTTTCAGATTATTTTCATATATATTATTATTATTTTGGCATTTCCATTGAATTTCTCCAATGGAATACTTCAGAATTAAGAAAAAAATAGTTGATGATTACACAAATAGCATGACACACATTGTATGCTTATCAAAGCTGATGGTCTGAAAACCATCCAACAGCAGCATGATGCACAGTGTTGATCACCATTGTTTCATCAGTTGCCATTGCAGTATTTAGAGAAGCTGGATTGTACTGCATTGAAGGAGCTGATTAAAAGTCCTCCTGCTGGATAAAATGTGGAAGGAAATATGTCTCAAATAGCTGAAATAATTGTGACTACAGCATCAAAAGTAAGAGATGATTAAAAGTGCTCCAACTCCCTAAAGAAGATCATCTTTGGAAGAGCTCTCATGGAGTAAAAATAAAAGGTGATGAGCAGAGGGAATTCCCCAGTGTATTAGTAAAGGCTTCAGTATAATGAACACATGATTGAATCGCTGCCTCTCTGTTTGCAGGAGAATGCCTTTGCCTCGATGGCTACATGAAGGATCCGGTCCACAAGCACCTCTGCATCCGCAGTGAATGGGGGCCCAATCAGGGGTAAGTTATGATAATTACCCCATCATAGTTTATGATTGCTCATTATCAGTCAAGACGAAATACTTGGAGAATAAATTATAACAAGGGAATCATCCTGCACATCAGAGCAGTCGACTCATTTGCTTGGACAGGAAAATCAAAAAAGAAATGTGATGCTGCCAAAGACAATTAATATTCTGAATGAGACAAAACTGCAGGAGAAGGTAAACTACATGGCACTGTAAGCAACTAATTAGTCATATACATAACATAGAGTTATCTGCTGTAGATAGTGCGCAACAGATTGCTCAAGATTAATTACATGTCAGAAGTTAATGTACATCTGTGGTGTAAAATTATCAGTACAGAATTTTATAAAAGAGAAGTGAGTGGGGGAAAAATATAGTGGGGTATTGTTAAATTTATATCCAATGGTAATGGATGTAGTTAATTTTCTTTGAAAATAAATACCAAACCAAGTCATCCGTGTTTCTGTTCTTCACCATGGGTCAAGCTAAAAACATCCTGACATCCTACAACTCCCATGATGCAATAATGCCATCTTTTTATTAGATCTTACCCCACTTTGTAAATAGGCCTTTGTTCCAAATAAATGTGTAGCTTAATACCAAATATGACAACTCAATAACATCAGGATGTAATTTCTTGCTTCTCAGAGCCAAATAAAGTGATATATATGTGCAGAGTTCCTTCTAAAACAAAACCACTTATTGTAATAGACTACTGTATGAATTATAACATGCAATAAAAAATGTGTTTGCTACACGCTGAGTCTGTAAATTCAGGGGTTACATTGTCATGTTTTTCTCTGGTCACTTCTTCTATTTATCTGCTTTTTCTATTTATATCACAAAAGAATTTTGCTTTAAAAATGCTGTTTCAGACTCTTCTCCTGTAGTCATATAAATGCTTAATTGGGTTCACATCTGCTTGTTAAAAAGCCGGTGCCACAGCTCAGTGAGAACATGGAGGGGAGCGGTCGCTCGTACAGAATGTCCCGCTCACATGAGGAAAAAAAAAACACTAGGAGCCCTCTGCGATATTCTGATGTGTGTAAATGTGTTATTGGAATACCAGAACACCATCCTGGCTTTTATAATCATAGTGTATGGATAGTTTACAGCAGTAAACTGTTTACTGAAGGTTTGGAGTAAGTTTAAATTGTTAAGATGACATGCTGCTCTTTAAATTCAAGATCTTCAACTTTAAAATAGAAGTGATCAAAAACGCAGGTGCACAGAAGTCAAAAGAATAACAAACAGCATAAATATATTATTTATTTTTTTAACTCAAGGTGTTCATGTATCATTTACATGAAATTAACCCTAACTCGAATTAATAACAGCTTTTATATACTGTATCAGCAGGTTCAGGAGTATAATTATTAAAATGGGGCACCCTTGGCTGCATAGGTTCGTCTTGGGGCATTTATGTTATGATGTTTATTTAGGCCAGGGCAGTCAAATTCAATTTAATTGAACCACATTCAGAACAATTTGATCTCAAGTGGGCCAGACCAGTACAGAATATATCTATGAATAACACCTATAAATCCCTCATTTTTATGTAAATAAATAACGTATGATTATTTATGCGATTAATTATTAACCTTCAATTTATAAAACAGAGATGACATGAGAAAAATAGCTAGAAAATGAGCTATTCCATATTCAGTCAGTCTACTGTTTTTTGTCACTGAAAAATATTAAGTTTTTTAAAGAGCGGGTAACTATCTCCTGCCTTATAAACTTTTTATAAATCAAAACTGTAACCTGAAAGATACTCACTGTCTTCACATTTTTGTGAATAAATAGGAACAGGTCAATTTTTTTGTCACAATTCGTACAGTCATCCAGTGGGCTGGTTTTGGTCCCCGGGCCACATGTTTGACACCCCTGTTTTAGGCCATAGGTTAAAAGTCACAACTACAGTAATCCTGCAAACAAATGTGCTGCAGCACAAATGTACTGTATCTCAATGTGATGAATTTGAAAAATACACTACTTTTCTGCTTTGTGTGTTTGTGTTTTGAGTAAATTATGATGGCCAAAAAACAAAAACAAAGATCATGCCAAGTTCCTGTCTAACATCCTGGAATGTGTTTCACCAGTCAGAACAGGACTAAATATTCAGTAGAGGTTCAAAGTGGGATTTATTTCTTTGTTCTGTACCATCTTGAAATTTGCCCTTAGCCCACTTGAGCATGCGCCTCTATCTCATTTCCTTGGTGTCCCTGCCTCTGTGTGATGGAGTGGGCATCCTGGGGTGAAACTTAAATGTTTAATGACCACAGCCTGTGGCATGGAGGCTGCTCCGCTCTTCTGCAATGTTCTTTTCGCTTGCAGTAGAGCAGGAGTTTGTTCAGAATCACATCGGGCCCCTGTCACTTCTCCTCCTTACTCTCTCACTTTGCAGACTGTTTAGTCCCCGAACTGCCACTCCCCATTAATCTCCATCATTCTCCCTCTCTCGCTTCTGCCCCTCGGCATCTGTCTCCTCCCCTCGCCGTTTCCCTCTCGCTCCGTCTTTCTCTCTCACTCTTTGTCTCTCTTTTTTGTCGTCTGCTCCCTCCGTCCCTCTGTCACTGCTCCACCCAGCCATCTATCCCTCCTCTTCTGTCACTGGGTCTCTCTCTCTCTTTCTCTCTCTCCTGTTCTGTCTCATCCTAACTGTCATCCGCTCTTATCCCCTCCCCTGGTAAATAGATACGAGCCAAAGTCACATTGAGTGTCAGCTGCTCGAGAACACATTTTTCTATCATGTTTACACACACAGCACACGTCGTAATGCAGAGTGTGATTTGTGGGGCTTGAAAAAGGCAGGTATGACATGAAGTCAGACGCTGAAACACGGCCTGTGATTTGAGGGGTTTTACATTGGGAAGGTGGGTGCCCTGGAAAAAAAAAATACAAAATTATTGCTCCTCTCGCTTTGATTTTAACCAACAGTTTTATTCCCTCTCCTCTTTTTTTGTCTCTTCCTCTGATGTATTCTTTTATGATAGTCCCTGGCCTTACACCATCTTCCAGCGTGGTTTTGATCTTGTAATGGGAGAACAACCCTCTGATCGCATTTTCAGGTAAGGCTAACTCCACAAAACTATATTTTATCTGACTACAATGTCCTCAGCGCTGCACACTGAATGCTGAACACTGAATGTCGCACAAACAATCCTATAGTCAAATAACTTATTAATAATGCTGGTACAATAGCTTTAATGTCTCCCCCTTATAATTAAATGGGGATGAACAATTCGGGCTACACTGTAACAAATTGCTGTAATTTCTACAGGAAAATTTTACAATAACTTACTGTTCTGTCATTTTACAAAATGTTATTGTATACCGCACTGCATTGTGGGTCCAAAATAAATACAACAACTGACAGCATTTCCCCACAGTAATGTATTGTAAAATTACAGGTAAGTTATGCTCTGACTGTAAAAGAAGCATATTACAGTTAGATTCTGTAAATGACCAGATGTTGGCGGGTTGAATTTGAAAGAGAAGACGCCATCTTGACACAGAGACAGGAGCAACGGCCAAGGATGTGTCCTGCACTGATAAGTAAGTTCGAGTTTAACCACCTAAGTTACAAAATTAAAATGTGATATAACTTGTAAGTGATATGAGAGTCTTTAAAAAGCCAGCTCAAAACGTGTCTGTGGTAGTTCCGACCTCCCGCGTCTATGTGCCGACAGCCGTGCCGATAGCTCCAGCCGCCTCCCTCAGCTGGTTTGTGAGCTATCGGCACGGACTAGTTATGTTTGAAAAGCTAGTATGTCGCGTCGGTGTAAATGTCGACGGCGAAGGGGCCCTGTAAGGTGCAGGATACGCAGCAGCAGGGGTGATTAAACCGTAAAATAAACCAGGACAATAAACAGCGACACAAGTTATTTCCCCATCTGGCTAGCGCCTAAGCTAACATGTTAGCCATAAGCCAATGTCTCGCGTCTCAAGGCAAACATAACCTGGTTTGGGAAATAATTAGCCTTTGTACGAAGACATTCACTGTAAATTCGCCGTTTTGAAGTCAAACAGGATAAGCTACGTGAATCTATAGATTCAAGGAGTTTTTTGTTTTTTTTTGGGGGGGGGGGGGGGTCGGTCGGTCGGGAGATTTCATTTGTTTAATCATCATTTGATGTTATAAGCCTTTTGTGACAAAATAAAAACACGCGACCCTGGTCCTTTTTTACACTCCTTTTCGCCGCTGATGTTATTGATTCATTTAAACGTAATAGTTTTGAGCCATTTAAAATGGCAAAGAGGGCATCTCGCATTCATTGCTCTGGCCCATCCTTCACTAGACGGGGCGTCATTTTTTTTTTTTCAGCGCGAGATTAACGTGTGTAAATACTAGGGATGGGAAATGTGTTTCAGTTTCATGGAATCGTTTGGCAGTTAATCTAACTATTCTCTTATGGATTCCAACCAGCGCTAATTACGTTACGTACTTTACGCATGTTACGCACGCTCGATTCAGCAACAGGACAACGCGATTACGTCACGCTGGTTTCGCACGTGCGTTGCAGTCGTCAACAACAATGGCACCAACTAGGATCAACCGCTCAAAAACGTGGCTTCACTTCACGAGGAAAAATGACAACAAAGCGATTTGCAGTCCTTGCAAAGTGAAGATAACCGCGTCGGGGGGGAATACGGCTAATATGCAGAAACATTTGCGCACAAAGCATGCGATCTTTTTAAACGAGTGTCATGTTTTTGACGCTGTGCCACGCTGTGATCACCACTGCGGCTACCACTGCCTATGTTCTTTGCAAAGCATGCGACGCTAACATTATGCTATTAAACGAATGCGGTCTGCATTACATATAGAAGATGACCGTGACGAGAGAGAGTTAAGGTTGTGACTTCTTATTAAACAAACTTCCAATACCAATCAAAATGTTTTTTCTATTTCCCCAAATCGATAAAGAATTAAATCGTTAAGCAATATCGATAATGGAATCGGAATCTAAAAAATCGTATCAATTCCCATCCCTAGTAAAGACAACAGGTAAGAGTGTTAAGACTAATCTTTTTTTTATTTTTAGTTGTTGCTGTAACTTTTGTCACCTTTCTAAGTGAGTTACTTCTGGCCATTACAGCTTAAGTAGTTTCTGGTGTTAATACAGTAAATACAATTGTTTACAGTTACTACAGTTTACAGTGAGAAAAGAGACAGCTGTGTGTTTGTGGTGCCTCCTGCTGATCACTGAAACAGTGTATGTGGACAGAGCTGAATATTTTGTTGGGTTGTTTAGTGTCCATCGGCCGACAATACCTCCCACTTAGTTACTGTCCACCACTGTACTAGACAGGCATCACCAGGTTGGCTCCACAGTTTAAATTTCCTCAACCTTATATGTGAGTGAATATGAGGCCACTAACACCTCGTCTGTTTTGCAGCATCATTTGGCCACAGGTACAGAAGGAAACCACATCCACCGCTGAAGACACAGTGATCGCAACACACATCAGCAAGGACAACTTCCAGGTGAAATCATTTGTCTAGCTTTTTTCAATTTTATTCCTCTATTTCTTATAACGTCTTTTCTTTGGCTTTCTGTCTTTCTGGCTATCTATTTTTGTTGCTAGCCTTCCTTCTTTCTTTCTTGTTGGCTTTCTTTATTTTACTAACTTTTTTCCCTGCTAGCTTTTTTGGAAATCCATCCATGTGAACAGGGTTAGGGTTACCCACATGGGACGAGAGTATTCATTATGGTATTAATGAGACTAAGCCATGTTTTACATAAACCATTGTGGTTATGGTGATGCAACTGTAAATAGTCAATAACCTATACATAACTACTACAAATAATATGTGACAAGAAATCCAAACTATTCCTTTTACTGTTATGAACATACAATTTCACTGTATCAGCCAATGCATTGCAGATCCACTTCCTGGTTCAACTTGCCTGGAAAATATTCAACAGCATAAATTCTTTTTTTTTAATATAAATGTTTTGCAGTTTTTCATATTGGAAGGGCAAATGATTAGCTTGTCTTGCATAACCTGGATTCTGCTCTCTCTTGTACACCAGCAGTCAGTGCAGGGTTTTCATGAAGTTTCTTTTCATGTGATTTCAGATGTTTCATGGGAATCAATCCAACCAGAGGCACCAAGACGGCAAGGCAAGTCATCCAGAAAAGTGGGAAGGTCCGTGAGAAGAAGAATAATGCAGTCAACCCGCACGTATCTTCACTCCTCAGGAGATTAATGG
This sequence comes from Lepturacanthus savala, assembly GCA_030544235.1. NCBI lineage: Eukaryota > Metazoa > Chordata > Actinopteri > Scombriformes > Trichiuridae > Lepturacanthus > Lepturacanthus savala. Next base: position 17,323,197 of record CM060461.1, read on the forward strand.
ACTTTGAATGGCTTTATGCTTAAGTCATATTGCAAATGATGAGGACTCCCCTCCATATGAATGGAAGTAGGTCATAATATTCCATTGAATTCCCTACAGTGACAGGTGTGACTGTTTTGTTGAGATACTCAAGTTAACATAATCTTTCCTGTTAATGAGTTGATATGTATCTCGGTATGATATTTAGAGTGTGTTGCACTTTATTACTGTAACTGCACTTAAGTTTGTTTTTGTTTTTTTGATTTAAACCATAATCAGTTGTCGTTTATGGCTGTAGCTGAAAAGTGTTCATACCTGGCCAGTTCATAGAAATAGGCCACCACCGCCTAACTAGGTGCTGGATAGGCTGGTCCTGCCAGGACCCTCTTGTTGCATTGTATTCTGGTTATTCTGTATAAGATATCTACCTCATGTTTTTAAGAGTTTGAAAGTACATTTCAGTCTTTTAAAAGTGAAAAGCATTCACTTTTTCAGCTATTTGTGTGACGGTAGATCTTCGGTAGGATAAGACTAGCCTTTGTTCCCATGCATATCAATGAGCCTTGGGTGTCACCTGTTAACTAGTTGCTTCCTTGGATCCCTTTGGTGGAGGAGAAGGTACTGGCCATTGCATACAGGGAACACCCCATAATACCTGCCATTGTGGAGATGATCAGAACCAGGCAACCAGACTTCACAATTTGGTCCTTGTCAAAGTTACTCAGATCTCGCTTGCCCATTTTTAAAGTAAGTGAACAGTCAGTTCTTGAAAGTTGATGTGTTGGAAACAGGACTAATGGCGAAACGTAAAAAATCTGAGCCACTTAGAAAAGGGCCAATTTGTGATAGCGTGACAATTGGGTCAAAGCATCTCCACAACAGCAGATCTTGTGAGGGTTTGCTGGTCTGCAGTGGTCCATGGAAGGACTACTGGTTAATGGGTGACAGGATCATGGACACCTAAGTCTTACTGGTATTTGTGGAGCTAAGGTAATCTGATCCCACAGATGAGCTACTGTTGCACAAACTCCTGAAAAGCTTCATGCTGGCTATGATAGAGCTGTCATAACACAATATCACAGCTTGTTGCTACATTAACACGTTAAAACCACTTATCAGGCAGCTGCTTTTAATGTTGGCGCTGACCAGTGTATGTTGAGGAATGTGCTGGTAACGTTTGTATGTATATGTGCAGAGGTGTTCTCAGTCTCAGTCTCGGATTTTAGTTGTTCAGGTGAAAACAAGTTTTATGTGTGTTGTAAAACTACAGTTTAAATAAATGTTGTTTTGTTGCAGCTCTGACTTTGGTTTTATTTAATGGATGAAACAAGTCTAATGAAGTGTTGATGATTTTTGGTTTAACAGCAAACCTCATTACATTCAAAATATTTCATACTTTGCAATGCATGCAAAGATGCTTATGTACAAACAAGACCTAACTGTCTACAACAGTGTAACTTCTGTAATTTTAATTGAATACTAGATAACCTTGTAAATGAAATCACATTTAATAGTTGTTTTTGTGGTGGGTGACACAAAATTACTGTAATTTATATACAAAAAAACCTGTAAAATGTTTACTGTAATTCTTTGTCCCAGTAATGGATTGTAATTCAGTTTTACAGGAATTTATTGGAAACCTTTTTGCCAGGAAGTTACTGTAAAATGAAATGCTGTATATTGCTGTAATTCAATTTTACAAGATTTTATTGGCAACTTTTTTGCCAGGTAGTTACTGTAAAATAATTACAGTGTATGACTGTAATTATTTTTACAGTAATTAACAGTACATTTTACAAGATTTTATTGGCAACTTTTTTGCCAGGTAGTTACTGTAAATTCTACAGTCAATTCGTTACAGTGTACAGCAGGCCTCTTGTATTTGTGACCAACTGATCCATCTCATTTTGTCTCAGCTCACGTTCTCTGTTTTCTGATGTTGAGAATAAAATATGACATCAGTCTGCGAGACAGTTACACTGCATGTCTGAGAGACTGATGGGAGTACAAGTAGTAGGCAAGAAGGAATATGTAGACTGAAAACCTGTGCCTGCCCTTCTGAACAGTAACAATAAAAAGGAATAATGAAAAAAAATTCCTACTGAAGATGTCACCTTTCTTATACACAACCAACAATAAGCAGACACAAAATATAATTTATTATGGTGCACATTAAGGCTGGAACTAACACCTGTTTTGATAGTCTATTATTCTATCAATTATTGGAACGATTAATCGATCATTGTTTCCAAAAGCTAAACACGCAACCTAAATTGTCAGTTTTTTGTCCAGACCAACAGTCGACAACCCAAAGATCATTAGTTTACTATTGTAGAAGACTGATCTCCACCCACTCTCAAGGAAAAAAACAAGATCTCTCTCTATTTAAGTTGTCCATTATGTTCATCAGCTAGGCATTATTTTTAATAGTGGTATTGTGTAATGGTTTTATTGGACTTATTATTTTCTGACTTACTTTCAAAAGTCCCACAAACAACAGGCTCTTACTCTTACTTCCATTATGAAAGAAGGTCACCTCACATTGCATCACCATCGCATTGTGCCAGCCCAACTCTGTGCTTACGGCATGGTCGGCGTGACTATACGCAAACACCATTGACAATCACCAACAGTTGAACATTAGGGAGCTAAAGATCCAGTAGTAGCATTATCCTCAGTGCAAAGAGAGAATTTAGAAATGGATGTGCTCCTGCCTTCATTAAAGTTGCTTTTATCCTGCTAAGACAGGGTAGCAGCAAAGACAACTAAAGACTTGTTTACTCCACTGCTTCCAATGACAAGGAAAACCGATGCAGTTCATGTGCTTCTCTCTCATAACTGTTAGCATTGTCTTAAACTGGGAACAGAAGCTGGCACTGCGCTAATATCTCCAGGAAGTGCTTTGATACATTACTCTTGCTACTAGCACTCTTTCCACAAGAAAAAAGAGCCTTTCCTTTTCGTTCCATCCAGCCTTGCAGTTAAAAATCTCTTTGTCTCCAAACTGCTCCACCCAGCCATCTATCCCAATTTAATGTTTATTGCCTTTGAACTCTGCCAAAACAACCCTGTTGACGCCAGACGTCTGAAAAAAGACCTTGAACCTCGGCGAGTGCTGGAAGAGCAAAGCAGCAGTCATCTCGTTTGCCTGAGCAGATATCACAATTAAACATGGCAACAAATGAAGCAATCAGAATCACAGTGGTATGGAGAGTTAAAAAAAGGGAAAAAAAGGAAGTCAAACAAACTGGAGGATGCATATGAGATTCTCCTGTGTGAGATGAACACCGAATCAGCGTTTGAACGCAGTGTTTGCCATTCACACAGCGTGAACTGCTGAGGACAACATGTTTTTCACTTGACAACCATTGAACAATGGTCCCCGGAGCTCGTAGTGTTTTCCACCTCCAGTTTCTCTTAGGGTGAACCAAATCAGTCATACAGCAGCATACTAGTCCCTAGTTGTCCATTATAAAGCAATGCTCATTAACTGGCTGCTAATTCGTCCTGTGTTCACACACATACGTCAACAGGCATCGGGGGGAATTCCAGTAATCCTGCTGTACGCACTCCCTTAAGAGCCACTGAAATGACTTATGAGAGGTAGCAACAACTTACAGAAAATTGCTGTGGAAATAACCATTTAACTAGACCTGGCTCCTTATAACAACATGCTAGAAGCCAGTGTTTTACAGTTGTTGCTCTTTTGATCCTTAGAAATCATGACTTTGAAACAGGGGGAGTAATTGCGTGGATGTAATTCCATTTTTGTACCATTTCTACAATGGTTTAATCACCCCGTTCATAAATTGACTTGTAGTGCATGCAGTTCTCGCGATCCAGTGCCCTTTTCCTTATGCTTAGTTAGCATTTTATTAAATGCAAATTGAACAATTGCGAATGAGAAATCGCGTGTAGTCTGCATAAAAACGGCTGCTAGCCATTTAATCAACAAGTTCCCCTCATTTGTGCTACATGTGTGCATGCATAATTCATTGATGCTAATAATGCATTTGATGTTAATCAGTGTGCACTGTTTAACTTAAAGTTGAAAGTATTACAATTTATCTGCGGAGTTAAAGATTGATGATATTCATTGACTCACAAATACAGAATTGTTTTAAAGCTCTTATTCCAGGCATCTGTTGTTTACAGATTTATAGCCTTGTTTTGTCTCAGAGGAAACTCCCATTGGCCCTCATTTTGCCAGTTCCTCAATTGGTATGCATTGCGTCCATTAGCACATGATGTCCTTCTACTCAAGAAAGAGTTATGCAAAGTGGGTGACTTTGCTGAAAGGTGAAAAAAATAACCTCCCAACCTACTTGATGCGATCACTCTGAATCACAGATGCAGCAAAATAAAAATTGTCTTTAAAATGTTTGCCGTTTTGATGTGACACGATGGTCACCGTTTACACCAGGAAGAAAAAACCTTGATGGAGTGTTTACATGTTTGGAAGCATTTGATTAGAATGTCATTTGTGGCATTTTGGCTGTCTACAGCCTGAGTAAATTACATGATATCGTGAGGGTTATCTCTCTCAGCTTGGAGAGACAAAATTGCACCGCTACCTTGACACATGGAGTGCAAAATATTTGGGTGTTTACCTGCCATGAAGTTTTAATGTGAGAAAAGTGCGTGATACAGTTATTTTGTTTGTTGTTTGTTTGTTTTGATTCTGTTTATCCCAATACTGACCATCTTAATAAATTGTTAATTTTTTCAGTTTTAGATCTAGCCTTGGCCCTTGCTCTCAGAGAGCCAGCGCCTGCAACTGCTGTCTGTGTTGTCTCCAGTGTCAACATGACAGCAGCAGGTGGCCCTTAAGTCACAAGTTTTCTTTCCAAGATGTTTTTGCCGCCATTCACTGGCACCTGCAAAAGCCCAAATCCTTAACCTTGCTTGTCATGTGTACCCTTCATGTCCTCTGCAGATTCACATACACCTTAGGGGAAGGAATGTGGCTGCCGCTGAGTAAAAGCTTTGTCATCCCCCCTGCCGAGCTCGCCATCAACCCCTCAGCCAAGTGCAAAACCGATATGACAGTCATGGAGGACGCTGTGGATGTACGGTGAGTGATGCCATTTACCAGCACCACTTTCCACTTTCCCAGTGGTGACATTTCAAATACATGAAAACAGAACTTCCACCGGAACAAGTGAAAGGTTCCATAAGGCTGTGGAGTAAAGTAGGATTTTGGAAAAGTCAGGAAAATATAGAAGTTTGTTATAACTGCTGCACTGAAGTACAACCAGTATTATTTGTCCACTGTTAATAAAGCTTGATGACTCAAATGGTTTGGGCTTTTTGATAAATATTCCATTTTATCTGGCAGGCCAGAAATGTTTTCACTGTACTCAACTAATCTCACAGAAATGGCATTTTTTTTCCATTTTATTTGCTATTGTTGCAGCAAGTGGTAGGGAGTCCAGTAAAGTTGATGCAATCTCCAAAAGTGTCGTAATGGAACTCTTAGAATAATTTATTATGAAACAAAAAAACAGTTAAACAAAAGAATTAAGAATACAAAATTACTTGACAATTGAAAGGAAAGCTTTTAAAAAAGCTCTTCAATTGTTAAATGGTTCACACCTTCTCCACTGAAAATCTGCTTTGTGCAAAACTGTGGTTTTGTCGGAGCTCCAGAAAGGGAGATCTAGCTGAGTCAAACCGATTCTGCAGATTTAAAGAAACAGTGTCACAACAGAACTATCTGGCCCCCATTATTCCTCTGATGGTCTTAAAATTGGACTTGCTGCTTAATTTCTCTTTACTGTACCTCTTCATAGCAGGTGGACACATCATAGCAATAGCTCAAAATTCCATTTGTGCTCCCAGTGTATTGCTGCTGGATGCTACACTGTTATGCCTCGTCCCAATTCCATACGTAGTAATCCAAAGTATATTTTGCATATGTAGCCTGCTGCCGCTGGATTAAAGGTAAACTCAAAACGCTCAGTATGCATACCGGAGGATGACTGATCTTTGAGTGTGCTCATGGCAGAAACCTTTCTTCCACAAGGCAATCCACAGAAGAAATAAGGAAAAGAAAGAGACATGTCATATGGAACTGGGACACAGCATTACTCTTGGTTTAATACAACAGTTCACAAGCTGCCAGGCTGATTAACCTTTGGGGTGAGGCGGTGCACAGGCTGTGCAAGAGGATCACACATGAAAAAAAACTGAAAAAAAAATGCAAATTAGAGCTAAAGATGAACAAATGCCTTTTTTTCATTTCAGAATAATAAACTAAACAAAAGGTCTGGTCGGGTTATCAAGCCTCCAAGTAGCGAGATGTTTTTGGACAGCGAAATTAACTGTAATGGAGACAATTTTAACAAGTTGAAATTGATTCTCTTTAAGCAAATGCCTCAGTCAGAGTCAGGGAAAAAGTGTATCTGCACATATGTACAGCATATGTATGTATGCAGTTATGCAGGTATTTTTCAACATTAGTCTAAATTCCTCAACTGTTGATTTATCATAACACAAGTACCTACTCTTAACCATAGGGAGCACAGACCTGTACACTTTGATGAACCAAGTTTGCTTAGTGGCCGGCAGCATTTTGAATCCCTTCCAGAGTTACCGTGACTGCTGCTGTTTTGATAGCATTATGCTGCTGCGTCAAATCTGTGTGAACAGGAATAGTTTAAGGAAAAGAGGTAGGCTAATGTACTTAGTGGCAAGAAGTGTCTTCTAGAGCTGGAACATGATTTGTCAACAACTTAGCGTGCGCTACTGTGTCAGATCCTGCCCTGGATTTCAGATGGTTATTTGCCCTGTGAAAATGATGTCAGGTGAAATTAGTCCCGCTTAAATGAATATCCCCATCAGTTTTTTTTTCTTCTTCTTCTCATTAGCATTGTAGGCACTCACTGAGTTTTTTCCCCCCCTGTCATATAATTTTAAGCTCTATTCCTACAACAAGAATACATTAAAAATAGAATAAAATTTAATATATTAGAAGAAGAAGAGGAAGAAGATTAAATGTGCTTGGCAGCGCCCGAGGCCTCCAGCAGACTGTCTACACTAGTTTTTTTCAAGCTAATTATCACATGTAATTGTGAGGCTTCTCGTAATAAACTGTTCAGGGGAGCAGTGATGATTCTAATCTTGTGCAGTGTGGCTATTAATATTTGTTGTTCATGGTTTGCAGAAACACATACTGTGCCGGGTGTGTGATGTCACTTTGTACAGCCATTTATCACTGCATCAAAGTTTATTTATTTATTTTTTTTAAATAATTTACTGAAGCTTACAGCGTTGTTGAACCCATTATGACTTTCATTTCTCAAATCTCCACCATTAACATGTTTTAATGGTTATTTATTTATTTTTCCAGTCTGTGAAGTGGTGGCTGGTAATACTGTATCCCACAACATTGATTTTATGATTAATTATTTATGTGCTGTTTATGCAGATTATCGTAATCCAATCAAGAGCAACAACATTAAGTGTCAGTAAGTACATACTTGCTGTTGCTTAAAAAAAATGATGCATACAATTACATACAAAAATATTAATTGTGTTGTGGAAACAGAAGTGGCATTTTACTCTAAATGCCATAAGAGCATCACAAACAAAGAGCATCACGCTGTTTTAATAAATGAAGCCATGACTCTTGTAATGTTGGGGGAGGTTTATCCCCAACCACAGCTGAGTGGAATAAACTGGAGGAGATTTGAAAGGACGACCATGAAATGAAAGTGAAAAACACAAACTGCAGCCCAGCTGGAGGATGAGACTCTGCCTGAAGAGCATGAATACCATTATGGAAAAGGGCAGGATTTCATTTGATTAATTCCTATCTCACAGAGGTCGATTGATTTTCTTTTTTTTTTTTTTTTTTTTCGGCAAAGATCTTTTTTTTTTTCAAATATTATAGCCATTTGACTTCTGACTATGCTGAACTTTCAGTAAAAAACATCAGGGAAATGAGCCTTTGCGATTATTCATCGAATCGATCCCTCAATGCATCAGAACATAATCTACACTGAATAATATATAAACGCAACATTTGTATTTGACCCCATTTCTCATGAGTTGAAATGAAAGATCTCAGATTTTTTCTATACTCACATAAGGCTTATTTCTATCCAATTTTGATCACAAATGTATTTAAATCTGTTAGTGAGGAGTTCTCTTTTTTTCCCCAAGATAATTAATCTGCCTGACAGGTGTGACATATCAAGACGCTGATTAAATGGCATGATTATCACACAAATATACTTTGGGCTAGTCACAGCCATTGCAAAAATGGCTGTGACTGTTTTATTTGGCAAATGGACATGATTACTCATTATCCAGTGTGACCACCTATTTGCGTGATGCAGTGTGACACATTGCCTTGAGTTGATCAGATTGGTGATTTTTGCCTTTGGAATTTTGGTCCACTCCTCCTCTATGGCTGTGCAAAGGTAGCAGGGCAGTAGCTTCCATGGGGCTGTGCATTATCACGCATGGCACACCATTAGGGTTCAAGATCTCATCAATGTATGTATGTGTATTCATTTGCCATCAATAAAACACACCTGTGTTCACTCTGTTTACCGCACTGGCCCTGTACAGTAAAAATCGTGATTCATCTGTGAAGAAGCACTCCTCCATAGTGGCAGACCCCATCGAAGGGCAGCATTTGCCCAATCCAGACAGTTCCTGATGAACTATAGTCATGTCAAGATGCTAACTTACTGTTTGGCTGGACTCAGGTGACCTTGCAGGTGAAGAAACCTGGATGTTGAGGTTCTAGGCCGGTCAAGGTCTTGGTGAGTGTGTAACCACAGTCCTGCTGTGTACTGCCAAATACTTGGAAACTAATAAGTCAGAGGCTGTACAAAAAAACATTAGAAAATATGTTTCTTTATTGTTTCCAACCAATAGTTATCTCTTGTTAATTGTAATACCTCAATAGTTAACTTTACCACATTTCTGTTATGTTGGGGGATGCTGAACTTCTGTCCTGATAATGACCTGAACTACCATCACGTCATGTATTCCTACAGTTATGAAACACTAAAAAACATTTTTTTTAGAAAGGGGGATGGATGTGTATTTATTTTTAATCACACCCGCTCATTATATACTGCTCTTGGAATGTTTTGAAACATCCTCTAGGACTGTGCTACTGCACATCATATTTTAGATTCATGCAGTTCTGGGCATGGTTTTGCAGTCGCCTTCCCCCTCTTATCCATGTTTACACATTTCAATTCCCTCTTCCTTTTTCAATGTTTTATTTTCATTTGGCAGTTTCCTTCAAGACACTGTGTAAATAACTCATTTCCCTCTGATCCACGATCTGATGAACGTTCTCTTCAGCTTCCCCCAGGGGCCACAAGGAAGCACTGCAAACACCTTCTTGAAGCTGCTGATTTACTCTGCTTTTGAGCTGCATTCTACCACATTTGATAATCATTTGTCACTGTCTTGTTCCCTGGCAGACGGTTAAATAGCGATGCACCATCACCTTCCCTCCCGTGATTAGCTGGCTTCATAGCAGTTCAAATGACTGGATCAAGAAAGCAGCCTTTTTTTCTTAACATATTTATTTGTGCTTTTGTGGCATTCTCAGTAGTACTTGTGTCTCGTTTGGCTTTTTCATATCATGTACGTTTTTACAATGAAATTACAAGTTCTGAGACAAAATGTGCTAATAGGAAACTCAACATCTAATTCCTCTTCTGCCCCTGTGTTGCCTGGAAGCTAATTGAGTGGATATTATTGCAAAGAGAATCATTTTATGTCTTGTGTAATCTGAATATGAAAGCAGTCATCTTTAGAAATACATTTACATTGAAATAGTCTCTAATGTTTTTATCCTTTTTTTCCTCCTCATTGTTGATGGCAATTTTCAATTCTGTCTCTGAAAGGAATAACTAACTACTGCAAGTAAATTGCAGGGTATAACATGACATTTATTTTTAAGTAACAAAATGGGCTGTATGAATGGTTCTCTAAACTGCTTGTTTTGACATACATTTACTTCTAACCCTCCCATTATTTAACTATCCATGTTAATGGTGTCCATAATTGAGGCTTATTTTTATTACTTCTTTCAACTCTAGACAAGAGTCTCATGCAAAATGTTAAGTATAGGTTGTCAAAGCCGCGTGTTTGTAACATAATTCAGAACTTTTCTTTTGCTGTTACCATTTGCAGATGGATTTCATGTCTTCCATGACGGTGGTGAAATTAACTGCATTTTTTCTATTATTTACATTTGGTTTTGTAATAAGGTTAAATGAGACTGCATGTTCTAATGATGTCTGTGTGCCCTGGTAATAATTTAGCATTACCAGTAAGGTCAGATGAACAGTTGAATTCTCTCATTATGATCCGGTAAGTTGGATGCAATGATACAGGCATTTATAGCTTAGAATGACAGTTTTCTAATTTGATGCTCATTACCCCTCTGGCAGTGGGGCCTAACTAGGACATTCAACAATTTATATATGTTATTTAATGCTGAGTAGAACACTATTGAAAGGAGACAGCAGGTTTTGGTTGAAAAGCACCTGTTTCTTTTCAACCAAAAGCAATGACTCATCAAATATGTAAAACCTAAAACTGCACCACAAAAAGGCCACAGGGGTAAAGTTGTCGCCCAACCACTCAATTGTCCAGCAGGGCTTTAAAAAGACTATGGAGTCTAGGCTTATTACATAAGTGAGAACAATATATGGTGTTGGTCACCGCTGTGAAACAAAAGATTGATATCTTGCTAAACAAGGCATTAACTAAAAGCACACTGAATTATTTCTTCATGTTGTGCTGCCTGCCCTAATGTTATACATTAATAAAAGCAGGCAGTCAGGGGTAGAAATATGGAAAATGCAGCAATTTGAGACCACAGCAGATTAATGGCCAAGCCGAGCCTGAGAATTTGTCTTTGTCAGTAATTACTTTGTCATTAACAGTCCGACTGCAGAACATGAGGCTCCTTGAGGAGCATCCAAGACTGGAGTTGGCCCTTGATAACTGCTGACGTTTGGAAGCTGAAATATGGATTGCCGATCGATCTAACGTTGTGAAAGAAGTTTCTTCATTACTGGACAAGGCCTGCGTGTTTCGCAGCATGTTACATCTGGCTGTACGATCTTAGGAAAAGTTGACAAAGACTTTACATGCTAGTGGCTCTGTGAGACTGTGCTGACAGACATGTGTATGCGGACATGTGTCATTTCCTCTCGTAAGTGTTTGGTCAAAAGCTTCAGTGTTAGAAAGTAAAATCCTGGAGGCGCTGGAGGAAAAGTCCAATTCATTCAAACCATACATTCCATCCCTATATTTCATAGAATTAAAATATGTTCCACTAGCCCAAGGTCTAATGTAAATAAATAAAAACATAAGACAAAATCCCTGAGAGCTTCTTTTTACATAGATCCACATATATTGATATGTGATAAATATCTGATAAGTGATATAAGTGATATATACATATATGTATATATATGTATATATATATATATATATATATATATATATATACACATTATATATTTATTACATATATTTTTTCTAAATTACATATCTATATATTAGACCCCATTAAAAATGCATTGTGTTTATAAAGGTAGCATTGAAACTGAGAATACTTGGTGATGGATATAGAGATGCTGTGATATGGCTGATAAGAACAGGAGCAGGATTCTGATAAGCTCAGACCCGGGTGTTGAAGTGAAGAGCTGGAGGTGACAGGCGAGAGGAAAGTGGCAGGGATTATCACTAAAATGACAACTGACATGACAGAGTGGACCATATTTTAAGTTTGACAACTAAGGAATGATTTTCTGATACAAATAATGGCAAAAATCTGGTTGGTTTACCTTCAAAATAACTCCCCTAATCACCTGATACACGCAGGTAAACGGGGGGAGAGAGAGGGAAAGAGAGAGAGGTGAATCACATAAATGAGCGAATACATGTTGTCATCATTGATGTTATAAGGTGAGTTTCATTTCAACAGGATTAATGCTCTGTTACCTGCAAATCTTTGAAATTAGTTTCCTCCCTTCTGTGATAAATCTTACATGGGTGTGAAATTCTACCCCTCAGATCAGGATACAGAAGGCACTTTATAAAAAAGAAATAAAACACACTTATTCAAAGACCACGGAAAGAATTGACAAAAAAAGGGGCCGATTCATTTATGTATTGCAAAATTTGCATGATCGCTGGTACCCTTAAAATACATGTAAACACATTCAGGGTAAGGTGCTGGTGCATTTGTATTGTCCCACATCAGTGGAGGGGTGGGTGGGGAGACGGCATCAGGAGAGTGTTTCAGAAGCTTAATGGCTTGGGGGGAAAAAGCTATTACGAAATCTGGCAGACCACTTTTCTCAGTTTCTGTAGGGTTTCCTTGGTGAGGTCCATGGCATTGATAGACCAGTTTAGATCATCTGCAACGTACACCCCCAGTAACATGACACCACTTCTTTCCTTTTTCTGAAACCAAAAGCCATCTCAGTCTTAGCCTTCTAAGGAGAGGTTGACCTCTTGTGATTCTCCTTAGTGTGTTTCATCGTCGTTCGTGATGAGACCCACCAGTGTCGTGTTATCAGCAAAATTGACGTGATTGGAACTGGATATGACACAACGGTAGTGATTCAGCAAGGTGAACAGGAGTGGGCTGAGCACAAGGTTTCTTACTTCCTGATACCACTGATGTGGAATGACTGGCATTGAATGCATAATGTACCATTCTGACATGTATTCTTTTATTTCCACTTGTAGTAGTGACAGGGTAGTGGACACTTCTGTTCTTCATTATAATGGGTCAGTGCTATGGGGCCTCAAGTCAATATGGCCTGATACAGGATGATGACTTTGGTATTGGTAAAAGGTGGCCTACTTGAGGTATTTCAGAACAACAGCCTGATGCAGAGAAGTGTTAGAGATGCCTGTAAGGACCTATATCATCTGCTCCACACCATCCCTGACTACCCATTTTTTCTGGTCCAGCAGCCTTATGGGGGTTAATGCTGCGGGAGTCTCTTCACAGAGGATGGCTATAATCATCTAAATGTATACAACCTAGCAAATAACTGGGAAAGGAAAAGAACTTGCAGGTATAAAAAGGTCAGAGAGTCATCAAAGTCATTAGGATTCACCTCTGGGAAGTGTAAATACAGTAACAAATGGCAATCAATTGTGACATTTGACTCAAAATCACACATGCCAGCCTCATGGTGGAACTGGAGAAAAATCCACAAGTGACCATTAAATCAACATTTCATGGCAATCTAGTTTGGACCAAAGTGATGGACCAAGTCTGTTCCTACCATTCACAAACGGAGGAGGATTTACAGCCCATTGTTGATTGATTACGAATAGGAGAATATTTATTCATACCAGGTAGAAATACAAAAGCTTTCTGCATTTGCATGTCGTTATTCTGATAATGTATCCAGATACAGATCACATAGCTACACGATGGGTTGTTGGCATGTTTTGGTGCTGGTTATTGGAATATTTTTAAGTGCCTGAGCTTTTCTCTAAATCGCTGAGGCAAAATGTTTGTCTGCATTTCATCTTTAATTAGTGCATACCTGTTGTTGGAGCCACTGAATTTGCCCAATATAGTTTTAAACCCTCCTGTTTTGTGTGTGTTTTGAATTGTAAATTATGTTACGACCATTTTATTTATGTCTTGAATGGAATTGCAATTCCCAAATAATTCAACAATCATACTTGCTGTGAGTTTCATCATCTCCTGAGACTCAGTTCATTGGGCCCCTTCTGAATAAATGACAACAAAACAATGGGCAATTATAACAGAAAAATTGGTTTGTGAGATAACATCATGTTGAATGTGAAAAGGGACGGGAACTTTGTCTTTTCTCGTACTGTAGGGGAACCAGGAGAAAGCGGGTAGTTTGAAAAAAAAAAATCTATTTGTGAGTGCCTGAGAGGTCATCAGTTTCTTTACCCAGCAAAAGGTTCATGGCAGTGTTATTACAAAAGTCCGTGTTTATCATCAGCAACACTATTCCTTTGCAGAAATAGCTCTGTGATTTACATTCTGTGAGAAGTTCTCTATACTTTGTTCTTCATCACCACCGCTCTCAAATACTTTCTACAGCAAACCATTGTTGTCCTACTGTCAGGCTATCTGCAGATTGACCTTGCATGAGATTTATGTGGAACAAAAAGAAAATCACAGATATACTGCTCAGAGCAAGGTTAGAGCAATGAATTCATGCTGCTTTTTATCTTATGATTCGACTACTTAGCATAGTAATCATATTGTGAAATGTTGTATAGCTCCTCTCATGATGATTACATAGAATGAATTAAATGTGCCGATATTTGTAATTCATGAAAATAGATGTCTCTTCTTTGAGTTACTGAATGAGATGTCACAGAATGTCCTGTAAGCACACTGCTATATTGAAGCACCACTTTGTTAATTACTAACTTTGCTGACATTGAGAAATGAAAGAATAATTAACAGAGATTTATGGATGAAAGTGTTTAATGCACAAAAACTGACGCTGTCTGCGGTGTAGTGGAACAATTGCAAGAAATGCAAAATGTAATTATTTTTTTTTTTTACCTACCCTTCCTACCAGTGTCTATATCAGTATCTGGCTCTCACTTCACCACACATTCTTAGCTGCGTATGCTATAAATTATACTGCCTTAAAGCCTGTCACTATTTCCCTTTGTACCTCAAAAAAAGAACACGTTCTTTGCATCTGTGTCAGACAACAGTTTTCATTCATTTTTCAGTTTTCAGGCCATAAATCTATGAAAAATGATTCACAGCATTAGTTAAAATCAATTTCAAATGCAGATTAAGTCTAAGTACCATCACACAGAGGTCTGGTTATGTAAGTGGTTGTGTAAGCTGCAGAGTTAGTTAACATACATCATCAGATATATAGGTGCTAGCTAGCTGTGAACTTGTTGGTTCCATTCAGCCACAATAGTCCACTTAGCTGGCAGCTAACCTGTCAAATATTAGCGTAGTTTATAGTGTTGTATGTGGTTGGAGAAGAGTTACTGTACATAAAATTGCTAATATGATGGTAAAATATGCGCTGCTGTCGGTCAACAGGGCCAACGTGTGTGGGATATTTTGCTTTCATAACTTATCTGGCTCTAACAGCTGTTGTGCATTTAAAAGTTCTAGCAAGGCAACAGTTTCTCATTTACCAAACTTGAATTAGTCCTCAGCAGTAACAACAACACAGATAAACAGAGATGCACACAACTTAATGGCGGTTCTCTCTCTCTCTCTCTCTCTCTCTCTCTATCTTTTTTTTGTGACTATTTGTCCGCTTTCACAGGGAAGAGTTGATGATCAGTTCATCCTTTGACTCTTTGGAGGTTCTCCTGGACTCGTTCGGGCCCGTCAGGGACTGCACCAAAGACAACGGGGGCTGCAGCCGCAACTTCCGCTGCATATCGGACCGAAAGCTGGACTCCACTGGATGTGTGGTAAGTCATCTCTCTTCTTCTTATTGTTGGTGGGACTTGATTAAAACATTTATATAATTAATTAAATAATCGCAAGAATAGCACCATGTTAACATATAAGACCATTCATACCACATTGTATTCTGTGCGGCACGGGGGCCACGTCTCCCCCTGCATGTCTGTGGGGGCAAGTGCACTGCGACAGTCTGTTGTTTGGCATGTAAACTGTGTTAAAATGTGCATTATTTACTTTGTAATTAATTCATTAAATTTATTCACACTGAACTCAAATGTAGTTCAGTAAAAAATTGACTTTGAATTATGGAAATCACTAGAATTGTCTTGTCGATACATATTTTTGTTTGGACTTTTGTGGCTTTGCATTATTGATGTATGAGAAACCTCTTCCAACCTGCTATGAAACCCTTTTTTTTTTCTTTCTTACACACACACACACACACTCACAGACACAGGTAGAAAGCACAGCTCTGACTGCTAAGAGGAGAGAGAGACAGAGGGGGTTGAGAGATTGTGGTTCACTTGTGAGGTTGGATTCGGATTTCATTTTTGTCCAGCGGCAGATATATTTGGAGGGTTTTTGGCCCCCTACATATGCATACCAAAGTGCTTCACAGGGTATTTTAAAGTTTGTGTACATCCATTTGAGATTGATAGAGTAGGAGAGAATGCAGCACTGAAAGTCCTCACACACACATGATTAATTCTGACAAGCCTTAGAGCTTCTTTGAATTTTTTTTTTTTGATCTGATGCCCACTTATATGGCCTCGTCACTACTGGCTCATACTCTGATTCATGAATTTCCTCTTGTGGCCATCCGTTTTTAAGCCCCTCCACCTGTATAAATATTCATAAGCATATCCACAGGCCGGTATGACCCATATGAAGGACAACTGGCAGACCCGTGCTCCGTCTGAATAGACAGTTTGACTTCGGCTCTTGTCTTGTACACATCTCTTGTGCCGGCAACACATTCAGTACCTCCAGGTGGTGCTTAGCAACCAGGATCTGTAGCAGCCAGGGTTGTTTTCTCTTCCATCTGTTGAGGACTCCAGCAATATCAATCTTGTTATTTACCAAATCTTAGCACCGTCTGCTAATGTTTTGATTCTCCTAAATCCCCCTCCTCTATTGATAAGCTGTCAGACACCTTTCCCAGCTGAACAATTTAATTTCTTTTCAAGTACCTTAATGCACTTGAGTAGAGGCTTTCCAGTGGGCTGGGGAGATGCCATTCATGCGATCCAGTACACGTCATCTTATCTCCTATAATGCATCTTGAGGAGAGCGGGACATTTGTGGGACATTTAATTTATAGATTAAAGGGAAAATGCACCTGACATGTGAACATTTATATATGTCGGTCGTATAGAAAATGTTGGCACAGATGAGTAAATTTTGCTGTAGCTAATAAAGTGTATTCATCGATCAGTCAATCCCTTTCATTATCTGAATTTAATCACTTAGTCTGAGGCTCGAGGCTACAGACAGCTCATATGCAGCATGAATCTGAGCACAGCAACACAACTGGTGTGAAGGATTTTTTTGTTCATTGATGGCATATTCAGTATCCTACTCTATATATTCCCACTACCATAAGATGAAAAGCTACATTGAGGACATTCCATTTCCATTGCTGCGGTGCCCTTTTCAGATGTCTTTTCAATGATTCAGACAGCGAATCATGCAAACTTTCATTCGGATATTGAATATTTAAAAAGTACAATAGAGGGAGGAATGGAATAGATGTTTTGTGGTTGGACAGAACATTTCACATACGTATACACGCTGACAAATGCTACTCAGCCTCCACTCGAGTATTTTACCATTATTATTGTTGGCATAATCGATGCAATTTGGAATTTGACTGAACCACTAAACAGAGACATGTCGGAATGTCCTC
The DNA here is from genome assembly GCA_030544235.1 of Lepturacanthus savala. NCBI lineage: Eukaryota > Metazoa > Chordata > Actinopteri > Scombriformes > Trichiuridae > Lepturacanthus > Lepturacanthus savala. Next base: position 17,340,530 of record CM060461.1, read on the forward strand.
TCTGAATACAGATCTTCATGCCTTTGGAGAAACATTTATGAACATTGTTATAAAGTGCTTTACTGTCCAACATTTTTTTGTTGTTGTCTACTTATGTGTAAAGCACTTTGAGCTGAATTTTCTGTATGAAACATGTTACAAAAATAAACTGTCCATTCCCAAAAGCTTTTTCAAAGAGAAAAGTTGAGTGTGCCTGAGTTCAGTACTTCCACAGTATGGGGGCTCTCATAGCAAACGCCCGATGAACCTGAGTCACCAGCCATGACCAGCAGGGCTCCATCCACAGATCTTAATGGCCAACAGGGCAGATACAAGGTCAATAAGTCGGAGATGTATGTAGGTGCAAGGCTGTTTAAAGCTTTTAAACCTTTTATCTCCCAATACCAATAGCTTTGTTTTTGTAGCTTGATTCTCATAATTACAGAAATAGTCCGAAATACAGCTCAGCCAGAGTGTAATTTAAATATGCAGGCATTTAGTCATAAAAGAAAGTGCTGGATAAAGTCAGGCTTTAACCTGCTCATGGCGCTACAGGAAAAGAATCAATGACATCTTTAGCATTTATCCTCTGGAGAACATGACCATAGGCTTCCTCCAAACACGAACAACCAGAGCCGCTGTTAGAGGTGATTGTGTTCTCTCCTTTGGACGGACGCCCTTCTCTCAAAATGTCCTGTCTTTTTAGAGGATGTGTCTTTTTGAACCATATCCCACTCGCTTTGAGGCAGTGCCCAAGCTTTGTTACTTTTAACAGTTAACTTTTTAAACTGTGGTTAAGGGAAAAACAAACTTGTGGACATTTCTTTTGCATGTGTGGGCATGGGGGCTATGTGCAAGTAAGATCAATCGGGTAATGTAAAATTATTTTTGGAACTTTGTGCAGTATCATTTTCTAATCTTTTTTTTTCATAATGAGTCAACAACAAAAATGTCAACCCTGATACAATGTCAGTAACGGTATTTTTTTTTTCTCATACCCGCATCTGTAGTGTCCCCATAGTCTCTTAGGGAAAAGGACAGACACACAAACACACACACACAAAGAAAAAACTAGTACAAAATCAGACAAACAAAATAGGGAAAAGCAAAAATAAATAAACATAAAAAATGAAAAAGTGTCAAACGTATCTCAAAAATCTGTATGCATGCATTCATACATACATATATACATACAGAATACACAAATATACAGTACATGTACTATTCTCAAGGGTGTATTTTATTTTATTTTTAGTTTGTTTGTGGACCACAGATTCAAATTTAAAGAAAATCAATGGTCTCACCTGAAGTAATTCTCCAGTTTTGAAAATAGCAGAGACCAGCAGTGGTTATATTTTACTAAGGTCATTTTTTTCAATGGTTAAAAAAAAAAAAGAAAAGGAAACTTGATCCAGAAATTTACTTCAAGGTTGGAGGGGAGTCTTCTTTCTTTTTTTCTGGTCTTACTGAAGGTCCAATGTATCATTGAATAAATCCAAACAGGGACTGTCATCAAATGTAATTTCTAAGACAGACTGTGTAACAAAATGAATTGATTTCCAGAAATGTATTTGCAGGTCACATTCCCAAAACACATGCATAAATGCTGTATCAGTCCTTTTACATATTTGACAATTTGGGTAGACATCATTTGCACTTTAACACAGTGAGCACTTTAGCACTAGACTTGTAGTCAAGACCGCCTAAACAGAGACCAAACACTACCAAGACCAGAGAGTATCAAGACCAAGACACTATGACAAGACTAAGATCATTTGAGCTTAATAACGGAAAAAAAAAAAAAAAATCCTATTTCACATTTGAGTTGTAGCTCCTTATTATAAATGATACATTATATTACTTCAACTACAAGCATTGCAAATACATGCAAATTGCTGAATGCGTCTTCCGTCTCGCTGTGTGTCAAATTAATTCTTTGGCTTCTGTAAATCCAAATGTAATAAAATGCACCAGAAAACGCATGTTTGGTACCACTTGAAGCAGACATTTAATAATAATAGCTGAGGAGAAAAAAAAAATCTTGCCTGCCAAATCCCTCTGAAACCGCTCAGCTCCTCCCAGACATTGGAGGTCCAAGAGTCCCAAGACAAAGACCAAAGACTGTCGACCGTATTGTGCCGTCTGTCAACAGGGACATTCTGCTCCCACCTCATCACCTCATCACGGTGTCATGTTATTCACTCACTGCTTATCTTGAACAGCCATAATACAATGACACGTATTAGTATTGGCTGATATAATTAAGCTTCCAGGCGTTTTAAAGGTTTAGCCCGATCATTAATCCAAAAACAAATGCTCAGAAAATCAACTTGTTTGTTACCTGTGGGCTTGTAAATGTCACAAACGCTCTGTTTGGGAAGATTGAATCTTCTGGCTAAGCAATTAGATTACATCACAAATGTATTACCACTGCCTGAAAGCAGCGGGCCGCTCGCCAGCTCTCGTCACGTCCCGAGCACGGTCAGGCCGCTGCAGTTCAGTCGCGAGTCTATCGCAAATATCTTACTTGTTAGTACAACTAGTAGATACGAGTCAGAGCCGGCGAATAACGTCCGCTATCTGAAATTGCTTTTATAGGCACTGTGAAAGGAGTCTAACTAAGTTGCAACAACACTGCAGAGGCTTGTCAGAGAGTGAAATATCCATCCAATTTCCATCTCGTACCAAGAGATGACAGAGCGGAGATTTCCAGCCTGGGCTTTGAAGTCTCATGGGCATTTGATTATGTTTTACTTATTCAAGACATTTATGTTTTTTTTTTTTGTTTTTTGTTTTTTTTTACCCGCTCTTCCCTCTGGTGGAAAAGCACAAGAGACCCAGATAACTTGTAGTGATATTCTTTATTAAAAAAAAAAACACTTTTTAAACAACAGCTTATATTCGCTAGCGTCCAGAAGGCGACTTCTTTATGTTGCACTGTGTTGCAAATCCTTGCCAAAAGCATCACAAAGAAACCAGATTCCGACTGACTGAAATGAGTCTCAAATGAATCCAAAAACATATTGTAAAATTATTTCTTGCCAACACTTTGAGGTGTCATGAGACTTTTTTTAATCCCTTTTTTATTCCATTAATTATTTATTGTTATTTTTCTATCCCTGTGAGCATGTTGAGGAACACTGTGATATGTTTTAAAGCAAAAAAAAAAAAAAAAAAAAAAGAACAAAGCGAATGTCAGTACTTCGTTGCAGTACATTTTCCTTAATGTTTCTGTTTTTCCATCATTTGTAAATGTTCACTATGCGCCACTATAACTAAAAGATAAATTCATCCTAGGAATAAATGTATGATTTCACACTTCAGTAGAGCCCCTTTGAGAAGGAGGTGGAATAATATGTAAGAGCAAAAAAAAAAAAACAAAAAAAAAAGAAAAGTGATTGTGAGAGCACCATGAGGGATTCACTAAGCGGTCTGGAAACACTTTGCAGAACAGATCAGCTGCTGCTGCTATTAGCAATTTATTTTCTTAATAGTCAGTTATTTATGTCACAATTCTAACTACAGCTTGCATAAAGAAAACAAAAATCTATCTATATGTAAACACATATAATATAAAACACAAAAATAAAGTTTGGACATTTGTCATACAAGTTTCTGTTTAAAAAAGAAAAAAAAAGAAATAGTGAAGTTCTCAGTAGTTCAATGCAAAACTCAATGCTCAGTGAACTACTTCTCTTGTCTCCCATTGTATGTCACCAACACACTGTGACGATACACTCGACTATCTGGTCTGTAGTTTATCTAATTACATATTTTCATACACTTATACTTGTTTTATAGTTGTATGACTATAACCATTGACCATTATGTATCATTTTACCATGAACTTACATCTGGAAGGACTTACTCTCAATTACAAAGATTTCAGGTTAAAGTTCTATTAATTGCACAGGAAGAGTTGAACTCGGCGTCAGTAATGGCTTTATGATGCCATCCAACTTTTTTGCATAACATGTAGAAGCTGCAGGTGCCCACTGCTGCTGCTTTAGTAAATAAGACACTAATTTCACTGATTGCGAGCGCAACTCGATTGTAAGAGGCAGTGCAATTTTTCCTCTGCGTGTCTGTTTACCTAAACATACATCTGAATGCACACAATTATCAATCACCTAGGAGATGTACATGGGTGGAAGCAGGCACGTTAAGTAACGATTTCTTACTGCTAATTACCGTAAAATGATGGACATTCAGGCACCACGGTGAAGCAGTGGGTAGAGCTGTTGCCTCACAGCAAGAAAGTCTGTGTCTGTGGGTTCTCTCCAGGATCTCCAGTTTCCTCCCATAGTCCGAAGACATGCTGAGGTTAATCGGAGACTCTAAATTGCATGAGTGTGTGAATGAATGGTGTGCGCCCCATGATAGACTGGTGACCTGTCTGGGGTGTATCCCTGCCTCTCGCCTGCAATGCAATGCTGGGATTGGCTTCAGCAGACCCCTGTAAACCCTAGTGAGGAATAAGCGGGTATACGTAGAAAATAACCGACTGATTGACATTCTGTTTGAATGTAATTATTTTGCCATTATTATTGTTTTTTTTTTTTTTTTTCGAGAACCAACTTATTGCAAGCAAGCTAAGCCATAACCGGACATACACACACACACACACACACACATCCCAGTCCTGTCCATCAGCAGGCGGCGGTGCTTATAATGCTGTTTTAGTAATTATCTCGTGGCTGTCGAGCTCCTAAATGAGCCTCTCATCCGTCTAATCAGGGCGGTAAACTGGCTGGGCCCCAGCGCTCAGATTCCACCTCAATCAATTAACACCTTGTTTGAGTCTGTGCTGTCAGTAGCTGTCCTGACTACGTTTAATATCTTTCCTTGTGCGTGCGAGTGGACTGACGCCGGCAGGCTAGCACTGACCAACCAGCTCCGCCCCGCTGATATACTGCATACCGCAATAATCACAGAATGATTGTGAGATTAATTAGCTCGGCCTTGTCTCTCGTCTCCCTCGCAGAATGCTGGAAAACAAGGATGCTGTTGACAGTGCTTATTGCCACCAGGACGGAATGATGAGAATTAATGTTGATCATTAGTGCTGTTTTAGTGGGCTTTACAGCTGTTTGTGTCTGCTTTATAGCCCTGTGCCGCAGAGAGAGGGAGAGCGAGTGAGTTGTGTGCACGAGGTATAAACATTGATGGTTATGGCTGCGTTTGTAGTGGCATTGTGCTTACATGGTCGGATTTTATCCTTCAGATAGATTTGTGTGTTCCAAGTTCCAATAAATTTCATCTTGTTTTCTCGCTGAGGGTCACTCCGCCTCCATGAGGATCCCACTGCACTGAAAGTCCGCATGTGTATGCACACGTGTATTGTATTTTTGCTCCAGGAATTACAAAGCGACAGTGCGTTGTTTTCAATGAGTTCAAACTTTTTAAGGTCCAAAAGTCATTGCAGGATTTTTTTTTCTGCTTTTGACAGCACCTCGACTTGTTTGATAGTGAGATTCAGCCTTATTTAAAGCATTTTTTTTTCCCAAACGTGTGTTGTTCCACTTAAAAGAAATAAATTCCTCGGACACGAGTTAAAATGGAATCTTCCCTGAAGAAGTAGTCGTAGTATGTGTTCGTCCCTCGAGGGGCAATTGCTTTGTGTAGCAGGAACAGTAATAACCCAAGGTCAGAAACACCCACGGCAATTAAATAAAACATAATGTACAATTTAAAAAGAAAAAAAAAGTACATGATATTCCATAATATTTACCAAGCTGACCTTATTCTATCTGAGTGCATCAGTCTGAGGGCCTGAAGGAGTGTTTTTATATGCTGGTTTTGGTTTGTGAGTGTGTGAAGCAGGAACACAAATGCAAAATCTAAAACTCTCAGATGGATTCTGCTGTTTGTTATAGAAATCAGTCGAGTACCTGTGATACTGCCACAGACCTTGATCATCTTTGTTCATGTCTTTTTTTGTGTGTGTGTGTTTTAGATTGAGAGAAGGATAGCAACAGATGAAAGAGGAAGTACAGACCGGAAAAGATCTGTAAAAGAAAGTCATCGGGGACTTGTCAGGGTAGCCAGCTTCCTCAAACAGAAAAAGGCACTGCTGGCTTTTTACACATGTTGGTGTAATTATCACTCAGTTTATTATTATCAATCAGAAGCCACAAGTGCTTGCATAGCTCAGCAACTGACCATTATCTTTAGTGTTGAGAATTGTGTACACATATATCCTTTATGTACAGCAACAGGGATCCCTCCTTGTCTTTTTTCCGCCTTGAAAGTCTATTTTAGGAAGGTTTTCCTTCTTCGATTCATGGGGTTAAAGACATGGATGTTGCATTGCTGTACAGATGGTGAATTTGCAATTTTGGGCTATACATATAGCTCTAATTGCCTTGACAGTGTTGGAGTGAGTGACATCTAAAATCAATACACATACCATTGTTTTTTATTGCGTTAAATTCCAAAAGAAACGCCTTCAGCAGGCTCACTATAGCCGTATCGTCTTTGAACTTCACAATGGTGCAGTCATTGGTATGTATAACAGAGGAGGGAGGACACAGCCCTGGGGAGAGTCAGTTGATGTTGGCAGGTAGTTTGGAGAAATGTCCTTTCACGTTCACTTTCTGAGATCAACTGCTGAAGGAAGCCCAGGATCCAGCCAGCGATGTTCATGTTCTGCCCAAAACGCTCAGAAAGCTCCTGTTAAAAGAAAATAATAGGATATATGCAGCAAATAACTGAGTATAGTTGAAGCTGATGCATCTTTCTCACAGACTCACTCACACTCTCCATGCCTAAATCGCTAAATATCTGTGGATTTTCGCTCAAATTCAACAATTTGTTTGTGATTCAAAAGGTGAAACAAAAATAAACAGAAAAGGGCAAAAAAGTTTTTTCTTTCTTTTTTTTTTTTATGATACTTATGTCCGATTTGGTGTCTGGCCTGTCGACCACTTATCGCCACAAAAAACAACCCACACTGTTACACGTTTCGGCCGATTAACGGCAGAATACACCACCCACCGCTCATACCTGTCTGACCAGCCAGCCTTTTTTTTAATAACATTTCTGGACAGCACCGTACAGTTTGCTGCAGGCGAAAGCAGCTCCTCTCACCATTCTTTGTACTGTATTTGGTGTAGTTCCCCTTAGGCAGCAAAAAACAATCTCGACCGGGATCACATTTTGGTACACTAAGCAGTGTGGAGTGGAGTCAATACCTGGCAGAGATATAGCTAGACCTCAGCCCTAAAGAGGAATAGAAGCACATTAGATTGTCACTACTGATGTTTTCTCTCCGCGGGTCATTGGATTCACGGGTGTGTTTAGATGCAAGAAGGTTGATAAAAGCATCCGCTGAAGAGCGGGTCCATATCAGATTTAGAATCTTTTGAATAATGTGGTTTGGGGTTTTTTGTAGTTTAATATGCGGAAATATGTATTTTTGAAAATAATGATAGTCTTGATAAAATGAAGAGGAATGGACATTATTTAATGCCTACAGCAATGAAATGTGAAAGAAAATGTTTCAGGTAGACACATGAATAATGCTTTTTTCAGTAAAAGATAATGATTAATTGGAAATGACTGAAAGTAAAGTCTATGTTCATATGACATATCACAGTTGAATTAGTTGTAATAATTACTAAGTATGATGGAGGGGGCATTGACCTCATTCAGAATCCTGGATGCCTGAGATTAGATACTCTTCCTAAGTCTCTCAGTGCTGGTCTGGTGTGTTTGGAACTTTCCTCCTGACTGTGCAAGGGGGGAAAAAGGGTTTGAATCCATCTGTGCCTTCTTCTTGCAGCACCTGATGTCAAGTAGAGCACCGCCTATTGTGTGTTCAGATGAATGAGCCACTCTTTGCATGGGCCTTGTGTTTCCCCATCAGCAGGACGCCAAACAACCTTAGCAACATTAGCAACATGATATTGTTAATGATATTTTTAATCTTCTTTTTTTGAGTCTACATGGTGTTGAACGCCTGTTTTCATGTTTCTTTTTGAGCCGTAACCAGTTTACTGTTTGATTTACTCTCTAAATATTTGCATCTGACTATCCAGCTGCTAAAATCCAGGTTTAACAGGAGAGGAGATAACCAACGTCCGAGTCACCTTCAACTATCGCTGTGTGCTCACAACAGTTAAGCTGTACAAGCAACATATTTTCATATACTGACAATGCCCAACTTGAACACAATAGGTTCCGAGAGGCTGTTTGTAAACTGAATTGTTCTTAAGTTGTTATATATTAAATTTCAATCTATAAATGCCATTTAAGGTCATTTAAATGTCATTACTACTCTAAAAAAAAGCATGATTCCCTAAGACTTACCAGAAGCAATTACAGAGGGTATGAAGCCTGACGTGATGAGAAGCTCACAGAGAAGAACGCGCAATGCGGATGTGGCATGGTTCAAAATATGAATTCGCGAAAGCAATAGCATTTTACAAACATTCATGGACATCAGTCAGTGGATGTTCATATCTATGAATGCTCATAAGTCTGATGTTTGTATCTTGGGGAAATGCTGTACTTTTTTTTTTTAAACCTTAGTTTATCTTTCAGGCAACATAGCGTTTTATATATCAGCTTTGCTGGCACTGCTCAGAGGTGGAAAAAAGCCTTCTCTAGAAGGCTAAAAGGGAAAAGAAATCAATGTTGTTATTTACTGTCATGTTTTTTTATTTCCTAAATAATTACACTAGGGTTTGACATCAATTAAAGATTATCTCAGCAAGTGATAGTTCTGTTTGGAGGAAAAAAAATGGATTTCATAATTAACAATAACATCAGGTGTGTGATTAAGTAAGAGCATTCATTTAGCAGCAACTTGTTTTGTCATTCATCCATTTCTAAGGAATAAACTATCATGTGTCGTCTTTTTTTGAATTGCTTCTCTTTTAGTTCTTTTGGTAAATCATTGTGTATTTTATAGTGCTCCCACTTCTGAAATCACCTTGTGTACTATCACACCAAAGAATACTGTAGCAAAATGCTTCTTTAAAAAAAAGTGAACTTTACAAACGGGAAGGGAAAAAACAAATCTGCATTGAAGAATATTTGCTCATTTAGATATGCTAATTCTAAAATTTAACAAAGTCAAATCACCACCCTCTAAACTAAACTGAATTTAAGTTTTGGCCTCAATAATTTAGTGAAATGTAAAATTGTGGCATTGATGGAGTAAACAACTGTGACTTGAGTGAAAACCTGAATAAAACATCAGCATACCCACAGTTGTTGCCTGAATTGCTCAGTGAGCTGTGAGAGCAATTGCATATTTATCAGTAGTATACTGGAGCTGTGATGTTTATAAAGCAGCAATTGCTGCCTGACCTTTTGTTTAACTTTGACTTTGTAACCTAAGATCCTCAGATAATCCTTCTGTCTGGTTCCTCATAAACCATTGAGTGTTTAGGGAAACGACAAAAGAAAAAAAAAAAAAACTACACCATCTCATTATATCATGAAACTTCAAATCCATACTTCAGGTGTTTGCACACAGTATAAATATTGCCCATCCTTTTAAAACTAATATAACTCTCTTTTGTTAGGATTTTTATTTTAAACCACTAATTGAGAGCATGTCTTTTTTTTGATTTTCTGAAGTTATTAATCTCACAAGTGCATGAAGTTTAATAAATAACTTCCAATTTATGAATAATTTGTGTGCGGCAGTTGACTGAAGTTCAGCACAGATTGTTGGATCATTAAACTTTCAGATGAAAAGTGCCAGATGCGTTGATGCTGACAGCACCGGCTCTAGCAGTCTGTAAATGGAAAAGGCATCAGGTCAGAAAATACTATCTGTCTCTATAAAGAAGGTCTTCAGATATGGTGCGTCCATTTGACCTCAGGCATGCTCCCTGTTGTACTTCTTGCACTTTGCTCTGAAGAAGGTGTGTGTGTGTGTGTGTGTGTGTGTGTGTGTGTGTGTGTGTGTGTGTGTGTGTGTGTGTGTGTGTGTGTGTGTGTGTGTGTGTGTGTGTGTGTGTGTGTGTGTGTGTGTGTGTGTGTGTGTGTGTGTGTGTGTGTGTGTGTGTGTGTGTGTGTGTGTGTGTGTGTGTGTGTGTGTGTGTGTGTGTGTGTGTGTGTGTGTGTGTGTGTGTGCGTGCGTGTGTGTGTGTGTGTCCATTTTTTTTCTCTGCACCAAACTTCCTTACCGAAACAACCGCAGGAGACCAGAATGGGGAGCAAGTGTTCCGGGATAAGCCCTCCTTTGACCCAAAGCTTATCTCATCACACTTGCCTGTGAAAGTCTCTTAAGGCAACTTCTTCTATAAGAAACATGAAAGGGAAGTCAAAATGTCAGAATAATGTTTTAGGCTACAAAAATGCGATTTCTCCTTTGGAATAGATATGTTTTTTTTTTTTTTTTCCCTCTGTGAACTTGACACAATCACTCCTGTGGGCTTCTCTCTCTCTCTGTAGTGCAGAAACTCCTTTAAAGTTTCCTATATAAATTTATATATTATCCCGGTTCTCTGGTTGATGTATCGGTCAATATGCCTTCTTTTTTTTTTTTTAATGCTATGCGGAGACCAATAACATGTTTCATCCAAGCATGCAACTTCTATTCGGCTTTAATATTTATGCTTGTAGAAGTTTTGCCCAGGAGAAATATCGAGCCGTACTGTGTGTCGAGTAAAGCAAAGTTTTGATATGACAAACATGGCCTGATCAGACCGATTTTTCACAGCGTCCTCCAAAATAAATCACAAAAACGATTATGGGTCGATGTCTTCTGTAATGACCAGTGTTAGTATTTTGTAATCTGATGCATTTGTACTACCACTTATTGTCTAGCATCTGAAATATGGGCAACATCTGCATCTGACATTTTTTACAACTTCCCAGGTGTGCAGATTTGCAAAAGTAAGTAAGTAAGTAAGGCAAGGTTTGTCCTTGAAGAGTCAGTGTCATCAAGATGCCTCTGTCCAGAATTGATGGCAGCATCTCATATTAAGTCTTGATGTAAAATTCCTTTAGTGTGTATAGAGTGTACTGTGTAGAGAGAGAGAGAAACAGAAAGATGACTTCATTCATCCTCGAAGGGAAATTCGGTTGTAGCAGAAGTAGTCTGGTATATTTAAATACGGCAGGGGCTTGTTCCTCATGAAGTCCACTACCATCTCCCTCATTTTGACCATGTTAAACTGCAGGTGGTTCTCCCCACACCATTTCACAATGCTGTCGACCAGGTCCCTGTGCCATGTCTTCTGAGATTTTCTGCAGATGACACAACTCAGTGCAATACTTAAAGTCCAATGTGTATGTGGTGAAGAGGAATGGTGACAGCATAGTTCCCTCCGGGGCCCCAAGTCAGTCGGCCCATCAATGTCCTCACCATGTGGCTCATACAGAAAATCCCAGTCTGTGGCCTCCAGCACCCCATGCAGTGTTTCCATAGCCTCAGGAGACCATTTCCTCACTGTCCTTAGTGAGACTGGGTGCTGCTGAACCACAGGCTCATATGATGGTAAGAGCAAGACCGGGTTATGGTCTGACCTGCCCAGTCAGAGCAGTACTTGTATGCATCCTTTATATTTGCGTACAGCAGGTCCAAAGCCTTCTTTTCCGATACACATAATATGCTGCCAATATTCTCACCATCAGTATTTTGTAATAGTTTGATTTCAACAGCAGTAGGGGACATCCACAGTGGAATAAACCAGGTTTCAAAGCAGGAACCTGTGGGATTTGTTAAATTTCCAAGGACAGTTAAATCAATTAAAACCTTTTGTACATTATTTGATGACTGATTAATATATATATATATATATATATATATATATATATATATATATATATATATATATATATATATATTATTGAAGGTCTTTGCTTGCTGTTTAAGTCCTCAATCATTGTAGTTCGTCACTGATCTGCCTATCAGACAAATTTGAAAAGTGCATAGCTTATCCAACTCCTCTCACAGCGATTTGTTGCTGTTTGGCAATAGCACAGTGCTGATTCCCTTAAGCCTCAGAAGCACTGTAGGAATTTATCTCCATTAAGAAACAGGATTAAAAGGCATGGTGGTTCAAAGGGGTTTTCAGAGCAAGCTTTGTATGGCTAGCTTCCTCTCTAGCAGGGCAGACAGTGCTCTCACTCACTGTCCAGTTATTAAATGGCCTAAGACAAATGGTGATTATTTTCCTTTCAAAGACCCCTTTGTTAGTGCCAGTAGATGCTCATTATCTAGTGACCAGTTCATCATTTGGAGATGAAATATGCCCTTTCCAGTTAGCTGCGAATAGGCAGCACACATACCTGGGAATGTTGTCAATTGTTCAGTTGTGGCGCTTTACACTTCAGGTTATAACAGCGTAAATTCAGACTTATAGATCGATACAATCAAACTGTTTCAGTATTAAGTTTTATTAAGTAGTTGTTTATTAAGTATTAAATTTTCTTTATTTCCTCTAGAAAGGGAGGATTGAGAGGGCCCTGACCCCACTTCTCAACCTTTGGGTCTATGCAAAACTAGCAATCATTAACAAATTACAGTGTATTTACTTGATTCATCTGTGGTAAGATCTGAACTGTAGAGAAAACTGTCAGTTTCTCTCATGTAATTGGCCCTTTTAATAAGATGGTCTTGTGAAAACAATAGGTCCAAAGGCCATAACTGAGATGTGTGATAGTCTGTGTTCGTGTCTGGGACATCAGTGCATGCACTTCGGTCATTTAAAGCCTTTTGAATAGTGCTAAGTAGCAAAAAATAATACATTGGCATTCTGAAAAAAAGGGAGAAAAAAAACAGACATGTGCTACAGACACACCCAGTGTATTATGGAACCCATAGAGTTTCCAAACTCAATGTTGAATGCTGTGCAATAAATACAATATTTAAAAATTAGCATTTTTCTTTACCCAGAGCCATTACATCACAAGAGCCGATTATCTTTTGCTCATGAATGTCATGTGGATATCACTGTAGCGAATACAGCAAGATATTAAATAACACAAATGTACATTTTTGCGTAACATAAATTACGTAGAAGCCAAATGGTATGCAACACATACATTTAATCATCTTGCACCAAGGCGTTTGAGGACTTGTGGGGCCCTATTATGCACTATTCCCAGTTTAACATTTGAATTTTTGTGGTCCATTTATACAAATTTGCATGCTTTTATGGTCCAAGAGCACCTCGTTAGACCTGTAGCAGCAACATAGTCTGCACAATCCCTGTAAAATCATTACAAAAAATAAATAACACAATAGAGAACATCTGGACACAATGATGTTCAATTGCTGAATTGATTATTAATCGAAGTGCATTATTAAGAATGAGTGCGCTGCATATCATACTTCTGTGTTTTCTGGAGCTCCAACGAAGGCACTTGAGAGGGCTCTGTAAACACAGTGAGTTGAATTGTTGTTACTATAATTGCAAATATATTAAACTAAATAACTATAATACGTTTTTGGATACAATTTGTTGAGGTTTTGGGGACTTTTCAGTTGGGGATTGGTTTTATTCAGAGGCTTATCAATGATTTGCCTGGGATTATAGACCAGATTTGAGGAAAATGTTAAGTGAAAACAATCCACAAACAAAGACTGCAAAGGCACATGTTTGTGAAGATTATTACACTGCAAACAGCAGGAATCTAGTTCAGAATTATTGGTATTCCGACATGTCGAAAGCCTATGGACAATCGATAACCAGAGCTATATGTGGTTTGCAAGCAACAGTGCAGTGACCCATCAATACAAATTCCTCTCAGCCTGCACCACATGTCCACAAATCCATTGATTGCAGTGAAATCCAGTGATGTAAAGATTCTGTGGTGCAGATGTGTTAGGAGATCCAATGTCTCATGTGCCCGTTGCATTATAGGTAATACATCATCTATCACAATAGCCCCCTTGTAGAGTGACACAATCAATATCCGTTTATCCAGGGAACAGAACCAGGGACCACTCTTTCAACACGTGTCCCCATTCTGCACTAGCATTCCAAAAAAAAAAAAGAAAACTGCCATGGAGCTCTAACTTATAAGGTAGATGCAGTACACAGAGGACGTTTTACAATAGATCCATCAAATTTATCATCCTCATTCTGCAACAGTACACTGTCCATCACAGGCCTTTCTTCAAACTGTAGAAACATACAATCAATAGCAAACATTCTACTGTCTGGTCTTTTAGGCAGAAATTGTACTTGCTATGGAACTTACTTTATCAGAAAAAAAGTTGAGAAATCGCAGTATGGGACTGCGTCATGCATTTTGCTGGTGAACAGATGAGTGCCTTTAGAAATCAGTGTTGCTAAATGAGAATTCACAACCCAGTCAGCAATCTGTCACTGTGTGTTTATCAGAGTGACATAGGCATTGAGGCGGAAAACTCTCTGAAAACACTGATGAAAAAAAAAAAAAAAAACAGTGATCATTTGTGTTTCAGACATTTTCTTTCAGCCTCACAAACTTCCCAAGGCCTTGGATTTTCATGCGGGGTCACTCAGCAGTCCTTCCTCACTGTGTTACCACCTTTATTCCTGTCACATGATCCGACCTGTTCTCATCCCAGGGCATCAAATGACACCTTTTTAGCACCCTTTGGCATCTGTATGAGACGAATCAGGCTTTCAGGAGACAAGTAAACCCAAACACATTTTTTTCAATCTTTAGAAATACCTTACTACTATGATAATAAACTAAAAAAAAGTAGAAATAAAGATCATGGTTTGGGTTATAATGCAGTAAAATGTCCTGACCTGACTGAAAAAATGGTTAGTGGTTTCTAACTGTGCTCTCCTTTTACTTTTCCTTTTACTTGCAACTATTTATCTAACCACCCAACCCGCAACCTCAGAATGAGGACATTTGTCACCTTATATAGATGTCATTGGTCTCATTGTGTCTGTTTCAGACGTCGTGGGAGTTCTATAGAAGTCTATTGGACTACCCTGCATGTTGAGCGATGATGCTGAGGGTATGTTAGGAAGTGATGCAGGGGGGCATGACAAAGCAACACTGTTTGACGCCCGGGGAAACGAGGACAGACTGGATCTCCAGCTCCCACCTGCACGTTTGCTTCTCATTTCTTCATTTCCTTCCCTTGTACAGTATATAAACCTGCTCTCTGGAAATTTCAAATGAAGGAGCTATCTGCCATCTTGGCCCCAGCACCTTGCCAGGCAACGTCTATATTGCTTCACTGCTGCAAATGCCGCAGCCGTTTATTACCGGTGCCTGCGTGATTTGTTTTCCAGCTCGGACTTCCTTCTTGTTGCCGCATGTGAGCCTGTTTATTGATCACAGCACCTTATTCAACTCGCTCTGCCCGTATCTGCAATTTGGGTCATCTTCCCTGTCGCCTTTATCTAAATCGCCCAAATAAACACACACTGCAGTGGCTAAACTATCTCACAGGCGAAGGTCTTTCAGTTGCACACTTCCTGTTTTGCCCTTGTTGTGATTAGCCACGCTTATAAGAAAATGCCAGACTTAAAAGACAACTTCAAAGCGTATATCTTTTCCTCTTTGTAGGAAAAATAACCATATACATTCATTTGCTGATGAGGCATCCAACATGTGAAAACATCTTAGTTATATAAGTTAGATTTTATTTAGGAAATCCTGTCAAATTCTGCATCACAGTCTTAGTTTTGGGACAGTTCTCCTAGAAAGGGTTCTATTCTGTGTTCAAATACATGTAATTACAATCTTCAGTATGCAATCTGGGCCTGATTGAAAATGAGAACTTGCATCAAGGGATTGATCATTTTTATAACACTACAATGGCATTATAAGAGAATAATGGTGAGAAGTGGGTAGTTATGAAGGTCACGGTGGCCACATGCATTGATGTGTGACTGCGAGCCAATGATTGTTTCACATGAATGATGCCAATCAGATAATATGTTGAACCCTGAGCTTCCTATATAAAAAAGTATATAATTTTTTTCTCTTTTTTTGGTGGATTTCTGTATTTCTACCTCCTTCTTGCAGCTCTGGGAGGAATTGCAAGATCAGCAGAACTTCCTTGAAAGTACTTTTATGAATTCACCCCAACACACAGTGTATTTCAATTAAGAAGGTATTCATGGCTCTGTAAATCTTTATAAATATAATATTTCTCTATCATTATCTATGACACCCATTGATGTATTTTTTTTTTTTAAAGAAAGGAGTTCATTTTTCTCATCAAATAGGAAGACAGTCCTCCCTGGGTTGTATAGAAATTTGAATTTAAACCTGCAGTATTGCTTCATCTTCCTGAGCAAGGATCATTTTAAAGGGGTTTCATTATAGATGACACTGGTTCTTTGGCATTTCATCACCGCGCTTGTCACTTGCTGAACCACGGTAAATAATAAAGTGGAAGTGCGATCCATAGACTCTGTTCTTTCCAAAGCACACAAGATGGAAGTTTAAAGTCCCTTTGTGAAAACCAAGTATTGATTAAGTTGTAAAGAATTTACCTACTGTGGCTGAATATTGAATGAGTTCAGCAGGGGCAGGATTTGTCAAAGAGCAATGCTCTTCTCCACCATTAACATTCCACAACACCTGAACTAGTAAAAACATAAATCTAATCTGTCAGTATTTGTGTCATATTGACTGACTTTTTTTTTTAGCCACACTAGTGCTGTGGCTTAGTGATGCTACTGGCAGTCTTTACTTTTATTATATTATTGAGTGGATTGATAGAGGATTTTTTTTTCTTTTTTTTTATGAAATATCTCAGCAGCTGATATTTTATCATGGAATTTGGTACAAACATCCACGGTGCCTAATGGATTTCACAATCAAACCTTGTTGTTTATGACTAATTACCTGCAAAAATGTAAGTCATTGCCATCAGTCTCCACTTTAAACTTCCAATATACCAATATTAGCATCGCCATTGTGAACTTGCTAGCTTGCTACTGTTAGCATTTACCTCAAACGGCTGTGTGTAAGAGTTGCCTCACAGATCTGTGATACATTACAAATACACTTCATGGTAAATGTATATATTTACAGCCGAGTGCCAATGAAAATTTTGGCCAGAAAAATGTGATGGTTGAAATGTGAAAATTTGACCTTTTTACCAAACGTAAAGCAACAGGCCCCCCTGCATGTCGCGAGTCTGATGTGTGGATGTTGCCGTTTCTCTATTTTGTTTGTAACGTCTTGTTCGCTTTGCTTCACCCATGATGATATCCTGTGCCTCTCCACCGCAGCCTCATGCTGTTGTTTAGGCTGATAATATATACAGTATGCTGAATTTAACTTGAAACATCTTCCCCAGCTTCATATTCAAAGCTCGCTGTATACACAGGCTACACTAATGTGAACAGAAATTTGACTGTTTGCGTTCTGTGGCACAGATGCTATCAGGTCTGTTTACCTGTCCCATCTGGGATTAGTCAATTTGGCAGCTCATTTTGTTATTTTTTTTAATTAATTAATTAATTAATTTATTTATTTTGTTTCAGGAAGCTGTAAGACCCTCCAGTACCTTAACTAAAAAAAAATCATCATAATTGCCAACATTAGTCATTTTAAAACCACCTCCTCCTCCGACAGTGCCCTCCTGGGTTGAGTCCTATGAAGGATGGGACCGGATGCTACGACCACCACATTGGCATCGACTGTTCCGACGGCTTCAACGGAGGATGTGAGCAGCTGTGTCTCCAGCAGCTGGCCCCTCTGGAGGATGACCCGACGCTCTACAACATCCAGATGTTCTGTGGGTAAGGAGGAACAGATTCCCTATAGCTTATATTTTTGAATTACTCTAATTTTTTTTTCATTTCCTTACTTGTATTGGGCCCTGCCATCAGTCCTGTGAATGGTTGAACTTTGTATAAGCAATTTTTATATGTGATGTATGATGTCAAGAAAATGTATTTATTGGCTTTTTTTTCGTTCTTTCTTTTCTTTGTCTTTGAATGATCTATTTGTTTTAACTAAAAAAAATGCCCTTAAATCTTCTAACAACTACATTAAACTGTATTATAAGCAGTGTATATGCTGCTTGTAAATGCTATCTATGGTAACTTCAAGTAAAGTTACAAAAGAATGCACCTTAAGCATCTATATGAAAGGCACCAAGGTTTCAACTTACTCCAATGTAATCCCATTGGCATCATTTTAATGCAATTGCAAATTACTGGTAATTATGTATATTATAGTTATGTTTTTAATAATTAACACTTGATTAGGTTTAGCGAAGATAATGGTTTGTTTTAAAATGATCATTTGAAATTAGAGGTCTCAAACAGTGCTCTCCTGTTGCCATTTACTTATCTAATCACCTCCCAATCTGCCAGAATAAGGACATTTTTCACCTTCTATATACCCCATCAGTGTCATTACCTCTACTTCAAACATTGTGGGAGTTCTATAGAAACCTATGGATGATCCCACAGGTTGTCTGCCTCATCAATTATTCAAATAACCATGCAGTTCTAGAAATAGCACCCATTTTGTTTTATTTCAACAACTTTTAAAATGAGATACATAGAAAAAATCTGAAAAAATTAGACTAAAAAAATGTGTCAAAAATGTTTGTTTTTTTTCAGTATCCTGTAATTTTGGGACCACTTTGATTAATCCAGCAATTCCCAAGACTTTAGCATTAGTAAATGATGCAGCAATGAAAAACAAACAAATGATTGAATGTCCAAAAGAACGACATAGACTATTACACAGCAAGAGCTTCATCACTGTCACCAGCTGTATGCAGGTCAGATTTAAAGGCTCTATGAGGAGTTTTGGGAAGATTACATTTACCAACAGAAAAACTAGTTACCTCTGCTAGGTATTTGGAAAAGGAAGATGGCCACCAACACGGTTAATACATCACATTTTCTCTCTTATCTCCATCTTCGTCTGTCTCCTGTTGGCGGCCTAAGCTACTGCAGTAAGTTGTTAAATCTTTTCAAGGATCAGCCCCTAAATAGTAATCTAAAATGAAACTACATAGAAGGAACAATGTTAGTCCAAAATGGACACATAAAAAAGTGAATATAGTTATTATAAGACTGTTTTGAAAACCAAAAAGAAACTTCTCGGCATCCCTTTAAAGGAAAACCTGAATAAATAGGTATAGAAACATCAGGAATACAGCTGGTTTCATACAGGTGAACCGCTTGATACAACTGAGTAATTAACAGCCAATGTTGTTGCACCTCTCTGTAAATGTGTTTGACCTCAAGTGAAAACGCTGAATCAAAGCCCTTAAATGTTTCTTCCAGCCAGCGTGGAGAGTGACACTTAAAGAATTTCCCATTAAAGTCAAATTTGACCAGCATCTGGCACCTCAGTGTGAGGTAAATCTGCTCCCCGCTCACGTCCCCAAGCGTGATTCAATACAGAGCTTCCATACGCTGTGGAAGTAGATATTCTCTCACTCATTAAATTTCACCCGGAAATTGATGAAATGTACTTGCTTGGTTAGGACAGAGCTGAGCCCTGAAACTGGCCAACAGAAAGAAAATAAACAACGTATTAGTGTCATGATGGGTTGGACAAAGCCAGCAGAGTATTCAGTCAGAAAGCAAAAGTCGGAGATCGGTAGAGTGAGAAAGAAATATAGTGCAGTTCTGTGTTTTTGCTTGGAACTGACAGGTATGATGTCCTGGAGGAAAGTTTTTGGAAGAGGAGTGTGGGTGCGGATGTCTACTGTTCTATACAGGTTCATCTCAAATAATTGGATTATCTTGAAAAAGTTCAATATTCTTTGTCGATCATTTCAGAAGGCGAAAGTCATATATTATATCGATTCATTACAGCGTGAAATATTTCAAGCCATTATTTCTTGTAATTTTAAGTACTATGGCTTGCAGATAAAGAAAACGACCCTCATGAAGGATAATTCACAGCAAGTCACTCACTCTGCAATGTAGGCAACCAAATGGAAGTTGTCCAATAGATTAAGCGGCCGAGGAGGAGAGTGATAGAAAATGCTGTCAGACCAGGATTAGTTGTCCAGCGCTGGCTCTTTATAGATGCTGATGTGCTGCCATGATAGTTTCTAAAATATAGTCTCAATTTAGGTTGCCCGCTTCAATTCAATGGAATTATAGTTTACCCGAATAAAAGTTTATTTTCTCTTCACCTTCTTTTAATAGAACCGTCCGTCTCAATACTTTCCCCCTGTCTTTTCCACTATTCATACCAATTTGAGTCGATGATAAACATTGTACATTTTAACTTTGGGTTTTATGTTTAGAAAGTTTCAACAGATTCTATCATCGAAATCATTCAGGCACAAAAATGCAAAATAAATTCATTTGGATATGTAGCAGGTTTTGTGAAATTTCATGGAGTTTTTTTTTCTTTGCAAAAGCTGTACACAGAGGTTGATATGAGCAGTACATACTGTACTACACACTGCAATGATGACACTTTGCAGGCATCCACCCACATTCATTTGCTGTGGATGTAATCTACAGTAAATCCTGTTGGAGGTCTAAAGCTGTAAAACATGAACACAGTTCATTGTCACATTTAATTTATATTCTAAGCTGTTGTTTCTTCTGTCATCTTTATGTTACTAACAGTAGAATTATATAGTAACAAGGGTTAAACATCATGTTGCAGGACTACAGTGTTCCATGCCACATTTACATAAATACCAACTGCTGCTTCACTTAATTCTCAACAACAGCATTTTGTTGTTGTTACTTCCTGCAGCGCATATGTGGCTAATCCTCCCCTGCTCCCACTGGAGACTGGCGACATTTGGCACCCAGGAGAGAGCTCCTCACTGAGAATCCCTGACACATTATCTTTCTCTCTTTAACTCCCAAACACCTCTCCCTCCATACCTCCCCTTTCCGTCTGCCTTCCGATTATTTCACAGAGTATATTAGACACCCACATGTCAAAACATCATCAGCATGAAAAGAGTCTTGTGGGGATTCTCCCTCTTTAGATTCAAGCTCCCTTTTTGGGATGGATGGGAGGATTTTATGCCAGTTGAGCAAAATTCATTTAGCTGATTTTGCAGTTGTGAGGTCTGGATATTCTGCATGTTTTGTACCCTGCAAGAATGTAGAAGCGGATATCTCACATGTTATTGACAGTTGGTTGTAAATACGCATCAACCATATTCATCACATAAAGAATGAAATTTAATCCTTGGTATTAAAATATATTTGTGGTGACATTATGTATTTCGACCATATGGGGTGTATCCCTGCCTCTCGCTGTAATGCGCTGGGATTGACTCCAGTAGACCCCTGCGACCCTAATGAGTAATAAACGGGTAGAGAAGAAGATGAATAATATAGTCAAAAACTTCTATGAAGAAAACAAATCTAACAATGAATTGTTCCAACTAACAAATATATATTATATACTATATCTGTAGCATAGAGCCCAGTTATTAAGCCATACTGGGTTTTTGATGCTAAACAGGGACATTGTAGTTCATTTAGAGAGCAAACTGACTGATGAAAATATTTATAATAGTTTAGCAAATTACTGGTCCTTGTTAAAGAAAATAAAAAATATTAAAGTTTTTAAACATGGGTGAATTAAAGCTGTAGTGTGGGACTTGTTTTCCTGTTTTGACAAGCAATTAAACAAACTTAGAGCAAAACAAACACAACATGTTTAAAAGTTACATTTGATGGTGTCAATGGATTTATTGGCCAAGAAAAGTGCTTTTAAAATATGTGCCATCATCCCGATATAAAGTCTTTGCTAATGGCTGATTTTTAGAGGCTAATTTTCATTTGATTGAATTGGTGCCATCTTTAAGTCTTGTATCTATCACCTTATTTACTTATCTGGAACCAGGTGTTTTAAGGGCCAGGTGTCACAGAAAGGTTGAAGTGGAAGTGATGCAAGATAGACTTTTAATATTTAAAAATGCAAACATATGGAATATCACAGACAGCTTTACCCCTCTAACAATTCTGCAGTATTAAAATTAGTCTCTGGCATTAATACACAGTCAATCTCATTATGTCTGTATTGAAACTCAAGAGCACCTCTGCTTTAAAAATCATTATAATCATCATCTTGAAATATAAAACCATTAATTTATACCTGGCCAAAACATCACAATTAAATCTAATGGTGGTTATCATTAATTTCTTTGTTTTGTGTCAACAAACAGTAAAACATAGAAGTTCAAATTAATATTCAGTTCAGTGTTTGAGCACTTGGCCGGTTGGATCGGAAGCTAAGCCAAAAAAATGAGGTGGTGCACATTATCAACATTTCTGCTTCCACTTTGTAAATATATCTAAGTTGCCTAATGAGCTAATTTTCTTCGGCAGCTTCTTTTCAGGTTATTAGTAATGGCATAAATACAATGCTTCAACAAGTCCTTCATAATCCTCCATAATCATTTTAAACTTGCCAAAAGAGCACAGCTCCCTGTCATATGGTCAATTATTTAATTTAGAGCTTAGCAGTTTAAAAATTCTCATCCATAATTAACATTAACCTTAAGATGCTCTTGTTTCACTTTCTGCATTCCCCTATTATCACCCAAAAGAACTATATTGAAAGGCGTTTAGGAAATGCAGGAGCAGAGGGGGGGAAAAAAAGAGAGTGAAACAAGCCAATTAAGAGACAATAAAGGAGCAATCAGTAATTAACTAACCTAATGTCACAGTTCTCAGGAAGGATGGAAGGGGAGGAGGAAATGCTCTATATGAATCATTAATCAATTTAATGACTCTTCTCACTCTAGGTGTATTGAGGACTATAAGCGGGGGCCGGATGGGAGGTCATGTCTGCCACTGTCTGAGGCCTGCACCGAGGGGATAGACTGTGGGGAAGCATCAGACATCCCCGCGAACCAAACTGTGTTTGGAGACCTTTTCTACGGTTACAACAACCACACCAAAGAGAGCACCTCCGGACAGATCCTCAAGGCCACATTCAGGTAAAAAAAAAAAAACAACAACAACAACAAAAAAAGCAGGGGCTTTATTATCACAGCATGAAAACAGCTTGGCAGGGTGTGGGTTCTTGGCTCCCACAGCTCCCACAGTGGTGATAGTCATGATAAAGCTGTTTTTAGTTATCATACTTTAAAGTGCTGTGGATGGAATTATCTAGTAGCAGCTGTGCAGTACATTACATGTGTCAAAAAGTTAAAGTCACTTATGGATAAATGGTTACAGTCGTAAGTACAGATACGAAACACTAATTTACACAACCTAAAGTTGTATCTGATGATCTGGATAAGGGAACAAAGCATGTGCTAATGCAGGCAGAATGCTATTGGATCAGTCAGATCACATCAAACAGCAACTGAACAACGTTTCAAGGCTAAAGCCAGTGTGGAAGTTCCATAAATTGCCACCAATGGCCACTAGATGTTCCAACTGACTCCAACTTTAACATCAGACCCTCTTATAAGTGTGCTAGTAGTCATTTAAATAAAATAAAAAAAAAGATTGCTCCTTTATTAAGATAGACTTTTATTAGTTTTATGTTTGCCATGTGGGTATTGTTTAACAGTTGGCTAACTTGCTGCTCTACCGGATCAGACTGTTCTTGCAATTTTAATGCTGGTTTACTATGCTACCTTCCCAGTTAATGCAATTTAGATACCATATCTAATGTTAGCTTAGTGTGCAGCACTCTGTGTTCCCAGTAAGATAGTATTAACTTCGGTTTGAGCTTGGTGTCTGAGGGGCGTGCTTGCTTCCAAAATGCAAAAAGACAGGAAGAACGCAACACTACGAAATCCTGGCTCCAAATAGAAAAGATGGAACTCATCTCTAGATTTCAACACGGGCTCCACCATCAAACTGGCATGTGACATTCACACCTCACTGCCACCATCTTTCTATATAAAGTGTAAGGATCCCATCAAGAGATAGTCTCTGGCTTCCGTTGTGATTGAATCTCAGCCAGAGGTAAATGCAATCTGCTGTGGTCACATTTATGAGAGTAAAGCGTTGACCTGGGACCACGATTGATGGTAAGTCCTCCAGTTCCACCCAATCTGCAAACTGAGATCACAATGCAGGCACCATTATGAGGACAGTTATTATTATGATGTGTGTAACTGCAGAGGACTATGATTAGATTACATCCAGATTGCAAGGTTACGCCAGGGGATCAGTGACTCTTCATCTGGTCATTAAAACAGCTCTCAGAGCACTTTTAAAACACTCCTGAAAACCCACCTGTTCACCAAGGTCTATAACTCCTGGTTAATTATCATCCCCATTTGATTTTGTATGCAGGGCATCTTCGGGCCTCTTGGAGGCACATTACAAATCCAAGTTACTATTATTATCATTTAAAATCAGATAAAGATTGTTAAAATGCCTCAAGATCAGAATTTAAGTCATCTTATTTATAGGGTTTTACCAATATCTATTAGATTTCTATCAGTACAGAGTGCAGTGTTGAGTAGTGCACATATCGCCACATAAATGAACAAATATGTATGAATGCAACCAAAATCTGGTGGTGATTCCATTCTAATAATCATTGTTTCCTGTTATGGCAAAAGAAAATTGCAATAGGTAGGTTCTGTACCTCTACAACTACTACTGGAGAGCTGCTGATCACATTTATTTGCATACTTCTTTCCAGTAGATAATTGCATATTCTATATTCCACATTCATCAAGAGACTTAGTACAAATGCATCACCACAGGGGAAAAATAAGCAAAATACACTCATTGAAAAGTTAGTAAACAAGCAACAATAGATGCAGTAAGACGGCTTCCAAGGGGGATTTGTGCTTTCTCAAGTTTAATTCCAGCATCATTCAGACAGCCACAGTGCATTTTAATGTGCCGTAACGCCCTGTTGAAACGCTGCTGTTATTGTTGATAGAGGTGTTGCTAACCTTAGCACCATGCGTTGCCACCTTTTGGACTCTCAGGTAGAAATGCGGTTTAAATCGCACAGCGGTGAAATTGAAACGGTCATAATGCATAGATAATCAGGGAGCAGATGTGGTTCCAGGCGTTGTAAAAGTATCACAGATTGAATCAATATATTTAAAGGTCATTTCGTGATGAGGTAGGGATTCTCTGGTAGATTTTCTGTTGATTCCCTCCCTGTTAAAATGTAATAGTTATAGCAAACCTTGACACTGTCAGGGATTGTCCTCTATGAAACAAGAGACATTCCCCGTAATCTCAGGCAAATGGAAGAGAACGAAGAGACAAATATACACTGAAATACCATGCCTCTTTGTGTATATACAAACAGGCCCAAACCCCTTTTTTGATTTGGGGTTTGCCGTGGACAGTAGAGTACTTTGAAGAAGGTTAATTATCACTGTCTGCATGCTGCAATCATTTCCACCGAACTCCGGAAGTCAGAAGGTCAGCGAAGTTGTCTGCAGCTGAGGAATTTAATTTTGGGCAGAGCATGGATTCCGCCGCCCAGAGGCAACTCGCTCGCTTAGGGGATCCACCACTGGAGTTGCACGGAGGGAGGAGGGGGGAAAAAGCTAATCTCATCAAGAATCTAAATCTCAAATGCTCTGATCTCATTTGAAATGCTTGTGGATGGAGAGCGAGGTCTGAGGCAGACTTTGAAGAGCACCAAATGCTTCCTGAGGTGGTCAAAGAGGAAGAGAGACTCTTTTGGGAGGCATGGTTAATGCAAGGTCTAATTATCAGAGATGCCAGCGAAATGAATTAAATCTGACCAGGAGCTGAAAGCAGTGTGCTGAATTTGGACCTAATTGGATCAGCTGAACATTTGAATGTAAAATGAACAGAAGTTTTGAGTTAGGGAGGATTGCAATAAAAAACACCTGAGATCCAATCGAGGTCTGAAGACAGCTCAAAAACTAAAAGACAAATAAAACTGTAAAAAGAAAACAAAATGTTGTGACGATCCATAGCTGATGGGCTTTTTTTCTGTACCAAAGAAAAATCCTGTATAGGACCTTTTATGAATAAAACACTTTTTCAGTACTTGTGTCTAAATATTTAGTTCTCTGTTGTGTTAACACACAAACTGTGACATAAGACCACAGACTCATTCTCTTGTGGTCTGGCCTTTTCTACAATGATGCAAATAGAGGACAGGCTGCACTGCTGCTACATGTCTATCTAGGTGTTTTTGGACATAAAACCAGGCTAATATCTATAAATGGATCATGGAAATTGAGAATGGATTAATAGATGAAATGATGTGTAAGATTAGGTCCTTCAAAATGTTATGTTAAAAGCAGTTGCTGTTGAAAGGGGCACACCACATATTATATTGACATGTTGTTGGACAGGCATGGTTGATTACCAGAGGCAGGAGAGTTTTTAGCTGGGAACTGAGCTGGGAGTTGACGTGACTGTGCACAATGTCAGTCGAAAAGACTTGTTCATGAGAGATGAAAATGCTTTAACTCGAGCAAAAGACCTGCGTGTCTCCCACGACTTTATGAACCTGTTATTATAAACGTACAGAGACGAGTGCTAAAAGGAGAAGGAAATTAGTGAATTCTGGTGAGGTTATTCAGGGGTTGAACGGCACGAAAATGCAGGCACACTCCCACAGCTGTCTCATTTGCACAGAGAATGAACATTCTCTTGGCTTTCTGCATGAACACACTCTTTTAAAGGTTTATGAGATGCGCAGAGCATAATGAATTAGAGTATTGTGGCAAAACTGGAAACTGATCCAATATGGAAGCAGCTATCCACTATCTCTTTGAAACTTGACCCACTAAGCACTTGGTGTTAAATCATAAGACCTTATTTAAAAAAAAAAAAAAAAAAGATGTCTAGTGATAAATGGTGAGAGATCATTTACCTTTTTAATTTTGCATGATTTTGCAAGTCAATAAAGATAACTCTATCATAAAACTGTATATGATATAGTATATGACTAAAGATGCGATTTCACACTAAAATACGAAGAATTTCACTATTTTACGCTTTTTTAAATTTTAAACAAGGGACTTTTTGCAGTCAAATAAGTTCATAAATATGTGTGATTCATGGAAAAATTTAAACATGATCAAAAGATTAGTCATCTCTCCTCATTGACCATATACATATTTTTTTTTTTCAAAATAGGGTCCCATGGGGTGAGCAGAAGGTGGAAGTACTGAGGCTCTCTATAGGGACTAAAAGTATTGATATCCGGGCTTGCATAAAAAAAAGGAAAGAAAAAAAAATCTGCACTTTTCAAAGAGAAAGAGCAGCATTTTCAAGTGTCTCTTTCCCCCTCTTACATTAAATGCTGAGCAGCACATTTGTTGGCTGTAGTGTAATTCTTCTTTTGTGAAATCTTTCTGAAGCTTTGAAACACCGTCCTCTCTTCTGGACTCTGTAGCCAAATCTCTTCATCACTCCCACTCCCTCCACTCCCACTACGCAGTAACACTGAGCAGCGAGGAGTGTGCAGTTAACTTGCCACTGTGTTAAATGACCCCTAGAAGTCAGTGAAGCTTTCTAACTTTCTGTAAAAAAAAAAGAAAAAAAAATAAGAATGTGCTATATCTCACAGACACTTGAGGCTGCAAAAGTTCAAAGTTGCATGTGCAGAATATTATTATTGAGCTGCAGTAAGTCAGTGATACCAATAATATGCAAGAGAAACAGCACCGCGGTCTGCTGTCCTCCTGTATCCTTATTAGGAGGACTCTAGGCCCTTGAGGGAAGACTAGGAGAGAAAAAGGAGGCAGAGAGGGAGGGAATGCTGAGGAAACCTTTATGTGAGGTTCACTGGCATTTCTTCAAAAGCCTCTGCCCCACTGCTCCAGAGAGTCACAAAGCATCTGTCTCCATCATTCCGTGGCGATGAAACGCAGTTGTCCAATTTTTATGTTGTTTAATCATGACCGGAGGTTTGAGGGGGAGGGGGCACACCAAGATGATGCTTTCTTTTGCTTCTTCTTTTTGGATTGTGCACTTTTAATTGTGTCTCCTCAAAGCACATCCTGTGATCTCTGTGATTCTCCTCTTTCTCCCCTTTTCCTTTTTTATTCTTTGCTATTATTTACTACCTTCACCTCAATGCCTAAATTTTAAATATTTGTAGAAACAATCCTCAAAAATAATAATAATAATAATAAAAAACTGTATGGAGCAACAACAATAAGCGGACAGAAGGAGGGGATTCAAAGGGAAGCATCATGGCGATGGGAAATATTCAGTGGCATAAACACAAACACACACATATTTAGGAAATAGCACAATGGCATAACCACATACCTACACACAAATACACACAGGTACACAGCCGCAGTAGTTTAACACACACACACAGACACACACACACACAAAACATCATAATTATGTGTATTTATATCCATAATTATTACAACTTGTCTGATTCCTCATATTCAGTTGGAAGAAAACTATTAACGCAAACAAACTGATCACATTTAATACCACAGAAACTCTTTTCACTGTGTCAGAAATGTATTGTAAGTAGAGATGCACAGTTGGCGGTAAACCACAGCTGAATTAGATTAATATTTTATATTATATTATTTAATAATAATAATAAATAACACACTTTCGAGTGGAATGGAAGAACACACAAAGGCAGTTTGTAATGCTGATAATTGATGAATGAATTGTGTGGTTTGAACATTTTTCAAAAAACATTGGTGCGACGGATGGCGGGTGGGTGGATGATGTATTTTGTGATGGAATTGCGGAAGATGCATCTGTAATAGTAACGCACAAATGTACCTTCATGCTAAATCAGTTCATTGCCTGTATTCACGTGTCACTGTAGCATGTCTCTATATTCTTGGCCTGATGATTCACAGTTGTACCTCTTAGTCAAGCTGAGTAAATCAAATGAATCACCTCTCGGCACGACTGTTTTAAATTTTCCAACTGCAGTAGATGTCACAGTGTTTTATGATGAAGTACAATCTATGCCCAGCCACTTGTAATCTGTATTATAAAGTATATATTAAAGCCTGCCTTTAATATCTCACGTTCAGACCCAGCAACATACTAAAGAGCTTTTCTAGTCTTTTTTTTTTTTCTTTTTTCTTTTTCCTTCCCCCAGCATGTACTCTCTTCACACACAGAGCTGGTCTGATTCTCTCCACCCAGCATGGCTCCCTCATGGTTCATCTTTCAAGCTCGCCAGCCCTGAAACGCTTCTCATGTTCTCCGGAAAGCAAAGTATATCCTGAGCAAGCTCCCCCTCCCGCTTCAGAGGAAGTCTCCTTATTGTCACTTTAACAAATGTGTTTGATTTCCTTGTTTCTTATGAGGGTTGCACATGCAGCCGTATCATCGTCACTGGCAGCAGGCTGGTGGGGGGTGGGGGTGGTGAGACAATTTTGGTAACAAATTAGCCAAATATGAGAAGCGGGAAGGGGGGGGGGTTGTTTTTGCCAGAGTGAGATCTCGGGAAGCACCGGATATGATCTGGGTTCATATTACAGAACTCCGTGACAGGGCCTCTATCTTCCTGTCTCTGTGGGTGTCAGTGGGCTCCAGTAATGAGATGTTAAAAAGCTAACCTCCGTTCATTACTCTCAACGCTGCCCTCCCATCGTCTTCTCTTTTCTTCTCACACGACAAGCTCAGAGCAGGTTTTAATGAATATTTTAGTGCCCTTTGTTCTCATTCTAATGGCTGCCTGGGATCAATGATTAAGACCATGCTCCCACCTGACAAACTCCACCCAAACTACTTTGCTTTTTATGATTTTTTTTTTGCTCAGAGGCTCCCACCAACTCAGTCCATGAACATTACCACACCCCCAAAATCTCCTCAAGAGGAATACCTTCACTGACTCTGTTAATTAAAATGTGTTTTAGACAGTCTGATCATGAGGGTGGGGTAGGACGATGGTGTCGGTGGCTACTGATGGGCTCTTTTTGAAAACCAGTTTGTTCAGACACCTATTCTGGGGGATCAGCATGAGGAGAGAAAGGGAACAAAAAAAGTTGTTGTCGTTAATCAAATGTGCCCTTGTGGTTTGTCACATTTCATATTTCAGGTGGTGGCTGCCGCCCTGCGCCGAGGCTCCTTGTGTCAGAAATTAATGTCTTCAATAAGTTTTGTCAGTTCAACAATAGTTCCTCAAACTTCAAGACTGATTTCAATCTAAGAAAAGGAATTATGACACACTGGCGGAGCCAGATGGCTGTTAAATGTTACATGCCATCATCTAACAAAATTAACAATGGAAATTGTCAGATGTGAATGCAGCAAATGGAACTCGGCCCATATTCCACTCAGCATGCATCTGAGGGAAAAGAAAATTAAATAAAAATCAGCACTGTCCTCAGCGAAGTCGACTGATATCCACTCATTATGTTCCCGGGTTTGTTTTCTGAAAAGGAAATATGAAAACCAATTGGTTTCAACAGAAGCTGACAGATGTTTGACTTCAGTGTCAATACAATCCCAAATAGCCTTTCATGGTCTAAGCCGCAACTTTTACCAACCCAGTGAATAAACTAATTCAGTAAAAGTTGATGATGCATGCGTGCCTGAACATGGGAATAGGTTTCCTGCATTGTATATTCCAATTCTACATGATTATTCCACTCCAGAAGCTCAAGATGCATGAAGGAGTATCATGCCAATTTGGTGCTTTACCACGCACACGCACATTAGCAGATAAGCTTTGTTTCACATCACCTGCAGCTAAGTCAACAATGTTTTTACAAGCCCGATTTCCTTCTAATTATATCCCTCCCCTGGCCACGCCGCGACCACGCAGCCACAATGTCAGTTCAATGGTGATATTTGACACAAATGCTCCAGCGCCGTTTCTATTCCAGCCAGCGGCTTCTGTTGTTCTCAAGCTGCGACTTTCCCAAAGGCAACAGTTTGCAAATTGTAAATATTTGTGTATCGCTTTTTTTTTTTTTAATATTTTAATGTTCACAGCTCAGACACAGAACACTGCCGGAATCAAATGTTAGGCTACATAATGCATACCGGTGGGTATTAAATGGGGAAACCACTGTGTCACCACTGTGAAGCACAAGAACCTCTCATGCTTTTTTAATGGCTGCTGCATATTTTAAAGAAGCCCGGCTTTTTATCACAGAAAATGCACTTGTCTGGGAAAAAAGGGCTACAACTGAGAAGGCCCTCCATTTATCCTAATTGAGACACTCTAGATCATATTTCCTCATTTAATAACTGGTGTCAGATATGGTTACTGGCGGTAAATATTCCCAGCATAGAGGAGAAGTGATCAATTGAAATTTGAGCGGAGGAAAACGAGTGAGTAATTCATCCAGAGACGCTATGGTTCTGAAAATGTTTTGCTCATCTCATCCTGTTAGTATCCTGGGGTACAGAAGCTCACAGAAGCAGCCATTTTGGTAAAATCCATGCAGTTTACTGAAAAGATCATGGTGGTTTTTTACCACCTGGGTCTTATGTTGATAGTTCATCTGTAGTTCTTATCTGTACATGCACACGGACTTATTTTTGCTGAGGGATGCTGCAGAGTATAAATGTGTGCATGACTGCATGTGGAGTTGCACCCTCTCTAGTGCAAGACTCCACCCAGCCAGAAACACTTTAATCTCACATATCATAGTAATATCAGCCAGCCCAATTTATCAGCATAAGCATGGTCATGCAAAGCTCCTTGTCGGTTTTCTTCCATAGTTAATCAAGTTCAGTTCCAATTTTCAAAGTTTTCTCCCTAACACTGCTAATACATCATCACTAAACAACTACATGGTCCATTCATAATCCAAAATAATAACAGCCATAAATCAATAGCAAACAATACCAAAACTATGGACTAACTTTGATTAATAAATGACCAAAGATGGATTCCACTGTTATTCTCTGCAGTTTTTCATCAATGGCTCGATGTCCAATCTGTCCACAATGCCGTGATGGATGTGTCAGTCTCTTTTCTGTTGTAATTTCCCACCCATAAGCACGTTTTAAGCAAAGTGTGGAGAACGACATCTGGGAGGAGGCAAAACACATGGGCTGCCATAAATATGTAAACCTCTTTCAGAAGTTCCCGTGTCTGTGGATGCAGGCTCCCAAATAAAAAAAAGCCTTCATACTAACTTATGATTGAAAATCATAATAATTAAAATAAAGTGATCTCTTTCTGGTAGGGTTTGCCTTGTCCTCAGGAGGTACGGACAAGAAGTTGATGACGTCATATACAGGAATCACTTGGAAACTTTTTTTTTTTGCTTAAAACCTTTGTCTAAGTTTTCTACTGTCATATAATTAAAAATAAACCATGAGTAACATTTAGTTTTGAGTAGAAAATGGATGTCATAGATTATAGATTTCAGTAATAGATTCAGTATAGTTGCTGGAGATATGGGAATGTGGTGACTTCTGACAATTTAGCTACACTTATTTACCTATGGTTTGTGCAATACGAGTTGATTATGGCAGCATTTCAGGTGCATTTGTTTGTGGTTGAATCTGTAAATAAGGTGCTTTGAGAATCTGTCTGAACTATGGAGTTGTGTTTAACCTGCATAATTATCTGATTGCTCTTTTTTACCAGCTAAGTCTTTGTGTTGGCAACGTTGCTCTGATTTGCTGCAGATAACATTAACATAAGTGTCAGAAATAATGGCCTGAACTATTCAAATATGACCCAAGTTGCCAAAAGTTGGATTTATCCTGTAAAACAGCACTAATCAGTATTTTTATATCAGTTTAATTGCATGAAAGTAGTCACTCACCAGTGACAGAACCACACTAAATTATCCCCCAGCTCTTCTCCAAGAACTTATGCTTGTGTCTATTAACTCATTGATTTGGTTTTACAATGGCAGCCATTTTTCAGTGAAATCTCATTTCCAACAGCAAGTGGCAGCTTCAGTGTCAAAGCTCAGACAAACAGCGAATAGATAACGCTATCTGCTCAGCTGCAAGAGGCAAACACAGTTAGCTGCCTAACATGGTGCAGTGTTTAGCTCTAAAAAGGCTCAGAGGTTGATGCAGACGGGAGAGTGAACGGTGGACTTCCATTTGTCAGGTGGCAGGAAACACAGCTCCAGTTGAATGCTAATATTGTCCCATGTCTGCTCGCTTTACTTTGAGACTGTAAGTTGTCAAACATGTTGGGTTAAAAAAAAAATAAAAATGCCAAAAGGACATCAGGACTAATGCCATAACATGATTGTATGTCTTTGACTTTTCATCGGAGATTGAAGGCCACTGTATTCAGTTTTATTTTTTTTTATCAATGTCATTATCTTTCTTTGAGTGTTGAGGGTCCTCTTCCTCAATGGAGAACCCTTCATTGTAGTCTGGATCACTTTCAACTTGTCCTCTATTTCTCATATAGCCTTACACTCTACCCTCCTTATCCAATATATAATCAAGAGCTTTTTAGGTTTTGCATCTTTTTGCTCAATTTAACAACCAGGGTCGAAAATTATTGAGCAGCCACCAGCCGAACACTGTTAAAATATGAAAGGGGCTGTTAGAGGTCAGACACAAAATAGTGATTTACTGTTGAGTAATTATTGGCTGGCGACTGTGTATATGTATCTGTCCATGGTTGGTAGATGTTGACATTTAAAAAAAAAAAGTTAAATTCCTAGTTAGCCTACAAACGGGGCTAACGATTTCTGTAACCGCTCTATGAGGAACAAGTTACTCCTGTAATAATATCAGTATCCAAAGTGCCGTGCATGTGTAGTGTGTATGTGTGTGCGCATGTGCAGGATCATATTTGCTGTGCTCTTCTTTGCATGAAACTCAATTTAAATATAATATAACACTTTATGATTATAGGTTTTTATGACTATTCTTGTTTTGTGTTATTTTTTTTTTATATTTCTGTTATTCATGAGGGTTTGGCAACGTTTATTATGCATTTCTCATGATTCTCATGATTACTACTGGGTAAATGGGCTTTTAAAAAGAAAGAAAAATAATCAAAATCAATTTTATGATGTTAGGATGTTATTTATATATAAAACACAGGTATGTTTCACACAACCAAACTTGAACCAAACTTGAAAATGGGTCAAATATAACCCAAACACAATGGGAGGGTTAAGATAGTGATTTATTGACGTCATTATGTTGTGGAAGTTAACTGGCATCAAGACAAAGAATGATGGAGTGGATGAAATGAGCGAGTTCAACCAAGAGTCACTCCCTGCAACAGACAAATGAGGACATCAGCTCTCAGACTGAAGATGAGTCATGTAGCAGCAGAACAATCAACTTAATGAAATATGGCGTATTTAATATGAGACTTTGTCTCTTCAATACATACGAGTCATGCATAATCATTACTTTGTATTGATTTTTCCTTAACAATCTGCCAGAAAGTATTGCTTTTCAATCTGCCTCGCATGAAAAAGGCACACACAGACGCTCATTCATGCATCTTTGATATACTCTTCTGGCCTCTGACTCTCTTTATTTCTTACTTTTTCTGACTTCTCCACCTTTGGCACCATGAATTTGGTGACAAACATGTGACATTTGTACAAAGCTACAGGTCAATCAATGCAGTCGATTTATTCACATAGCTTTGTTTTTCTTTCTTTTTTTTTCTCGCTTTTGATTTCGGCGACACAGTAAACTGTGGGTAGCGCTGGTGCCTCACAGCAAGAAGGTCACAGGCTTCAAGACCTTGAACTTGGACCTTTCTGTGTGGAGTTTGCATGTTCTCCCAGTGTTTGTGTGGATTTTCCCCCGGGTTCTCTGGCTTCCTCCCACAGTCCGAAAATATGCTGAAGTTAATTCGAGACTCCAAAATGCTAATAGGTGTGAGTGTGTGAGTGAATGGTGTGTGTGCCCCACGATAGACTGGCAACCTTCTGGGGTCTATCCCTACCTCTCACCTGTAATGTGCTGGGATTGACTCCAGCAGACCCTGTGACATTAATGTGCAGTAAGCAGTCATAGAAAATGAAAATGACTGACTGACTGTTGTTGATTCTCAAATTCCAAAAGAGTGGTTGGGATCAGTAGTAGGGGTATTTGGATGACTGGAATATTTGATCTACAGTAAGCCACCTCTTCATCCATTCATATGTACCTCTCTTATATCATTGCAGCACTTTCTTTCCCTTATTTTGCTCCCTTCCTCCGCCTCTCCCCTCCTTTTCCCATGTCGGGCGACTGAGTTAATCGTGTCTCTAAATAGGACCTCATATCATCTCTCTCTCTTCACACCAGGCAGAAGAACTTTGCCCGAGGCATTGAGCAGCAACTCCCAGATGGGATGGTGGTTGCATCTGTGCCAACAGAGGTTCAGTGCCACGAGGAACTGCTGGACCCTGTGCCCGACCCAGAATACCTCACAGGTAAGAAACCATATTTCATAGTTATACAAGGCTGGTTCACAGCTGCGCTGTAGCACTTCATCACTTGCCTGTCGGACATTTTCTCAAAACCAATCAACTGGAAACCAGAGGAGTGGAATGGTGTTTGAATAGCCTGAGGTTTATACATATAAATTATGATATTTAACTAATTTTCAGTGTTTGGGCACTCTGCCACTTTGAGACCTGACCCCGGGACCCGGTTTGGGCCGGGACCAAATTATACAAGCTCATCACCAGACAAAAATGTCAATAATGGCCAATTCTGTGTAATCCCCAAATTAGCTTCAATGACCTATCTGTGCATTCAGGTAGAGAAATGATGATGTTTTTGGGGCAACGTCGTTGTTACAGTTCAGTAAGTGGGTCAGTGTTAATCCCAGGTCTATGACAGAATGTGACTTCTGTGGTTTCTTGCATAAAAAATGCACCAACCGTCCACCACTCCGACCACCACACCTTTAATTTCTGCCAGGCTTCATATGGCCCATATCACTGTAAGTGGTTACTGGATGTACATCATGATGTTGGGAGTCATCCGATTAGGATGTAATTCCTGAGGATACTGGGTCTAATTCGGCTCAAGTGACTTCTACTGGTGTGTCAATATGCTTCACACCCCAATGGATCCAATTGGACTTATGGAAGCTCTGATTACATAGTGTATTATAATTAGTGATGTACCGATCCAGGTTTTTCTGATCCAATCCGATACCGATCCATGGGCTGAATATATTGGCCGATATCCAGTACCGATCCCATATTACTGTTGAATGAATGGACTTTAGCATGGATGGTAAGGTGGATGAGGGTCTTTTCGGCTAAAATCATATGTAAATCTTCAGCAAACTTTATTTTCCATATCTACTAAAGAGGTAAAATATGCTTTTGCTTCTTTTATTATACTGGGATGAATAATTAAATAAAAAAAATAATGAACAATGTCTTTTTGGAACAGTACCAACAATTCCGCTGTCTGGTGGCTCCATGTTACTGTTTGCTTGAATGCTGTGCTGCTCTGCGTGATGACGTAACCAGCTTGCAAACATAGAATCAAAGTAACTAGATGCGTGACTGGATCAGAACACTGGATAACACTGGTATCAGAGCCTATCTCTAATTATAATCATCAAATCAAGAGAGCATTTTATTTAAGCAAGAGTTCTCATCAATTGGTGGAACATCATCCTGCTGCCAGTGTTGGATTTCACTCTATTTTGGGTCTTCATCGGTTATAATTATCTTCGGGTAACCCTCAGATCAAGTCTCTTTTTCTCAAATATGTAATTTTGCATCCGATGTTCAGGTTGGTTTTCCATTGATCTGTTTGGGTAGAAGCCTTCAGACATTTGCCCGAGAGGCATTTCATCAGGCTCCGGAGGTTTTCTTGCTCGTTATTTTAAAAGATCCACACGTCAGAGAGAGGTTAATTTCTACAACTTGCATTATTCTTCGTTACCAAGCAACATTAAGGAGGTCAGACTCCTCAGCTCACCGTCCACATCAATAATGAACGTGAAGGGAATAATAGGTAGAACATTAGTGAAATAATGATGTACTGTACTACCACTGTCAGGACTCATTAGTCGGTAGCATCAGAAGCCGGCTTGCTATTCTCTTCATTACAAGTGCAGCACATGCCAGTAATGTTTGAACAGCATACAGCTGCCCAGAGTAAAACAGCTGCCATTAACACAAAAACAGGGAGGGAAAAAAACGAAGGAGAAGAAAAAAAATCTGGCTTGCAATAAATCAAGCGATTCCAGAAAGCCAAAGATTTGTATCCGTCCATCTGGATGCCTCATTATCTTCTGACCGCACCCTTTTTGTTTGCTTAGTTTTACTCGCTAAGTGTTTCTGAGATTACTCAGAGCAACCATATGACACGGGTGTACAACTAGCCAGCAGAAGAAGAAAACAATCCGTTTGGCAGGAATGTTGTCCGATATGATAGAGGTGTAGGATAATATTTCTACTCTCACCTTCCACTCAGGCGTTTAAGTTGTAGAACATGTAGCAACATTATAAGGTGAAGACGTATGTATATGGAAGAGTGTCCTCCTCTTCTCTGCCTGCATAACTAATAACTTTTTCCTTGTGTCTAGAGGGCAGCTGAGGGCTGCTGCAGTGGAGAGTACAAAATGAATCATTGTATTTTAGCCCATTACCTGGAAATGTTTCACTGAGGCAGCCTGCTGGCTAAGCTTAGTCCCAGCACCTGTGCAACTGCTCCTGAATAGCCATGGAGTGTAGAAAGCAGCAGATTGCAGGATGGGTTTATCACCTGTTGTTGATATAACAGTAGATATACAAAGCCAGTCATGGCAGCAATTCAGAACCAATCCAGGCAAGCTAATGGACAGTCAAATGACGTCGGCGATGCTGGCTCCAATCGCCGTTTATTGGAAACTTCGGAGGATATTAAAACTGTAATCTAAATGGATCTTCCGCTGTCATATTACTGAACCCCTGTTCCCCCTTTTCCCTCCCCCCCCACACACTTCAGCCTCCACAACTCCAACCTTTTTATCCCTACATCGCTTCTGGGCTCACAGTGCACACGGCCCAGAACAGAGTGCCACACAGCAGCACTCTACCTCTCGTGCTTCTCTGTCGGGCCTGTGCTGCAGCAGCCATGGGCTCTTTTTTTGAAGAGTAATATCATGAATAGAGATATCATTTCAAAGCATCCAGCAGGGCTCCAAAGAAGCACCGTGTACTCTGAGACACAGCAGTGCAGTTTTCCAACCAGAGTGAGCTGATGACTAATGCTAGCTGGAAGGTGCATGGAAAGTACATGACGATCTGACGAAAGATGTGAAAAATATTTGCTACCCGCCTTTCCTCTGCCTTCTATGAAATGACGATGACTATGTGATTTTGGAATGAGATTTCCCTTTCATCTGTCAAAAACTGAGACATCAGGTTTTTTTTGAATGAACAGGGCCCAATTGCACACCACACAAGCCATTTAGAAATAGTGGAACATCATCCTA
Organism: Lepturacanthus savala; assembly: GCA_030544235.1. NCBI lineage: Eukaryota > Metazoa > Chordata > Actinopteri > Scombriformes > Trichiuridae > Lepturacanthus > Lepturacanthus savala. The sequence continues at coordinate 17,378,648 of CM060461.1, forward strand.
CTGCCAGTGTGAGTTGTGGGTGTGGGAGTTAATAGTACAGTGTCCCCCTCCGGATCCATGTAGCCACCCCCTGTTTCTACTTGGCTTCTGTTGCTTCTACTGTTCCCAGGTCTCTGAAGTGTGCAACTAACCTGACAGTGCTAGGCCAATCACAACAGAATGGGAGTTTTGGTAGTGAAGGAATGCAGGGAGAATAGGGACTTTTAGACTGTGTGAGTGTAGTCTAACTAGGTGTGATCTAAATAGGTGCTTTTGGACCATAAAAGCACCTAGTTTTTAAACGGACCATAAAAATAAAATATTACACTGGGGAAATGGTAAATTAGTGCCCCTTTAAGCTAACATTTAGTTCTCAAAAACTACAGCTCCAATGCCAGCAAGGCAGTGCTCATATAAACATTTGCATAATGTCTTCTCTCATTTATAAGATCTACCATCCACCCCGCTAATGTTATCTTTCTAACTTTTTAGCTGCAATGTCTGCTGCCTGTCTTTTAATCATTAGAGGTTTTCTCTGTGTGAAAGAAATGTAGTCTTTAAAAGAATATTTGGAAATAATGTTGTGAAATACCATTACATGGTACCTATCAAGAGTTACATGCGGCCTGATGAGATCTTTTCTTTTTTTCTCATTCACTAAACTACATAACTGAGTGATTTTATGGATCAGTAATATTAGACTTTCATATTAATATATATTTTATTATATCCTGTGTCTTCATTTTAGATTTGAGTGAATATGTTGGTTCTAAAGATCTCTGCTTTGTACAATGATGGATGGTAACACGTGCCACCAGTGATACGAAATGAAACAAGCTTAATTTGTAGCATTGGAAAAAACTTTATCTACTATTTAATCTTAATATAGCTCTATTGAAGGTTTAGGTTGGAGCGATGGTGGTGAACATAAAACTTTTAATCATTATGGTTATCACAAGTCTGCCATACTAATCACGCGGTTGAAAGAATTTGCAAGAAGTTGCTGCAATATCAGTAATTTAACTCCAATGTATCAAAGGCAGCCAAATACAGTATATATTGTCAATATATAATGACAACAGCTTCATAATTCAGTGAAGGATGGTGCGAGTAAAGAAAGCCCTACTCTCAAACATGTTTTATATTTAAGATGCTTCTCAATAAACTGACACACTGTTCCACACATTCCACATAATGCAAGTATCATATAAATGCTGCATGAAAGGTTGCAAGTATTGATTCAAGTCCTTAAATTCACCCAGTTGACTTCAGGCACAACAACTTTTGTATAGGGGATAAAATAAAATGTCTGCAATCTTTCAAAATACATTCATAATCTTCCTGTTGTTAGGGTAAGTGTCCTTCAGTGTCGGTAAGGTGTAATATAGTAGAAATTGAGATCTGAATTGTTTTTAATAAGGCCTAGGTGCTCATTCTACAGAGAAATTCCAGTCACACTGCCAGAGCCCTGGAACACACTCTTTATGGAAGGCAGCCATCATTAATGTTCTATTCCAATTCCATTAATCCCATCTGTGTTTTACCTGCTTTGATGAATGACTGTTGTGAAAATTGTCCATGATAATTAACAAAGGGTTTATTAATTTCACATTCCCTAAATCTGAGTCACATAGACATCTTCCCAGATTAGTCATTTCTCCTAAAATGTCTCACAAATCATCTGCATTGGCAGAGAGATAAAAAATAAAGTGATCACAAGTCAGTCCTCACCAACATCAACTGAAAAGACATTTCCAACAATCTATTGGTATTTACAAAAAAGTATAGCCATTACAATGAATGCATTGTCTAAGTACTTTCATTGTATTGTATTTTTTTTTAAATCCTGTTCATGCATTTAACTGCATAGCATTCAATAACACTACTTCATTTCAACTTTTTAGCAAAAGACCACCTGAGGTTTTTGTCTCTTTATGGAGTATCATAACAGCAGAACTTTTTTCAGTTCCAGTACCTTTACTGGGAATATACAAGTTTTTTGTCCCAAAACAGTTCAGGCCAGAAAGTTTTTGAAAGCCAAAAGCTCACCAGCTGGCGGTGTAATCATTGAGTCATTGGTACTGATCAGCAGTCTTGTCACCCCCCCCTACGTGGATATATTATGGTCATTATGTTCTACGGGGCAGTAACAATCTTACTTATTGGCCCTTTCAAACAGATGGCCCGTCATACGCTCATTGAATTTGTTCTTATAAACATTTGCTACCTCTCCGCTGTATGACAGCGAGCTCAGCAACGGCACAGAAAAAAAAATGTGTTTCAGTTTAGAAATCTTGGCTAAGAAAGTGGTGACACCATCCATGAGAAGTCACCTGGGGCATCACCTCACCTTACTGCACCTGTTCTCTTGGCCTTCATGTTTCCACTGAATGCACAAACACAACGGTCCAATGCGGCGCTTTCCAGCCCCAGCTAGATGGCTCAATGCCACTTCCACTAGTCTGCTGGCAGGCTGTCCACATTATTGCTGCACCTGCAGTTAATTACAAAGCTCAGGTAATTGTCCGCAGAGGCGGATAGATCATTAGGCAAGGTAAGCAACTGCCTATGGGCCCCCCAACTAAAAGGGACCCCAAACAGCTGTAGATATATTTAGATATGAACCATAACATATGGTTTTAGTAGTCTTACTCATTAAACCTCAGATTACATCCAAAAGTGCCCCAAAACACTTTCAAGAAATCAGTGTCAAGCAATGACCACACAACAAAACACAACAAACAGTGAAACCATTACTATACCATCTCATTATCATGAGATTACGCAAGATGCTGATCTTGCAATTCTATCAGTATCCCAAGGTTGCCCAATGCCTTATCCTCTATATTTTGCAGAACCTGACTAGCGGTGGCTAGTCTTGAGTCTCGCTAGACTAGATATGGATTTCACATCGAAACAAGTAGTCTCAGAGGAAAATAAAGACTATAATAGCGCCGGAGCAGACTTCTTTGCTTTCATCGCTACACTCTGGACGGAATGCTTAATATGTGGCAAGAAATTTTGCAAATGACAAAAGTGTAATATTAAAAGGCATTTCCAGAATGCTACACAGCTGGGGATGAGAGAGGGAGTGGTTTTGGAACTCCTGAAGAAAGCATAGTAGTCCAAATGTGCTCATTATGAAACTCATATGTTTTGTGGCTCCAGACAGATTTTTTTTTTTCTGGGCTAAAAATTGCTCTTTTCATAAAGGTTGCAGACGCCCAAAAATACCCTCATGAAAACAGACAAAGGGCAGGATGATAATAGCAGAAAAGTGCTTTCAGGACAGAGAGAGCAAGGCAGCAGCCACCTCATTGATGGAAGAAGTATCAGATTGTTAAAGTTCTGAAATGTCATATAATATTACTTTTTCTTTATTTCCTAATTTCTCATAACACTGCATGTCACTTGGCACTGCATGTCAAGCATGTCCCTTATACAGTATTGCCTAGCTAGGGAGATTCAAAACAAGCAATCACAATTGAGGTTTAGTTAAATGGAATACCCTATGGTGAAAAGTAGTCAAATACATTTACTCAAGTGTCATTCTTACGGTTATGATGTGCATATTCTTTTCTTAAATATTTACATTTTAGGCAACTGTATACTTTACTCCATTTCTATGTGAATGATTCAGTTTTCTCTATTTTCGGGTGGTGGTTGGCACTGTATTTTTAATTTTACTATATTTATCTAACAGCTTGTTATTGGTAAATTTATAGATTAAGACAATGTACAAAATATACAACAAACAGTAAAAAATATGATGTATTATAATAGATTAAACTACTCAGCATGTTATAAATCAGCCAAAAAGTACCAGACGTTAAGTAAATCTAAATCCATTGTGCTAATAATACTTCTTCATTTTTACCTAGGTACATTTTTGAATGCAGGCATGACTTACTTGTAGGAAGTATTTAATTGATGTGAGTTGATATAGTTTATATGAGCCAATACCCAAATTCTCAAAAAGAAAACGGGTGAAAATAAAGCAAGAAGGTGGCCACATGGCTGAGTTTGTCTAAAGCCTCCAAATGACTCAATCCATCCCTGGGGTAGATGGATATGTGGAGGCAAGAGGAACGTCTGCTGAACCACGATGAGCACATGCCAACTCTCTGTTCCATGCTGATTTTTCCAGGTTTGGTTGCTGTGGTCAGTGTATTTGTCACAATGTCAGCACTCCTTGTTCCAGCCCTTGCCGGCCCTTGCTGGCCCTCACCGGGGTGAAATCATTCATATTCCTATTCATCTCCGGGCTTGGAAGCCATTCATCATGAGGCCAGAGACCTCCATCAATTATTACGATGGGAGAAAGAGTGGGGAAAGGGAGGCTTTTGAAAGGCAAATACATCTTGATTTAATTGGAAAGGAAGTATGCTCAATGCTGCTAAGCAGATTTCCCCTAAGATGGAGCTCCGGAGATAACTGAACAGAACAGAGGGGTAAGACAAAGAAAAATGAAGGAGAAAAAGGGACAATAGAGAGTAAGAATGATGGAAAGAAAGACAATGAAATTTAGAGGATGAAAGGCAGGAAGCGAGGAACAAAAACCTTTTAAAGATGACCCAAAAGTCAATGAGGGACAGCCATTTTTCTCTGCAGTCTCCAGGCAGGGAGGTGAGCGGAGCGGGGGATGGTAGAATCCATTGCTGGAGGTGAAAAGGGCAGAGGGAGGCATGACCTGTTTCCCACCTCCGCTGGCAATGGCACCTGTGCTGTCTGCAACACCCACACATCACATCTGTATCTTTGAATGGGTGCATGTGCATCTGCATGGCTACAGTATATGCCCAGACAGAGGTAATGCAAAAGTGAATACCAAGGGAAAATAGCTGCCCCTGTCGGTCACTGTGGCTCTTCAGTTGATCACCTTTCAGTTGTCCTCAAAGCCAAGGATTTCTGCTGACCATTCTGGAGAAATGGCTGACACAAGAGATTAAGTGTTCATTGTAAAGTTTCAAAAATATATATGTTTTATACTTTTTAGTAAAGTGTCAGATCACTTACTGTGCAAAAGAGAGAAATGCTGAGTCCCAGAGTGTCAGGGACTCAGGTTCTTAGGTTATTAATTACCTTGTGGTTATTAGCCAACTGGTATTAAAATGGACCACAATGTGTATATGTCCTAAGGTGGCTCCAGCATCCTTACTCAATCTGGAGTCTTGGACTGTGTCATCATAGAGTTTTAATGTCTTTACTTTTTCAGCATATATTATTCTTATATGCTGCATGTCCGTTAACATAAATGTGTGTTAAATCAAATGATTACAGGCCTACCCCTTTGGTTTATTGTGGAATGTGTACGTATTGGGACACTCAGTAGGGGCCTACAGCTAATTAGTGCCCCTGTACCTCTGCACCTATAGCATTATAAACAGACCAGTATCCCTACCATTATTCATATTAGACAATGATCAAGTGTATTAAATTGTTCAATATTGGCATCCCTTGTATAACAAAATAGAACCAACCCTACAATGATGGTGGATAACTATCACATACGCATTTGCTCTATTAAACATATTTCAAAGTAGTTTTAAACCATGTTAGTCTTACACCACAATATATACCGTAAATTCCAGACTATAAGATAGTACTTTTTCGCTACACTTAAAACACTGCGGCTTATACTACGCAGCTTATTCAAAACATCAACCATCACCAACAGGTTTAGAAAGGCTGGGCTGCTGCGCGATGAAGAAGATGGCGTGCACTCAAGTGACATCGAAAGTGAGGAGACTATAAATAAAAGAGATAAAAGAAAACTCCACAACGGAAGTGAATTACCGGGGACTATTATTGGCGCTGCACCTGTAGTGGCATCTGTGTTTTGTGGTCATTTTTATTGGCAAGTTAACACATATTTTTCTGGGTAAATATCTGAACAATGCTTAAGAAGAACAACACATTGATTTATTTTTTTAAATCTAAGAAATGGCCATGAATTTTAAGGATTTTTTTTCTTTGTGGCTTTTAATCAGGTGCGGCCTGTAGTCTGGAATTTACGGTGTATATATATATATATATATATATATATTGTATTTGTTCAGCATTATAACAATTGTATAAGCATAATGCACTTACTCCAAAAGCCTGTGGACCCCCAATGCAAAAGCACCTAATATTTGATTAAAACACAGGGGAAAATCCAGGTCCTTGAAATAAAAGGAAAGCAGGCTCTTGTTTTTTTTATTGACAAGATTTGTTTTCCTGCCCTGCTGCTGATTATTTCCCCGGGGTGTCTTGCCACTGGCGCGTCTCTTCTCCCTCCAGCCTTGGGTATGTATTTGCAGCGTGTATCTATGAGAACACCAAGGCAAGGCTCCTAAAACTTTCATGATTTTCTTTCATGCCTCCCCGTGAAATGTGAAATCTCGCCAGGAAAGTTTGTAAAACCTAATCTCTGATCATCTTTCACACTGTGTTTCAGAGTATGAATATATATTGGCCCCGGCTGAAATGTATGAAATCACTGTTGGATGAACTTCAAACTTTTTCTATTAGAATTTGACTTGACATTTATGCTGAAAGGTTAAGACACAAAGTTAAATGCCAATTGTTCCAAACACATCTCGAGCCATTAATAATACATGGTTATTGGTCCAGATTGCAGTTTAGGGTAATGACTATCATTGCAATCAGTGCATTTTAATATGTAGACCCTTGATTAGAATTGAATTGGCCACACAGTCCTCTGGAAGTGAGCCTCTTTATTTATTGTTCTTTTCTTTGCCATTGCTGGCCAAGTTGTCTTCATCAAGGTCATTGCTTGCATTACTGTATTCCTCTCATCTCATTGTATTCAACCTGGACCCTCGGGTTCTGCCCACTGCCTCTGTGCACACTCCCTATGCTGCGAGCCTTTAGATATGTCAGCACAGAGATGGCACATAATCTATATTTTATAAGGCCTTGATATAATTGGTGGCAGTGAGGGAAGGTCATGCCTTCAGGGGCCCTCGTGTTTCCCCCAATGATTTTCGAGACAAAATCCTCAAACAACAGCCCTCTGGTCAAGTAGCACGGATTGGACACAAATCAGTGGGTACGGTGTCACTGATTTAAGGGGAATGGAGAAGCACAGTGTGCCAGGCCACAGCAATTATTCAGCATGTATTTACTTTGAGAAGCATGCGGAGGCTATGATTTATTCAGCACTGGAGTGAATTCTATGACAGTGTGACAACAGCTACAGCTTGTAGGGATGATTTGGTGCCAGAATTATAAAAACAACATTCACATTGTCTTTTTTTTCATGTTAGATTAGTTATTGCATAAGAAACATTTTGATACACAGAAGGCCACCGAATGATATTGACAGCCCTTTTTTTTTCCATTTATCTGTTGGAATTATTGGAGGGCAGCAGCAATATTTGATTTGTTTTGCATAGCGTAGGAAACCTTCTAACAGCAAAATACTGTTGCTACCATTTTGCATTGTTCCTTCTGTTCCCTTAATTGTGTAACAGCTTTAAGGAGATATATTGACACAGATCAAAAGGGAAATACATGACCAACGCCGTAGGCTATAATCAAATTGGAGAATTCAAAACAAAAAGAAGCAGATAATATTCTATAACTGCAGGATTACATTAAATAACCCTGATTTATTCTTTTCTTCCTCTTTTCATGTCGTATTCATCCTTGACGGTGCCGGGGGTTATTTAGCAGCTAGTATTATTATCAAAGGCTCACATGTTGAGGCTTTCCCATTAGCCCGTTAGATAACTACAAACATAGTCCTAAACTGTGGTTTGTCTGGTTAGCTCGGTATTAGCGTAGCATGTCATTGGTGAGTAGAGAGGGGCCTCCCTGCTCCTCTGCTGGTTGGCCTTGGTCAGCCCGGCCTTTGGTCTGGAGCTTGCAGAGCTCCGTTTGTAGGCTGCTTGCGGACAGGTGATACATCTCACCTCCGGCTATCCGCCTCTAGCCTTCGACTAAACAAACAATTCAGAACATGACACCCACTCCCAACCACTCTCAGCCAATTACTGAGCTGAACGCCTTAATTGACAGTACCTAACAGATATAACCACATTAATAATATATTACACTTAAATCATATTATATCCCATGATCTTTGTAAATAAGACATTTCTTTGCATAATTGCACCAATAGGCTTATGCCGCAATATTCAATCTTAGGCTCAAACTAATTAACTTTTTATTGTTACATATTAATTAAACTAGATTATATTCATAGGCTGTATCATAGAATCATCAACCTTCATAAATTGAAGTAGTTTGTCAGGCGCAGTTTCACTGGAATCATACAAGCAGATGGTACTAATTGAGCTAGAGAATCATTGACATACATGTGCCCTTTAAAGCAGTAAAAATATGTTGCATATGTTGCAGCCATGTGACAATTAAATGTGTTAATCCCTTTTTATTCTATGTAATGAAATGTTAATAAAATTATCATGCTCTCAACTCACTCCCTTAGAGTTGAGAGCATGATAGGAAGTGTTAATGTTTTGCTACAACTCAAATGTGTATATAATGCATGTGTATATAATACATCTATCTATCTATCTATCTATCTATCTAAAGTCCAAATTACTTTAAAAGAATATCAATCTGAATTAAATTCTTGGCCTCTTGCTCCTTTACATTTCTTTTTAACGTTCAGTGCAGTGAGAAGCAGATTTAATTGCTAAATGCTTTTATTTTTCTTTGTAGAAAATAGCAAACTGCTGAGATGCGGCTAACTGGATCACTAGTGTTTGGGCTAAAGGTAAAATTTAGGATGCTCACATCTGTGATTTTAGAAGATAAAGAGAGAGGCCTGTCCCTCTTTCCTTCGGGGAACAATCAAATTATTCCACACAAATTGAAATATATAAACTGTCTTCTTTCTCAGTTCAGGCAGACATTTAGGTGCTTGTTGCATAATTGGTTGTAGCAGCAAAGAAATAAGATTTGCATTCCTCCCTAAGAATGATCAGTATACTAGTGGGTGTGAGTAAATTATTTAGAAAAAATTTAATTATTATAATGATTAAATTATTTGTAAAAAAAGAAAAGAACGAATGAACAGTTGTACTAGCTGTATTTATTCAGCACAGATGGATAAAGGGGATAAACGATGAAATACCTTTGTAATCCTCAACAGAACAAGTGTCTTTACCAATAGCCTCTGGTCTGAGTTTTCCATCTTCAGAGGTTAGTGAAGGGCATCTTCACCCCATCATTTCACCAGCTTTGTCATCAAGTCCCCTCTCTGTCTCCTCTCTCTGCCCCTGAGAGAAAAAAAAGCAGTTAATGCTGACATGGTAGCTCCTATATATTTTTCTTTTTTTTTTTTTTCCATTGTGTGATTGTGCCTCGCATTGCATGTAGCCGAACGTGTGCGCACACACGTTTCATTTCGCACACATGCTAAATCACCACAAAACATCGTGGCGATCACACGTCCGCATGTCCTGTGCTTTGACCCGTTGATGTTACTGCACTTTAGCCGCACCTCCCCGCCAAGAGGGTTGCAACCACGTTACACTTCCTGTCACTTTCTGTACTGGCTTTCTGCTTTGTCAGTCTCAAGAGGTCTCCTTTTCTAAGTGCTTCTCTGTCTGCCTGTCTCTCCCACTTCAGTGTATGTCTCTGTCAGTACTTTTCATGTGTCAATATTGCTGTTCAGCATCATGACAGGGGCCCTTTCAACCAACAACTTGAAGCAGTGAAGACTAAAAGCCACTTTCGTCATGGCCATGTTTCTACAAAAAAAAAAAAAAAAAAAAGATAGCTTAATACATGACCAAATGTTTCTATTAGTCTGACATTTTGGTCAAGATAAGGGTCATGTTGCTTCCTTTACTATTGAAAAAAATTTAAATGTTCTATCACTGTTGACTTTTGTCAATATTTAACCAGGCTAACAATTTCTCCAAAGTGCTTTTCTTAGACAGAACCATTAAAAAAATATGCTTTAGCTGATATTATGGGAAATGAATGAAGTATGTAGTCTTTAAACATGTTGTACCTATATTTAACATGGATAAAAGTATTTCATAACATTTTAATGTAAAAATTTCAGTTCAAACTCATTCTACCTTGAGCAGCTACAATAATAAAATGCTGTGTTGAGTAATCATGATTAGTAGTAATATATATATATATAATATAGTATATATATATATATATATATATATATATATATATATATATATATATATATATATATATATAGTAATAAAATACTTAAAGTACTGTTACATGTGTTTAATATATCACACTCCAATTTTTCTGCACAATAAGTACTTTTACTTCAATTGAACTTGTATATGTATTTTGGATTTTAATTGCACAATTTTACTTGTACATTATGACATTGACATTTTAATTTTTATTTCTTTATTATTTGCTTTGTTTTCCTGTTGACACTGAAAAAGCCAAGGTAAGTTTATTTGTTTAGCACATTTCAACAATAAGGTAATTCAGAGTGCTTTACATAAAACATTAAAAGCATCAAGATACAATTTAAAAACAGGAAAATAATTAAGAAATGACACACAGGAGCAAATAGAAAACTCTTCAGCTCTGACTTAAAATACAGTGAGAGTTGCGGCAGACCCGCAGTTCTCTGGAAGTTTGTTCCAGATCTGTGGTGCAAACTGAACACTGCTTCTCCATGTTTAGTTCTGACTCTAGGAACAGAGAGCAGATCCTTCTCAGACCATTTAAGAGGATGGTTCATAACGGATCAGCAGATCAGAGATATACTTAGGGCAGAGACCATTCAGTGCTTTATAAACCAGTAAAAGTATTTTAATGTTAATTCTTTGGCAGAGTGGGAGCCAGTGCAAGAACCTTAGAACTGGACTGATATGATCTACTTTTTTAGTCTTAGTGAGGACTCTAGTGACAGCATTGAATTAGCTGCAGCTGTCTGATTGTCTTTTAAGAGAGGCCTGTATAGACCCTGTTACAGTAGTCAAGTCTACTGAAAATAAAACCATGGGCAAGCTTTTCCAAGTCTTGCTGAGGCATAATGCCTTTAATAATTGATATATTCTTCAGGTGGAAGTATGCTGACTTTGTGATGCTTTTAATGGGGCTGTTGGAATTCAAGTCTGAGTCCATAACTACTCCCAGATTTCTGGCTTGGTTTGTGGGATTTAATATCAGTGATTGAAACTGAGCGCTGACTTTTAATTGTTCCTCTTTGGCTCCCAAAACAATTGCCTCAGTTTTATTTTTGTTTAATTAATTAATTTGTTTGTTTAATTTGAGAAAGTTCTGGCCCATCCAGATTTGCTAATTGCATTTACTCTGTGTTTGCATAGGATTATAATCTCCTCGTGATATGATGATGTAAATTTGTGTGTCATCTGCATAATTATGGTAATTCATTTAGTTTTCTTCCATATCCAATATTAGCTAATGGGAGCATGTAAATGTTGAATAGTAGAGGTCCCAGAATTGAAACTTGTGTTGTGAATTGAACCCCACAGGTAATGTCTGTATGTTCAAATGTGTAGCTACTTATAGACACAAAGTAGTCTCTGTCCTTTAGGACAGTAGGATCCAGTTCTCCAATTGGTCTAAAATTAAATGTTGTGGTGAGGTGAACAAAACATTTAACAAATAATGCAATAATAAAATAATTAATTTTATTTAATTAATTTAAAATAATTTAATGATATATATTAACATGTGAGAGCAGGGCACCTGCCATCCGAAACAAAGCATAAGGTATGGCTAATGATTAATAGTCTAGCCCTAATGATTTCTAGTGGAACAGAGAGTGGCTTGCTGTGTGAACAAAGCTGTAATGGCTGTATTACATTTTGTTTCTACTAATTTGAAATGCAGATACAGTAAATGTTCCTGACTGTATTCTTGATCTGCTGGAAGGGTTACTGCAATAGAAACAGGCAATTATTTTCTTCTGACCTGTTGTTTTCTGATCTCAGACTTGCTGATTGTTCTATTAATGCTGCATTTTTAAGCTTTCAGTGTTACATTAATTGTAAAATGGTGATTTCACAACTGTGTGTTCGTTGTACATGTACAAGATACCCTTCATAAAAACATAATTGAATGTTCTAATACTTACTTCAACAGTCTGAATTTAGGCTCTCAAATATAACAATTGATGCTCAATTAAAATTGAATTTCGAATGCAGACACTCAACAGTAATCACGTTTAAAAAGAGTTTTAATTTATTCCTCAACGCTCATTAATTGCGTGGAATTGCTCCAGCCATTTCCTGTGTTAAACGTCAGTTAATTAGCTGACAACATTGGATGGGATAATTAATACAGCTGGGAGTCACAGCATGTTACCAGAGGGGGGTGGGAGGGACTCGGGCTGGGGGTTCCCGGCGACACAGACCTGCCTGCCTCGTAGCCACCTGTCAACGTGAGCAGGTGGCTTGGTTAAGACCTAATGAGACTCAAGGTTTGAGTCAGAATGTTCCTATTCAGACCCTGTTTTTAATAAAAAAATAAATAAATAAAAAAAAGATGAGCTGCAGTACCACAGCAGGACAATGCCGGTTGGATAAATGACCTCTGAGATCAACTGTGGCCCAAACCTCTCTATCAAAGGTTATAAAGGGTGGGTTGTTTGTTTTTAGAGGTCGGTGAAGGGCATCTAGAGCCCATCACTTACACCAGTTTGGTCTTCATCCACACCGCATTGCACCCACCTCTACATGTAAACTGTAGAACTTGTAGTTCCTTTTATACTCGTGTCAACCTTTACACAAGCACAGTGGTTCAGCGCCTAAAGCTAAGTGGAGACACACACACACACCCTCAGGTGACACAATTTACATCATTGGACCCTCTGGCACTTGTGGACATGGAAAATATAACACTAGCTTCACTGTGTTAAGACCAAATGTAAAGTGATAGTTTTGAGCAGGGCAATTCTATGCAAAGTAAAACCTTAGTAAATGCAAAGATGTAAATAGACACTGCACCAGGTGGCATAGAGACAACAATATAATCAGATACAATACAATCAGATAATAGGATTTTTTAGGATTCCCTACATGAGCTAAAGTAGAAGATACTTCTCTTGTACAAATTCCCGTTGCAATTCATTGGGGCCATAGAATTCAGCAACATAGCTATAATTTGACACTTTTAGACCATTTATTTTGAAGTGTTACTTTTCATCCCTGCTTACAATTATAACAGATTTTGTCTCATAAAATGCATCAGTGGTTTTGGCTCCAGTGTGTTTGGCTGGGTTTTAGTTCTGGGTCTACAATCGGGATTCATTTCTTTTCTTTAGTCTTCAGTTACCAGTCAGCTGTCTTTATTTTTAGATTTTAATTAGGCTCAGAAAGGGGTGTAAATGAAAGCAGATATGGCATCAGTTGTCTATTTAACACAAGCATCAGGACATACTTTATTTATAGTAAGGGAAAGACTAGTGTGGGCAATGCTTAAAATCAGTAGAATAGGGCTTTTGAGGCAGGCAGAGTGTCATTGATTCATAGTTCAACCCAGAGTCCCTCTCTCCCCAAGTCCCTCATAATTAGAAGTCGAAGCATATGGCCTTGTGACCAACGCAAGCTCAGAGGTATCTGCTGAACTTTTTTGGCATGTTACTTTGAATCACTGGCAACGGCGGTCCCCCCATGCCTTCTCTCTCGCTGCAGCAGAACTGAAAGTGTGTCACCTTGAGTTGTCACGAGCCACATCTGCCAGCCTCATTACCAAGTCTTGCAGGCTTATTGATAATGTGTTTGTCAGCGCAGTTTGTTGGATGTTAGATATATTTGTCAGAACATGGCTTCATGGTCAAAAACCACACCTGCAGTACTCCAATGCCACAGTAGTAGCTTACATTTCTCGCATTGGACTTCAAGTCAAGGCTGGTGATTTCCTTTCAGACCCACTGTTTTTAGCTTTGATTGTATTTTGAATCTGATTATTAAACTTACATTAACTAGTTTGGATGGTTGATGTTCCATGGGATAATGTATATACTCATGATGATGTTGTAGAATGTGTAACTACAGTTTAATGCATATAAACACTTGTTAGTGCACCAACTCCATAGGTCTTGATTTTTAATGATGAGAGGAAACATTCAAATTTAAATTCAATATCTGATATTTAGAGGCATCAGTACTTTTTAAAAACTCATGTCTTCATATTTTGCAAAGGACACACCCAGATTCCAGGGTTTATTAACAGCTAAACCATTTTAAAAGGTATATCACACTAATATAAAATTATTCCACAAAAATAACCAATAAGAGCAGTAGATGGTGGAAATGATTTTACACTATTGTGAAAAAGTGAATTGCAGTGTATTTTCAACCCAATATCCCTAAAATGCACTAAGGGTCCCGAGGGAGATTTAATTGTATCTAAATGTTGTTAACTATCTTTAAATAACTCTATGCAACATCCAGCCTGACCACAGAGCTGTGTTGAGTCTATTTTGAAATCTTTGACATCAAAATTCTGCTCACTGGAGGAGACATATCGAGGCCATGGTGGAGAAGTGAAGTGGTCTTAGTTGGCTGGAGCAGGTAGGTTCTTAGATTTTTGAGATTGTTATTTGCCAGGCAGCTGCAGAAGGTTGCTATCCTTCTAACAAATGCTCCTCATACTGTGAAGGAAATATGGACATCATTGCAAATATGAGTGATTCAGCAGCTGCTCGTGAAAAGGTCAGTTCATTTTTGCTGCAAAACATTAGCTGCAATTATCAAGCTATTGACCTAGATCTCTAGATACAGGAATGAATTCTAATTACCTTAAAATTGGTACTTTCTGTGTTTAAATCTGAAGACTGACATTCCTTATTTCTGGCCTTCCATGTTTCTAAATGATTTTGGAAGTATTGGTTTGCAATAGAATGAAAAAAACATCTGCAGGAGTGGAAAATTATGTATGGAAATATATGTGGATTTAGAAAAACAAATATTTTAGAGAAATGGCTATGTGCTTCATCAGATCAATACGATTCACACTTTGAATAACTATGAATGTGTTTTAAGAATATTTCTAGACTTATCTAAAGCTTTTGACATTGCTGATCATGCGTTCATGGCATCACATAATGCCATTTTGTCATGACGGGTAGTTCATCAGAAGTCTATTAACTCTTTATTATAGCTTAAATTATCTATACCTCATATATTGCAATATTAGTTGGGGAGCTACATATGCCTTTATTTTCTTTTATTAAAAAATGATGTTCTGCCGAATGGCCACATTTAGCAGTAGGGCTAGGGATGCCCCTATGTTCTGTATTGGGCTTAGTTCCCTATTAGATAAAAGCAGACTCAGCTATGAAACTGTTGTATTCAAACTGAATTTTAATCTACTTCTCCAAAAACTGTCAGTGGGCTTAGGACCTGTCTGACTGACTAAACTTCACATTCCAAAACTGATCATATTTGACTCTAATTGGATTTTGCCTCTCTTTCTCTCTGTATTACATTTTTAAAGAGTTGACTGAACACATGTTCCAGTATACACACATGCACACATCCTCATTTCATTATTTTATTTTATGTCTTTGATTGATTCTCGTTGCCTACTGTATGATTCGAGGATCGTGCCTGTTTACTTATTTTTTTGTATTTGCTTATGATGTGTATTGAGGTGAGATTTTTTTTTTTCTCTAAGCCGCTCAGGGTTTTTGTAAATCCCACCACAATGCACAATTTGCCACCAATTTATAGTCTAAGTTGAGTTCCATTGTCACAGAAATTCTATTTGAAAGGACTAGGCATCCTTAAAAAAAAAAAGAACAGTCCACAAAAAGTATCCAGGAACAGGCACAGAAACCACACTGCCTCGAGGAAGGTAGTGGACTCACAGGGCATGATTACCTCTTCTGTTTTTTTTCTGTGCCAGTTCACAGCAACACTAATGTTAGTTTTGGGCATGGTTTAAGCTTTACTTCAGAGGCCACCACGGACAGGTTCGGTTGAGTATGGCCCATAGGAACTGCAATGTTAGGTTAAGTATTAAGCATTTTGTGGAGGCTACCTGCCTGAAAGGATATAAACGGGGTTAGGGTTAGAGTTGAAGGCTTGTATGGTGATAATTCTTCACAGTAATCTTCCTTTGCCTTGAAAAGCATTTGCCCTAGGCTTAACCCAACCATCCTCTGGGTGTCTGCTCATCGTTTCTGAGGGCCAGCATTTTGTTCCATCTTATGTTCTTATCAGAATTGTCTGGGGAAGAAATCAGGGCTGCACTGTATTACATTTAGTTTCCCATTAGATTAGAGAATGGGCCTGGTGGATAATTCCCACTGTTTCCCCTCACTTTCTGTACTCCTTCCTCCTCACTCACTCTTCCCCTTCTCTGTCCCACTAAATCATTCATTCTCAGACTTATCCAAGAGTGAAATGGAGCACATGCCAAACTAGTTAATGGGGTTCTATGAGCCATAAGATTACTTTCCTACCTGCACTCATTCCTATGAATCTTCCTTATAGAAGTGGCTAAAATAACAAACCACTTCCAGCCGTGAGGCCAAGGTACAGGAGGCTGCTGGGTATTTAGACAGGCTATGCTTTAGCTCTGTGCTCTTGATGTCGAGCATCAGCAAGCCCCACACTTGTCTGATATTCTCTGTTCCCAATGGGACAGGGTCACAAATGTTAACAAGAGAACTCAATTTACATTCCCCAAGCAGTCTAATTGGAGTTGGAACAAAAGCAGCATGAGATTTCCTTTTCTCAATGGAAATCACAAGTGAAATTGAGTTTTTTTTCACTGACATATTTTTTCTCTATTGGTTCGCATCCAGAAACTCTATTTAAATTGTGCAATGTGCTCCGGGATTTGTAAATCTTTGTAGGCAACTCATTATTTGAGTTATTTAGCAGCTCAAGTGTTATGGTCACATCCGTCAGTAGCCTAAGGGAGTTTGTTGAGCTCAGTTATTGTGTGTTTAGCATCACAGGGGGCGGGCCTTTGTCAAGTGGTTGTAGTGTGCATCCGACAGAAGTCAAAACAACAAAGACAGTGCTCGGTTGTTGAAGAGGACATTCGTTCCTCATAGGGTGATGTTTTTGCTCACGAATGGTCGTTAGCAGGACATGTATTAACTTTTTCAAATGACTGATATCCCTGTCTGTCTGCTGATAGAAAAAATACCCATTGTAGAATCCACTTTCATAATTAAACATTAACATCTGAGCAGGCTAATATGACTGACCTGACCAGACCTGAACGAGAGGAGCCACCATCAACGTTTGACCCACTGCTGTAAAAAAGCCAGAGAAGGCTATTTAGAGTAGTGCACTCTTTCCCTTTCTCTTTTCATTGCATATTGCAACCCGACAATGAAAAGTTCTACTCAGGAGTTTGTGGGTTAACCGACAGTACAGGAAACAAGCCTGGAAATCAAAGTTGAAATTGCAGCATCTATATTCACAGTTCAGTAATAGTGATCATGTACAACATGCTTCTCACAATACCATCAGTTAGTAATGTTAAAATTCAAAGTCAGCAATTTGCTGCATTTGTACAACAGTAATAACCGTCTTTGTGAAACACAATCAAATTAAAATGAACAACGCTGGCAGTGATTGACTGTGAAGAAAAATGCAGGGTTCAATTGATTGGAGCAGTTTTGATGCTGTTTTATACTGCATTGTTCAGTCGATACCTAAAAAGAATTGAATACCATTACAGAGCCCTAGTGATACAGCTTCTGTGTATTGGAATCGACTATACGTGTGTTTAGAATAAGGAGGACTTCTTCCTTGGGGCCTCATCTGTAATCACACAAAAAGTCATTCTGTGTGACAAGATGCTGGAAAATTAGAAAATTCTGGTGCTTCCAAAAGATGAAAGAGAAAAAAAATGGTTCTTTCTTGAAGTTTAACTTGGGTGTTTTATCTTTCTATTTGAACAATGAAAAAGCAGACAGGCTAACAAAGATGGATCACGGAGCAAAAAAGTAGTTTGGAATTGATCTGTTGTTCCCATTGGGGGACTCATAGAGGGGCTGGAAAGTTTACTTCCCAACGGGCTGCCTAACACAGTATGTTGCAGAGCTGGAATATTGATTCAGTTTTTCTTTGATTTATGTAACTGCTCTGTACTGAAGGCCCAAAGTGATCCTGCCTATATCCTGAATCTTGGATCTACCGATCACTAACTAATGGTCATTTCTCAAGCCTTGTAAATATTTAGATTTTCTTATTATTATCATAAAGTGTCACTCAAGGAACAAATTGGGCCCTGATCTCTAATTTTTTGATCCACCTTTAAATCCTGATCAAGGCTTGGCAATTGGTTTTATTACTGCTTTCTACATTGGCCCTTTTTGCTGTCCTAATTGGTTCGATTTATCCTCAGAAATCGTTGCCGTGAAATCACAGCCCCTGTTTCGCAGTTCTCCTTAAATTCACTTTTTTGTGTTGTGTGTTGTTTTTGTTGCCTTTGCTGTTTCTGTGTTTGTATTACCTGATGTCTTAATGGCTTCTCAGGCTCTCTATTCTGTGACAGCACAATTATCGGAGGAAATGAAACTGCTTTTAAAATCCATTTTCAGCTTTCATGTACAACATGCAGGTGTATGTGTCCTTCATGGGTTTTAAGTTTAATATTGCCATTAGTCATACAGTTAGCCCTATTCACTCCACCATGTGTTTAATATGCATTAGTGCATCTGTGACCAGTGTAGCCCATTAATCAAATTCTGAAGGAAGGTTTTACAAAACTATTCTTTTTTTCTTTCACAAACATGATAAAACTAACATCTGGCAGCTTCCATTCAGTCGCAGCTGTAGCTTAGAAGCACATAAACAGCACCGATTTAAAAGGGCACTATTCATGTCATTCTCATTGGAGATAGAGAGAAGTGCATGTATTACTCTGCAATGTAAATAGCCAGGAAATACTTCATAATGTAAATTGAGCCAGACAATAGGGCAATACATGTACATCGAAGTAGTTTTTCAGCTTGATAAGCCACAGAGCAATTTTTAAATTGTAGATGGAAGCATCAAAGAAGAATGACACACCTGAATACACTCAGCCTGATCAATTGTAAATTAGCAGATTTAACAGTTATGGAAAATGAACTCAAATGTCTTACCTTGTAAAAGTAGCTAACATCCAATTTGAATATATTCCATTGAACATTCCTGTCTTCTAAGTCATAATAAAGTCTTAATTATTGATTTTGAAAGTGAATTTAAGGAACAATCTGAAACAGAACAGGTTGGCCCAGCATTGAAATTCAGAACACAGGATTGCATGAAAGCTGAGCTTTTGTTGACTTGTACAGAAGCATAAAACAAGGACTGTGATCTGTTACTGTGTTGTTAAAGGTTTGTTTAAATCGGTAACAACCAATGTATACAGCACCCGTCGGTGTCATGTTCCTGTTCCGCCGCCACTGCCAGAGACAATCAGCTGCTCATCATGGTCACTGTGTGCGTCTGTGTTTGCAGAGAGAGAAAGCAAGTCACTCGCAAGCTCCTGACCCGCAAATAAAATGTTCATTTTACGATCAAATCGTTGTCAGAAAAACAAAAAACAAAATACAATTTTATGACAGCAGCTGTGCTCTGAGATCATCTTTATTGACACTTAAAATGAGGGATGAAAGAAAAGGCGAGAGGCAACAAAAGGTTGTCATATTCAGGTACTGGCATAAAGTATGTCAGTAAAACAACTCTAAGTTGAGTGCATTGACTGAAACAGAATGTGCCTTTTTTTAAAACATTCATTCAAACTTTTTTTTTTAATTGTGCATGTGAATATACACTCTATACAAACAAAATACAACTGCTAGGTCCTTTAAATATTGTTCTATCATTTAAATATATTAAATATCATTTAATATATTCACTACACTGGGTGAGAAAAATTTATACAATTTTGTAATCTGAGGCAAGTTATATGAACATTGTAATTGATTAATGATATCATTATTAAAGCTGGGTTCAAGCAAGATGGTAGAAGAGGTAAAAAAAAAAATAAATAAATACATTGTTGGACCAAATAAAAGTCTTTAGGGTGGTCCCTGATATTGGGGTGGTAGCATGCAAAATGTGTATACTTGTAAATACTGTCGAACCAGCAACATGTGCATTATAGGATTTGATCCTTTAAGGTTTATTTAGATATTTATCACATTTGTGGCAAAATATATTCATGTGTCAAGTAAACAACAATATTTAATTATGACACAGTTCATCTGGATTGGACTACACATCTGCTTTGGAGGACATTACAGGATGTCTTCCATTTAGAGACAGAATACCAAAAGGTAGTTGTCATCCACTTTTGAGGTGTTAAGGACATCGGAAAGATGATATGAAGCAAATTGTCAGTTTTTTTAGGGAAAAGGCAAACACAAAGCTGACAGTTAAAAGACGCCCCCCCCCCCCCCACCCATCAGCTCAAAAAGGTACTCCTTCCTCTGGAGGGGTTTTACTTTCTGGTGGCATGAAGCCTTTTCTTGAAAAAAGAGACAAAGTATACAGAGGTAATTGGCGATGACTGTCCAGATGATATGCATTCATGAATGCAGGACAGCATTCAGCTGCAGACTGCAGAGGTCTGAACCCAAACAAATAACCATGGTATGCTGACTATGAATTGCAGTTGCACTCAACTCATTGTTTTTTGGTTTGGGATTTTTAAGATGAGACAATTGACCAGTTAAAATAATCATTAATACTATGACTTCAAAACCCAACCTGTGAGACATAACAACATGTCTGAGTTTTACTGGTCCTTTGGAGAAAATTGGCATCTTTTCTCAAAACAATCACACCAACAGATTGCCAAAATGGGTTATTCCTGGTTTTGACAACATTGTCATCAAGCAGCTGTCGAAGCATATAGATATGGAATACTGAGAAAATAAATCCCTAGTGGGAAAAAATAGCAACCACTTCAAACTATAAGTAGTTTTCCTGGGAGAAGGTTCTGGATAATTGGAAGAAGAAAGCACTTTTCTACTGGTTTCCACTTGGGTAACTGGTTAACAAGTGCTTGTGTAAATACATGCACAATGGCAGGTGCTACACTTCTTGAATATGGTCCAAATTCATGAGTGCACTGATGTACATTAATGCACTTATTATGCAGCACAGGGTTTCTAAGAACAGATGCTATGATTGATTTGGCAAGATTAACCTCTGCGTCACCTTCACAAATTCACAAAATATGGTGGGTCCTGCGAAAACTATATACCATAAGTTCAACATAACAATCAAGTAATGATAATGGTGATAGTAATGGTTTACATATTAATCTAATTTAGAAAAAAAAAAACAGATTTAATTGGGCCATACCTAGTGTTTGGACGACCATAGACAATGTCAGATGCATCATTACATCTCTGGAGGCACAGGACCTGTCTATAGTTCAGAGCTACAGTAATGGACAAACATAGCATTTTTGCTGGGGTAAATTGAAGCTGTGCCCCCCTTCCTCACCCTCTCCAGTCCTTACTGGCAGGGCCTTATTAAGAGTCCAGTCAACAATGTGTATTGGCTAGAGAGTCAGGTTCCCTGCATGCTGACATTGCACTGTCCCTATTGTAAGGTAGAGTGGGATTGCAATGCAAATAAGAAGAGTGTGACAGAGAGTAGGGCTATGAAGATAACGGAATTACTGCAATACTGCATTTATGTGATGTTACTGCAAATCACCAATTTACTGCCAAACCGTGATAATGTGGCTGTATCACAGAGGTCAGAAAAATTCTATACTTCCACAGCCCTAACAGAAGGTGCCTTAAATGTGTGTGCTTTTCCACAGTGAGTATTCCAGACAACTTGGTAGCAATAAGCCAGGCTTCATGAATTCTACTGGTGGTGTTTGTTTATAATGTGTGGCCAACATATTATAAACAAACACAACATACCCGAAATGTGCCAAAACAGAAACTGTACAACACATAAGTTTGGAATATTGTACCATGGAGCTTGAGGAGTAAATTCCATTTTTACATCAGACCAACATAAACTTGAAACAAGCATGTTAGCACATGATAAGCTTTGACCATGTGATTTTTCAGACATACAGGTGTCTGTTATCATCAGTCCAATCCATATCAGTCTTCACCAAAACCCTTGATAACTTTGATGCTAAGTGTTCTGTTCCAAATGTGGACTTTTAGGGGAGGGCCTTATTGGCTTAACCCTTTGTAATGTAGCCATCTCTGTTTTCTGTTCATGTAAAACATCTGGTTTTATTAGAAAAACGGTAATCAGAGCAAGAACATTTACATTAGGAGTAATGTTAATGTTCACATTTCCCCCAAGTTCATTAGGAACTGAATCCTCTCCATTACTGTAAATCCAGTCTACCACATCAGAGTCTTGACCAAAAATCTCCTGGATAACTTTCAGAATTGATTTGGCATGCAGCACATCAGAGACATTACAGAGAATGTCCTCTAATGTGAAGAGCAGATGGCTTGCAGTCAGCAACTTTTCAATAATGTAGTCTGGATCACATTCACAAAATGATGTACTGTAAAGAGACAGAGATCCATAAGCCCCTCTTGTCATAGATCAGGCTGAACCCAAATGCAGACTTGGAGAACAGGTGAAAAGTGGTAACACCCGTCTTTATTTTGACAGAAACAGAAGCATTGGCTGGGCTGTTTAATGACAGGAGATGGGGAAGATACTCTAAGGTGTGCTGGGATTGGTTAAACTGATGTGGCTTGAAGGCAATGAAAAACATTGATCAAAAACCAGATGGCAAGTAAACAGTCAAAAGATGGCAGATAGAGTAGTTCAGTCTAGAATCATTGTTCCTAATGTATATATTTCAATGATCCAGCAAGGACTGGCTCTCCGTGCTGTTCGGGAACCACATTCTCTTTTTTAATTTAGAAGTAAACCATTAGTTAACCTCAGTTTTATTGTGTATCACTTCTGTGATCATTTGACTCACGTAACTAGCATTAGCTTAACTAACCAACAATTTTGTAGGCACTGTCAAAACACCCCTGCTATGAATGAACATTTCTTTTGTACCAGTTAATATGGCAAACCTTGTGAATTCACCTTGTGAATCTTGTGAAGTTAACCAATGACTAGAAGACTCACAAACAATGGCATTGCCTGTATTTTCATTGAAATAATGGTGCATATGAGTGTAAGCCTAATGCAAGAAAGGTGGCTTGATAGCAGGCAGCTTTGTTGATTGACGATGATGATTAGTTGTGCTGCAAGAGCCTGAGGACCACAGGGGAGGGAAAAGGTTCAATAGATATCATGGAGGAGAGATTGTGACACCTTGTCTCGAACCAATTGTCCAACCAATATGATTTAGTGTGAACTCAAACCTTCCCACCCTGCCCTTCCCTACAATTGCATGTATACCTCTAGGTCTTGTAATAGTCCCTTCGACTCAAGTCGAGACCCATTCCCAGAGCTGAAGTGGCTATTACAACTCTGAGAAGTGGTTTGTAACAGTATGGAGCATTACTGAGATTAATATTGCTAAATGTCAAATTGTCATACACCACTTTATTGAAAAAAGAAAAAAAAATGCCCAACTGCCCAACACTGCACGGAATATTCAACATACATATTCAACATGTGTTAATATAATACATAGACCACAAAGTATAGCAAATACATTTGTCAATACACAAAGTAAAATAACAGTAGCCAATAGCCTGAGCAAACATATCATTAAGATGGTATTGCAGTGTATTGCATTGAATTGCATCACATGTGTTTCTGGTGGCTGACTCTGGTGGCTCATTGTCTTAGCTGTTCCGTTGGTTAGGTAATAGTCAAAAGTATTATATTTAAGAGCACATGCAGCAATAAATGCAACCTCATAAGTATTTCATCTCATCCAAAGGAATCGTTGCAGTGACCCGAGCTGTGCAGAAATGGTTAGGGGCAGACGTCTTTTGTCTGAGATGATTTACTGCTTTAAAGAAAACAATTGCTTTTCCTTTGGAATCATTTTATTATGTGGTTTCCGTATGGGAGATATTTTTGCACCTTGTATTCTTACAAAGGGAATCCGGTGTAGCGCATAATGCAGCTCAGACCAAGCTGCTTCCGTGAATGGCTTTAGCACTGACTGCAGAGAGAGCAAGAGAGAGCGAGAGAGACTGTGAACTTGGGATGTTTGCAAAGTGAAGTTCAGTCAAATTAATCATTCTGTCAGACAATGAGAGCAGAGCACCCCAGGGCTAAAAGGGAGACAAGGCCTTTCAGCAAGAAGAAGAATACGCTGCACTACTGTATATGTTTTGGGCTTGTTATTCATTTTCACCGAGGGAAGGGGGGAGGGGGAGGGGTTATGTAGTGGTGTGCTCTCGCTCTCTCACTGCCAGGGAATATATCTATCGTTCTGGGGAGCCATTTCCCATAAGAGGGGATAAATGGATGTAGCTGAAGGTGAGGACAATGCAGGAACATCACATTTAGAGGCTTATTCATCAAGTTCATAGGTGGTGTCATGCCTCTGCCAAAGTCACATTTACACAGCACCCTTGTAAAGGAACTGTTACTGCCTTGCATGCATCCCAACACTCATCATACTTCATATCCAATTTGTGTCTCCATTTTACAGCTCAAAAATAGCTACATTTGTTGCTCAGCTTTAATTGTTTCCATGTTGTTATTCCTACTCGATGTCATTAATTTTGAAGAGGACCGATTCCATCTTCACCTTGTTGTCCTGCCTAATTTCTTTCACTGGAGCAATAATTACACTAATGAACAACTACACACTTATTAGACGGCTTACATTTAGCAATTGGGATTCTAAAAGACTATTAATTTGAGAGAATCTTTTAGAGGGCCTTTTGGAGAATCTAGTGGCTGCTAATAGCATTGCATGTGATCGTTGCAAGTTTGACTCAAACTGTTGGCTTCATCCTCAAACTGTGTGAGTTGCTTGGTTAAAAGAGAAGAGTAGAGTCAAAACCAAATGAGCGTAGGCACTGTTGAAGTGAAGACTGTAAAGTAGCTAGCAAAGTTCTATAACATGTAAATGATGACTTTGAGAATTTCTCCAGCTATCTGGATTATTTAGAGTTAGGAGAGACACGGAGAGAGAGAGAGATAGAGACTCTGTCATTATTTTACCAACCCTGTATTGTTCTCCCTCCAGCTGTGCCACCACTGCAGGGAGAAGGAAGAAGGGACTTTAGGCTGCCTCTCGCTTATCAGATGTAAAATAATGCACAAACATCAAAGCTCCATCCCTGTCGTTTTGAATAAAGCCTTTAAGACATATTTGCATAAGAGTGACCTGTTTGTATGCCAAAAAAAAAAGATGGACTACCTTGACTGCCTGAAGTATATAGGACATATATTGTAGAACGTATACATTTTATAGAAGGATGGATTTTCTTTCACAGTGTCTTAAATATATAATTTCACAGTGCAACTTTCAGCAGTTGCTAAACTTAAAATTTGTTGGCATCAAAGAGAAACATTTGTCTCAGTATGTCAGAACATTACGATGTCTTGAAATAAGGTCTGCCCACTGCTTGCCACAGTCTCACAGAAATAAGTTCTACAATAAGAGCACTTTATGCAACACATTCCGTAATTCCGATGTTAAAAACCAAAGTTTTATATACTTGAAATTAAATTTAAAATGTTTACCCACAGAGAGGCGATAGTCTGCGATGTTCATTCCTGGATATGCATCACAAGTTTTCCATGTGTTTGTGATATTCTTGTGCCATGCAGACACACTGTTGACCCTCGCTGAAGATATAGTTTCCTTGCCTTTTATTTGACTTCCTCTTGTGTCTCAATTGATATCTCGCTTTCTTTCTTTCTGCTCTTTTTCGTTCCCTCCTTCCACATCTGCGGTTGAAGGTTGATGCGCTTCTCCATCACGAGCGTTATCCAGATACCTTCTGGATGAATCTTGTGAACACAGCGGGAGCAGTCAGTAATGGATGGCTATACTCCTGACGCCGCTGCATGACATGGCTGTCAGTTGCCATGGGAGACGAGATGATTTATATTCTGCAGCTCTTCTTATGGCCCGATAAAAGTGACGTTAATGTTAAAGGCCTGATCCTGAATTGTCATGCAGTAATAAAGGGGAGGGGTCCTGCCGCTAATTAGAACAAATGAAGACAGACACTTTAATGGCACTCATTTGGTTATATTTGGATGTTAAAAAGCAGTTTGTAAAAGTAAAATAAACAGATCTTCAGCTCTCATCAAAAGGACAAAGCTGTTAGATTATTTAGCAACTCTTAAGTCCTGTTCACTAAGAATCTGTGCTCTATCATTGCCTGCTATATCTATAATTGATCTGCAACAAAAGGGGGGGATTGGTCCTTTTAGACTAACCTTAGGTTTCCTCCACAGTGGTGCATGATGGATGTTCCCGCTGCCTTGCTCGTACCATTTCATTTACATGTGCATATGTTGCGCTTCATCAGCTACTGACTATCTGTCGCTGTGGATAAGACGACAGGTCAGTGGCGCAAGACGCATGCCTAATGTCTGACAGGCTGTGTGCTGCATCAACATGAATGGGTGACTCTTTCTGCCAGTGGAGATGGGCAATATTGATTTCAAGCAGGGATAAGGGTTGGTAAATGAGACTAAATCAATAAAGATAATATACTTGGCTGTGGAAAAGCAACCTGAAGAAATACTTATGACAGTATTGCATTTACCCGCGCTCTAGTGGAGTGTTTTGTTTAGCCGTTGTTGATGAATGGGATCTGAGGTGATTGAAGAACTCGGTGAAAAACAAAAATAAAACTGAATTTCACATTTGATATTGACTTATAGTGTGTTTGTTTTTTCTGCTTAGTCAGAACCAGGGCTAGAGTTTCACAGCATGTGTGTTGAATCTGAATCTTCCAATCCACAAACCTTTGATCTGTATCAAATGCATTTGTTTCGGCTTTCAAAGTTTGTATTTTGAAAATGGGTAAAACAACAACTATAATTCCAATTTCAGATCTGAGCTTCGTGTAGAAATAACAGTCATGCTGCATATTTGATCATGCAGCATAATTATTTGTTAACATCCTGCGGATACAACTGCAAATGAGATGAGGAGCATATTAAATATTTATGTGACACATTGTAGGTGTACTCCACTTTTAGATGGTAGAGTGATGCTTCTTTTCTTCACAAATAGAGTGAGCATGTTAGCGATGCAACAGCCGAGTTTAATTTTGTCTTTAAAGAGTAACTAATCCCACGTTAAAACCAGCGTAAATGGGAATTTTGTAGTGCTGTTGTGAACAATTCTAAAATTTAAGTGCAAAGTATTTGAATTCTACATATTTTGTGATGAACATGCAGAGCTACCTCCCTCTACATGTTGGCTATGAGCTGTATTTACATATTTCACTATGTTTTGCATCATTGTCAATCAAATATGGTTGGATTTGATGCCATTGGACAGACAAAACTAGCAATCTCAAAGCCAAGGTTTGTTTTTTTAATCACCGTTTTCTGAAGCATAGCCTGTAGTAGACAAAATTATCAATTAATTAATCAACTGTGACTATATTATGCATTTAAAGGTTCCATATTATTCACTTATCCAGTTTTTTATTTGGAATTTGAAATCCCTAACAGGATATATTTGTGGTTTTAAGAATCAAAAATCAATTCTATATGCTTTTATGTCCCCTCTCTCAATCTTTTCTCTGCTGCTCTAGAAAGAACAGGTTATATTGTGTCTTTTTTAATTGGCTCTGATTGGCTGATTTGAATGCCTGTCATCGGGAAACTGGGATCCTGACAGATCATTTTAATTTTCCGTCTACAGGCTGTGTGCATTTCTCTGTGGAATGAGAATTTTGAAACATGCTTCACTATTCATATAACAACTAAAACTATATATATATATATATATATATATATATATATATATATATATATATATATATATACAAAAAACAAATCACACTTTCTACGATATAAGACTTTTAAAATCCTTATTGACTTTCAACTTGAATTAAGACTCACTGTTATGATGAGGCTCTAAATGTCATGACTATTTTCTATAATGTCATGTTTTATTTGACATAGCAAACAGCACAGAGGCACCAAACCCTCCTGAGATTCACACCATCAGTGCTGTGCTCCACGATTCTACATATTTTCCGAAGGGTAAAAGTTGGAGGCATTTTTATTATGCCACTGATATGAAAATACTCATGTTTAATATGTATATTCAAGTGCAGTATTGGCCTCCGCTTTCATCTGACGCTGAACGTTCCAGCCTGCCTTCGAATACATCTCTATTTATGAATAGATTGAACGTTAATCCTGCCATTTCATGTTTTTTTTTTTTTTCCTGGAGAGGGTTAGCTGCACTTTGGGCTCCACTTTGATCCAACACCAGAGACTTTTCTTCTTTTTCCTGTCATCTAATATAATATTAATATGTATTAAATATTCTTCCTGATTCTTCAGGTAAAGTAAACAAGACTGTGATGTAGGGCCATCCTTTGATCTAGCATGAACATGGCAACCTTCTATCCACTATAGAGGAGTAAATATCATACTTAAAGTACTGTTTTTCTGTAACAGGTGAGGTGGTGAACTACCTAGAGCCTTTTATCTCACAGGAAGTATTACATCCATAAGCATCAGTATGTTTTCTTGTGTGTTATTGCAGGCATGGTGAACTACAGTGAGGTGTCCGGCTACCCCCTCGTTCAGCACTGGAGCCTTCGCTCCGTCCTCTACCACGTCAAACTCAATCAGTGGGTCCTCTCTCAAGGTAAATCATTCTGAGCTCCTGCCAATTAATTAAATATAAATTATATCACTTGTTATTACCGATTGTTTATTTATGCTGGTGGGGACCATACCCGGGTCCCTGTGGCGCGAGAGAAGAAAAACAAGCCCTGTCAGTTATCAATTATTTATCACGTTGTAATTAATATGACACGTCAAGGTTAGCGGCTTGCTACAACAGCTTGGGCCTTTTTTTTTTGTTATTTTAATTTTTGAACAGCTATGTGATTAACAGGAAGACTGATGACTTTTTGAACAGCCCTGGGATTCATGCTCTTCTTCATTGACGCCAAAAGACACTGAGCTGATACCTTCACTCATCCTTCCATGTTAAACCTTAATGAGATATTGCGAATGTTGCCCTGTTGGAGAATATACTGCAAACAGTTTAAATGAATTCAGGTTCACAAAAATACACATTTCTCAATCAGAAAAGTCTTAAAACATTTAAAGACGTCACCGGATCGCCACAGGGTGCTTTCGCTGGCAATTCTGTAATATAGTGCTGAAATGTTCAAGTTATGCCCATTATATCAAATTAAACCCTTGCTGAAACAGTCAATTACAGATGGATTGTAGCTCTGTTATTCAGCTGTGGTGCTTAATGGAGACTCTGGAAAGGTAGTGAAAGGGTTCAGGTCAAGTTGCCCTTAATCGCAAATTAGTGCAATGTCACTTTAAAAGGGCGGAAACTAAAGTGCTGCTCAAACAAGTGGCTGCCGGTAATTGTGATTTCAACCTCAACTCCAGCCTTAATTTGTTTAATCAAATTGTAAAATACCCAACAGTGTTTAGGAGAGCACCTGCTAATCCCAGAGAGAGCACAGAAGGAAGAATCCAGACATGGTGATAATGAACGCATAAAGTGTTTTGTTTTGTTTTTTCTCCAAGCAATAATCAAGAAAACTCCTTTGAATAGTAAATGAGTTTGCATGAAAGGAATTAGCATAAAAAGGAGTTCACATACTGCAAATTGGCTGCTTTTCCAGGGAGCAGCCAAACCTTATGTCTTGTAACAATGTGTTAAAGTTAGGTTACTGTTGCACACCCAGTGCAAATGAAAAGACAAATACGTACCAACAAGTGTCTAAAGACGTGGACATTTTTATTTTTATTCAAGAGGATGTCAAATTGCTTTGCCTTGCCTTGCCAGCGGATTGCAAGGGATTTCATGATGGAAGGAAGGAGAAGTGTGGGAATGTGTGATTGGTGATGATTAAATGCTCATGGCACAGTGCTCATGAGTGATGGCACATGCTGTGCCGGAAAAGAAATTTACGGTGCGTTGCACCTGTGGATCCGTCACCAACAAACATTCAAGTCTATCCCCCAATGCTTACTTGTATGGATCATAGCAAGATGAACTGGATTAAATGGATGAACTGATTAGTACGGTTTTATCTGAAACAGCAAACAACAAGGTTAAATCATATATATAAAATAATCTAAATCAGTCACTCAGTCATTTTCTATACCTGCTTATTCCTCATTAGGGTCGCAGGGGTCTGCTGAGCCAATCCCTGCGCGTTACGGCGAGAGGCAGGGATACACCCCAGATGGTCGCCAGCCAATCGTGGGGCACCTATGGGCAATTCAGAGTCTCCAATTAACCTCAGCATGTTTTTGGACTGTGGGAGGAAGCCGGAGTACCCGGTGAAAACCCACGCAGACACGGGGAGAACATGCAAACTCCACACAGAAAGGTCCCAGACCCAGGACCAAGGAGGTCTTGAACCTGCGACCTTCTTGCTGTGAGGCAACAGCGCTAACCCCTGTTCCACCGTGTCGCCCCTAATCTAAATCAGTCTAATATCAATTGCTGCAGTGTAAATTTGGTGACAATGCGCCACATAAAATTAATAAAACATATGCTAAAGACTTTTCTTGTGGCTTTACTTTTGCCCTGGATACATGGACCAGGAACATATGTAATCATCATCATCCTCATCACATTGAAGAATCTCAAAGTTAGTTTGAAAAAAGGCTGTTTTTGGTAGATATCACAGGACCATTTTCTTGGATAAAAAGTAAATGGTGCATGCAAAATATGACGATCGAGACGGATGGGTGGAAACCAACTTCCAGAAACATGTATTTCATTTCATTTCCCTTGTCTTTTTGATAGTCTGTCATACGGTATATCACAAAGCTCTGTATCCATAGCAAGACCAAGGCACTTTGACAGCGCCTGCCACAGAAACTTCACAGAATAAGATAACTGTGGATAGGTATTTAGTCAAGCAATGCTTCTTCTGAAGGCTCCTCCTGGCTGCTGTCACGTCAGGGATTATACCCAATATTTTCTGACAGATTCCTCAGTTATTCTATGAAAATATATCTTCCTTTCTTTTTTTATTTGCCTCCCAACGTAACGTTAGCCTAGTTGTTATGTTGGCAGTTTGAGGGTAAAGTAACATTCGTTGGAATATAGCATTGAATCATTGTGCCTGGCTGGAGGGAGCGTCATTCAATAATTTGGATTTTTGTCATGTTTTAAATGCATGCATTATTCATGAAATCCATCATAAATAGTTTCCATTTTGATAAGTGCAGGCAGCCTACTGTAAATACAGCCATGACACCTCTAATGAATTTCCAATGGCGCTGCTCTGATGTGAAAGTGGCTGCTGCGTCTGCTGAGGATACAGTTTCTATTTTCTCTTCACTCAGAAGGAGCGAGTCGGCAGCCGCCTTCTCTTTTTACTCCCATTTCCCACTTTAGCTCATCATATTTCAACAGCCACCGGAGGGGTGAGGCTACTGATTTTTACATCTGATAGCGGAGCCCCCATCGCTCATCCACACCGCGCTCTCTGTCTCTCACTTCAGTGGCCTCCTAATTTAATTTTAGAGGAGAAGTAAGAGCGAGCGAAGCACGAGTGCTGAGATATTAATACCGCTTCTCCTGGAAATGATAATGATAAACTGCTTTTGCACTTTTGCTTTCCAATATTTGCTGAGAGAGAATCCTGGTGATCACGTGGTCATTTTGTTACACTGTGGTCAGTATATCACATCAAACATGCTTTTTCCATGCAGTCCAAGCTCCTATTATCTGTTTGAAATTGAAATAGCATTAGCGGGGGGGACATGTCGTTTGCTTGTTTTGTTTCCATTAGCTTACCCAGAAAATCCACAGGTTTCATGACAGATTTATTCACATTAGATTTTGACAACTCCCTTTATCCGCCATGGTAGAGAAAAAAACAAAAAAAAAAAAATGTCACTTCAACTTACATCTCTCCTAGGACGCAAAATCCCTGAGGCAGATTTTCTTTTTTAAATTAGCAATAAAAGGTTTCCTTAACCCCAAGGGTTTTTTTTACTGCCGCTTTTCCAGGTCTAAATTACGAGGGCAGCATAATATTCTAAATGTCTGTTGTACTGATATGACTGTTGTCATACAGAAGACAGAAATCGGCCGACATAAGTTCTTTCTTTTTCACTGATAAACTTATCGGGTTTGTAATTCAGAATCCGAGATACTCAACGGGATGATGATCAGAAAGCTGTCATTTAACTGTGGCTTTTCAATTAAAACACATGCCAGAGACATACTGAAAACTCTGTAAATGGTGAAGGCAGCAGAAATCTCTCTTCAGAAAAAAAGACACACAACATCAAAGGCTTATAGAGTTTTCAATGTTTCCAGCATAACGTTTCTTCTGCTGAACAAGGCCACTCGTGAAGTTATGACTGCACGAAGCATGTGACTTGTTAATACTGTTAAGTGTTACTACTGTTAATACTGTTACTGACTACTCTTTGTTTAAAACAGCCCATATTCAACCATTTTGTACTTGTACTTTTTTTTCTTAAATGAATAGCAATGTAAGTAAAATCTTTCTGATCATTATTCTCTGGAGTTCCTGAGAAACTACTATTGTCACTCACCAGATTGGAAAAACTTAGGAATTTTTACAATAACAAAATGTAGAATAGTTCAAGATTGACTTCTTGTTATCAAAATGTACTCCATCGATACTCAGAAAATTATGTATTTGAATGATTTATTACTAGAAGGAAATAGTGCTAAAGTAGAAATGGTAGGATTCATTAGTTGTAAGGTGACCAACCATACAACTGCTGAAGGGAGGCTCAGAAGGACCATATTTATTAATTATCACACTTCACCTTCACGAGCAGGCTGAGGGCCGCTCTAAACACCTCTGTGACCTGTCACCTTCAATGTCCTGATTGCTCGACCTGCTTCTATGATGTGGAGCTTTCTTCCATGTCACAAGTTTACAATCTGCTGAGGACAGTGTGACAAGTTGAGTCATTCTCAACTAAAATTTTGCTGATTCAACCTTGCATACTGCAAATCTGAGCTAATATTACTGAAGTGTAGACGGATATTGTTGTTCAACTCCCATTCCTAGGACAATAACCTTCATTATGCAAAATCTACTATGTGCTTATCCTTGAATGAACGATACCTGAGGGCAGAACAAAGACAAGAAAATAAATAGAGTCACAGGGAACTTTCATGTAACATGAAAGAAGTCACATTCTGTTTGAAACTCTGGGCGCCCATAGAATGAAGATGGGTGTATGTATCCTGTGCCTGAATCTCCCAAGACATTATTTATTCATGCACACTAAATTTTTACCTTCATCAGGTATTCTGATGCTGACCCTTCATCAATTATTTAGAAACAGTTTCAATATGGTTTAGGCCCCCTAAGTCAGCAACACACTAATTTGGTTTAACATCAACATGATTTCATTTTCACTCCGTGTAAGTATGAGGTCATTATTTTTTATAGATTTTTCATGAGGGCCCATGGTTGTTGATCATCCTTTTTTGGTTGAAAAGCTTCATGAATAGTAATCCGCTGGCTCAGATGTCCACTAAACTCCTTTAAGACTCCTTAGCCGGATGCCGAACAGATCCCCCCACTTCACTCACTGTAATTTCAAATACCTATGTGCCGTTATTAAAGAGAAACAAACCGGGATTAAGACGGATTACAAAGTTAGACACCAGACCTCTAAAAAAAAGTTTGCTGCTTTAATTATTTACAAGGACATATGGACATAAAACACATTAAAAAATGTTATAGACAAGGCAAACATCTGAGAAACATCTTTTATTAAAGACAAGAGATTTATTTGATGCATGTCTGCTGAGCCCTTAGGCTCAAACACACACATACAGTACATAAACCAGACACAAACCTAAAATCTGTGTTGGGGGCCATTCAAATTACAAGTGGCTAGAAAGGGGTAGTGCATCGGTATTCCTGTGAAGAGAGTGATTAGATCCATCAAGAGAGATGCGGAGCAGTTACACAAGTAGAGCCATCGTATAACAACAGTAAATACAGCATATCTATACCAACCAACAGTTGAAATGATTGTTATTCTGCGTAGACAGACACTGTAATTGTAATAGGAATTCCCTTTAGCTTGGGCCTAGACAGCATCTGTAGTTTACCTGGTGTCCATATGATGCCAGTTAGACTCTACAGCTGTGTGTGCCTTAGAGGTATAAAGCACAAAATATATCAATTGAAAATGGAATTTCGGAAAGTGAGCAAAGTTATAACCTATACTAATACAATATATATATATATATATATATATATATATATATATATATATATATATATATATATATATATATATATATATATATATATATATATATATATATATATATATTCCCAGCAGTCACACACTCCCATTTATGTTTCTTTTCTGCTCAAGAATCTAATTCATTTTTTTTTTGCAACAGAAAACATTCAGCAGCTGTTTTCTCTTTCCCTTCCATCCTCGCAGCCTTTGGCTCAGCTATCCATTCTCTGGACGGGGCGACGCAGCGGAGCGACTTTGTATCCATCCTCAGGGAGTTCGGGAACCACTATGTGCAGGAGGCAGTGTACGGATTCCAGGAGTCCTGCACCATCTGGTACCCCAACAAACAGGTCCAGAGACAGCTGTGGCTGGAGTACCAGGACATCAGCAAAGGTAGGACACACACTCATGCACGCACATACACACATGACATGATATGATAAAGAATGATAGTTATAAATGGAAACAATTAACAGCACCAAAGCCAAGATGGACGTGTGCTTGTGTAACTGTGTGGGACGTTCAAGGAACATGAGTTAATTCCTGTCGTTATTTATGCATACATTGATTGTATGATTCATAAGCCGTCATGCACAGAAAATAGATAATAGTGTGTGTTGGGGTGGACAGGATTATCATGTCATGAATTGAGAATTTGGCTTGATCATGCTTCTGCTGGCGAGTAAAGACTAATGTAAGTGTTGCATGGGACCTCTTTTTAGCCAAAGCTCTTGATCCCCCATTTTGCTTTGGTTATATCCTATCGAAGAGGAATGTAATAGGCTCCCAGAGTGACACTCTTTCACAACTGCCCTCTTTATCCATTTTTGATTGTACTGGTAGATGTTTTATAGGGTTTGAGTTTGTTTGAACCTCAATCCCTTTTGGCTCTGATTGGCGAAAAAGAACAAAAAAACTAAATCTGACATTGAATGTCTGGGAAAATATACTGTTGCATAACATACAAGGTATTATATCAGGATTACTATTGAGAATTAGGACTTTTAAACAAAGCCAAGCTTTATCTGGATTGGTTTAAAATGGTGAATCCTGTTGTACATGCATATGTAAAGACATACTCTTGTCTTTACTAACAGTTAAGTACATTTGCTCAATAACTACATAAGTACATATTTTAGCTATATGTACAATACTCCACAGCAGTTCAGGGGCAAATGTCACACTGTTGACTCCTTATAGTTATACAATAAGAAAGAAAGACATTTTTGTATTACAATCCATTGCTAATATTTGTCATTTTTACTCAAGTGGGAGAATTCTAGACTTAAATGTAATACTATTATTTCTGCATAACCAAATCTGAATACTTCTTCACCGCTGTTTATAAATACAGCACCACTGTAGCTGTTAATCATTTGTACATTTCCCATGCTTGATTAATTTGTTTCCATTCTGTGCACACAGCAGTTCTGCCATACATGTGTTTGCTGATAATCCATGAAAATGACAATTAACATGCTTTTTATTCATTTAGAAAGATTTGTGTTATGTCGGCATGTTGCATCTATTTGCTGTCTACACTATATGTGTTGCACATTCCAAGCAGTGTAATGCTACAGTGCTTTTACCATCTGTTTGAGTAACACTGAGTCGGTGCTGTAGATCATAGTGGGGCTTTGCAGTAAACTCAGCATTGTTCTATCTCAAGCAATTACACTAAACTACATAAGCACTCTGCAGAAGCACTTGAAGCACTTCTACAGTACTTAAATGAACAATCAAAGAATCAATGTCTTTGCTTTCTGTTATAGTACTCAAAATGCCGGCATATGTCAGCCGCTCCCTTTTTTTTTTTTATTTTTTTACTTTGGATACCTGTGCTTGGAGCAGTAATTGCCCATCTCTCCCCACCATTTCACCTCAGTGGCTCCAAACTGTCCGCAGTCATTTCCTTTGTTTGCCTCGGCCACTTTTCTTCCCTTCCCCTTGCTTTGTCCAAGGACACTCCCGCTGCGCTGCACTGTTAACTCCCAGTTACCCCTTGTGCTGTCAGATGACATTAGATGACTCAGTTTTCCCACTCTCATGAAAAAGTCCATTACTCTTCATTTTCACCCTCTCTCTCTGACACATCAGTTGCAGACGCTGCTAAATAACTCAACACAATCAAAGAATAAGTGCCATGCCCTTTCTCTTCTTCTTTTTTCTTTGGAAACTGTGACTTTTAAGTTTTTCCCCAATTCAAGCACCCTGCCCTTTGCAACAACCTGCAGACCTCAAGACTAGATACAACACCAGTTGAAGGTTTGCCACAATCATTTGGATTCAAGTGAATGGGAAGGTGTGTCTATATGTGTACTGGACTGTGTGTCGTTATTA
Source organism: Lepturacanthus savala (assembly GCA_030544235.1). Taxonomy (NCBI): domain Eukaryota; kingdom Metazoa; phylum Chordata; class Actinopteri; order Scombriformes; family Trichiuridae; genus Lepturacanthus; species Lepturacanthus savala. The sequence goes on from CM060461.1 coordinate 17,415,235, forward strand.
CACAGTGTTTCTGTTTATAGACACAAGTCTTCTATGCCTACATGTGATTATATGTAGTAATGAACATAACATTCATGGCAAACAAATGAATAGCAATGAGTTTGGTACTAGAACTGAGTATACTACTATCAGAGCACATGTAGCAGATTTGTACATGAAAAATTTCCAACATGTAATTTGATAGATTCCACAGTTTCCTACAATATCCCAGAAATATTTTTTTTAGGAATTTTATTCAAAAAAAGGAGAAGGAAGGAAAATACTAAAATTGGTAAATTGGTAAGCATCCAAGCAATTCATTAATTAGCTTCATACTTTTAAGTCAGTGCATATGAGGCAATCTTAACATGCAAAATTGTGAAATTAGTCTATGGACAAGCGAACATTCAGCGAATCAAGTTTACCAGCATAAATTAATAATTAATGTGTTTCCATTGGATTACAGTTCTTTAAACTTTAGATGTCCTCTGGAATCAACACAACTGCTTATTAATTAAATTCAAGTCAAATAACGTCCTCAGAACTCTGTCTCTGTTTACTCTAAGCAGCATCTGAAAAATGAAGCCACATGACCACATTATCGTAGTATAGTCACTAATTGAAATTGTATTAAGGCTTATAGTTATACATCAAGGAAAATGGAGCTTTGATTGACAGGTGGCTAACTCCTTCCCAGCTCCATATTCTTTTCCAAATATGATCACATCTATGTATAAAACAGGTGACCTCATGGTAGCTACGTCCATTTTTTATATAGTACATGATTTACCCCATGTATCAATTACTCAGTTATTTTCGGAAAACTTCCCTTATTACTAATCATTAATAAAAACAGAGCTGTACTGTACTGTGCAAATTACTGGATTGAAGTGGATCATTGCTGGATGACTGTGTGTGAATGATTAGATAAGGAAGCCATTTACAGTGTGAACAAAGACCTGTAGAGTAAAATGCTTTGAGTGGTCAAAAGACTAGAACAGTGTACAGATATGGAGATAATTTACCATTTTTTCGGCTGATTTGGTGTTGTCTAAGCTGTGTGTAGTCAAAGTAATACTGTATTTCATCAGGCCATCTTGTATCTATATCTGAAATTGTGATTGTCCAAACTGTTGTGATATATATCCAGAATCTATTTAGCTGTCAAGCAGAGAATATCATGATTACATCGGGATGTGAAGATCTGAAATGATTCAATCGAAGTGGGTAACTGTTTCAACCCCAGCACATCGGGCCATCCGTTTTCAAGGAAGAGAAATAGATTTCATTGGCAAAAACTCAAAATCTGAGCCATCTTTCTTAATCTCTTGCTGGCTCGGAAAAAGTCCTGGCCTTTTGGAGGGAGTAATGAGCTCACAGGAGAGTTTGATGATCCATGTCTTCGCCCTTTGCTCCAAATACAAGATCTGGCCAACTGCAGCCACCGTCCATATTCAGGGAAAAGCTGGCTGATCATTTTCTGCATCTTAGCAGCCTGGGGCACAGTAGCAACCAGCAATTTTAAGGCATGTTCATATATGTGATTGATAATTATTCATCAATAGGAAAAAGATGAGAAAAGATTTTTTTTTTCAATATATCATAGGAAAATTTAGACTGCATCACTGAAGAAACCTGTCTCCCCCTGTTGCATGAAGAGGACTGAGTTTTATTCACCTCGTTCGTGTCAGTGCAGCAGCTCCGAGCTCATCATCTGTTTGAATTGCAGATATCCGGGTTATGTGATTTCACTCTTATGAAGGGAAACATTGTTCACATATCAAACGCTGTGTGGGCCGCTGAAGAATATGAAAGAGAAGCATTTGTGAATCCTCATAAATACAAAATTGCACTGTAACCTAAAACAACCACCGTGTAGGATTTCACTTTAATACAGAATCAATAAAACGCGTCTCAGGAACTGCAACGCTCTGTGGCAATCGCGCATCGACTGTAAATTATGACTCAGCAGACCAGAGCTCAGGTGAAAGAGGCACAAAGTATTCCATGGTCTATAAAGTTAATTGAAGACTTACGCCAGTTGTTTCCTAATGACCCAAGAAATACAACACAGACACACATACACATACATACACAATGCCTGACTATCATTGCTATATCAGTTATATTTGTAGGGATGCGCCCATAGCTCATTAACTAGTCGGTCAGTGTGTGTGTGTGTGTGTGTGTGTTTGGCCATGATGCCTTGTCTCTGTGATTAATAGCACTTTCTTCCCTGCACTAGGTTCTGATATGAGTTTCCTTTTGTCAGACACATGACCTCAATTACCACGCTAGAGATCAGACACCAACAGAGAGAAAACCGCCGCCGCCACTGCTGCTGCCTCTGTGTTCATGTCTGCTGATGTTGCAGCAGTTTATTCGCTCGAGGAAAAGCATTTGATTCTGAACTTTAAGGAAAAATGAAGTAATAATTCTGTTCAGAGAAGCTGTAGAATATAATGATAAAAATAATATGGTTGTGCTCCGCAAGAACAGGATTTGGTTGTGCATACTAGAGTTGTAATAGCATATCTACTAAATCCCAGACGCATCGCTGCATCAGGATTTAGAGGCACTTTTTTTTGTTTATTATTTTATAGATGAGAATTTCTTCAAATCTCTGTGAACTTGACAAGATTCTGCGTTATATAAGGTGAGAATTGCAGAGCCACCGTAGATAACTTGGAGGGGGGGGAAATCAGTAAAATATTCAAAGAACATCAAAGTAAAAATAAAGTACTGGATATAATTACATAAAGACGTTGGAAATATGTGATTTTCTTTCTGTTATAGTCTTACCTGTCTTTATTTCAGCCCACAAGATGTATACAATGACAAGAGTGATATACTGTAGAGCTTCCTGTGACCAAATCTTATCAAAGTGTAGGGTGGAAGTTTTAATATCTGTTTTTTAGGGGTCTGTTAAAACAATTGAGAGCTTCTGCTCTTCTTCTTCTTCTCTCTCTCTCTCTCTCTCTCTCTCTCTATATATATATATATATATATATATATATATATATATATATATATATATATATATATATATATATATATTTATTTTTGAAATTCTTATTTCTCTCCTGCCAAGAGACAGAGACAGGTGAGGTCAGAGAGTGACAGTAAAGCATGAGTCCAGTCCAAACCTTCAGGGAGAAGAAATGAGGAGCGGGTGCGGCGGGGCAGAGAGGAAGGTGAAAGAGGTGAGGAAGAGATTGTAGTCATTAGACAAAAGACTACAACGGAGACAGGGGAGCTGGACGAAGCAAGCCTCCCAAAAACAGGAAAGGATACAACATCGGCAAGGCAGCACGAAGAGGATAGAAAAGTGTGGGGAGGATGGAAAATAAATAAGAGATAAGGAAGCGGAGGAGGCGAGAGGAGCAGATTATAACGAGTGAAGAATGGGCCTGACAGGGAAGAGGAGGGATAGAAGAGATGTTGCGGAGAGGAGGTGAACACCGGAGCAGCTGTGCTGCAGCGGAGAAGATTGTAGGAGGTGTGGGAGGAGGTGTGAGAGGAGGTGTCATTTTCCTCTCCGAAGAGGAGGCAGGGTGATAAATGTCTCCTACTTGTTCGGTTACCAGACAGTTACAGACAGACGTGTGGCAGATGTCTGCAAAGCTGAAAAAAGCGTCTTTTCCTGCTAGGTGTGTGTTTGCACGTGGTTTGAAATGGCTCCCTCTCTGCGTTTGTTTATGCATGCACATATCAAGTGCAAAGTGTGTGTTCATGCTGTTGTATTGGTAAATGCGTGTGTGCGTGTGTGAGAGAAAGAGAGAGAGAGCGAAAGAGAGAGATTCTGCAGAAGAAGGGCAGATGAGAGCCTATCCAACTTGTCACGTCTAACAAAGTGGAACTGTTCCAGCAGCTAAAGTTGAAGTTGGAGATGAGAAACAGATTGTCTGGCTTCTCTGCCACAAAACTCATCGGAACAAGAGCCTTGTCAGCACAATCACAGACAATTCTCCTCACCAGCACCGGCAGAGCCAAGGCTGTATCAATTTACATGCAACAGGATTACAGAAATCTCATTACCACAGGATTATTTGAAAATAAAGGCAGACAAAGGACTGCTGCGAAATCACTAATCAAATTGCAGATACATAGAGATTATATACCGGTGCTTCTTTACATACACTGACAGTACGGAATGCAATTCTGGTGCAGGGAATGTATGAATAAATGAAAATAAGTTTAACTTTTTTTTTTTTCCTTTTCAAGCAAGGCAGCTGAATAGAATTTGGAGGAAAAGTAACTGAAATAACTTGCTGTTTCTTTTATTTTTTATTGTTATTCCTCAGCCCAGAAATTTGTGGGCGCTAAACAAATAAAATAATAAGAACTAAAAAAATAGTTGTGGATAGGTATGAGTTTTTTTTTTACTATTTACCTGATATCATAATCTTTCTCTCACCTGTGATTAATTGATTGAGTTGCCAAAAAGTTTCCAAGAAAATGTAAATCATGGTCAAGTTGCCACTGGTTACATTGGATACAGCAGGGAAAAAGTGAATGAGGTAAGTTGCCAGTGAATGTTTTGCAGATATGTGCAGTAGGACTATTTTGCAGCCGCATGAGATATATCTAATCAATCATGGCACATAGAAACTGGTGGCTTCCTTTGTTGTTGTAATTGGTTAAATTTTGAAGTGGCTCAGAGAGTTTTAGCCAAATGCTAAGATCTATGTTTCAGTTTGGAGTGTGATATTTTTTCTTTTTTTTTCTCCTTTTTTTAACTTGCAATGAGCAGTTTAGAAGATCTTCAAATGTCTTTAATCATAGTCACAACTTAGGTCCAAGTTTACTCGCTGCCAGTGGTTGAGAAAAAATATTGCAAAGGCAAGAGTTTTTCAAAGGTTAACGCTTCTGTTTGCAAACATTTAAATGGCACTGTATACAAGTGTGTGTGTGTGTGTGTGTGTGTGTGTGTGTGTGTGTGTGTGTGTGTGTATGTGTGTGTGTGTGTGTGTATGTGTGTGTGTGTGTGTGCATGCATGTGTGCATATACCATTTAGGATGTCTACTTTAAAATTGAATTGGTAGTTTCATCATGGTTATGTGGTAGTAATAATCCTTCATAGTTTTTTTTTGTTTTTGTTTTTTTTTTCGTTCTGTGTTTGTGCGTCTTGTGAAACTTCAACAATAATTGACTTTACACACAATGTTTGGATACATGATAATATTAACCTGTCAAGCAAGCCATGATTTCTGAAGTAAATATAAATATGCCTCAAAGCAAACTCATAAACATGAGCATAAATATATACATAATTTGACTGTCGGGCATATCGAGTTTGAAAACAAATGAGAAAAATAAAAGAATGAATTATCTCTGTTCTCCAGTAATTTAGTCTCCCGCCTTAGGACAGGACTGAGGCAGGAAAAAATAGTTTAAGTAAACAACTCAGAAATAGATGCCCTCAGTTATTTCTTCCTTGTCAGGCAGGAAGTTTAATTACACTGCACCGCCAAGAGATGGAGACAAAACTAGCACACTTTAAAATGGCACAGATTGCTTAATACCTACTATTACTGCATACAGATCCATGTGTAACAATGATTAACTCCAGTGGTTGTCATAATATTTAGATAGTTTGGAACCATGTTCCTTGATTTTAGGTGATTAATTAATGCATATCACTAATAGATGGTTGTGTGAATCTACTCTAGTGATAGACATGGAAATTGCTCAGTTATATGCTTTTTTACTTGTCTATATGTAACTCAGCTCAACTCTGTTTGTTGTACAGTTACACAGTTTTACAAAGATAGTAAAACAGTAAAACACAGAAAAAACAGCTGGCGTTTACTGGTTTTTATTGGTTCAAGTGTTTTGCTTGCGAAGTAAGAGCAAATGTAAATAGTGAATGGGTGTGTTTCCCTTTTAAATATACATTCTAAAGAAAAAAATGTCTTAACACACAACATCTATTACATCCTTACATCTGAGCACTATTCATCTGCTTGTTTTTAATGCAATATTTGAAACTTCACAGGTCTTCTAGGATTCATCATAATCAAACAGCCGTTAAAGAGCCGCAAATGCTTTGAGTGACACTGGTGGCGAAAAGCCTCCATTAAACCACATGAAATGTTCCATTAACACAGTGCAGATATGATATTCACAGTGCATGTTACAATGCGCTGGACAAGCATGGATGGTTATCCCACACGCTGCTGCGCTCGCTCAGAATTGTGTGCTTGTCCATTCACACTCAGACAGCCTTTAATCCTATAGCACACAGTCGTGAGTGCTTTTCCTTGCTCAGCAAAACAGACATTTTAGACAGGTTTATTTCATCAAAAGTGGAAACCTAAAAGATATCATGGGGAATGAATAGTCTGTCTGAGTCAGCTTAGTGTTTGATAACTCGAGGCATTTTAAGTTCTTTAAGGAAAGGCTGCTTGCTGCCAGGAATGAAGTATTGTCACCCCCGTACCCCCCCCAAAAAAATGTTTAATGTCTTGTCTTGCAAAAATATTGGCTTTAATGTTGTGTCATATATTTATTGGAGATCTTTTTGCCATGCAATATCATGCAGTACAATGTGCACTGCATTTCTACACATAGATAGGTACAGGCACACAAGCTCTATTATGTTAAATCTCATTCCATTCTTTTAGTTCATGATGCTTAAAATGAAGGAATATAAACATTTGCATTCAATAACTCTGGAGATAATTTACATTTGTGTCAATTTGTGTCAATATAATTTTGTTTACAATATAAACATTTTATGCATCTGTTGGCACTTCATGCTAATTAACGGATTTGATTTGCATCTGCCTTAAACTATGCAAACTTTCCATAACTTCAAACCGCGAAGAGGCAGCTTGACAAAATAAACACAACGAGACAAGGCCCGACATCCCTTCACCTTAACCTTCTGTCTGAAATACACTACTCACCAAAGTATAGGCATCAAGCCAGTTGTGAGTCATTATGTATTGTAGCCTCCTTGTAATCATGTCTTACAAGATCTGTTTCAGTCTAGCCACTTGAACATCCACTCTTCTTCAGAAATTTAATCCCACACTCAGCCAGTCAAGGTCGTCTCACAGATGAAATTTAAACATTTAATTCTCCTTGGCGGGAACATGTAGAGGAGGAGACGGAGGAGTGGAGAGGGCGACGGGTCTGGAATCGTCATTGCTCTCCCTCCTTTACGCTCTTCCCCTCCTATTATTCTTGGTTTTGCTCTCAATCTGTTTACTTTTCTATCTTCCAGAGTGTGATCTTTCAGTTATGCATTATTCTTCTTTTTTTTTATTATTATTATTATTTTATTTTATCATCTTGCCCCCTCCCTTTTGCAGCACCTAGAGGGAATTCACTGTTAAACGTTCTCATTTTTGTAGTCTCCACGTTCCTGCATTTTTTCTGTCATCTGTTTGAGCCTCTACCTGTTTGTTATAGGATATAAGAGAGAGAACTTTTTTATGTTCGGACCCAGGTGGTTTTAAGAAATGTTAATGTGTACATTTCATATATATATATGGTATGTGTGTGTGTGTGTGTGTGTGTGTGTGTGTGTGTGTGTGTGTGTGTGTGTGTGTGTGTGTGTGTGTGTGTGTGTGTGTGTGTGTGTGTGCGTGTGTGTGCGTGTGTGCGTGTGTGCGTGTGCAATTAGTTTAATTGAGTGGCCTTTGAGAACTGTTATGTTTCAGTTTAATCTAACTAGTCTACATTGATTCTGGATCCAATACGATATTCTTGCCCTAAGGTCCAATGTACAGCCTATTAATTACGTGAGTTTTAGTTTAGTTTATTTGATTTTAAAAGGATAAATAAAGATGACAAAAAAGATAAAAGAAAAAAGAAATTAAATTTCACTCCATACTCCTAGAAACATAACAAAAAGAGACAAAAACAACATTTCAACAACACCCTTCCAAATCCATATATGCAGAATATAATGAGTGTACAGAAATAATGCTGACATTATTGAATAAGAAGTTGCAGGCCAAAAGCCTTATTTAGATGTGGTGTCCTTGTGAAAATATATTCACTCTGCTAATTGCTATATGGGTGAGTTCCTTTTACTAACTGTTACTGTGAAACTGCTTCTCGATAGGCAGGGAGCAAAAAAACGGGCAAAGAATCAACTCGTAAATCTCCAAAATAAACAATGAGCTAATTTCTTCCCTAGAGCTGCAGGATTTGAGTTTTCTGTGGATTCTGTATGATAAAGTGCTGTGGAGATTCAGGAAATCGCTGAAAGAGGTATGCCAATGTTAACAGTTTCATCATGGAAACATTCATCTGACTCCACCGTCTCTTTCTCTCATGGGTCCAAACTGAATGTATTCATTTATGGATAGAAACCGGTACAAGCCTTGAGCTATCCACCAGGTTCACGGGCAAGCAAACTAACTTGGGTAGGGACGAATTTAGAGGATGACAGCGTCGCTGCGTGCATCATCATGCCACAGTTTGAGTTATCCTGAGTTAAGCCGGTTCAGTCTGATTTGCTTGCGTTCATTTCTTTTTCATAGAATAAAATATCCAAAGTGTCGCACAGGACTTTGTCTTAAATAATAAAAATGGCCAGTCCTGCAGTGCCACACCATGTCCTATCAATCAACACAATTCTCTCGACCTCCTACTTCATCTGCAACAATCCAGGGTGTTGACACTGATGAGTGAATGGGACATATTGTCCTATACAACCTGGTTCTTCTGCTGCTCCAATCCGATACCACTGTTAAATGAATGAACTGTTGTGTGGGCATGGGGTCAAATCACTGCTCAAGCATTTGCTCCATGATATTGATAAGCTCCAAACATATGCGCTGCATCCTGATACAAGAATGAAAGAAAAAAATAGGCAGAAGAAGAAAAAAGTCTGTTACATACAGTCCAGAATATATCTTATTGAGGTGGTGGTGGTGGAAGCATTGACCAGACCAACGCGTCCCCTCTACTCAGAACTTCTCACTGTGATAAACATATCCTTCATTAGCGGCTTGTGAGCGGGTCATTCAGAGTCTGGGACACACATTGACAATGTTATTACTTCCCTCACAATTTTCGCGTTGTAGATGTCACACACAGCGGTCAAATTTGTTATCTTATTAAGTTTAAATTGTTTCCAAATGACTTGGTCTGGTGGTGGCTCTATGTTACTGTTTGCTTGAATGCTGCTCTGCGTGATGACGTAACCAGCTTGCAAACATAGAATCAAAGTAACTAGATGCATGACTGGATTGGAACACTGGATTGGCATCTTTCATCCGATATCCGATCCAACTGTTTGGTCAGTATCGGAATCGATATCCGATCCAGGTATCGGATCGTCCCATCTCTATTCCCACCACTTCTTTTTGCTTAACTATATATATTCATACAAAGTAGAAAATACTGAGTTTTCTTCTTCCTCAGTTTGTTCTTCCTTTCTCATGGTAGTGCAAAGTAAATATATTTTGATTGAGAAACACGGTTGTTACCATACAATAGGCACTTTCTATAAATAGCATTAACTTCTCACAATGGATTTGTACAGACTGGTAAACTGCAAGAGTTTGTTAGACCCAGTGTTCTCTTCTTTTCATTAACAAGGGATTAGGCCAAATCTGTGTGTGTGTGTGTGTGTGTGTGTGTGTGTGTGCTCGCATACATGCGTGTGCATGCATGCTTGTGTGCTTTGAAGGCATTTTCTCAGCTTACAGTCTCGCTGGTCTATGATTTAATGAGGACGTGTGACAGAAATATCTTTCCCATAGAGAGAAAGAAAGCGCAAGAAGGAAAGAGTGGGAGAGAGACTGAGAGAGGAGAAAGAGAGAGAGAGAAGATCAGGGACAGATGGAGAAATCGGTAAAGTCAGCTGGGACGTCTTAGCGGTAAATCCATCACCATCCCCAGTGTCTTTACAAATGTCTAAAAGCAGCAGCTTTGCCAGCTTTGTAATCTGCTGCCTGACTTGAGTCCATTTTAATTTGCAATCAAGGCTGAGCTGTGTTGATGCTGCAAATTCGTTTCTTCCTGCGTGGCATTTGTGCGCATGTGTGTGCATAAGTTGAACCTGGGTGTGATGCCTCTGCCTCTTTCATTTCCCATTATAATGATGATCACACATCAAATGCGAAACAGGAGGGACACAGTGTGGTAGTAGGCATGCAGGTTTGTTGCTGGGTCATATGTTACTAGTAACATTTAGTAACATTTAAGAAAGGATTTCCGGTGCAGGACAAAGCATCTATGTATTGACCATTAAATAGAATTCTCACCTTTCTCACAATATCAACAAAAACTAAGACTGTATATGGAATTTATGGCAAAGCTGATGGATTGCATTAGAATGCACAGGAATTCCTAATTAATTAATGATCCCTTCAGGGATATTGTTAATTGTTCATCATCAATTCCTTTTTTTTAACATTAAAGGAAAAAAACATGATAGCATCATGTTTATGAGATTGCATTGATCCAACTGTTAGTTAACTGTTTTTCTTATTAAAAGTGAATTCATTGTGAGTGAGTTGTCTTGCTGAGGTTTATTGAAATAACAAACAAACACACATTTGCAAATGTTTGTTCCCCTCCGGTTGCTCAGCTGAAAGAACACACATCAAGGTCCACACACGGGATCATGTAGTTTCAGCCAGTCTGTCAAAAAAAAAAAGGAAAACGTCTTGCTTATGTTGACGCCTCTGTAGAATCTGGAGGGTTGAGGCCCAATGCACACACACAAAAACAAAAACAAGAACGTAACAAAAACAATAACAACGAAACATTAAAACTATGAATTTTAAGTAAGAAATTTCAAGAATATATAAAGAAAACACTGAAAGTTAGAGAGAAGTTCTATGACACTCTGTTAAGGAGCTTGGGTAATAAGATGTCACAGAATACAGGCAGAATATTCTAGTAGTATTCTAATTCTAGAGGTGACACATGTGCATGCTGCCTTCTTCGGAGTCATTTATATCCACTTATGAATCAATGCAGACCACTGCTTTAACGTCAAACTGGGGTGTGTTTGATTAAATTTACTTATTTTTTATGCATTATTCCATACTTTTTTTTTTTACAGTTTGCAGTTTGCTCTGGTTGATGGAATCACTTAAAGCGCCAGGGACGACAACACGTGGTCCTGACACATCTATTCTGAGCACACCATCACCGGCGGCACAAACATGACGCACTGTGCCCTGCCTCGTCTGAATAAGCCCCCACCTGTTTGTTCCTCTCCTCCCACCTGTGCACGCTGGTGTTACGCCTGACACCAAAATACACAGGCATGCAAAACAAATTCAGGAAACAGTTGGAGTGCTGCTTTGCATTGGTTGTTATAATCAGTAACTACTCGAGGCTTCTATCTCCCACTCGGTCTCCCAGCAGTCGCTCTCCTCTCACGCTCGCGCTCGCTCACAAAACAACCGTTTAGTTATTGCATCCAAATAACAATCAGCCAGTCCGAGTATTAAAAAAAGCTTCTGCGTGATCTTTCCATCGTCATTTTTGGCCTCTTGTTAGTACCGTATGTGTGTTTCCGATCAGTATGGAGAGTAGGAATTGTTATGAAAAATGGATGCATACATGTAGATATGATAGCTTGCACATACTGCAGCCCGGGGGTGTCAAACATGCGGCCCGGGGGCCAGAATAAAGGCCCAATAAAGGGCCCGATCCAGCCCACTGGATGAAAAAAAACATGACAAAAAATGGACCAGTTCCTGTTTCTTCACAGAATTGTGAAATTATTGAGCATTTTCACGGCTCTAGGGATACAATATTTAAGTAAGTAAGTTAAGTTTGGATTTGTAAATGGTGTGTAAGGCAGGAGAGAAGTTCACCTTCAGTGTCTTTTAAAAATCTAAATATTGTTCAATGAGTAAACGGCTTTGAATTAAAATGCAACAGTGGACTGAAATGGTGTTAGTCCAGTAGTTAATTAGTTATTTAGATGTTAATTTTTACTGGTTCAGCTCACTTGAGATCATGTTGTGCTGTATGTGGCCAATAAACTAAATTGAGTTTGACACATCTACTGTAGCCAATCAAAATATTCATTTTACAGGAACACAGCTATAGCATGAAAAGAGCCACAGCTCTCGTAGCTATTGAGCTGTTGAGCACATCTGTATTCTTGCTAATGTGGTAGCTAGCTCTATATCTTCAAACAAGGTCATGCAGCTTGCATGTGCACTTTTGTTGCTGATCTACCTAGAATGTCAGTTTGCAAGGCGAGTTTTGCAGCAAAAGTTTGTTTATACTGCGTCTCCGGGCCCCTGCTGGCTCAGCTGTCAATCAAAGACGGCGAGTGGCGTGCCCACTCAGGCTTTTTTTTTTTTTTTTCAAATCACTCTGACATGCTTTGTGACTGCAGGAACGGGTGTTTAATTGTGTTTTCAGTTGGACTTTAAAGTCCACACGAGTGCGATAACCTTGTTCCCACAAACAGTATCCCTAGTGACAGATTGCTGCAAGTGGATTACACAAAGCAAGTGGGCAGATAGCCGGTAAACACTGTCTGACATGAGTTTAGTTTAGTACACTTCAAACAGAAGATAAGGTGCAGTTGTGCATTTGAAAAGCATGCAGATTGATTGTATGTGGAGCGGACAAAATGTTTGCTTGTACAGAACACTCAAAAGTACATTTGCTTTTTTTGCACTCTCAAAATTCAAATAAAAAATGTATGAATGTAATGAAAAGCGAACACGTTTGAAATAAAGTTTGAAGTGTATACCCCTTACCTTCTTCTCTAAATACATTTAAATCTGACTTTGTGCAAATAAAAGAAACATACCAAATAACTTTGTGATAACTGTGAAATCACATATTGCACATTATATTATACACATAGAATGACTCTAAACCAGGGGAGTCAAACTCAATTTAGTTCATGGGCCACATACAGCCCAATATTATCTCAAGTAGGACCAGTAAAAATTGTACATAGACACAAATTCTTCATTTAACCTTAACAAAAGAGGAGAGACAAAGTTAAATTTCAAGAATATGATGTTACAGTTATTCAAAAACAGTTAGTCTCTTGTTGCATGTAGTGCAATTCAACACACATTTATTCACACTGCAAAAAACTTTTAATTTTAAAAATGTTTCCTTGATTTTGGTCAATTTACTCTTGTTTTCTTAAATTAAGGTGCAATGGTTTGGATTTTTCATCTTAATGTTGTCATCTTATCTCATATTATGGACTTTTTATCTCATAATTCTAACTTTGTAGCTCATATTTCTTGAAAAAAAGTTGAAATAAGCAAAACGATCTGCCAATGGAATAAGTTAATTCAAGATGATTATATTCAATTTTGGACTAATCACCATATAGATAATCAACCTGATAGATTTGTCTGATAATATATTATTGAAACTGAACCGCCACAGGACCCAGCACATACTGAAATCTCTCATCAGCACAGTGAGCTACACTGTAAGATGCATTGATATAATTCATTATAATTCAGGAACTGCATGTATATTTCAAAGATTCAGATGCATGCAGTTTGAATCTATCTAAATGTTAAAAAGAGGCCGTTACCGCAGTCACCACTGATTCTTTGAGAATTTGCATGTATCATGAAGCTGAATTTAATTGGTTTCAGTATTCACTGTTCTATACCCTGTCAGCAAGCCGCATGTATGAGGAACATGACCCGCTGTTCAACACATTACTCACTTCATGCGTTAAACCCGACAGTGATTAAACAGAAGAACCCTGCATACATTGTGAACCGCTGACAAATCGGTAACTGGAATTGAGTCGTGCGTACCACATTCTGCATGTAGATTGAAGGAATTTGCTCTGTGGAGACGTTGCCACGGAGAAGCGTGCTCCTCTCTGGTCTGAATCCTGTAGACTCAGTGTGCAAACATGACCGTTAAAAATGCATTTGGACAAGGCATTTAACCAGTTTCGGTAATTAACAAGTACTGAGAAGTCCATGTTTTACCACCAAATATAATACAGGAATATTCCTTTTTGTGAACCACATGCATCACTGGGAACTCTCGAAGCTGATTCATCAGCTGTCACACTCTAATACTATTACAGCGTCATTTCACAGCCTTTTCAGTACATTTTTGCATGATATAATTAGTTTTTTTTTTAATTTTGCAGCCTTTCTTTCATCACAAATATCGACAAGTCAGGTCTCGGTGCACCCGTTCCTGCCTCAGACGTAGTGCCACTCAACCAAAAGCTCCGGTGAAGTGTTTGTTCTTTTGATCAACCTTGAAAATCACGTTAAGATATTGATTAAGAGGGCTTTTGAGGGCTTTTGAAGGCTCATCGAGCATCTTGGGCATAATTCCAAGCCTTTGGACACGCATGTTATTCCCGAGCATGTCCGGCACGCGCGGGGAGGGATCGCAAAATGTAATGAGACGGGAATGTTAAGTGAGTGGTTGATTGGTATTCCGCTGGATTCACAGAAGTTCATGCAATTTCTGAGGGTCAGTGGTGTGCGCAAAACTCCCTCCTCTAGCTGTGGTGGGGAAAAGAAAATTGAATTAGCTTGTTATCTCTAGAAATCTCATTTGAAAACAGCAATCTCTGTTAGTTGTATACACAGAAAAATTGTGACTGTTGAATGTGATGTATATTGGCACCACAATACTTCTATACGTGTGCTTTTGGACGTCGTCTTATGTTTTACACTTACACTGATGTCCAAATGTTTCCTATAGTTGAATTATTCCTTGCCTCACTGAAACATTTTGGAACACTGTTTAATGGTTATTTGAATTAGCAAGTAACTTGGCTGAAAGCAAGACGTTTGGACAAATATTGAGTGTCTTGCCATGAAGGACATGCAGAACTATCACTTCCCATCAGCATCAGCTGATGTGAAGTGGGATGCGAGCGTTTTGGCACAATACCGACCCGCTTTCACATTCACTCCGCCACATCTGCTGAGTTTAAGAACTAGACTTTTTTTTTCTTCCTTTTTATCTACCTTCCAGTTCAATTTTCTTTGCAATAAGCACCGCGGCCTCACAAGAGCTCCGAGACACGGCTCCTGTCTTTGTGCTATTGCATCATTTAGGCGAATGCCTTCACTCGAGTGATCCTCGAGTGTTACAGAACGCGCCTGTCAGGCAGCCCAGGCAGCAGATTGTGGAAGTACGTGTTGCCTCGGTGAACCAGATGTTAACAGCAGGTGCACAGATTGAGTAAAAGACTCACGTATGTAAATCTGGCCCTAGATATCCATAACTTTACTCCTCACTCCTGAGAAATCCCCCATTTACAGTGAAGAGACTCAATCTTGTACACAGCTTTTATTAGATGTTTTCCTTGTTTCTTCAGGAATAGACATGCACACTCCACCCACACATAGATCTCGCAAGTAGCCGCTATGAGTAGCCCACACATAGACGTGGCTACTTGTGAGATTTGGCAAATTAACACAGGTTTTCTGTCTTCCAACCATGTCTCTGTATACTGTCACTCACTCCCACCACAGCTCGCTGTACTGCAGGACTCATCTCCGTCCCACGCATTAATTAAGATGAAAATATGCAGTGTCGTCCTTATACTAAACTTCTCCCCTTCAAGGCAGTGCATCTGTAGTTAACTTTAAAACTCAAAAATGAAGAATCATAAATAATACTTTATTTTAACTGAGTTCTGAAAAGTAACTCTGCTTCTTTTCTTCTTTTGCTCCTGTTTAACGTCTTCGCAATTTCTACTAAGTTATGCCCCCCCTACAGCGGCCCCCCTACAGCGGCTGAATAGAATTGTGTTGAACTGATACAATGTTTTCTCTGTGTAAGCCCCCCCCCCCCCCCCCCCCCCCCCCCCACACACACACACACACACACACACACACACACACACACACACACAGACATGATAAGTCGTTAGGCACTGCAGATTGGCTCTTTAAGTATTTTAATTACCGCTCATATGGCAAAGGCGTCACGCTCCAACAGTGTTTTTGTCGCTGAAGTTTGAGATGGTCACGGATGAAAAAATTCGCTTAAGTTATAGAACGAAGCATAATGGATGAGTCACGTAGAAATACGATGAGATAGTAGATCGGGTGTGTTTGCCTCTGCAGCTGTCCGTGCGTGTGCGCTGGCTGCTACATTATCACGGTTCTGGTGATCAGCAGAGCAAATGAAGAGCGATGGCAGTGCTGCTCAGGAGGTTTGATCTCAGATCTTCGGATATTTTCTTTCTCTTCCTGTGTCTTCAAAGGAGAGAAGGCTAAACTTGGCTTGGGTTTAATTGTTCTGTTCCTTTTTGCCACTGATGTGAGATGATAGTTTCCTGTTTCTACCAAATCAGAGACAAAATCTCCCTGCTCCTCCTGCATTATTAAATAAAATGGAAGAATTAGCTTTTATGCCTGAGGGCTTGTGTGTGTGTGTGTCTGTGTATGTGCCTGCATGCGTTCCTGCATGCGTGCCTGCATGCGTTTGTGTGTATCGGGAAGAAAGCATCAGGGCTTAAATCTGACAGGCTGTGCGTGTTTTTGCATGACTGTTGTGAGATTTCACATGTTTCAAAACATAGAAACACGCACGCACACACACATTCTCACTCACATCCAGTTTTATCCCATCTCATGCAGTGCTGTAAGATAAGCTGAGGATGAGTCAGGTGTGTGCTTATGTCTAGTACCAGATGGAACCAATGAGGTAAAGCTTCATATTAAACACACACATCCTACAAATATATTCAAATATATTCATAAGGTAAACCCATGTTTCAGTGCATTTTTTGTGTGTAGGGAATATATACCTAAGGGAAATTGTATGAAAATGCTGAGCATATGGCGGCTATGCATTTCTCGACAGAAAATCTGCCTTGACATTTTCACCATCGTCCCTATAACATTTTAGATCCTTATCTTATGGTAACAGAAAAAAAAGAAGTTTCATCTCAACACGACTCAGAGTTAAATTGTATCCATATCTTTTTGATACCATGAAGACAGTTTTTTTTTTTTTTTCCAGAAACTTGAGGGGAAAAAAATCAGTCCACAGTGGAACAGCTCACTCTGTAATCTCACAGTGATGAGAGCAACAACAATGTGTTAGGCTTTATGATCAATGTTTTGTGGATCCATACTGTAAGTGTATGTGTTGGTGCTGGTGTTAATTGGTGACAGCTGTCAGCTGCGTTTCTGGTTTGACGGACAGACTGATGACTTCAGGAAATGTTTCAATTTATTGACTTAAGAAGTTTATTTTAATCACAAAGAAAGATGTCAATGAGTTACAGGTGCATACAGCTTCTCTTCACGCTCCCCTGTGGCTAACAATTCATTTTTTATTTCGCTAATTAAACCCTGTGTTGACACAGTTATGTGAAGTTTTGCCAGTGTTCTGTACATTGGAGGCGGTTAATAACCACAGCTTTGTCACTACATATCTGCACTGTGATGGATTTCACTGTAAAGTAACAGTAAATTACTGGCAGCAGGGACGCCAGCAATTTACTGCTATTTTACCGTGCATCTGCTATCATTTATTTTAACAGTATAGAACAGTATTTTAAATTATAGTATATGTCTGCAGGATATCGGTGGGTGTTGCAATAAATTTACAGCACATCTACAGCAATTTATTAACCATATATTACCATATTTTGGATTACAAAATGGAAATGACGGAAGGATAACTGTGGGTTTCCTTATTGTGTGCGCCTTCTGGTGCTTGTGCTATAACCTTAAACTATCAGAAACATATTCAGCAACATGTATCCACCACTGTTCTTCTGTCTGTGCAGACTGCAGAAAATAGCAGAGCACTCACTCTAACACTGTTTCCTAGAACTGACAGCACACAGCACTAACTTTCTAACTTACTTAAATGATATCTTGCTTCACCTATCAACTTAACAGAACTGTAGCATTTTCTGTTTTGAAATATACTTTCTACCAAACTGTCATGTCAAGCCATGTCTCCCTCAGTTTCTATTATCAGCATAACGTTTCGATGCATGCAGCTTGCGGCCTCATGTGAACAAAAAGTCCAGGAGGTTGCACAGTTTCTAAATGTCGTAAATGACCATATTTAATCCAGCATGTATGACATGTATGTATTTAGGCATTTAAGTGCATTTTTTGTAGATGATGTGCTGCTGTTCGTATGTGCTTGTGTGCAACAATTTCAAAATCATTAGTTATGGGATTGAAATTTGATGTTAGTTAATTGAATGTTCTATTAATTTGATTAATTTTAGTGGCAACAATAAGTATGGTAGGTTTAGTGTGATATTGACCATAAACAGGAAGACCTTTTTGGACTACTGCTGCTGTTATGTAATTAAGATAAACGTGCCATGTTGCTGCTGTATGTTCTTTTGGGAGATCAGCTTTTCAGTTACCAAACTTTAACTATTTTGCATCGGGTTTATAGCCAGTCAAGATACATAATGGATCAAACTTTGAACTTTTTAGGCTTCGTTTGAAAGTACAAACTGGGTGTTGTTACACTTGAGTTTCATCTCTGTTGTTGTAGAGTCATGATAAATCGCTCCTCACCATATGAGTGACACTGTTTGGCACCTTTCATAACTTTAGAAGTCGTGTGACATTTGTGCGAGGACCTGAATTTGTGCTTTATGTAAGAGTGGGGTGTGAAAAAAAATGATTAAAAGGAAAAAAAAAAAAAAAAACAGAGAAAACTGTGCTCCAACACAGCAACAAATCTTTCTTTCTTTTTTTTATCCACTCTCACTTATCAGCACTCTGTGGAGGGTATCTAATTCAGCCAGTATGTGGAAGAAAAACATCTTGATTAACATATCTTTGCAAACTCAAGGTCCTGCACTGAGGGCTTGTTTTCTAGGTAAATTGTATACATAATTCTGTTAGTTCATCTTTACCACACATAAGCATGCACCAGGAAAAAAAAAGCCCAAAGCTCCTCAGTGCACGGCAAGCGTGATGATAAAATCTGTTTGACTACAGTTTATTTCATCATTGCTTCTTTGTTCCTGCAGCTGCACCAGCGTTGCCACTGAGATGCTGCACTCACATACAGTAACTTCTACCCATATTACTTTTTTCATCAAAGTAAACACACCACTATCTGAGCCCTGGATTCCATTTCATGGAGTTCAGCATGTGTAATTAGGATAGAGACATTAACGCTTTGTTCAGATTGCAGGTAAATCATATTTGTTTAGATGTTAAGACAGAATGTACATGCTGTTATTTGCAAGTGATCAGACCAACCTATCAGCTTTGGCTCCTGTGGTAACAGCGAAGGCGTCTGTAACTATGATGACACAGATTTCCAACATGGAAACATGCAAAACAGAGATCCATCATCTCGCCCTCCAAAACAACTGGGGTGTCATGTCACAGCGCAGGAATCCTCCGTCACGCAAGTCCACAGATGGATCTGCTCCCATCACTGTGGATTTGAAGTTGCCATCGTGTAATGCAAAACACACTTTGTGATCCAATTTAAGCAGCAAGATTGTCTGGCTTGAAACGCATCTGTCGAAATCTGGCTGGAATCGTATTTCAATCTATCTCTAAATATGGTTTGGACCTGATTTTGCAAGCACCATGTTTCATTTGTTTGTTTGTTTGTTTAGTTTTTTGCTGCCCTGACTATCTTGAATCAATCTGTATACCACCTGGATATGCCAAAAAAAAAAAAAAAAAACCTCAAATGAACGGATTTGGGCTTGCAGACTGAACAAGGCTTTAATTTTTCATGGGCCTTTCCAATTAAAATGCATAATAAAACCAACACCACTAATCCTCACCACATGGCGGCACTGACAAGAATAAGAATACCAAGGATTACACACACATACACACACATACGCAGGGCTAAATTAACTTTCACTTGCAAATGTGAGGAAGCAATTAATTTGTTGATGAAACCTTTCGTCTTTAATTGTTAGATGTGTCAACCGGAATGCCACTCGGTATCTGGATTCTGCAGGAAATCAACTTTGGCCGAATTTGATTGTCAACTGGAGAGAGATGCTGCCAGCGTCACCCTCACCTATGTCACAGTGGCATGCACGGCAAAGTGCAGTCCTCTCCTCCAGTGCAAGTAGAGTCATGCTACTAAATTGCCCCCTACAGGCCAAAAGCACCACAGCACGTTTGGCGAAGGAGAGTGTGAGTCCCAGCAGTTTGACTGGATGAACTGCAGCAGAGCCTGTGGGGACTGAGCCAATTCTGTTTCAATGGAATTATGAGTACTAAACACTGTAACAGCCTGAAACCTCCACATATCCTCCCTCCCTCCTTCTGGTTGCTAACTGAGCTGTATCAGTCCTTCTAGTTCATAGTCATGTATAATTATCCCTGCAGAATACATCAACAGGGGAAGACCCTCCATTCTATATTCTATTCTTTTGTTTAATTACGTCTGAAGGGATTGGGGGGGGGGGGCATACATTCACTAAAGAAGAGGGCTTTCAACTTTCCGGGCTTTCCATTTCACATGCAGTGCACACTCAGTCAGTTCTTTTTTGTTTTTCATGCATGATGAATATTGTCAGTGTCGTCCTCAACAATTATATGTGTGGCTTCTATGGCCATAAGGAAATGCCTAAATGGTCCTGTATCTGCATTCTTGCTTTTGCAGAGCATAAATAAGAAGTCAGTCATTTTCTATACCTGCTTATTCCTCATTAGGGTCGCAGGGGTCTGCTGGAGCCTATCCCAGCGCGTTATGGCAAGAGGCAGGGATACACCCCAGATGGTCGCCAGCCAATCGTGGGGCACACACACCATTCACTCACACACTCACTTGCCTTACGGGCAATTTAGAGTTGCCAATTAACCTCAGCATGTTTTTGGACTGTGGGAGGAAGCCGGAGTACCTGGTGAAAACCCACGCAGACACGGGGAGAACATGCAAACTCCACACAGAAAGGTCCCAGACCCAGGACCAAGGAGGTCTTGAACCTGCGACCTTCTTGCTGTGAGGCAACAGCGCTAACCCCTGTTCCACCGTGTCGCCCTATATAAGAAGTCACACAAACAAAATTGATACACCTTTTTTATTTGTAAAATAAAGGGACTTTGTCATTTTAGATGGGCACAAGTGTTTCAGAAATGTTCGCTTCTGGCTTTTTTTACATTACAACTACATTTCACAGGAACAGTAGAGAAACGGCATAAAAGGACCGAAGAAAAAGAACAAACGATGGTCCTACTCATACTCTGTGACATTGCTAATGGTCAAGGTCTTAAAACCTGAACCAGCAACAATTAGGACGTATATGTTCCTGCTGATTGCAAAGTGAAGACAAAAGTGCACGAAGGAACCTAAAGTATTTATATAGCTAGAAGGTCACGATGCAACCCAGGGGGCATATGGAGACAGGGTGGAAGTAGGAATCCATTACCATGCATTAACATTGGGTGAGAGGCTGTTAAAAATTATGGTCAGTCCCATTGGCTCTACCCAACATGCACAGAGTGCTGTTAATCTGCTCAGAGCATGCAGGTGGTGCAAAGCCTATCAATATTGATACCAAATGTGCTGCTAAATTAGCTGCATTTCTTACTTCACTGCACCTCTCCTTCTGTAAAGGATAGGTATCATTTCATTTCAAGTTTTCCTGTGAAATAATATTCTCCCCTGGAAAACAAACTTCCCAAGTATGAAAACTTACAAAACTTTGCATAAAAGTCCAGTCCCATGCAGGATTTTCTAAGCAGCAAACATGGCTCAATAGTCTTGATGGTGGCGCTATAGCCAGCGTTTAAGTTTCAAAATTTAAAAAGAAATTCACAGTATGGTGATCATTGACTACTTCTGTTGATTTGTGAAGGTTCAGAGGACTTTTAAGTAGCTCAGTGAGATAGTAAATGGTCTTCTCTGTCAGAGTCCTACTGGCAGAATTTAACCAATTGATCTGTTTTTATTTCATTTCATGTTTCATGTCAATCCCATTATGTAAAATAATGGGATTGAACACATGACATCAAACCGAGAGCTACATTGTATTAGTTCCAAAATCAGTTTTTCTGTCAGGAAAAACTGTGCAACCTGGTCTAAAAACAACTATAATCTAGGTGGTTTTGTGTGTAATGGCAATTCACAATCTACTCCGATGAGAGTTGAGAATAAGGCTGGGTATAGATGCAAGCAGATTATGTCTAAGAGTTTTTCAACTTCTATTTTTTTGTTGTGTAGTAAATTGATGTTCAGGATTCTTTCTCACATTTCCCCAAAAAAGATTGTTTTTTTTGGTTTTGCATCTAGAGTGGAAAGGGGGATTTGTCCGGGGTAATTGTGTGCATCCTAATAGGAACGAGATAACATTTGTAAATACATTTGTAACTGGACACTTTAATTTTATTGCTCATAAAGGGATGATGAATTCTTCTGCGAACTCCAGCTCATATGTCTCCATTAATGTCCGTGCACAGGTCTCTTTACCAAGAGCCTTTTAGAGGGATAAAGGATGAGTCAACTTGGAGGCTTCTTATAGTATACCTTTCATCATAGAAGTGGATACTAAGTAATCTTCTATTTCTTACAGGTGAAATCTCATTTTGTTGTCCTTAATAGCAGGGTTAATAGATTTTAATAGATTTTACAAAACTCCTATTTTCATGGTATTTCAAAAAATCAATTAACGCGTAGATTCTGGTACAAGTTCATCAAATGACTTCATTGTGTTTGTATCTTTACAAAACAGTTTTAAACTACTAAGCCCTGCTGCAGTGTTTTTTTTTTTTACTTTACTAGTGTCTGTTGACTGTTTGTGTGTGTGCAAGGGTGTAGGTTTCATTTGAACATTGGGAGAGGGGACACATTAAGTTGGGGGTCTCGAAATGTCATTTCATTAACCTGAGGAATGTAATACGATGCAGTCATGATCTCAGGCATTATCTATTACATTCAAGTATTTCTTGTCTTGTAAATCAACTTTCACCCTGCTAATAAATTGATTAATTTATAAACTCCTAGACTTTTAATTAGCTCAGTTTTTTTTTTTTCAAAATAAAAGGGTCTTTCATGTTTTTACAAAAGCCCTTGTCAAAATATACGAATGAAAAACAGACCTTAAAACCCCACATCGTAATGTGCAGCAAGTCACCAAAATACAAATAAGGCACAGGTAAGTAACAAAGCCACTGTGCTTCAGGGAAATGCTGTTTGCAGTGCACCTGTGTGAATGCAAAGCTTAATAAAAGATATCCAGCATATCAACATCAATCTAATCTCCAACACGAGTACTCCAAAATGTCAATGTGTGAAATGCACCTTACTTTTAACCAAAAAAGGTAACTGACACAAGAGAAATGTGACATTTCATGCAACAGTATTTTAGTAAACAAACAAGCATCCTTTATCCAAACCTTTTTCCTAAATTCAATTCACTAATGCTCAGTGCGCTGGTATTTATATAACAGCTAATATTTTTAAAAGTATATGTCATTGGGTGTTTTTTCTCTTCCCTTATCTTTATACTCTCACCGCCTTCCCCTTTCAATGAGCCCGCTCATACTGACACATACATTTCTTTTCATTATCTGTGTCTATTGATTATTGATGCTCTTCGGGGGTAATCCTTTATAAAGGTGCTTTTTTGGAGCTATTTTCTTTTATTTTTCAAACAAAGTAAAAAAGTAAATGTATAATAATAAGTAATGTGTATATATATATACACACACACCATGGGTACTGATAGATTAGTGCTTGTGGTCATGGTTGAATGAAAAAGTAAGAAGTGGCAACACTGACAACTAGAGTAAGTCAAATAAATGCTCAAAAGGCTTTCCATATGGGCAAAAATCTAACCAATTGAGCCGCTTATGCTATTATTCAACTCCCAATGCAATATAGCATATGGATGTGACACTATTCCCTGCATTATCACACAAGGTTACCGCTAGTTGTGGGACGTTAATGCTAAATAGCTGCAGGCACCCGCCTACAGTGCTTCAAAATGGAGGATGATGAGTCTGCACCATTCAGGGCTCTCATACACTTAATAGCAAAATCTTAATTGATCCATATGAAAATCATTTATGAATCTATATCCAGATATATATATTTTAGTCCCTTTAAAAGAAGTGGCAATCCGTTTTTAAAAATGAAGAAATGAAGTGTTTCGGGCTGTCAACTTCCATTTTACATTGTGCATAAATTTTCCCAAAAAATCTCCGGTGATTGTCACAATTCACCACTCGGTTGTGCAGGGGATAGTGAATCAAGATGGAAGTTGACCACATGCTGTGTAGTAAAAAGCGGCTGCTTCATGACATCTGATGCAACAGTTTCTTCACTGAGCAGATACAAGCCGATAAGTGTGAATCACATACGCGCATAAGTTCTGTGGAATAACTGACTTTAGACATCACAGAAAAGTCCATGTCAAAGTCCACAAAGAGAGACATTTTTTCTTCCGAAAGCGGAGTGCGTGGATCAACCCCCGCCTCAAACAAAATATCCAAAATGCTAGATTAAGTCAATATTTCAGTCGTAATTTGTTTTTAATAAAAAGGCTGCAGCATGAGAACTTTTTCATGCAAGACTTTTATTTAAGTGTGACTGAACTACAGCAGCTTGAGGCTGTTCGAGCCACGTAATCCACTGAACCAAAAATATTATAGACTTACATGAACTCTAACACTGAAATATCGAGTATATATACAGCGTGTTTATTCTGCAGGCATTCTTTTTAAAATTGTTTTTATCTTGCTTCTGTTTTGAGTTGGTGAGATTTTATCACAGCGTTAGCAAAGTGTAAAATTAATTTTTGTCCATTTTATTTTGTTTGGTAAACAGTAAAAAGATTACAGCATGTTCTTTGGCACCTTGGCAACTTGCCATGCGATGATCTAAAATGTTTTCCACCTCAGCCAAGGTGTATGTCAGCGAGCTCCTCTTCTCTTTTAGATAAGAATCCCCTAATGAATCCCAACAAGGTCTCTGGCCTTGGACAGAAACTCAAACTTGGGTGTGAGTGGTGTTTTAAAGCTGAAGTTTGTCATAGACCCAAACTTGTGGTCTGGTACTTCCGAGTTCTGCTGGCAGCAATCAGCATATTCAGAAAGAAAAGAGAGAGAGGGAGAGACTCACCTTGTAGCTTGGCCAGAATCAAACTATAGCACAAAAGGAATTTGGTTTTCCAAAAGGAGTCATAGAAGATAATTTGAAGTAAAAAGCCTAGAACTAATGACAAAAAAGTTGATTTTTGTTCTGATTTGCACTGTGGTTCATCATTTTTTTTTTTCTTTTACACACACACACACCGACCTTTGGTATGAGAAACCCCTGCCATGACAAATAGGTCTGTGGTTTTACTGCTTAAAGAAGCACCTGCATTGACGAAATCAACTTGATTGAGTCTGTCCTTGTAAGAAAAACCATTAATCAAAGACTTTTATGCATTGATTGTTGTATTCCTGTAAACGTCAATTGTGCATAGGGGGACTTCTACCTACAACTCGGGGGAGAACTGAATTGAAATTGAAATCATATAATGGAAAGGGAGATATATAAATGTAGCATATGTAGTATACAAATATAAATTCTTCATGTATATTTTAGTTAGTTTATTCGTTTATTTTACCAATGTTTGTATATTTTTAATTCTGATGTCCTATGCTTAGGCCTAACAACCATCTTATGTCTTTTTTTTTTTTTTTTTTTTATTTTCCTTCAACATGTTTGTCATTTGGATTGCTTCTGAGTGACCTTGGGTGACATGAAATGTGCCTTGAAATAAAATATTTTTTTCTTTTCTTTTCTTTTTTCTTTTTTTTTTTAAGAACTCTTGGCAACAAAGACCACCAAGTGGGTCTTTGCATAAATGAAATTGATCCAGCAAACCCATGAATCTCCTGAATTCATATCAAGGACGAGGTCATGAAATCTATGCAGACAAGCGCTAAAGCAATACATATTCAACTCGCATTTAGGTCAGTGTCAGCAGGTGACTTTGCACATATAGAGGCAGCACCCTTCGAATGCACGTACAGCGCGTACACAGGAGCGAAAGCACCTGCGTCCGCAGGCATGGGTCCGTATCACTACGCCGATTTGTTTGACAGTGGGAATCTGGCTGTTTGAAATTTCTCTGGATTTCTGTGCAACATCAACAACTGAAGCATACATATTTCATGCTTTTCCTTCCCTGAATTGCAATGAGCGCTGGAGGTCCACGGGGTTCAGTTATACTATAAAGATCAAACCTCCCCGTGTATACATGGCTGGAGAAAACTCTTAGACAAGTGGACCACACAGGAATGAAGGGGTCATCCAAAGCAACACAATCTGGCCTCACCGGTTCTTCCTTCTGTCCATTCAAAGCAGCTGACAGTCAGTACTGACATATGCTGTATTTGTGTGGCTGATAACTTGGGTATTGGATGGGAACATGTTTAGTGATGTGGAAATGTGAGGATTGGAGTACAGGCTCATTCTTTTTTTTCCCTGCCTTGTTGATTTTTCCTTTTGCCTCTTCCTCCATCTATACTATCTTTTCCAATTACTGTTGCCATAGTAACCACAATGCAGGAGGAGACCTCAGTGCTCAGCTCATTTAAAAGGCCATCAAGATGTACATCACCATGCTATTATTAAAACATAACATTATTCAATTGAATTGCACAGGGTGTCTGTTTATTCTGTTCTTCCATTCAATGTTTGCGAAGTGTTTTGTTTTTTTTTTTGTTTTTTTTACAACATGAAACAGGGTTACACTCTGTCAGCTCAGACAGCGGAAATGTTGGAGTCTGAATATTTAAAAAGAGTAGAGTAGACTTTACCAGCACTGAAAAATTCTCACTTGACTGCGGGCTGTTGCAGCCAGCACAACTTGAGGAATCACCCCAGTTGGTCTAACAATCATAAAAAAAAAAATAAAAAAAACACCTTAATCTGACTCCCAGTCTAGTCTGGTCTGGTCTGGTTGACCAAGCATGCGGCAAATGGTAAACTTTTAATATGGAGACATTATTTCTACCAAGCTTGCAATCACAGATACAAACATCAAAGTCCCTGCAGCTAACCTTGTGAAACCCATATAAAAAATATCAATTTTAACAGTTTTCATGAATAGATCGGTGACCTTGACAGCTGTTCCTCAAGTTGGGAACACAACTAAACCGATCTTTGTAGGGGGCATGAAGGACATGAATGTGAGCTTGAGAAAAATGGCAACATACTGTAGCAAATTTCCACAACAATGATTGCAAGTATAGATGAAATCAACCTACAAAGATTACAACTAAAACTGGCACATAATAATAGTAATACAATTTATTTGAAAGCGACTTTCTGGACGCCCAAGGTCACTGTACTAAAAACATAAACAGAAGTAAAACACAGATGTAAAACACAAAATATAATACCTGACATGAACACAATGTCTTACTGTATAATGAAGATTCCTCTAGTAGAGACACAATGCAGCTTTAGCATTGCAACAAGTGTTTCAATGCCTCAGTCACTCTTCCTCTTTCTTGCATCAGTCTCTGCTTCCTTTCCTCCTTTCATCTTCTGTCTTCTATATCCACGGCAAATGATATACATACATAGCAAATAGTCTCTTTGACTCCAGATCTTGCAACATACGTAACAATAGACCTTTGAACTGGATGTGAGCCGCTTTTACCGTTTGCATTGATGCTCTAAACCCATTCCGCCCCTTTGTTTAATCCCCTCATGTACTGTAGTTCTCCCTGACCTTCATCTACACATCTCCAAGTGTTCACAATCAGTGACCTGTCAGTAGTACCCTCCGTCTCAGGTGGGTAGACACAGTATAGACCTTATTTTTTATTCATGAAGTCATTCATTTATTTACATCGTCAAGTTTCATAACACATTTGTGCATCTGAGCTGAAAAAGGTCGAAAACTGTATAATAGGCGTAGTATGTTCTATATGTGGGTGCGTGTGCTGCCCGCTGCGTGCTGACTGCATGTATATACGAGACATGATGATGTGTCAGAATGCTTTATTATATATAGAAACGGAACAACATCAAAGATGTTCATATTTTTTAACCCTTTGTTAAGCAGTTGTAAAGCTCATGCTATTAGCTTGTATTATACACACAAAGTGAATAGACAGCATTAACTAGTTGAAAACTCCATTGGAAAAAAATGACAATTTAGTATAAATTGGTGGATGGCCTTTTAGTTGTATAATCTAAAATCAAGATTCTGCTGGTTGGAGGAATGCATACACCTGCTCTATGGGGATGCTAACTATGCTAACTGCAATGTGGAAGAAACAATTTAGTCATAAAACTCTTTAGACTCAAGTGTGAACAGCCCAAATGAATCATGAATACACTCTGAACAGTTTATCCACCATTTTAGAGCTGCAACAGTACCACAGTTGGCAACAACTGACATAAGAGCATGTGGACTGTGTTGTGTATTTACTCACTCACTGCCACAAGGGGGAGACAAAAGTCCTGTACTGCAGCTTTAAGTTACATTTTTACTGGCACAAGTCCAAAATAAGTGGCAAATTAAACAGTGTCTCACAATGTTACTTTACTTTTAAAATATCATTCATGTCCCTTGTCCTACACATACAAACAAGGCCTTTTTTAAATTGTGTATTTTTTTCTGTAGAATTTCGGCACATGCAGTGTCAATACACTTCATGCAATCATTCAAAAAGTGTGCAGAATTCTCGGTAGGTTTACATAGATCCGCATTACAAACTCCAGTGTGCTCTTTGTGTTGTACAGTCCTTGTACAGACTTGCTGAGGAAATTTCACGAGTAGCAATCACTGGTAATTTATTGTTTTCAGTAGCTGCATTTACCATTAACACTGATTGGAAAAAAACACATACAATTTGGTGATTTCCCTTGAATGTAAACATTTCGAAATTCCTTTAGCAGTAAAGGAACGGTTAATTAAGGAACGGTTGTGATTGACAAAACCTTCATGAAACTCGAGTAGGTGTGCGGGGAACTTCAATGCTGTGTTGTTGTTGTAAGCCCCTTCATCCAGAATCAGCCCCAGAGAATCACCACATTCCCTTTTTTTTATTGGGGAACTGTCTGAATAACTAAGCAGCAGGTACACTGTTTACTATTGCACAAGTAAAGTTCCCAGAGAACACTTGGTTTCAGACAAGCAAGGGGTTGAGTTATTTTTAGGTCTTTTTAGGTCTAATAAAAAAAATAATGCTTTAATCATATTTTCACTCGAATAAGTAAGGACAAACTCATCATCTTCTGCACAGCAGAATTTAATGAGAAATATCTCCAGCGTAAAAATGAATGTTCTTTCGGAAATAAAGTCAGCAACAAAGTTTTATAGATGGAAATCTTATCCAAACATACGGTTGTACATCAAACTCTTGGATTATCTAATAGTCTGTCGGTAGAACATGGAACCTACACCTTTTGTTCATCTACCACATCTTGCCTGTTAACTAGTGTGATTAATTGCTTTCTCACACCAACTGTGCCAGCCTCTGAATCAGATCACAGCTACAGAGCCACAGATTGGACAAACACTGGAAGCTGGGAATGTTAATGAGCGGAGCGCCAGCCAGCCTCACTACCTACCTGCTATCTTAATGAGGGGAATGAAAATTAGATCATGAAGGGAAATGGAGTATCGTTGAGATGAAGATAGGATCACCCGAGCAGCGGGGTACAGTTTCAGATGTGGTTTGGTAAACATGTGCCTGAGTGTTGATTGCAGTATGTTGTATAAAGAAGGGATCATGCTCAATCAGAGCCTCAGCAAACTGTATCTTCTCTACTCTTTGAAATTGAAATCTCTTTAGTGTCTCGAGATCTACAATTCCTAAGCATTTTATTTCCTCTCCATTTTGGTAAAACACACATATTAACCTTCATTTATGTCTTTGTTCTTGCCTGGCACAGTGTGATATTAAACTATGTGCATTGTGATTTAATTTGCATGAATAAACAGAGGAGAGCTGTGTAATGACCTATGAGAAGGCTGTAGGCAACACATTCTGCGATGAGATATGTGAGAAGTCGGAGGGCATTTAATTTTTAATAATAAGCTGAACTATCAGGTATGTAAATGTGCAGGGGTTAATATTTAATGTAGCTCCATTTAATGCATGAAATAAAGCTAAGGAGGTAACAATGGACATGTTGAGGATCTTTGCAGGTTCAATAGGTATAGGTATACTGATCCACTGTGTTTCTCAAAAGTCTGCACATGACAACGAATACCTTAGTAAGAATATGACTCTCCTGATCATCATCATGGTGATCATCATTTGCAGATTCTGGTTCTGGGTAGAATTAACATTACTTCTGGACTCGTGGACGTCTTTCATTCCAAATGTTTCAACTCAATAAAGGTACTAGTAATAGACCTGCCTTGCCATGAGATGCATTTGTCAAACACACTAAAAAACTACTTAAGTACAGTAACAAAGTAAAAATACTTTGTCACATTCAACCGCTGTCTAATATGCACAATGCTACGCAGCCACACTCCTTCGCGAGTGATGGATTTTTTTTTTTTTTTTTTTAAGTTGATCTTTGTACTGTGTATGAATATCCTCAGCATAGATGCCTGATTACCTGCAGTACGTCCTGGTTGAATGATTTGCTGATGTTTTGCACATTGATAACTTGCACTTTGATATCTGCTTGACTGCAGTTCTTCCTCTTCGATGATTATTGTACTTATTGAACTGCGCCGCAATCTGTTTCTGAAAATGCTATTGTTGATATTGTTGTGTTTATGGATAGAAAATTGCAGCACGTTGTACCTAAATGACTTTACCCGATGATTGCATATGGATGTCTCTTTAGATGGAGAACAACCTGCAATAATGACTTTTATTAGCGATCTGCACATGGACATATCGACATCTGTCTGTTTGCAGTATGTCTGGTATCGAAAGAGCCCTTTTGTATGATTGGAAGTCATAAATATGTTATTATTTAGTTTTTGATCAATCTTTTCCTGTTGGCATTTCTCTTTGCAGCTTTCAGAGCTGTCCCTCACAGGGACAGCTGATGAATCTTTGGCTAAAGGAAATAAGTCTTTGGCTAAAATCTGGTGTGTTTGCATTCTCATACCATGTAATGAAATGTTCATTAATAGGCATTATTGTCCCTTCCAAACAGGCATTTTTTTTTTTAAATTACATACTCTCTTATATAACTCTACCACTTCCTTTGGGCAGATCTGAACACAGCATCATGCTTGGGTGCAAAGAAAGCACAACTGAACTGAGCCCCCCTAGAGGACACTGTCTCTCGAGCAGTTTGTTTGTAGTAGGAACGTGATCGGACCTCAATCTGACTCAGTTACAAGATGTCTTCTACGTGAAAAGAAACCAAAATGAAGGGGAAAATGCAATAGGTTTACCAGCCCATCCACTGATTTGGATCAGTGCAAACAACTCTCAAATGCTTCCTCATTCCTTATTCCATACGCATGAACCCCAAAGAGACATTACAGAGCAGAGACAGCAATACAGACGATATGAGCTAACTAATATGCCGTTTGTGCTAAAGCCCCAATGAATCACAAGTTAGAGTATCTATAGCTTCTGTACTGTGACATACTTCCTAGTGAAACAAAATATTTGAGTGGTGTACACGTATAAGAGTATATTATTTTTTGCATTTGATTGAGCGTCTAAAAAGTGGGCAGAGGTATGATACATAGCAGCAGAGAGAAACTAAGTTGAGTTGAAGATTGATTGATTATTTAAAATTGGTTGGTTTAAGCCTGTATAAGAACGTCATATTTTGTTCTAGAGGAAGTAAACATGATTGCATTTTGATGATTCTCTTATGAGAATATAAAGAAATAGATTTGTTTTGGAATATATTGGTAAATAGTTGCACAATATGACCAGCAATGTAATGTAAAAAATATATATTTTTTTATCTTCTCTACTGTAAAAATCATCATGATCCAATTCTGGTACCTTCCCTTCTTACATCTCTTGACTTATCTCCACCTCTGTTCTTTTACATCACCTCTAACATTTACAGATATTAGACTTGCAGCTTTTCACAAAGCATCTTACAAGTCATCAAGCAAACATCTTACTCAAAGACCCACCATTCTAAATAGATGCTTTCTCAGTGCCTCTGAATCCTCAAAAACTTTAAATTCAAATCTTTTTTTACATTCTGGTTGAAATATTCCGACTGTATCCAACAGTCACTTAAAAAGCAGTCAGTAGCCATCATTACCACCCCATACAGAAAGCAGTGGGAACCATCCTACTGCAAGATGATTAAAAAACCTCCACAGGTTAGGCCATTAAATTCCCTCGTTAATATCATGCTGTTCATTTCCTCAAATTCCCTCCATCTCCCCTTTTTTTTCTCATTCTATCAGCCCTTCCCTCCAACCAGCTTTACCCATCTTCATACATTTGCATATCCTACTCACATTGACCCTATATGGAGCCGTTTAGACCGTGGAACTCCTGCAGAGCCCTTTTCTTTCTATTCACAAACCCGGTGACGTCTATTCCCTCCAAGGCCTTTTTCCTTCATATTTTCACTCACTCATTCAATACCTCATTTCCCTCTCTCCCTACACACTCCCTATATATACTATTAGCATATTGGCATATTCCAGGTAGTTGCCTCATCTGATCGCTGTGCTCTTTTTTTCCCCTGATATTCCCTTTTTTTCCTCCCCATGTCAAGCTGTTAATGTTTCAAGAAAGCACTAAGCTGACTACAGCTGACTTTCCTTCCTTCCATCCCCTGGAGTTAAATAAATCTCCCTCTTGTCCTCCATCTTTCGCCTTTGCTGCCTCTATTCCTTCTTTCCTCTCTTCTTTTATGCATCCTCCATATGCTGCCATTTCTCAAGTGACCATATCTCGGGGCCTTTGGAGCCTGGTAGGGATGATTAGATGTTCAGCAGTTCCTACTCACAGCGGGAAGGAAAACTATCTCACACCATTGATTCACACCAAAGGCATTACTCCTGGCTCCTCTCACCTTCCTCCCTTTCTTCATTCTGTCTAAGCTCCTTAATGAAGCTTTAGATGTTGCTCTAACCTCCACACACTCACCGCACAGGACTCCTGCCTGCTCCTGTCCATTCATCTGTATGCCACTGCCATGAAAGAAAAGGTGTGAGAAAGGTAGAGGTTCATGTCTTTCCATCAGGTTTTATACCCAAGACTGTGTGAGACGGAGGGGAAAAGAGAAGCAACGAGGAACAAATAGTGGAAGACAAAGGGATCTGTGTGGAGTGAGGGTGAACAGCGATGAAGGGGGAAGAAGACAAAAGACAGGAGAAAGACAGAAACAAGGAGCTGCAGCACAGAGAAAAGAGAAAATGTGAGGACAATGAGGCACAAGAGAAGAGAAAGAAAGATGGCAATAAGCAAAGTAGAGAGAAGAAAGTGAAATATAAGGTGAGGAGAAGAGTGACTAAAGGAGCAGAAAGAAAAGTAAAGATTCGAGAACAAGAAACAAACTGTAAGGAAAAAGAGAGTTCAGAGAAGAAACTCTGAAACCATAAGTAGGGCAGTGAAAATTTCAGAGAAATTGATTAGCATTCAAACAGACACAGTAAGCTGTGGGGGGGCGGTGTGGATGAATATTTATCAAAATACATCTTCTCATGGCTCCCCACACCATTCCAAGCACTCATAAATACACACCAGATCTACCAGATCATATAAATGGTCTATTATTTACTTAAAACTAATATTTTAATTTGCAGAACTGAGCTCTATTGTTAACATTGTCATGATTACGATCACCATCTTCAAGCTTTTCACATTTTTAGGCGCAAAGTCGTTTATGATGACATCACGGGACAGCTGCTGGACAATTTTATAAATGATACTAATCATGGCGGAGACCACTGAGGATGCTTCATTATTTAACACCTGCAAAAGCAAATGACCAGCAATGTATATTAGAAGTGTGTTTGTAGTTAAGGGTTGAAGATCATTGAAGGTCTTAATTAGCAGCGGGAGCTAAAGGGGCAGGTTCAATACAAGATTGTGTATAGTGTCGAAGATGAAGTACAAATGGTGGCTCGCCATTTACTTCGCAAAAGAGAGAATCCATCAAAAGGTCCAAGTCCTGGTACCTTCAGGGACTCTCAAAATCTTCTCCTCAGGTCAAGTCTCTTTTATCAAAAGAAACAAAAACAAAACACCACCTTAGGGGGCCCAGTAGTGGTTAGGTTAGAGGGTCCACTCTAGTTGCTTATTATGCAAATAGCGTTGTGTCTTTCAACAGTTGGCACATAGACACATGCAGAGGCTTTGGAACGAGGCAGAGGAAAAGACGCACACAGATGGAAAAGAGACATACGAAAACAGCGGAACAGATCTTGGGTCGTACAAAGAGCCAGGGATTCATAGCAGAGAAGACAAGTATTAGTGAACAACAGAGAGGACAGAAAAGAGAGCGACTGACACGGAGTGAAGGGTAGAGCTCTGTTAACAATTCCACAGGCTGTACTCTAGGTGCATGAATACAGGCTTTGACTGACTCCACTGCACAGGATGTCTCACGGCGCCGTTAATGCATTTGTGTGTATGTGTATGCGTGTGTTTATTACTTTCACCTTGCCCAGGGATGTTTTGTTGTATTTTTCCTCAGTGGTTTCCCTGGGGTGTGTCCTTGCATTAATTAACAGGATTCAGCTGCACATTAGTGGATGACTTGAACCAGAGCACAGGAGCACATGAACCATCAACTAGCTCTCTCATTCTCTGCTTTATATATTTATACAGTATACACTGTTTTTTTTTTAAATAATAACTTCTTATACTGTCATTACAATTCATATATATATATATATATATATATATATCCTGGATAAGAAAACCAGCAAGTTGCCAATGTTGTTTCCTTTTTTTTATTTTATCCACCCACAGTAAAAATGCAGTATATTCTACCTACAGTATTTTTTTTTATTATTTTGCAATAAAACTTGGTTCATCTTGGCTTTTGATCTTTCACATTCTTGATATGCACCCCCGCGATTCCCAGAACCTCTAAGAAGTAAGAAGATACAAAATATATATAGTTTCAAAACCGGTGCAGAAATATTTCTTGGCACAGCAGGATCAACCTGTACAGCAAGCCTTTTTTTTGACGTTATACTTTACAACAAATTTACTGAAAAAGAATTGCAAATAAGTTATTTACAACAGTAGCTAAACTTTAAGAAAGGATGAATGACATTTATCGTTCCAATTAAAACAAAAATAATGTCCACAGGAGAATGTGTCGTTGTTATATTGAAACTGTATTGAATGTGTTGTCGTGTAATAGTCATCTGCATTTTATTTGTCCTGAATCCATTCAATCCTAATATTTTCACTCAGCATATGTGTTGTACAACGTATTTCATTCTCAGTGTGAATAATGTGACTCCAGAAGCTGCAAAATTTTATTTGAAAATTCTAAAGAGAAATTTAAATAATATATATAATATAGAATTCACTTTTTTTTAAATTATTTTGCATTTTAGGACTGAAATCACATCCACACAAGTGCAAAGAAACAGCTCAGTGCAGATTTTATTTTTGTCTTTTCTTTATTTTTACTTTCTGTGGGCACATAATAAGACAAGGCTGTTTGTTTTCACATATCAAAACAAATTACCTGTTGATGATGATAGATTTTGGGAAACAATATATCAATTAACTTATTCTTTACAATACTAGAAAGACAAAAGTTGATGAATGCTGCAGTTTGACACTCAGACCTAGACCTGTAATATAATGTAATTCAGCTGTGCGAGGTTAGAGATTCATAAAAATAGATACAAAGGAGGAGCCTGCTGAGAAGTGAAAGAAATACTGTAATAACCTGGAGTGTACTGGGAAAGAAATTCAGCCTTGGATTTGCCCACTGGGACATGTCCGGGTGGTGATGGTGGAGGTGGCGGTGGAGTGTGTGGTGTGTGTTCAGGTCTGTGAGGGTTGATTACATATACAGTGGTGCCTACAGTATACGCTCATGTGCTCCCTGAATGACAGGCACCCAGAGAGGGTCGGTAAAGAGACAGGCAGGGCCGGACAGCCATTAATAACTTTATGGATTTTTTGACAGTCCACTGGCACACCAATGCAGAGACCTGCCGGGATTTGTCCGATGGCCAGTACACCACTGGGAACAACATATATTCTAATTGTGATAAGTTCATAACGAAAATGCTTATAAGATGGATTAAGTTAAAAAAAAAAAAGTCATCTATATGCATCATGCTGAATTTCATATTTACGCTACCCTCTCTTACTCAGGTTTCTGGTATCGTCTAGTGTCTTGGTTCAAGGAGCCATTGTTTCTATCTGCTGAAACCTCATTTTAGCATATTAAGTTTCTGCCTGGCAGTGGATGTTTACTGTGTCTTGTATTGTGTGCCTTAATATCACAAATTCATTGTCCATGACACATTTTTTACTATTGGTCCCGGCGCCTATTGCATACTCAACTACAGCAGTGGAGCATGAATGTTCAACACAGCCAGGTATCTATGTAAATTATATTTATATTGGATGATTCTGCATCACACAATTCACATCAAACATCAATGTTTACTGCCAATACTGGATGTAGAATGACTTGTAGCGCAAACCGACGTCGGGACAGCAATAGTTTTGCTATTCACTGCGAAAGAAACCTGGCTTTGCTGCCCGACGCCCTGCTGAGTGAGAGAGATTCACCAAGCTGTCAGCTACACATGACAGGAAAGGTTGAGAAATGCTCCTGCGATGCAAACAGAAGCGCAAACCAAATGACAGCTGATTCATGAAACAACTTCAACAACAATAACAAATAACTTTCTGGACGCAAATCACAAAAGTCGTTTGTATCATGCAATCTTCAACCTCTATCATCAGTAATCAGCAGGGCAACATAATGTGCAGGTGCGTTCCAAAACCGTCACTTCCCTGGTTCATAATTGCTACTAAACTAGACGGTGTCTGTCGCTCATACGTAATTATAGGTTATCTTTGGCGACTGAACTTAACTATGGAGTTGTTCCTCTTAAAAGTCTCTAACTTAAACTTACTTACTAGTACTTAAAACACCTCGGAATTGCTCAGGGTGATGATCGTGAAAAATGTAAATAATAATCCAATCAAAATCCAACTTGACTGCTGCTGCCTCACTATTACTATCGCAATTCATACTTTTCATATCTGCATGATCACTAAGGTCGACCTTGGTCCGCAATATCATATATTCTCACTCATGTCATTAGCCTACCAATGATAAAAGCAACTCAGAAGCTAAAATAAATGATCTTATGTGGGTTTTTGCTCCTTGTAATGTCCTCACATCGGGTGACAATATCATATATTCTTTATTAGTGTTAACTTTTTACATACCGCATTATCAGACTATGACAAGGTGATGGTTTTGTCCTTTAAAATCATTATCACTAAGAGGAGGAAACATTGGTTCCCTCATCACATGGAATTGGTTCTCTGATTAAATGAGCTTTCATCATTCCTTCCACTCACCCCTCCCCCTTGTCTTTGTCAGCGTGTGTCTCTGCAGTCAGATCATCTTCCTTATGAAGTCATCCGGTAATGAGGCGAATCGCATTAGATGAATGGATAGGCTGACTAATTGCATAAAGCCTGTTAATTGGATGCATATTGTCATGGCTAACTGTTATAGCATCATAAAGCGCTGATGAGGGTGGCGCTGCTGTGAGGTCGCATACACGAGATAACGTGGGAGCAAGTGGGCATGAAAAATAAGTCAGGGTGAAACTTCCAGGCGTCATGTCGTCGCCCGCTCTCGCTCCTTGTCCCTGTCACATCGCTATGTCTCCGCTCTCTCTCATCATCACCCCCCCACCCCACCCCGAAATCATTTTTAATTCCAGACCCGTAAGCGCTTCCTGCCCGACACTTCCCCCTTTCGCCTCCGTGCCCACCTGGGAGAATTTTGTCAGCCCTTTCTGCTTAATTACCTCAAAGATGCTGTCAATCTCGCATAATTATAACTCAATTCTCAACATAATGTCTCAGATGGATGGGCTCTGAATTGAACCGTTAAAATCCATTTTATTCCCGGGACCTCTGGAACTCCCCTGTATAATGAGACAGATGTTATACTTGTCCTCAAAGGGAAACCAAACCCAGAGAGATTTACATTTGCACTTCTTCCAACCCTGAATGACATATTCAGTGTCTATTAATGTGGATAAATAGGAACTGCTTAAGGAACCCTAACAATTCTCCAGGTCCTTCTCTCCCATCTCTATTGGAAGAATGTACTAATTATTATGAGCCTTAATGTACAATTAAAAATCAGAAATATCCCTTTGCGAGTCTTGAATATTTGTTCCTGCTTATGTAAAAATTTAACATATTTAAACAATAAAAAAGGAGGTCTGCATTATTATTTAGTTTGTGTCAAGAAACTCCATAAAAAATATGTTCCATCTTATATTACTTACCAGCTTCCCCTGTATGCATCACACAAAACCCACTCTCTCAAATATAGCAGCATATATGCTGCCAACCCGAAATCCCAAAAAGGAATTAGATCATGAAGGACTGCATAATCCGATTTGTCTATGGTATCATTCATAATAAATTAGCAACACGACTCAAGCTGACTTAAGTCACACTGGAATTCGAATTCTCCTAATACTTTTTTAAGGTAATGAACAACAATTCCTGTATTAGTTGGATGTAGAATGTGAATATATTTCTTAATTCCAAATACAACCATAAATGACTTGGTAGAGCACACTTCACATGCACATACATGACTAGTAATGCTTGTTTTGTTGGATGGATAACCGATGCCTCCCAGCAAATGGTGGAAATATTATTAAGCATCAGTTGCTTTTTTTTTTTCAGTACCAAGAGACAACAGAACAATGTGAGAGCGAAATGAATTTAGAGAGGGAAAAAAAGGGGGAGTTGTGAATATGGCTCTATTTGTGTGCTTCTCTATTAGCAATCATTAGCAAAAATACTGACATATTTTTCAAATTTCAAAAAGAGAGTGGAGAAATCACACAGAGCAACACCTTGCAAAACATTGGCCATTTGGTTTATTTACAAACCCGCTGTTGGGGGGATTAATTTGTTGGAAACAGCGTGATTCTCAGAGGGAGACACAAACAAACACAAACAAACCTGATTAGCACATCATGATTAATGGTTTTGACAGCTAATTTTGACACTTGCATAGAAACCATCGGTTTGTATGTGCGTGCCTGTGTCTGTGTACTTGTTCGTGCTCATGCATACATTGATCAAAAGTTTGCAGTGACTCACAGCTGTATGATTACGCTTTTACACATTTACATTTCCGTGAGTGAGCTGCTTAATGGAAATCTGTCAGGGGAGCAGCAAAAGAGGAATTTTTGATGGATTATATGTGTGTAGCAGCATATGTGCACATATTATACTGTACATAGTCAAGAAATGAAAGAAACTTTTGACAGTTTGTTGAATTTATCAGAAAAATTGTAGCAACAATATAAATAGCATTAAACCTAATGATCGATTTTTTTTTCAAGCAGGGCAGCATTTCCCCGTTTCTTGTGGAAATTCAACAAAAAGATAAAATGAAGAGAATATTCAGGATTTATAAACCATAATAATCTGTGACTTCCTGGAAGTCCAGAAAAAATGTATTAATTAACCTATAGTCTGCACTTTTCTGGCTTTAATTTATGATTGTTACCGATGCCAATAACATTGCTCATCCTTGCTTCTACTCTAATTAGAGTAAAACAAGAGCAATGAAAGTTATTATTTGAACAAAAATAGTGACTATAAAACATTTTCAACTTGTGGTACTGCAAAAAAAAAAAAATCAATCAAAAAAAAATCAACATTACACATCTACAAACAGCTGCTGTGCTTAGTGAATGATTTAAAGCTGAGCTCATGTGAAATAGACAAAAACACACTATAATACAAAAAATATATATGGTTAAAAGATTTCAGGCGTTTTCAGTTGCTTGTTCCCTCCACCTGTGTTCGTGTACTACTGATCATATGTCTATTCAATTGCTAATTTCATTTATTAGTAGTTGCACACAATGGCTGAAAAGAAGCAAGATGGAAGAGTGGAATGACATTCACTAAGAATGAAATGCAGATACTCCTAGATGAAGTAGACCAAAACAGGAGTGTCCTATTCCATCAGTTCAAAGGCAACACGTCAAACAGACGAATACAGCTATGTGGACAAACAAGACAAAATGTTTGTTTCCAGCACCTATCTATTCTCTGAATGACAAAAAAAGGCCAAGAGTATTTGTCTGTATTTTATTTAATTATTATTTCTTTTTAAATAACACTATCTTTCTTTCCATGATGATGGGATTAGGCAGGTGAGACAATAACATTCTCCTGATGTGCTGCACACAGAAACTTTGTTTGGATAAATAATTTTCATCAAAGTCAATATTATATTAATATCTAAGCCTTTTCAGCCGTTCAGATGTGCACACCGTGTTACAACTATACTTGAAAAGTATAACATTGTCCTGATAAGGCTTAAACTGATTGACTGTATGGCTGTGAATGTTGCTGAGGGATCTCCTAAGGCTGACGGAGGATCTGAGAAACAGCTCTGCATCTTAAAGAAGACCTTAAGGTAGATTTCTTCAATGCTCATAGTGCTGAGGTATATCTTAACAGATCTGGGAAATGCAGTCACATTTTTTTTTTATTTCCCTTTTGCCCAAGTTTCTATTTTCTACCTTAAAATGAAGAGCTGCCACAAGGAGACTGAGATGGAATCTTGTGATTTTGTGCAATTGGCTGAGCACTTTTTAAAAGTAGAGAGGGATTTAACTTTTTTAGAAAGGTACAACATGATATGATCTACTTATTTCTCCGCTGACAAATAGTAATGAATGTGACGCCATGCTTAGTGTTCTAATGGAGGCAAGATGTGCATGATATGCCATCAATCACCTTAAAGTGGATCCGAGCAGCACCCTGACAGAGCTTGTAAAAATATCAGTTTAGAGGCCATGGCTCACTATCTTCAGGATCGACTGAAAGTATCCTTCCAACTAATAAGTGATGGACAAGAAAAGAATTATTTCCAATATCCAGGGTCTTACTCTGTTCAATAATAGGGTATTGCTATGGTTGCAGAATTTGTGCTTAACAATACCAAACCTTTGGTTATTGCAAAGACAAATCCAGCAACAATCAAACCAATAACCGGTAACCTACTCCAAAATGTACCTTTACCGTGAATATATACACAATATCATTGTTATCTGTAACATCCAAAAATAGAGACCATAAGCCTACTATCATAAGCCTTTGAGCAGTAATACGTGACTACATTCATGTAACAATCATCCAGAATTATTGCATACTTTATGCAAATCAGGGGCGTCCAGTGCAAACATTCAAAATAGTCATTTTGATCTGAATACAGATTTAGCAACAGCATGGCTAAAAATTCAAGTGAACTTTTCAAAGTATAAATTGCCAAACAAGCCACCATGTCGGTCCATTTTGAAATCTGCAAGCAGCCCACTGAGTTAAAACATTCATCAAAACCATACAGGGATATAATGATACCTCACCACAAGTAAAAAAAAAAATACAAACATTTATAAAGCATACTAAAAATGTTCTTGTAGAACAAAAATCAGATAAAATAAGCATAAAACAAGACATTATATATAAAAGATAATATGAATACATTTTCATCTGTATGCACAATGAAACAATGAATACAAAGGAATGAAATATTTTATTTTGTATGTACAGGTGAGATAAAGAAAAAAAACACAGAGGGTTATAAGCATATCTTAGATAAGTAAGTAATACAAACAATAATACAGTAAATTAAAATGTTTCTTTTTTATATATTATCATCAACACATTGCTGAAATAAAACAAGAGAGTATCAATAAAAACAATAATATAAATAGAGTAAGGTAGAAATTGAGGTAATGTGTCAATAAAGTCCCTATTTCATGCTGTGCATGCATGCATGCAGACACACACACACGCCTTAGACCTGAGCACAGATAGAAATCATGAAATACAAGGTGCCAACCTGCTTGTCAGCTTGTTATCTAATCTTTCACACACCATGGTGTAGCAATTTGGGAGCAATTTGGGGTTTGGGCAGCATCAAAAATAATGTTTTACATTGTTATACACCCCCATCGCAGTCTACAGAACTCAGCTACTGGGGCCACCTGCTGCTTCCTATTGCTGTCGCTGTTGTGCACATTGATCCAACTCATATAAAGCATTTTTTATCACCTGCTTAATGGCACCAAATAGCCAATAAATTATTTTATTAATTGTAACTATACCCATGTCATTCTAAACTGCCCTTGCGGCCTAATCTACGTGGGCCGGACTGAATGAGCACTAAAAGCAAGAATAGGAGAATACAAAAATTCCATATGCAAAAATATGGACTATGTGATGATGTTCGGTAGAGTGGTGTAGCCAAAGATGATGATGTTAAAAAGCAAAAACAAATCATGGCTTGGTTTCCTCCCTCAAACTTACAGGAATCTGTCTCTTTGTGGAAGTTTATATCCAAGCATGTAAATATGTGTAAATATATTTATTTACACATATATATTTTCATTTATACTTGCAGACTCCATTGCCTGACTTGTGCATCACATAATGTTTCTATTCTGACACTGAGTCCAGAGTCCAAATCTGACTTGTTTCCAGGGTTTGTCTCCACCAGGGCTGCCCCTTGTTGCTGGTTCTGTTCATAACCTTTATGGTTCATAAGCACCGGGAGGCGGCCCTGGGGAAGACCCAGGGGACGTTGGAGAGACTGTAAGTTGGTTGGCCTGGCAATACTTTGGAGTTTCCCTGGAAGAGTTGTTGATGACTGGTTCTTTAATTCACCACCTGAATTGATTTGATTGATATTTTGCAACTTGGATGGGAAATTACATTCAGGAGACATTTCAACATTCATCCATACATGACTAAAATATGAAGGCAATTTTATAATAACTGAAGTTATTTTTAGTGCAATAGAATATACGGTATAGGCAATAATAGTGTCTGTTGCCTATATTTTC
This sequence comes from Lepturacanthus savala, assembly GCA_030544235.1. Lineage (NCBI taxonomy): Eukaryota > Metazoa > Chordata > Actinopteri > Scombriformes > Trichiuridae > Lepturacanthus > Lepturacanthus savala. The sequence goes on from CM060461.1 coordinate 17,458,125, forward strand.
ATTAAGTGTTAAAGAAAATGTTATGTACTGATTTCTAGGTAGATTATATTCACATCGCACAATAAGTGGAACACATGAATTTTGCTGCTGGACGATATTATTGTTTATAAGACATTCATGGAGAGAATACCCAAGTACAGACTTAACATCAAGATGCAACAGACAAACCTTCAAAGTCATATTTTCTGTACTGCTCATAATGGAAATTGCATATCAGTGTAAATGAGGCGAAACTCATGAAAGTCTTGTATGTGATTAGGGAGGAGTCTTATGTGTGCTTTCTCAAACTACCAATGTGTGAATAGTTTCTTTCTGCTTGCATTTGCAACACAGTATGTTCTGAGTAGGCAGAAAAATATTGTAGGTCTAATTTCATGCTGAAATGAGACCAGAATATGTTATGCACTTCTTCACATTTTTTCTACAGCACTCTACTGAACTCAGTTTTTTTTTTTTTTCATTTTATTAGAATGTGGCATTTCCAAATACACTAAGTCAATCAAATAGGACTCTTTTTTTGAATATGTGGCTAACCCCTAAAAATGCGAAAAGATTTCACTGCAACATGTCTGTGTTGTGTTAAAACAGATTAAAGGGCATATGTTTTGCACATTTACATATTCTTTATATTTTTAATTGGGGGCTCTATTGATGAGGATCCAACTCTGTTCTGATTGACTTCTTAAATACATTTGTGCAAAGTTCAAGCCGGAATCTGATCCAAAAGTATGAGTTGACAGTGAAAATAATGTAGAAAAACCTTTGCAACAGCTTTAGTGACTAAGGTTTTGGATATATCCACACCAGTCATGAGTGTGTGTGGTGAGGTAGAAATATCCGTCACAAACACAGTGATCAGAGCAGGCAGAACCTCTGACCTTAACCTCGAGTTTTGAAACTTTATCATAAATATGTAAGCTGCACAAATACAGTTCTTATTATCAGATTGCAAAATAACAGAAATTCACCAAATACAACAAAGAAACTGTTCCCTTTTACACAAAACATCAATTTTTTCATCACAGTGGAGGAGATAAACACATGCTGCAGATGTTATTATGTAGGAATAATGCACCATCCTCCCACCATCCTGCAGCCCGAGTCTGGGTCGGTTAATACAGCTTTAAAATGATATCGGGAGCTTCTGGGGGACTCAGGAGAGTAGACTCCATTGTGCTGTGGTGACACCATGGATATGAAAACGTCTCACAAGTCATATTGCATGCAGCACTATCTTTCTTTGTTTGGCACGTGCTGTGTATGACTAATGCAAGCAGATTGAAACAACAACAACAAAATAAAATCCTCAGCTCATTAAACTAAATAAATAAATGGAGAAAAAACCCCTCCTCTGAACAGATACTCATGCTGTTTCAAACCTCGCATTACAGTCTTCCTCACCAGCTGTGCAGTGGTTACTGTAGGAAGTCCATTAAATATTGATAATAGAGATGTGTGTATGAATACAGTAGAAGAAATGTTTGGAGATTTAGTAAGCAGGGGATATGAAACTAGGCTAATAAAAAGTCTCTTTTTTATTAATGAATTCAATTTAAAAACAAGCAGCCCCTTTCCGATCAATTTAGTTTAAAAAAAAGGAATAAATATATCTTTGTTGGCACTGGATAAAATAGGGTCACCTGCTCTTTCCTTCTTCTTTCTGAAAGACTCATTAAATGAATGGCGAAAGGTGAAAGCTTTGATATCATTCTCACCACTTCAGTCTCAAAGGAGAGATGTAGAAAAGTGAGTGGGGGAAAGGTTAATTAAGACATATATATGTTCAGCCATGAAAACAACCAAAAGATGAGATGAGCGAAATGAGAAGAGAAACTATAACATCAAGATGCTTATCCCAGTATTTTCCTTTTCAACCATTTTAAGTGAAACTGAAACTGTATATATTGATATATTACTAATCATCAAGTCAATAGAGTCTGATTGGAGTCCCGTACATCTTGTAAATGTCAAGCCCATATAGTTTATCCAATTTAAAATGTCTCATGACAGATTATCTATTTTAAAATCCATCCATAACCTGCTATTTTGCAACGGCCTTAAGTTACACACTGAAAAATAGTCCTTTGGATTTGCTTGATTTTAATGTGTTTAATCAGTCTCACACTATCAAAATTTGGCCAAGTGACACAATTTTCCTCTTTACCTCAATTACCTATTGTGTGTTGAACCAAATAAATTTATTCACATTGCATTGTTTAAAAAATGAATGTTGATTCATCAAATTATTTTTTAGATATTGTAATACTAATTTATTGTGTAATATTGATTTAATCATGTTGCGGGTACATGATTTTTTAACTGTAAGTCCAACTTGATTTCTTATCGCTAATATAAATTGATGGAATTATGTCAACATTACTTCCATGTTTGTGTGTGTAAATACAAAATCATACATGTAAAAAAAATATTTGCATTGACAAACAAAAGGCAGAGTGAGTGTTGGATGATAAAAAAATTGTGCTATATTGAGCTTTACAAAGTTACAGAGCATACACAAACACTTTACCCAAAACAGAACTCAGTGCAGTTTCCACAATCTGATTTCACAGAGGAATCAAAACGCAAAAACTTGGACTGAAGTGGGACAGTGGTGATTCTCTCAAATTTAGTGTTGATCTATAAACAGGTAATAAACACAGAGGAATCAGGTTCAAACTATAAACATCAGGAAGAAGACCACCTTCACACGGAGAAGACCAGGACAGTCTAGGAGGGAGATAAACTACAGATGAATAATATATATTCAGGAATATTAGCAGCATGCCAGTGCACCCAAGACTTCCTTTTTAACCACAAAGATGAAAACCCAGTTTGAGGTAAGCCGGAACTCGCTGACTTCAAACAGAGCTCACCATCTTGCCATGAAGTCCTCCACCATCGATGCATCACCGACTTCGGTGCTCCTGTGTGCGAAAGTCTTTGCTCTTCTTTACATCTAAGAGTAGAGCCCGCTGCATGGCCTCCAGACTTGGCTCAGCTTCTGTTAAAGGGTATATAGGAAAAAAGTTCATATTTGTCTGCAGAATCGTTCACAAATTTGGCGTACTACAACACTTTTTGTTCACTGCCCTCTTCTGCTGTGGAGTGCCAATGACACTTCCTGGCATCATTTGAATATATTCCATTTCAGGTGATGACCAAATTTACAGATTATATTGATTTAAATTTTCAGTCTAATCACTTTGAATCAACACGAGAGAAACATACAATTTCAACATGTTCCATAAAGAAGTGAAAATTAAAGATTATTAAATGTTATTAAATCATATTCACAAGAGGAATATAAATGAAATCCATTGAATATACTTACTGCTTTGTAAATTCAAAGACCCCGTGTTTCCCTTGCTTTCAGTGTCCTTCATTTAATGTCAGATTTTTTAATCAAACTTTTTGGACAATTTATTGAGACTCCATAGAAAACCAATCTAGATGTAAAATCCCCTCTAAACCCTCAACTTTTTTACTAACAAACTAAACTAGAAGCCAAAATCAGTTTTATGAAATATGTCACTTTAGGGACATTTTTCTTTGGAGGAAAGGTGTGCTTAATCAGATATGTGCAAGCAACAGTAGAGGGAAGAGAACCTTCTGGCATTGTGTAGGCTCTGCCTTACAAGCATCCTGCCTCAGAAAAGAGTACAAACAGTGGTATCTCGGTGCCTGATAAGACTTTAAACTAGACTTCCTGGTATGTGTTTCATCTTCCCATGGCTACCTGTAGCGACACACATCTGCACCTCAGTCGCACAGCTCCTTGCCTTTTTCTTTTTTTTTTCCTTTGGTTGTTTTTTGCACTGGTACTATTGTCCATCTGAATGCAACTTGCTGCTGTGTCCAGGCTCTATCCTTTCACCTCCTTCGATTTTACAGGCACTGTCATGTCATTAGATTGTTTTTCTTTATTAATCTAAAGTAAGTATTCTCAAGTTGAGTCAGGTATGATGGAATTCAGAAACTGAATAGGATACTGTGCACATGTACGCATGTGTGTGCGTGCATCTGTGCATGTGTATGCATGTCATTCTCTCCTTCTTTTATGTTTCTTTGATGTTTGAATGAAATAAAAAAAAAAGGATCCCAGCCTTGAGCATCCCAATCCCAGTGTTTCATTCATGTGCACTTTCTCAGCATGATGACATTTATTCTGGGAATGCGACTTTAGAAACAACATTCAAATGTTTTCTAAGAAATGTCCATATATCACCAACAGTACTTGCCTGACTTGACTTGAGTGTGCCAGGTGGAGTCTCTTTACATACGATACGATATTGGAAAAAATCTGCACACGGTGCAGAATGTAGTGACCCCTTAATGTGTGTGTTCTTTATATGTATTATAAATTCATTATAATATTTTGGGTTTCTGTCCTGGAAGATGTATTCCTCCTCTCCTCCTGCTCCTCCTGTGTTTTATTTTTATTATTGTTTACATCAATCTATCTTCCCACTATTGATGTATTAAGAACTGGATAACATATAAGAACTGAAAATTTCCAGTGGAAGTAGCTTGCCTGGTGCAAATGCCGACAAAGTTTTCTGACTTCTGGGTTTACTTCAACCTTATGCGACCGAAAGGGACTGTGCAGTAGAGTCACCCCCCATGATGCTCTGGGGCCTCCCATCATGCCCCGGGGTGATGAGAACGTGCAAATCATGAAAATGCTTGCCTTTGAGTCGTTTAATTCACTTTGCCAACTTAAGGACCGTTTAGAGACCCTGTTAAGGCAACAGGATTGGAAACACAGCATGCACACAGCTCATGAGAGAAGAAACTTTTCCAGAGCTTTTGTGACTGTTAGGAAGGTTTTTGAAAGATAGAAAGTCCATGACTAAAAAAATATAGAATACAAACATTAGTAATTAACAGGGCTTATATCTGTGAACAGTTTTACAGGCTTCTCTTTGACCGTTGCGTGCCTGCTGACAGGCGGCACCATATCCAGCTTCCCCACTGCCCTCTCTACTGAACCGCCCACTGTTGTGATTGGACTTCTTATAAAGGATACTATAGATATAAATATTTACACACAAACACTGAAAAAGTTTTTTTCTTCATAATAGGGCCCTTTTAAGGCTGTGAAGGTATGCTGGATGAGTCTCTACCGTATCTTAATATATGCAGAAAGAGGCTGCCAATGTGCAAACCTCCTTCAAAGAAAACACCTTATCAGGGCTGAAGCAGAACTGCGGCTTGATTGTCACACAGACAACAAAAAATCCTATAATCACTGGCAGAGCGAGGTTACAGCGAGAGATGTAATGATAGAACGCCTGCAGGAGAGTAGTTCCTTTTCCATTAATGTTACCCCCATGAACGCCGCTTCTCAAGCTATTCGGTAACCGATGCCGAGGGGACGCCAGATGTCCTGTATCTGTAAGCAGGTAGCAATCAGTCATGTTCACAACCACGCAAACATTTACATGGAGCGATAAGCTATGCAGTGAAAATAGCATTTAAAGGATTTTGATTGGGCTCTATTCCATCCTAAGGAAACTTTCCAACACACAAACACATGCAGAGCAAAAAAAAACCTCTGAGTAGGGCCAACACAAGGATGGCAACCTGCTGTGAACTCACATAATTTATTAGCAGACATCAAATCACAGCCCTTAAGTGAGCTCCAATGGAACTCATTAAGATAGCTGATGAGGCTCGGCCCACACAGTAAGACAGCATGAGGGGAAGGAGTTTGAGTGGATAAATATATAGAAGGAGGTAGGTAGGTGGGGATTTAGGTAGATAGTATAGAAAGAGAGAGAAAGTCAACATATTTGATTAGAAACAGAACAACTCTTGACTATTGAGTTTTGTTGCTGCCATCCCCGTGTTGCCGTCTGTTCGGAGCATCACACAGTGCTGCGAGAGATTCGGAGAACGCTCTCATTTTCATGTTTTTTGTTTTCCCCCCTTCGTGTGTTTTGTGCTCTCACAGAGGGATGTCAGAGGCACACAGAATGAGTCGCATTGTACTTTCTCTCTGCTGGAAGGTTCTGGCACCATCTCCCCTCCATAATCCAACATAAGTACTGTCAGCAAATGTCTCTTCCTTTTGTGTCTAAACTTCTCGCAGCTTTTTGTTTTGCTTTCTGTTTTTTTTATCTAAAGTAGAATCAGATTAAATGTCAGTCAGTCAGTCAGTCATTTTCTATACCTGCTTATTCCTCATTAGGGTCGCAGGGTCTGCTGGAGCCTATCTCAGCGCATTACAGCAAGAGGCAGGCGTACACCCCAGATGGTCGCAAGCCAATTGTGGGGCACACACACCATTCACTCCTATGGGCAATTTAGAGTCTCCAATTAACCTCAGCATGTTTTTGGACTGTGTGAGGAAGCCGGGGACCCCGGTGAAAACCCACACAGACACGGGGAGAACATGCAAACTCCACACAGAAAGGTCCCAGACCCAGGACCCAAGGAGGTCTCGAACCTGCGACCTTCTTGCTGTGAGGCAACAGCACTAACCCCTGCCCCACCATGTCGCCCTCAGATGGAATGTGTTGAGTGATTTTCAATTTCAGGCCTAACAAGTAAGTGTAACTGTAATTGCACTACTTTTAGTGGTAACTAGTAATTATTATTTCTAAATAAATTTATGAAAGTAACTCGTAGGTAGTTTTATCTAACATCAAAATATTTGCCAGTTGCAGAGAAGAACAGACCCATCATGTCACCGAGCCGACCATACTTTACCTTCAGAATCAGTTTTGCATTGTAAAATCCAAGCCATTGTAGCCAACTTGTTGCAAAACATAAGCCTTGTGTTTGGAGTTATACCATCATGGGAAATTGGATTAAACTGAACATTTACAGAGTGGGTTGAGCGTCAAAAGTCACAACTTTCCCTAGTAACTAATTACTTTTTATATGCAGTATTTGGTAAAGTCATTCAATTTCTTTTTGAGAGCACTAATTAGTAACAGTGACTAATTACACATTCTCATTGAATGCTGGTGATTTATTTCTGGATGACATATGTGCGTTCCTTCACCTCCAAACACACACTGACCCAGGGGATTCTGCAAAAAAGTCTCCTTTTCGTGTCTCCAAGCCAAAATATCTGTTTTCCCATTCCACGACAGAATGTGCCGGCACGAATTCACACGCGTGTGTTCATAATTATCAGCCAGCAGGAGACTGACCAACAGGCTTCCTCGCGTTGCAACACAACCTCTGCTCACACGATGTCAGCTGGATTCCCGATGGAGCAGCAGACTGTGAAGCCGTCCTGGCAAGGTTATTTTCTATAGAAAAAAAATATTCATAGTATGTACTATAAGCTGTAAAGTTATTTCCTTGTAAGTATCTATGCCTGGAGTCGGCAGAGCCTCATTATGCCGCCCCGGCCCAGCAGGGAGTCCAGCTCATAGCAGTTCACCTCCCTTCCTCTCCTCCTCCTCCACTTCCAGCAGCACCACTGTAAATTGAGGTTTGCTGTAATCAGCGGTGTGACTCGGTTGGAAAGTGATGGCATCGATCGGCTGGGATTGAAGAGTCAGTCTTAATACCAGCTGGTTTTCAGGAGTGGAGCAGCGCGGTGGGTGCGAGACGCCGGGGCGGCCGGAGGGATATTCATAACGAGGATGGATGGACAAGTCGGGGTGGAGGGAAAACTGGTCTCCGCTCTCATTTGGAAACGACCGCTTCAATTAAGACACCACGGTTTGGAGACTTGTGATTTAACTGTTCAATCCATTGCTTGGGCTGGAATTAAGGTTTGAACAGTGTTGTACATTTACAATGGAATTGTGTTCAAAGGTTCCCAGACTGTTGGAAGAGGCCTTTGGAGCGGCAGTGTGGTTTTGCCAATAAAAACCTAATGTATTGCCTTGTTTTAGCGACAAAGAGAAACTAGCTTTATTTATAAAATGAAGACAATGGCGTCAGACATTGACATCAGGCAGCATATATTATGTTATAGGCTTTGTGCAATGGTTTTCAAGCAATTCACATGTTGTAATCCTTTTTGGCAGGATGGCTTGTAGCTTAAATTTAAAAATGAGACCCTCGCCGACTTTCTCGGTTGATTCTAACAGCCTATGGAGTGACTTTTATGTGAAGGGCTCAGGTTGAAGAAAGTGTGTGCTCCCCTTGTGCCGTTCTGTTGCTCCCCTCAACAAATGACATCAGTATCCAACCTTACAGATATTAGCGTTCCAGCTAATGAGACGACTAGCGTGACCAACAAACAAGAACAAAACACAGCTGCAATAATGAGCGCAACACGCACACGCAGCTAAAACATAGGATTTCCTCAACAAACATGCACAAAACAATCTCACCAGAGTGACAGCAGAACATAGCCAAATTAGTCCAAAAATGTGATCCAACAGGCTAGTCTGTACAGTCGGTGTGTGCGTGTGTTCTGCATGTATGTGTGTGTTTGTGTGTTAGCTACAGCAGTGGAGAGGGACATGCAGCATTTTGCAGCTGTACAAAACACACAATTAGAAATATGTTGTGTTATTATGGGAAGCATAAGGTGGAAAACACATTACCTGCAATAATGAGACCCTCCCTGTGCAACTCACATAAAAGCCACCGCATGGGTGTCGCTATTTAAAACGAATTTCTGAAAGATACACATACCTGCTTTAACTGTGCAAACCTATCATAAATCCCTCTTTTCAGCCCAACGCATATTGACCTCTAATGAGAAGAATGAGGCTTGTTTCATTCACAAAAGTGACAAAAAAATCATAGCTCAGTAATCTGCCATTTAATTTTAACTATATATTTATTTAGATATTTTCATGTCAATTATTTGTGCTGTCACTGTTATTGAAATGGCCAGTCACTTATTCGCAAAGAGTAAAAACTAAAATAGTAATAACAAAAAAACCTAAACAGAAAAAGAAACATTGGCACTGAAAGATGAAACCTAAACTCACAGTTGGTGTTTATCAACTTCAACGTGAAGGATGAGGTTGTGGTCAGAGTCCTTCCACACCAAAATATGGACAAAAAATGTCTCTATAGTCCTGGCTTCATGCACGGGTTGCTACAAATTTGGCAGAACACCTCATACCAACAGTGCAATCGGTTGGCTGCATGGCTGAGACTAAAGCAGTTCTATACAGCCGCCCTGCAATAAATCTTTATCAAGGTTGTTATATTTTTCTTGAAAGTGTTATAGGGAAGTGATGATTTAACTTTATTATGGGTACTGTTGAATTTTATATTGTGATATACTGAGAAGGGTTTCTAGTAGGAAGTCTCCAGTAAAAGATATAAATACGCTTGACAACATCTTTAAAAAACACCTTTCAGGATAATGCATTACAATTCAGGATTTATTGCGGGGGCTTTGTATTAGACTCTATTGGTTTTAAGCAATTAGATGCACTGTACCTTATGAATGGGCCAAATTGTGTATGTAGCACCTCAGTGGGTAGGAAGATCATTTGAATTGAGTTTTTTGTTTTGTTTTTCAGATTTTATTACATAACTAACTACCAATATACAGTGATAAAAATGGAAAAAAAAATACAGAAGAAACACAAGAAATCATAATATAACAAAGAAATAAAAAAAATAACTCAGACATTTTGCTTGTTGTACCCATTTTTCCCATCTTTCTTCAAAAATATAAAGTTGATTTCTGACGCTCTTTGTCTCCATTCTATATCTCATTTACAAGATCCTCCCATTTGAAGTTACGTAAGTTGTCATCTTCTAAACAATTTCTTGGAATTTGTTTCATTAATGCTACTCTTCTATCTATAAAGCAAGGAGTGTCTGTGTGTCTGTGGCTTGCATATCTCTTTGACTGTTTGCCAGATCAACCTCACTTTTGGATATAGTACACCAGGCTACAATGTATAAATTGTAGCCTAGCATACTATGTGTGGATATGGATGCTCAATATGGCTCCATGTTACAGTAATCGCATCACTAAGTACTATTTCTCACGTTTCCCCATACTGTGCTCATCTGCTTTCAAGTGTCAGCCCTTCACTTCTGTATTTGTATTGGAAAGTCAATATAAATATAGGGTGCCATGGAGAAATATGGACTATATAACAGTCCAACACACCCTCATTTGGCCAAACATGAAAAACCTACTTAATCTTCCATTTTTCTATAGGAATACATACTCCCTACAGGCACAGCACTAGTATTATTAAAAACAAACACATATTTGTCTTCTTAATGTTTTCTGGGAGTTTATATAAGTAAATAAGTATATATATCATTTAAGTTTGTATTTGTGCTCATGCGTGCTTGTTTGTGTCTCCATATTCAAATGTCTCTAAGACGTAGAATCTGGTGAGGTGAGTTCAGCCATTTCACACTCCAGAAGTCTCCTGCGGGTTGTGGGGAGGCAGACAAAAAAAAAAAAAAAAGAAAAAACATGCCCTCCCACACGCCTCCAGAACAAACAGACAAATACAAACCTGTGATTTTATCTTAAATGCCATGGCAATCAGGGATTTTGTTGTGCGAAAGATGTGTCAGACGCGCCATGAGATAAGAAATCAAGTTGTTTCTTTGTCTTTTGTCGAAAACAGAGAGAAAGATTAAACCCCAACTGATGACACACATGGACGAGAAGTAAAGATCCTACACTCCCGACTTTAAACAATGCGATTAAATCAACCTCCCTAAAATCGCTTTATGTTTCTGCTTTTTTGTTGAATTCCTCCCTATGGGTTCACCCTTTGTTCCCAGTTTCCTAGTTTGAAAATAACTTGATGCAAAAGGCTTGCCAACCGGTGTGTTTTGATATTTTGAGTTAAGATAGTTCCAGGAGCATCAGTAGCTAATTTGAGCCATTATTAATCACATTTCTTGAAAGCAGAAAGTCAAGTAAAATCTGCACAACTTCTTTGAGCGGTGCCTTCTTGAGTTTTCCCCATCTGAGACAAAGATTGAACCTGAAAATAGCTACCTGTCGTGCACAGCGGGCGTGCTGTAATATTAGTTGGATAATTTATTTGTTTCTTCCAGCAAGGTGGGAAAGAGTTCAGCAAGACTTTCATGCCTGAATGCCTAAATTAGAAGAGATCCATTTTATTTATAGAGCCTCGTTTAGTGCAGACGTTAGATGTGCTTGGTTTGATTGGGTTTAATTAGAATGCAGACGTTTGTTTTAGAGGAGCTGGAGGGTTGGTGGGATGAATGCCTGCTTCCTCGGGTCATACAGTGCGGTTATAATCTGGAACAGCAGCTGTGATGTATTTGTGCCGCTGTGTTGTTTTGTGCACCGCTGCATATCTGGTACTTCAACATAGTATACTGTTTACGGAGCCATATGTAGTTTTAGTAACGAGAAGTGAGCCTTGCACTTGTCTGTGTGAGACTTTATCAAGGTGCGGTAAAAGTCCATTTCCAGATTGTATGAAAAAATCCTTCATTCTGACAGCCGATATTGCTAGAGGCCAAAGATAAATCCGAGCGGAGAAAAAAGCTGCAGCAATCTCGGCTTAGCGTGAGCATTTTTATTATACAAGCCACGGTCTTACCGAGTAAATTTATCCAAATCAATTCGGCATTCTGCGGAGCTGTAGGTAGCTGATAAAAAGAAGTACAGTTTGGTTGAATATTTCTCTGCATTTATTAATCTAACCATTTTATCTGCGGTTTTATTTTCCTGTGCTTTCCAACTTCAATCAGTTTGAGTATGTTTCTACATAGATATGTTCTATATGTCCGTCTTAGTGTCCAACGATAATGGATGTTTGCAGCTGATGCCAATACCAGTATGTAATTATATTAAATATGGGGGATAAAGAAGTTCCCAAAATCAACATATATAGGCCAATATTTGTAAATTTCCCTCAAATGTGGCGATCAAACACTTGGATATATAAAAGTATTGAAAAAAGTGTATAAAAGCATTATTTTGCCACCATACTGAATAAAAACAAGAAGGTTTTCATAATTTTTCAACATTATGTTTAGCGAAAAAGAATTACATCTAGAATATGAACAAGCCAGTTTTACCAAAATAAAAAAAATTACAATCTGTGTATAAAACAGGACCCAAGTTACAAAAAGTGATCAGCGTTTTATCAGATAATGTCACATATATTGATGTATATTGTGCAAACATTCAGATCAAAACAATTTTAATTTATATACCACTGAGTCACTGATTCAAGTTATTGCAGCATTGAGGGCTGTGTGGTTTGTCCTAGTGGTGTTGCCATACCTTGATGTCCAAATGGCAGAGTCGCTCAACCAATCATATTCGGTGCTACCATGGTGATTGGCAGGCCCCCAGGCCCGCCTCCTTACTGACAAAACCTCCCAAACTCCAACCTCTCAAACTGCGGTCCTGGAGGGCCAGTGTGGGTGCAGGCTTTTGTTCCAAACAAGCAGTAACACACCTGATTCTACTAATGAAGGTCCTTAGCAAGGGCTCTAATGGTTGATTAGCAGCAGAATCCGGTATGTAATTCCTTGGTTAGAACAAAAGCCTGCAACCACACTGGCCCTCCAGGACTGGAGTTTGACACATGTGCACTAAAGAAACATGACTCACAGGTGAGAAGGGGAAAGTTTAACGAGCAGGAAAATCCATTCGTGCAAGTGAGTGAGCATTTTGAGAGCGGATTGTGTGTGTGCTCAAACATTTTTTTTCCTCACAGGTTAAAATCATTGGTGGAGGAAGAGATATGCATAACGGATGTTGGATTTACATGGCATGGTTTCATTTCCATAGACAACAACACCATCCCAGATTGGCCCGGTTACTTTGCAAGTTCTAGAAATCACCTCTAATGGAGTAGAGTCCAGAATTCTAGAATCTCTAAAAATTGCTGTTTCAAAAGTTTAACTGCTGTAAGCAAGATATCTCCTACTTCACTGTGAAGCCCATTCTCAGTGTACTGGAGACTCAAGTTTCTACTTCACACTTGTGTAAGTTAAACACTGAACAGGGATTGGCTTCCAAACTATTTTCAAAAAACGCTTATAAAAACGTGAATAATGCTTTTAGGCCCACTGAGATTTTCAGTCATAGAGCAACTTTGGCAGATGAATGTGAAAACGTGTAATTTTTCACCTGGAGGGGGACATTAATAATAAGAAAGATAAGTTTTGATATTTCATTTGTCATTTTAAAACTCTGGAAAGTTATCAGAGTGGCAATAATTTCATTCTAACCCCTTCCATCACAGTGATTGCCAGATAATCAGTAGAAAGGGGTTAGGGTCAGGGTACCTGCTTGTATTTCCCTGGCCGCCACAGTGGCTTGTCAGAGGGTGTTGCTCTTTAGCTGGATGACCCTTCAATTTCTGACTGAGTCCCCACTGTGTCACAAGAGTGGCCTCATTTAAATGAGAGGGCAGCGTTTTTCATCACATGGGGGCAAACTTCTGTATGATTGTTGTACCGTCTCTGAGTCCATCACTGCAGAAGAAGCACTGTAGATATCGTGGAGGGATTAAATACCAGCTGTGTTCAAGGCCACACGGATCTTCTCTGCTAAACATCCTGCCAGCCAATGTACAGCCTTTGGATAATAAATCGGACGAAGTCAGTGCCTGCATCAGTTTCCAAAGGGATATCGGGAACTGTCCTTTGTTTCACTGAAACTTGGCTAAATCCTGGAATACTGTACAGTTCCATTCAACAAGATGACTCTTTATTTCTATACATCGATCTGACAGGACAGAGTAGTCTAGAAAGAAAGAAAAAAAGGAGAAGTGTGTTTTATGGTGAATAAGAGCTGGTGACAGTAAGAATATTAAATTGCTGTTGAAAATCCAAACACAGACCTCACTTTCTACTAAGGGAATTTACATCAATCATTTATCATAGCGGTCTACATCCCACCACATGCTAGTGGAGAGGCTGCTCTTTTAGCGCTTTACCAAGACATGAACTGCTCACAGACATGTAATCCTGATGCTGCGCTCATTGTTGCAGGAGACTTCAGTCAGGCTAACCTTAAAAAGGTTATGACTTACTCCCATCAGTGTATTGACTGTGCCGCAAGGGGATTAAAAGCTCTGGATCACTGTTATATGCCATTCAGAGGTCTAAGTATGTGGTCGACCTGGTCACAGATAGCAAAGAAAAGGCTTATCTGAAATAAAGATTAGTTGATGACTGATGAATGTGGCCTGTGTTAACCCAGCATGATGTATCCTTGCCTGATTCATCATATCTGTATCACATGATCCATAACAAAATCAGTGCTAGCAAAGGTAGCATGACAATCAGCTTCCTGTTTACACCAGCATCCGCTTGCCGACTGAACATGGAGAGTCATATGATATGTGTTTTCAAGCATTTTAATATGGGTGGAAATTAATCCTGAAAATTCTTGTGTGGACAGACTATTTTTAATTTTAAAACTCCATTTGGGCTAAAAAAAAAAAAAAATTAGTGCAGATGCAGATCCAGACATTTGCTGCATGCTCTTGGATTTCATTGCTATTAAAGTGAGCAAGCAAGTAAAAGTAAGAATGCTTAGTATATTTACTTTACTATAACAACATAAAATATTGTTAGGGTCCTTAAACAATAAAAAAGCAATAATAAAACTAGTGGTCCAAAATTCTTTCTTTTTTAATGATTAGCGGTTTCTAATACCACATATTTTTTTATTCCTGTTAAATAATATGATGCATCCCTTGTCAAAGGGGAACATTTTAGAAAATGATGCATTTTACTACTAACTTGTTGTGTTAAAGCCAAGCTAAGTTACATTCTCCATATATTTACAGGAGGTATTAATGGATAAGGAGCAATTTTACATTCACATGCTTTACAACTGATGCAGCCTGAGATCACATTAAAGGTACCATGTGTAGTGTCTGGCGGCATCTAGTGGTGAAGTTACAGATTAGAACCAAGGTGTTGATGTGTTGTAGTAGACCTTACGGTTGCAAAAGGTTATCTCTCTCAAGGTACCGCTCTCATGGAATAAAAAAAAAAAACATCCCAATGAAACTTTTTTTCATTTTTTTTTTTTGATTGAATAATTAACTTTGATTGATTAATTAAAACATACTTTTGAATGTTATTTTCCATTTCTGCCGAATCTGGTCTCTTAGATGTTGCTTAGATGCTGCTAACTGCAGCTAAATCTTACACACTGGACCAATAATGAAGTGCTAATTCATCAGGTCATTGCCATAAACGCAGTGCAGCATTCTACACAATCCACCCATGTTTTCCATCACTGTCTTTATCCTTGTTTCTGTCAATTTCTCTCTCTGTCATATACTCTCCTTCTCTCCTTCCACACACACACTGGTGTACTGTAATGGAAAAAGTGATTAGCACACTTAAACGGCATGAGAAACACCCTGAGCCTTTGGGTGAATTGTTCCGCCATAATTTCTTTGTTAATTGCTTCTCTGGGGAGTCATGGGAGTAAAGGAAGCCCCGGGGTAACTAAGTCTGCCACACTTACACACTGGCCTGCTTTTGGGAGACACTCTCTTTCCCTTCCTCGCTCTCCTCATATTTCTCTCTCTCCTCCTCCACCTCCTCCCTCTGCCTATTAACTTGTGGCGTCTTTCTCATTTTTTATATTCCGGTATGGAAACCTGCCCGTAATTCCTATTTGACCATTTCCTCTCCTATTTTCACCTTTCCTCTCAGCCATGCATCACCTCTGTTTCACACTTTTCTTTCTAACCTTCCTGTCTTTCAAATGCCCTCCTCTCTCATTTCTACACCACAGTGATTTTTCACTTCCACCCTCTCTCTGTGTTTCTCCTCCTCTCTCTCTCTCCACGCATTTTCTTCCACCTTCCTTGCTACTTCGTTATTTGCAGCAGTCTTTCCCACTGTAGTTCTTCATCCCACCTTGACAGCGATGTGTACATTAAAGCAAAGCTACATCCTTGCATCGCTGATTTATGGCACTTGACAAATAACTTCTTTAGGCACGCAAGACAGCCATCATGAAGAGAATGAAACGCCCCAAGGTGGCAGCTTCATTTCAGTTATAACGAACTGAGAAGAGAACTTGCTTTATGTGATCGTACTTTGAAGTGTTCCTCCAACGCTTTTTGAAGTTGTTTTTTTTTACTCTGACATGTAAATCTATAGCACTAAACTTGAATATGTAGCAATAATTTGATTTGATAATTCTTGAGTTGCAGAAATGTTGTTGCCTTGCTTTTTTACCCAACAGTTTAAAATGCATTATTAGGATTTTGAGATTCAATTTTTGCTTTTTTCAAAGGGGCATTCAGTGGCCAGACAGACAGTAGCTATTCAGCGGAGAAACAGATGAGAATTAAGCCTCTTCCCTCGGCTTTTATTTCATTTATGAACTCACTGCTCTGCTCTTACATTGATCACCCCATAGTCACAGGAGTATTGTATAGCCTGACCTTTGTCCTTGTTAATTTTGTTTGCAGATAATTTAGTGATTTTCAAACTGGAACCTTATTATGCACTCATTATAGGTCGCTCTGGTTAGGGGCATTAGCTAAATGACTTTTAGCTGTGATCCAGTAAATTTGATTTGGTTGGTTGAAAAAATAGAAAGGAGTGTGAGACCTATCTACTCACACACACGACACCCTGCTTAGCTGGATTGTCACTGCTTTCATTTTGCTTTCAGCTGTGTGGTGTTTTTTTCTTCCTTTTTTTGTCTTTTTGGAGTCTCTTATCTTCTGTAATTTTGCATTTACTAAGAATAAAACCATGAATTGTGATAGACAGCCTGTCCTCATCAGAAAAGCAAAAGCATGTGACACTTGCTCAAATGCCTAAAATGTCCCTCATTTACCTGACAAGGACCTCTTGTTGCCATGTGAATAATGGATTCTGCCAGAAGTGGCGTGACGTAATACGGCAGCAAAAACCTCTTAGGGAGGAGGTCAGGGTAAATGGATGGGTCAACAAGGTGTGTGATTAGTATTCAAAAAGACTTTTTTTTTTAAAAAAAAAGCATAACCCATCACTTTTTTTAATGCAGCAGAGTCAAATAGAGCTGACCCAAATATTCAAGATTCGAACATTCAAAGATTTGATTTGTCAAAATAAGTGTTTGAGTATTCATAGAAATACAATCTATTCTCATCTACCACTGAAACCCTTTTATACACTATCTCATGTGCACAACAGGTAAATGTATCTGTCGTAAAAACACACACCACACACACACACACACACACACACACATATATATATATATATATATATATATATATATATATATGCACTGTAAACTATTGGATTACCATTGATGTTAGTTGTATTATACTTATATTATTACTCCTACTCACAGTCTCTCTAAACTGAGTGAGCTGACCTCAGGTGTCAGAAAGCACTTCCCAGCCACTAATACTGTTTGGACAGATAAATGGGTGTGAGTACGGATAAGATGCTGTTAGGATTTCACCCACATTTAATGGAAGGCTTTCCCACCTTTTTATAAAGTCTCCCTATAGGGTTTGGAAGCAGACTGAACTGACCTGCTGACTTTTCTTCTTTTCAAATGGCTGCAAATGTAACATTGACAAAATTACCTTTCACTACTTGATCAGAGTTGTGTGAATTCCACTCAATTTTTTCTAGTTTAAATCCAAAGTCCCTAAGGTTCCATAATCCACCTACTTTTCACATGGGTGCCGAGTTAAGTTAAGTGTGGTGTAAAATCAGTGACAGGCAAGGCGCGGTATGGCAGGAATCTCATTTAATTAACCCCGGGTGTCATTTCCTCTATAGAGCCTTAAATGCTGACAAATAAAGCTTCTCTTTCATTATAATTATACAAGTTTATTTTGTACCACATATTAACTTTAGATTAGTATTTCTTTGTGTTCTGTACTTTGAGCAGTGAGTAAAAGATGACATGTTGTCTTAGAGTGAACATAATGCATTGATTTCATTCTGTCAAAATGAAATCCAAGCAAACATTTCTATTACCTGTGTATCAGAAGAAGGTTTTTTTGTTTTGTTTTTTGTTTTTTTTTTAAATGGAAAATTATTGTCCATCTTAGAGGAATTTTTTTTCTTTCATAGTGAGGAAAAAAAGTGGCAAAACACTGAGGCAGACAAACAATTGGAATTCAGATTGTAGTTCATACATGCCCACATCTTCTGATATGTAACCTCAGATCACAAACGTTTTATGTCTATATTTTCCTGTTTATCTTTGGCTATGAAAAAGAGAGAGAGAAATAATAAATATGAACTGGATAGCTAATAATAAGCATAACTTGTTCATGTGCTTCATTGTGTCCTGCTTTCTGGCTGGGCAGAAAAAAATTCAACAAATATTACCATTTCATTTTTATCTCACCATTTTATTTTCAGCCTGCACTAACAGTTAAATACTGACATATAGTTGTCAGAGTACAGCACGATGAATGAAAACCAACCAGACAGATATTCACACGTAAAATATTTATCTTACCTAGTTCTTCAGCTGTGGAGTCTAGGTAAATTATGTTTTATTCATAAACAACTTTTGAAAGGGCTAGACATAATCATTTTTTTTTATCCAAATTACTTCAAATATTTAAAAATAGCTAAATTGTATAATCAAAACTGCAAAAGCACATGTTGGCTTCCCCAAGTCCAATCCTCCGTATTGCATGTACAGTATGTACTGTATGTCATTTTAATCGTTCCGCTGCTGAATAATTATATTCCTGAGGTATTAAGAAATAAGATCTAAATCAAAAGAAATCCACTTTAAGTACACTAATAGGTACAGAAGTTAGAGAATGGAGAAATGAATTGGAAATTGGAGAAAAGCTAAAATGACCTTCCCTTTAGAAATATGCTGATGTACCTTTGAGTAAGGCAATTACCCTCCAATGGTGGCCCTATCTAATGGCAGGAGATGAGGGCTGTAATGGTGCGCTCCCACCTGTGAATAAGTGTGAACAGAGTGGCTGCTTAAACACGGAGAAGGTCCTTAGTGAAACTTCCCCAAGCGTATGAAAGTTTAAATCAGAGAGTATCCTGTCCTCTAAAAATCTGTTCAGCATTTAGTGCATGAGTGGGTGGCGCGGGGATAATTTCTGACACTGTCAGGGGCTAGTCAATTCTCACACTTCAAAAGGTCTGGAACAAAAAGTGCACACCGTGGGGTTGAAGGAGACTCATTCCATCCCGGTGATGGAAATGGTGGAGATGGGTAAAGTTATAAAGAACTGTTAGTGCTGGCATCTACAAAAAAGGCCTGTGTTGCTGTGGCGATAACCTTCTGTGCTCTCTTCTGTCTCGAAGTAAATTCTAATAATTTCAAATCAGGGGCCTTTTATATACTCAGTTATGTACACAGAAGGCAGGAAACCTCTGGTGACAATTAACTGATGCTTCGTTAGATTGCAGCGACCTTTATCGGCAACAGAGGCATGTGTGGGAGTGGCAGGAGAAGAAAAGAAAGTAACGCTGAGGTTTTATTTAATGAGCAATCATGGGAAGATGGGCAGAACATCTATAATCACACCCGTCTTCCTGCATCACACATACATTAAAAAACAACAAAACATGCAACACTAATCTATTTACAATAACAATTCACAACCACAGTAACATTTAAAGTAGGGACACACCAAAATGAAAATTTGTGGCCAAAGCCAAAAAATATGAAGCACTTGGCTGAATACTGAATATCAAATGTGGTTGTTAAATTGTTCACATTTTTTTTTTTTTTTATGTTGCATGAATAGCCTAGAATAAAATTTCAGACATGTTTTTTCAAAGAAATATCTCTGGTAAGCGCACTTTGTTCACTTTAGCTGCTGCAGCTGTCTCTCTCTCTCATACTCATCAGGCTGTTCAGGGTGTTTGTCTTTTAAATGACAAATTGAAGCAGTAGTGCTGAAGTTCTTTGCAGAGCAACCCCCTCTAGATAGTTTCTATCCCCCCTCTCCAACGCTTTAAAATATGTCTGCCACCTGCCACTCCCACCTTTTACAAAACTATTAGATTAGACTTTATATACATTGTATATGTATAATAGAGAGAGCGAGTGCACAAGTGCTAATTCGAGACTGCAACATGCTGAAGTGTATATGTAGCAGCAGGCCAGCCGCACTAACTAATAATAATTTACCATCTTACAATATGGTAAATCTCAAGATAAAAACATACAGTACGATAACTTTTACAAAACTATTAGTTTAGATGAGACTTTATTGATCCCACGACTGAGAAATATGCATGTTTTATTTATATAGGCTAAAATTTAAATCACACAGAATGTATTTACAGAATGTATTGTGAATGAATGTAGTGTGTGTGTGTGTGTGTGTGTGTGTGTGTGTGACAGGTACATTTACCTGTTGTGCACAGGAGATATTAGTGTATAAAAGTATATTGTAACAAAGTTGATCTCAGATCGTATCAATTTTCAGGGACTGTGGTGGAGAGGCAATGATTATTACTGATTATCTACTTAAATAAGACGCAAGTTTTAATAAACTGTAATTCTCCTTTAAGCGGGCGACATGGCGGTACAGTGGGTAGCACGCTTGCCTCACAGCAAGAGAGTTGCAGGTGGAGATTGCATGATCTCCCTGTGACTCCGTGGGTTTTCTCTGGGTTCTCCTGCTTCCTCCCACAGTCCAAAAACATGCTGAAGTTAAATGGAGAATCTAAATTGCCTGTAAGTGTGAGTGTGTCAGTAAAAGGTGTGTGTGCCCTATGATAGGCCGGTGACCATCTGTATCCCTGTCTCTTGCCTGAAGTGCACTGGACAGAAAATCACTGACTGTCCTTCAAGTACAGTTCCAACATCAACATTGTATTTTAGAGTTGACTTTCCTCTAGTCATTAGTCATGTCAGCATCTCTCTAGTCCAAAAATATTATACACACACAAATATATATTCAGTGTCAATGAGCATGCAACAAATAATGGAATAATCTTTTAATTATGAAATGATGCATTTCACATATAAGTCATTCATCTTGTGTCATCCTCTAACCCACCACAGCTGACTGCACTTTGGTGGCTGGTGCCATCCCTGCATGACCCAAATAACAAAGCTTTTATCACCCTCCTGGTTAACCTTTGAGGCCGATGATCTCTCAGGCACCCAGAGGCTTTTCTCTGAGGCCCAGAGGTGCAGCCTGTTCCAGGCTTTCACTAAGATGTCATTATTGTACTGTATATATGTATAAAGTATACTATATACATA
Organism: Lepturacanthus savala; assembly: GCA_030544235.1. NCBI lineage: Eukaryota > Metazoa > Chordata > Actinopteri > Scombriformes > Trichiuridae > Lepturacanthus > Lepturacanthus savala. The sequence goes on from CM060461.1 coordinate 17,479,216, forward strand.
TATATAACTGTATGTTATAGTATACTATAACATATATACTTAGCTTAATCACTCAAAGGCTACAGTTTGCAGTGACATCTTGCTGCAAGTAGTGACCTGTCATTTTAAAAATATGATACTTAGAAAACAAGAAAAAATGTATTTACTCTCATATTCATTCTCTACATGATTCCAAATCATGAAATAATGAGTAGATTTCATTCAAAGAATGGAAACTCCTACTTTAATTTATAAAATAATAAAAAAAAATGCTCTTTTTCCAACCAAGTTGTAACCCACCCAAACCTCTAATGTTACTAATGCTACTACTAACAATAATCATAATTATGATGTTATAAAGGAAAATCTATTTATAAAATAATAAACTTTATTTGTATATTACATGGGCGACACGGTGGCGCAGGGGTTAGCGCTGTTGCCTCACAGCAAGAAGGTTGCAGGTTCAAGACCTCCTTGGTCCTGGGTCTGGGACCTTTCTGTGTGGAGTTTGCATGTTCTCCCCGTGTCTGCGTGGGTTTTCACCGGGTACTCCGGCTTCCTCCCACAGTCCAAAAACATGCTCAGGTTAATTGGCAACTCTAAATTGCCCGTAGGTGTGAGTGTGTGAGTGAATGGTGTGTGTGCCCCACGATTGGCTGGCGACCATCTGGGGTGTATCCCTGCCTCTCGCCGTAACGCGCTGGGATAGGCTCCAGCAGACCCCTGCGACCCTAATGAGGAATAAGCAGGTATAGAAAATGACTGACTGACTGACTGACTGTATATTACATTTCCTCCAGAAATGCAGCTCAAAGTAAAACGTAGAAAAGACTTGATGAAAAATATGATGAGAAAAACTTAAAGAAGAGCATTAGACAATGAGGATGGAATCAATCAATGGATCCAGACTTGTCTTTCTGTAAGGTCAATTCAAGCCACATGAAATAATAATAATAATAATAATAAAATGATATAAATTCAGTTAAATGAAATAATAAAAAATCATTTAAAATTGCTTCAGACTGCATTACGAGGTGCATCAGAGAACTACTGTAAGCGAGATAAATGCTTCCCTGTTATCTATAAGTATTGTGTTCCATAGCTTTGGGGCATGATTGACAATAGCTGTCAACGATCTTCTTTCTGCTGTTGTTGAACGTCCGATATACCAGCGGGCATGTAGCTAACAGGAGAGTTGGTTATGAAGCTTGATCCTTGCCCGCTAAGGGCTGTATGTCAAGAGGTGGACCTTAAAATCAATTCTAAAGGTTATAGGAAGCAGCTAAGACTGGCTGATGTGCTCTTTCCTCTGGTTAATATTTGAGCTGGTTGAGCTGAAGTCTGTCAGTTGTTTTTTGGGAGGGAGGCCAGTGAGCCTTTTATTTTTGTTTTTTGTTTTTTTCATTTTTAAAGATTTTATAACTCTAACACCATACACAACAAAGCATAAGAAAATCAAAACAAAAAAATAAATAAAGACAACATTTAAAAAAAAAAAAAATCAAATAATTACGTTGAATTCCAATCAGAGGATGGGTCAGGTAGACTGAGTCCTTATGTACAACTGCACATGCCCGTATTTCAAAAACAAAAACAGTGACAAATTCAAGTGCTATGCAATAATCTATTTGACTTGAACTGAAGGCAGGAAACAGCTTTTTCAGCTTTGTTTTGGTTTAAGAACGGTCCTACTTTAGTAATGTACCTGAAGCGGAATAAACCTTGTTAATGGTGATGTGAAATATATTTCCATTTCAGTAATGATGTGTAATGGTTTCCATTGTTATCCTGCTGATAAGAGCATCACATCAGGGAGCACTTACGTGTCATTACAGGGCACTTACATCCCAAACTATTTGTATCTTTAAATATAGAGGACTTGTTGTTTTGAGGCTCGAGTTTGTCGTTTATTACAGATACTGACTGGGTTGATAAATGAAGCTTACTCTGCAGCTGACCCAAGAAAACCTCTAAAGGCAATTTTGCGATACCAATGCCAATACCAGTATCATTAAAGTGATAACCATGCTAATAGAGTACTTAATTTGATTTCGTAAAGTGCTAAATTTGTTATTTGTGACAAAAAAGATTTGTAAAACTTGGCTAACAGCCAACCTCCATTTAATTCTTTGTCAGAAGACTCACACTAATTTGGCTTCTCAGTCAGTGTCCAGTACCTGTATGTGTGTGGGTGCTGCTACGTATGGAGCCTATTAGTAAGTTAAGGGCCAAACTGTTTATATATTCCTAACAGGCAGGCGTGATAATGTTAGCGAGTATGGCATGTGTGTGGCTTGGTACAAAAATGGTGCAATACAATAATGAAAAAATACAATAAATGGTGTATCACTGCCCTGCAGTCAGAACAGTCAGATACAATAAATATAGTTCATGTAAGACATTTCTTTACAAAACAACAGTTTGTCAGCATTGTTTAGAAGGATTTCCTGATCACAGAGCATTGGCAAAGAGAGAAAGACTTTTTGTCTTTTGCACTTATAGGCTATTAAAGGCCGTTCTACACATAATATTGACTTGATGCTAGCAATTTACCCTTATTACAATGTGATGTGATGTAATGTGAATACTTGTTATTTATTTAGCAATAAGTAGACGCACAAGTGAGCAAGAACAGATGTAAAATCTCAACATGAATTAACAGAACTTTCAACTTGGTGCTCCTGTATCTGCACATGCATCTTAAGTTATACAAGGCTGTGATGAAGTTTAATCAAGTGAGTCACGTATAGTCTGTTTACGTAACACTGTTTGTCTGGTATAGCACATTTAATCCTTTGTGTAACTTCTGTGCCTACAGCTGCAAAGCCTCGTCTTTAACTGGATTCAGTGTTATATTATACAGTCTAATAAGCATAGAACTTTCAACTTAGTGCTCCTGTTGCAATTGATAATACATACTTCTGTATTATTATTTTTTAATATATTATATAGAAAATTTACCTGAATTTATCATGAAAGTATACATTGTATACTGTACAGAGAGGAATAAATATATCTTACAGTTTTTTCATACCTAAAGGAATATACGTCTGGATTTGTGAGCAGAAATTTAGGTGTCATGAAGTTCACTCCTTCCAGGTCACTGCCACACTAGGCTATGACTTGCTGAGGTCAGAAAGCAACCGTTGAACTTCCCAAAATGCATTTCATTATCCACACTCTGACCTTGCCTGACAGCGAAAGAAATGACGCCATGTCAACACCTTGTCATATGCAACCCTGGTCGCATGTGATGTTCACCTTTGGTCAGGAAGTCCTTGAAAGACACACACACACACACACACACAATCATACACACACTCCAATGCAAAGATGTGTAATCCAGAGTGCATACATGCTAACTTGTTTGCACATACAGTCTTTTTTTTCTCTTCTACACACATTCTCCCACACACTCAAAGAAATCCATTTTTCATCCTCAAATATACTCATAGACATACACACACACACACTCATGCTCAATCCCATGAGGAATGTGGAGTAAATCAGTGAGTGGAGTTTCAGTGAGTGATGGTGACAGCATAGACAGGATAGATAGATGATGGGAAGAGGAAGAAGATGAAAACCGAAAATGGATTTCAGAAGTCCAAGCATGCTACCTTCTGGTTACTGTTGTCTGTGTGTGTGTGTGTGTGTGTGTGTGTGTGTGTGTGTGTGTGTGTGTGTGTGTGTGTGTGTGTGTGTGTGTGTGTGTGTGTGTGTGTGTGTGTGTGTGTGTGTGTGTGTGTGTGTGTGTGTGTGCGCATGACTTAGATCTATGCTGTCTATCTACTGACAAGAGGGAGGAGAACTGTTGGCAATATCAGACAGTACAGTGCATGAATGCTATGTGTCAGTCAACATGCAACAGAATATATATATATATATATATATATATATATATATATATATTCATTCATTCATACATGCATGCACGTACACACACACACACATACACTTGCACAAGTTCAGATGTCAGAGAGCCTAGTCATCAGTAACAGGGCTCTGAAGAGTGTCTGTCAACCCGCATTTACAACCTGAAAAAGGATGACAGCATCATCATTACTAGACTGTGTGTGTGTGTGTGTGTGTGTGTGTGTGTGTGTGTGTGTGTGTGTGTGTGTGTGTGTGTGTGTGTGTGTGTGTGTGTGTGTGTGTGTGTGTGTGTGTGTGTGTGTGTGTGTGTGTGTGTGTGTGTGTGTGTGTGCATGCTCCCTTGAAGGCGCATTTTACTCGGTTTGTGTGTTGGGAATTGTGTGTGGGTGTGTGTAGTCATTACCACTGTATGCCAGCGTCCATCTGCTCTGCCTTGACAAAGTGGAAAGTTTCTGACCAACTCCAGCAGATCTATTATAGATCTCTCTCTCTCTGTCTCTGTCTCTGTCTCTCTTTTTTTCTCTCTCTCTCTCTCTCTTTCTCAAGGCTTTCATGTCTGCACAAAACTGTGCTAAAGGCAGAGAGAGAGAGAGAGAGAGAGAACGATTATTGTGACAGATAAGGAATAAGTACAAAGGAAGAAAGATGGAAGAGATGAAAAGAAAGACAGAAAAACTAATGATAGACAACAACAAAAAGCTATGCTTTTGTAGTAATGTAGTGATAAAGAGAATGGCTGAATTGGTGCAGTATGCTTTTGAATGGTCCCTACAGATAAGGAGGATCTGTACTGTTGAGAGGACACGCTGACATGCTACTCGAAGAGCTTCTGAAGACTGTATTTTTAGCTCTCTTGAAAATGTCAATAATGAAGAGACAACTCTAGGAACGCTGGAGAGACCAGACCACTCTGTGCACTGTGATACTCGGATCGACCAATAACAACCAAGTGTTTCAGCTTCCTAACCCCCGCCAGACACAAAGATGACATTTAGGTCTGAGAAGTGCTTAAGGGGGACTGTATTTCCAAGTTTTGCCATGGCAATTTGTCTGACAGGGTTTTACAGTGTGTACAGTCTAAGCACCATCAGTTCAGAGAAGAGGGAGAGGAAAAAATATATATATATATATATATATGCCAAAAAGAGCAACAATAGAGGACAAAATAAAGAAAGCAGTCATAGAATTACAATATTAGTTACTTACATTATGCAGCTTATAGTCATCAAAAATGTAACTCAATCAGACAGCAGCCAAACTAGAGGTTAATTCATTCTAAACAGACCAATGTATAACAGTGCAGGATTAGGAAATAGACTATAATAGAAAGCTTTTATTGTCATTATACACAGTATATTTATTATATGTGTTGCAGCTCCATAAAACTAGGAAAGACACTAAGAATTTAAAATTATATATACATATATACGCACTACTCACAATAAGTTATGGCTATTGTTATTTATATAAGTGCTTTTCCTATTTGGTCTGAAGTCACCATTTTTATTAGTTTAATATTTATTACCCCACAATTTCATGAAATCCACTGAGTCTCTCACAATATCCCTAACTTATTTTGAGTAGTGTATTAATCATAAATAATATATGAATACTGCTCAACTGTTTAATGACAGCCAATTTGGAATGTGGTTCAGATTTCCAATCTGTGCATGTGTGGAAGTTTTGGACCTTGAGTGTGTTTTTATGAGAGCCAGATACATGTCCCTCACACAGAGTGAACCATCATCACATTGGATCTTACAAAAATAAATGCGAATTGCGCATTAAGGCATGTTAATGTGAATGTACCCTCAGTGGAAACACACACACACACACACACACACACACACACACACACACACACACTGCACAATGCTACAACAGACCAGAGGGCATGTGAGGCAGAGGCATCAAAGTCAGCTAGGCTCTGCTTCCTCTCGACTTGGGCCAGGACTTCATTCATTTGTAATGAAGTGCACACATTCCCCATCTGCAGTGACAGTCACTATGCATTTAAGAAGAACATCGGATTTATACAAAGCAGAAACCATAACACATTTATTTATTTGACAAATACGTTGTTTTTTTTTGGGGGGGGGGTTGTTTTATTTGTTTTATTTTGTTTTAAGCTGCTGCCGTATCAGCCAAGTAGAAGGTGAGCTACAAATGTGTAGCATGTTGAATCTGACAGCTGTGTTTAACTGTCTGTATGCAGCCATATTTCACAATTTCAGCCTCCTGCTACCACCTCATGGTTTCGGTGCATGCACTGTAATACATCAGCAGCGCGGTCATAACATATAGATGGAGACAGAAATTATTAGCTTTGTTTATACAGCTTGGTTTATATTCTTTTTTTAGCAGCGCAATGAACCACAACACAAGAACACAATGTAGATTTGTCCTCAATCCTTTGTGATATAAAGTTTTATTCTGTTTTTTTTTTTTTTTTTTTTTAGATAAATATGTTGTGACTGTAGAGCATGGCTTGAGATGACATGTTATTTGTTAGAATTCTTACTCAAAAAACTCTCCTCCTTACAAATTTATTAAGACTTAAATGAGTAAATAATATCTTATTTGAATAATTTAAACACATTGTTAATTTAATATTTATTAATGAAAAAGAACTGATGGAAATGGAATTCAAATAGCTTTTTTTAAATTCAAAATAGCTACTAACTGAACAATATTTAATTAATAAAGCAGCTGGTGAAGTTATCTCCTGCCTTACGAACCATTTACAAATTATAACTGCCATTATTTGTCATTATTTTATCCCTTGAGCCCTAAAGATGGTCACTGACTTTACATTTCTGTGAAGAAACAGGAAATTCATCCAGTTTTTGTCACACACACATACATTCAGCGAGGCCAATTGGACCATTAGGCAGGCTGGTCCTGGTGTCCGGGCTGCATGTTTGACACCATGTTGGACAGTTGGAGTATATGTCCGATGTCCATATTGATCCTGCAAATTATTTTGATAACGATTTCGACCTTGAAATTGTGCTTCACTCTCAATCACAAATGTAATGTTAGAACATTTTATTTATTGCACCAACTCTAAGCTGCATCTCCTAAATTTAATGCTCAACACACAATGTTAAGAATAGTCACACCACTACATTATGCTACATAATAAACAGAAGCATTTAAATATGTAATAATGTGATGTGTCAACCTCCTATTCTCCTAAAACAAATCTTTTTTTTATAGAAAATAAAAGGTTCGGGACTCAGTTATAGACAGACACAACTTGATAAGACCGATACGTTTTGCAGTGTGCCCCTTCACTCTTACAGTGTCATTTGTCACCATTCTTGGTAAACATGCGACTGGACCAGACATTGAAATGAGATATTCTCTGTGGCTAACTAGGATTCCATCCAGTGGCTCATATTCTGCATACGATGAGTTTAAGACTCAGCCCTCGACTAAATGACTTGTTAAGGTGGATATTGTGACAGACAGTTTGATGGCTTGTCAGCGAGCATCGGGTCAGTGGCCAATTTCCTGACACGGAGCAGCTTAATACAGACAAGCCATCATATCTCTGGACCTCTCTGCTTCCTCTCTGTCTGCTCCTCTGTCCCCCCCAACATCAGTCTGCTTCCTTTCATTAGTCCTGGCTCTCCCTCTCTCTCCATCATGGCACATCTAAATGGTTTGAATCTCCATCTCTCGCTCCCTTTCACCCCTCTCTTTTACAATTTCTCGCCCTCCGCCTTTGTTTCATTCATCTCTTCTCGGTAATGCATCTATACTCTCTCTCTCTCTCTCTCTCTCTCTCTCTCTCTCTCCCTCCCTCTCTCCCCCTCTCTCTCTCTGTCTCTCTCTTTGCCTCCCTCTGCCCTATCCATCTGTCCAGACTAGTGTGTCTAAAAGGCTTGGGGTGGTGTGCTGTGCCAAGCCGAGTGCACAGATTTGGATAACCGCTGTCTGGAGATATGTCTGAGATAACAGCTACAGTCACTCACTCTTGGCCTGGCTGCCAACCATATGTGTGTGTGTATATGTGTGTGTGTGCATGTGTGTGAGAGAAAGATATCCCCAGAGCCTCTTGCTCCTCTCCCAGCCAACAGTAGTTTACAGCTGATAGCGACAGTGAGGAAATTTCACGCATCACAAAAAGTGTCCACCTTGAAAAATAGATATACGGCAAGAGGAGGAAACATTATGGAATTTGTTAAAAGTTTGACAGGTAGTCCGTGGAAATCTTGAAAATGATTACAGATGACAGGATGTGATGAAATGCGAAGAGATCTCGACACAAAAACGGCATAATATTAAGTTGGATCCTGTTTTGCCAGCGGAGCATCTTTTGCGACTTAAGGCATGGACTCCAGCAGGTTTTCCACAGGGATGTTAACCCATGTTTATTCAGGCACTTTTGCACCCTTTCAGCCTGACTGGGCTTTTGGTGCCTCTCTACTCGAAGTAGACCATTTCTTTCTCTTCTGTCTCAGCCTCACAGATGCTTGGCTGGATCCACATCATGTGACTGCAGAAATAAGCTGATTCGGCCGTGTCCTGCCATGCGGAAGAAAGTGGTGAAAACTTTCAGGGGGCGATTCAACTGACTCACTGTGACATTTGCTTTTTTTTTTTTTTTTTCTCAAGAGGCCCCAATTTGTTTCGTGAAAAACCGAGCGTGCACCTCCAGCGTTTTGATCGGCGGGTTACGGGCGTGATGGATGCAGTTTCCCCTCAAGAACACAGGTGAATGTCAAATCAGGCGTGGCAGAGCGTGCATGCTCAATGAGCCTCTCCCAGATGCCAAGGTCCTCTTGTCAAATTCACGCTTTGGCAGCTGCCCATTATGGCGCCGGCGTTCCACTGAGTGGCTCCACCGGGGACAGTCAGGGTTAAAGACCATGCTGATGGGCAGCAGAGTCCCGTGGCTTTCACTTTCCTGTCTATATTTTGTAAGCACTTTGGCTTCCATACATTGTCGGTGCCGAAGTAAATCTCACTCAGCTGTGCAAGCTTTTTACTGGTTAGTCCCACAAGTGTTTTGCAGGGCTGAATTTACTCACATTGATTTTTGTGAGGATGTGAGCAGTTATTAGTGTGTGACAGTGTACCAATTAACTTCTGCCAGGATCGGGTTGCTTAGCAATACTTTTTAGAAAGAAAAAAAAAAACTATAGAAATTGGATCTTTGTTTGTGTACTGTATTTGTAGGGCGTTTGGGCTTTGGCTTCACAGGCTCTTTCCTCCATTTTTTTTTGTCACACAGTTGGTGCTGATTGATTAAGAGTTTCTATATTTCTATAGTTTGTATAATCAAACTCAAATTTGGCATAACTGAAGATAACATGTTTTGGTGACTTTTTTCCCCCCAGACAAACTGAAGAGAAGCATTACTTGTTAAACACTGTTCTCAGAAGTGTGCTGTTGTGACCACACCCAAAAGTGATGTCACAGGCCTGGTTTATTTTTCTCTCCCATGGTTTTACCATGCGAGGCAGCTGGATACTTCAGGGTTCATGTTATGTGCTTGTCGCTGACACAACCGTCCTTGCTCAAGATAGACAGATGGTTCATCCAATCACCTGCCGTGGTCGTTTTCCTCAGACTCCTCAGATGGTTCTGTGTAACAAACCATGCAGCGCGTCAGGTTAGAGATGGTTGGGGTTAGAGTGAAAGTATCAATCTCAGAACTAATCACAGATTCCAAATGCCACAGTGCACTAACAACATCGCTGCATTAAGGTGAGATGTGACTCCGCTGGAGGTCAGAAAAAAATAAGATTGGCAGCACAGCTTGATGTTACAATGATGTTGCACAGACTCCAGGAAGTACCGTAATACAGTACATAGTTTTAGAGGTGCTGGCCAGTCAGGTAGATCTCAGTCAGCACTTGAAAGTCTTGGCAAGAATGCAAATATGTTAATTACCCTTTAGGCTTTCCTATTTATTCTGAAAAATGATTTAAGAAAAAGATAGATTTAGCCATTCAGATCATCTAAAAACACATTGTCACAAACTAAAAACCTCAATTTTGTCTTAATTGCTAAGAAGTTGGTGTTTTGCAGATGGTTTCAATAGAACAGTGATGATATCTGCAATTTAGATATTGCACTAATGCATAACCTACATTTACCATTTCAAAATCTTTTGAAATGGAAGAATTCAGTCTCTATATTAAACAGGAAACACAGAGAGATAGAGAGAGATAGATAGACTGGGGAGGCAGCCTATGGACACAGCCTGCAGTGTACATATGTACATATATATCACATATCAATATATAAACATAACAACAAGTTGTATAAATAGTTAAAAAAAATAGAGAGAGCGAGAATATAGTTCAATAAGGCTGTTAGCAACCAAGTAGTAGTAGCCTACAGGAGTAACCCTGTTTCAAGAGGATACAAGTGGATTGTAATATGTAACTGAAATAGTGCAGAATAAATATTTGAATGAAATGTAAAAACATTTGCCCTTTGTGGCATTTGCACCCCTTAAAATGTCTGAATCTGTCCAAATTATAGCTGAATCCGTCCTGTTGCTGCTGCATCTTACTGGGATGCGACAGATACAATTTCAAATCTCTCTTCTGGAAACTACGGAAAAATTAAAACTGCTGAAACATGACCTTTGCATGATTCGAGTGATTATTGAAGTGCGGTCAGTCAATTATGTTGTTTAGACTGAAAAGTGACCTGACATCACTGAGCTTAGTTAATGGCTTGGCACTAACACACTGAAGCACTGTAAAGTGACAAAGCTGAGAGTGTTCGGTAACAGGGCTGATTAGCGGGCGGTTGACCAAATGACTATTTAAATGGTAATTGTCTTCTCCCCCTGCACCAGTGGAACATCATCATGAACTCCGTCAAATAGGCCATAAAATTGGACAAATAAGAAGTGAACTCGGTATTGCGGTTTCAGACATGTCTTTCCCAGTCGTGGCGCTCAATGAAGGTCAACAGTGTTAACAAGAGCTATGGATTTGTGTCTGCTTCCGTGCTTTTGTGTCATTGTTGTGAAAAATTGCTTCAGGACAGAATACAAAGCATTTGAAAAGGTTTGCTACCAGTGTAACTTCCTTTCCTATGGTGCACATCGGAACGGTGCAGGTGCCTTCAGAGTATAAAATATCTGGTTCAGTTCCAGCTACAGTACCATCGTCTTGGTATTATGAAAGCAACAACTGCCAGTGTTTGTCAGTGGAAAGCCGGTGAGGGATTATGTCCTTGTTCTTTTTTTTTTTGATGAGATGCCTGCAGAGAAAAGAAGGTTGGGGAGAGGGGAGGGGGCATGCATCTCTATCTACATTAATATACATTCAATGTATCATGAAACAAGAAAAAATAGTTTCTGCTGCACTAAAAGTAAAGATGAAGAAAAAAATGAAGGAGCATTTTTGAGACCGACTGATTATACCAGAAACCATTTCCATTTTCTTACTGAGCTGGTAGTAAACATTTTTAAAAACAAAATCTAAGTTTGGATCTGTCTTTACAAAGTATATTACCATGGTTCACTGTGGAACGGGGATCTGCCAAGAATCACCACCTGTCACATTCATACTTGAAGTTGTTATATCAAATTATGTCAAATATGATGAAGGTTGATAGAATCCTCGTGATGAGCAAAGTAAATTAAACCAGCCGCTAACTGAAGTAATGATGCTTTTTAATCTATAATCAAATGTAATTATCCTAACCCCTGGATAATTATTCTTAAATAACACATTTTGACATTTGCATTTAATTACGCAACGAATGAAAGGAGAACTTGTTTTCTGGGTCTGCAAGATGAAGATTTATTATTATTCATTTTTAATTTTAAGTGCCAGACTCATCGCACAGAAACCTTGATTTCAAATGTGTTTTTTCAATTTATATTTGGTATATTATTTAAAAGCAGGGACTTGACACCATAATCATTGATAATGATGTGTCTGTAGCCACAGAACGGAATTAATTTACATGCTGATGGATTGGACACATAAGTGTGACTTTTTTGTGATTATTTTGGTGACTGTTTAATATTCTGTCATGTATTCTCAGGTTGCCCACATCCTGCATATTTGAAAAAAACATGCTGCATTTAAATAACCCTACTTAACCAGGAGTAACTGATTTGAATTACAGTATCAGTAAATACTTTCTTTGACAAGTTCTTTTTTAAGAAGTAAAAAACTGCTTGAGTGTATTGTTAGTATTTCACAGTTGTTTATTGTCATTTTATATGACATATGTATAGCGAAGGAGACATTTAAAGTGTAAGTGAAGGTTTTTGGATGTTACTGTAAACCCTGTTTTAAGGATTTTCTTTTAGTAGTAAACCTAAGACAAAACAACTCGGATATCACATTTAAGCTGTTTTTGAATCCATTACTGGGCCGATTAAAAATCCTAAAGTATTCATTTGTACTCCCAAGGCACCTTTCTCTTAACAGAAATTTCGATTCACAACCCTTCACACTTACACTTTAAGTATTACTCCTGCAGGCAGATATATCCCGGCTTTTATTTCCTCTGGGTCAAGCTCCAGAAACGCAGAATCCCACTATTAGCATTTGGGCATCAGGTCCTCTCAAACTCTACACCTACGGTTTATAAAACAGGCTTTCTGTTAAAAGATTTAACCCTCAAGCCTCAGCAAAGATAACCAACAGCAGGGTTATTATTATTTTAAAAAGCTCCTCCAGAGCCACAGAGGACATTATACTTCTACTACACCCAGTTTAGTGCTTAGCCTTACCCTGCTTGAATCCGAGTAATATACAGGTACGACCCTGTGACTACGAATTATTTTTCATCATCCTCTGCAACAGATGCTTCTTCTCACACATATCACAGTTCCATATGTCACATTTACAACAACACTGTAATTAGGGAACTAGTGGTAAAATTTAGTGTGAGCATGTACATAAGCTGAGGTCACAATCAGCAGATTGTGTCAGCTGAAGCTCTTTAAAAGTTTGCAGAATTACCCATGGATCTAATTAAAGCCGAAGTGATTATTACCACTGTTGACATGATTAGTTTGTTATTTCACATTTGTAATGGCACTAGAGAAAGATTTTGTGATTTCACATAGATGAATGGCCATTAAGAGCTAATTAGAGTAAAAAGTACGGATTTGCTTAAAAGAACAAATCGTCTCTTTGGCTGCTTCTGCTCTGAATATGCATGCAATCGTTTGAGAGCTTCTCTTAAATTGTGCACCTATACTCACTTCCACATCTACAGTACAAGCTGATAAATGTCTTATTTCTCACACTCAGTGGAGAACTTGTTGGCCATTAAGTTGTCTGTGAAGCTCATTCTTAATTAATTATTGATGTTTAATATATCCTGGACCTGGCTAAAAGTCAAACAAATCAAGGGAAATCTATTCAGTGTGAAGTTCCTTGTTTTTTTTTTTGTTACTATCTCTTCACTGCAGCTCAGTAAAGAAACACTAGTGACACGACACTCAAAATGCAAACTTAAACTCCAGCTGAATTGTATTATTTGCATTTAAACAGCCTTGTAGGATGATGTAGATTTGATTGATGGTTGGCAAATTATGCAATAACCCATCACGTCACCAATCACACTTATTTTTTTGTTTGTTTTTTAGCCGAGTCTATGTCAAATCAGTGAGAAGAGCACAGACAAATATGAGCAATACAGAAATAACTATTACATAACTGTTGCTGTGCATATGTATATGAACCCAGTATTTCAACCACACTAAATCTTGTCATAAATATATATTAATAATATCTTTTTTTTTCCCATAATAACCGCAGATTCGCTCTGATTTGAAGTGCTGGGTCCTGATTGGTTATTCAGTCACATATAAATGAAATGAAATAAACAGATATCTGTGTTTAATTTCTCAATTGCAACCTGCCTTACATGGGTCTTCAACCCCTTGATATCAACTGTCCGCACGTTATCATGTTGCATGTCTTTTGAGAAATTCATTCAGTAGTTATCCAAGAATAATATAATATAAAATGGTAATCCTCTGAGCTTTACAAAATTTGACAAATTGCTGAAACATAGCAAGCTGTTCACATTGAGAGTCCAAAAAACTGTAGATAAAAACAACATAGTTTGGCTCTGTAACCATAAAAATTTAAAATTTTTAAAATCTCACCCAAAGAGTGTGATGAATTATCTGAGTTCTGTGCTTTTTTAATGTATTTTAAAGGGCACCATCATAATATTAAGAACTTACTGATGATCATTTTGGACATTGTGGATGTATAATTCATTTAGGATATGAGTTTCTGCTCCAGTTTGGGCTTTAAATATGACTTTAGATGAATGTGTATGGTGCAGACCATCGCAGGGACCATTTTAGGGAAAACCGAATCATTTTCACAGTTCTAATTAAAAAAAAAAAAAAAAAGCGATTACCTCCCGACATGTAATGCTACAGGCTTATAAACAAGCGGAGGTCTCAGCACTGTTGGGACCGGTGTGTGCTCTCCGGTGCAATTGGCAGAAAAGATGCCGGACATTTCCAAGAAGCAGGAAGACATGTTCCTGATAGTCCTGTCCTGAGGTTTGCAGCACAAATCAGTGTGAGCTGACCTTTTTTTTTCCTTCCTTCTTCCAAAAAAAAAAAAAAAGAAGTCTCATGTTGAGATTTCTTTTGTGTCAGTTTAATTTGGTGAGAAGGAGGATCAATAATTCATAAGGGAGTCCAAACTAATTCTATCCTTCAAGCATTGCAACGAGATGCATGACTCAAAGGTCTGGGCCATGCAGGCATCTTGTGTCTCGTGGTTGTTATGTACCAACAAAAGGATGTCCATTGGTTTATTGCAATTATATAGGACTAACAGACATAATTATAGCTGTTCTGTATTTAAAACTGCAGAAAAAGAAGATGTCCTATGGTATTACTGTAATTGAAAGCAACGTAGTAATCAAACATCCACTAGCTGACCCGCGGAGGAGTATGGAAATGTATGTATGAACTAAAGGAACTTTATACACAATAACTGAACTCTATGCACTTTATGATGTTTGCATTTTGGCACTGGCTGCACTTTATTACTTAATCTCTATATATATTTTATTGTGAAATTCAGATCATTAAGCGGCAGGAAGGAATACCACAAACAAATGCTTAAGTGGGGGTTTTCAACATGGGTCTCTGGAATTATTGGTCAAAATGGGAATGAAACCAACAAACACCAGCTCGTGAGCTAGTGACTTTTTTGAAAGCCGTGAACTCATGATTCGTCTGTAGCTTAAACGTGGACTGTTTGATTGGTTTTGCTGAAAGATATGTGGAATATGTTAACCAGTGTTTCGAATGATTTCAGGTCAGCAGATACAGTAGAGTTCAATTCAATCTTTTATTGAAATGCACATGACTCTCTCTCTCTCTCTCTCACACACACACACACATACACACACCCTCACACACACACAGAGAGAGAGAGTGCCATCTGGTGGGTAATTGGCTGCAGCCAATGCTCTGGCCACCTCTCCATATTACCACTGCAGCAAACATCTGTATGAAATAATCTTTGAAAATCGTCTTTGTATAATGTAGTGTACATCTTACCAATGTTAATGTTAAGTTTGCTGCCTTGCGGGGGCACACAACTCTTCTCACTACAAGATTTTTTTTTCTTTTTTTTTTTTTTTTTTTTAGAGACGATGCAAGAGAGACCTTCTTTACGGTATCCACATTGTTATTCATGTATCTTTGATCCTCCATTGTTTTAGTTTAGGTTTGTTGTATAGGGTATGAAATGAAAGAAACTTGATCTTTTCATGTTTTTTTTTTTTTTTCATCAAAGCAGCATGGATCCTGTGACTGTTTGCATACAGCTTGAAGGAAAAATAATAGAACAAACAGGTCTCCACCTCAAAGTTTTGCGACTACCACTAACTCATTATCATTTGTGCACTCTGCGGTTGCATTCGTGTGAAACACTTTCAAAGACTCAATCAATAAACCTGCTCAGTTTCCAAAGTGAATCTGCCTCCCTGGAATACACATGTACATATTGTCTTCTGCTCAATTGACTGTGTTGAAGTTCCTTATTGGGACTGACAGTGAATGGAAATGACAGTAACACTTGAGCCTGAAGTCGTTTTACACCAGGGGAGTCGACATCAATTTAGTTCATGGGTCACATTCAGCACAATTTCATCTCAAGTGGACTGAATATGTAAAATGTAAAATCCTACAAATCCCCCCTTGTTTTTATGTAAAGAAATACATTGTAAATATTTACACGATTGATTAACCTTCAAATTACAAAACAGGAGAGATCTCTTCAGAAAAAAAGTGCAATTTCAACAACAAACATGTTTTCCAATTATAAAAGTAAAAACCTCTGTTTTTGGTACAATCTAATATTGATTTGAATTACCCTGAAATATCCAAATAACCCATTAGCTGATTTCAAGTTTTTTTGTTTTTGTTTTTTTGTTTTCTTGATTTTGGTCATTTCAGTCTTGTTTGTTGAGGTAAGATTAAAATATTTGACTTTTCATCACCTATTTTCTAATTTTTAATCTCATATTTCTGACATTTTATCTCATATTTTTGAACAACTTTAAACTAGCAAAATGATCTGCCAATGGAAAATGTAATTCAAGATGATTCTACTTAGTTTTGAACTAATTGCACTAAATACAAGATAGAAAAGACAAGACTGGTAAGATTTCAGTGCACTGAACTTTTTTTAAGAAGCAGGTGAACTGACTTTACACAGTCATCCAGCGGGCCAGTCGGGCCCCCGGGCCAGAACTCTGTTTGACACCCCTGCTTTATGCTGCATGGTTTGTCAAAACTTCTTCAGTTGCCAGTTTGACAGTTACCTAATCCTGATTTTCTAACTCCAAGTTAAATTCCTCAAGAAAACTCGCATACAGAGACTGCGATTCAGACAGCGAAATACATCACACACATTAACTGAACATCTTTTAATTTTACCAAGGCTGGATGACCAACCAATCAACAAATCCAGCCGCTGTCATTAGAATCCTGCGGCTCGCTGTGCATCGGTTGGTTTGGTAATTTGATTAATTGCAATGTGTATGTGAATTCAGCTACTAACCATTAATCATTAAGAGGCCCAGCAGCAAATGTTTGCTCTGTGACCCCCTCCCCCCAACAGGTTAAAGGATCCCTGCGGAGATTTTCTTGCGAAACACAAAAGTATCTTTTCCCCTGTGTGTTACTAACTGGGTACCCTTGCATATCCTTGAATGATTTTCCCTCCTTATTAAACATTTGCAAATCATTTACCTTTAACTCAGCTATGCTCTTGCTGTGTGAAAAAATCATACTGTAGACTCCTGTCTTGGTGATTTGATGCTCATTTATGAATTACACTCAAAACATAATGAATGTAATGAATACTTGTGGACATTTCCCTACTCTAAAGGGTTATCCTATTCTCCACTCCTAAGTCTTGTAGTTAAACTTATTTAAAGGTACAATGCGTGGTTTTCTGCATCGAGTGGCATGTTTGCAGATTGCAACCAAAGGAGTACCTTAAGCATGTATGAGAAATATGGTGATGAAAAATGCAAACTGCTCCCCATTAAGAAAAAACTAAAATCTATTTCAACAATCTTTGATCAGGTCACGTGCTAATTAAACAAAAAGTGGTGAGAAAGCTTTTATTTTTGGAGTTGGACATTAAGAGACTGTTTTTTCTGATAGATGGAAGGATTATGTGTTCTTTTGTGGGTTTAGATGATTCTAAAGTCTTCTGCAATGAAAATCCGCTAAAACCTTGGGATTTCTGAAAAAAAAAAAATACAATCATGAAGTACAGAGTATAACGAGGATGTTCCTCTTCATACTTTTTAAAACAGACATTTTCGAGAGCCTATGAACATAACAATCTTAAAACTATGCAATCAAAGGCATAGAATCCTCAACAATGAAATTTATTTCAGTCACTGTGTTCTCCCAAAAAAGAACAAAACACAAATACTATTTGCGTATTTTCTGTGAATAATATGTTTATGTTGTCGCTTCAGTGCGAAATGCCTTTGACATATGGAAATAAGACATTAAGCAGGTTTGGTGGATGACGTGTGACAAAGGTCCCCAGCATCGTGGATATAAATCAACGTTATCGCTGTGGATACCACTTACTGGTCCCCTAATGAAGCCACCGGTCCCCACTAACGAGCTTAACGAATGTCTCAGATATCAGGCAGTAATTGCAAGGAGACTCTTCTCTCTGCCTAATTACTGATATTTCCTGCCTGCACCGGATTGGCCCTGGAGGGCGGAGGAGGTGGTTATTATATTCCATTTGCTGGGACAGCTCCAGAAGTAAGACAGCGCTCTCTCCCATAGGTTATTTATAATGACTGGAAGGTGGGAGAGAAAGAAAGACACAATGCGTTGAACAGAGAGAGAGGAGGAACAGAAGGTGTGTGGGTGTGTGTGTGTGTGTGTGTGTGTGTGTGGCAACTCTGTTTCCCCTTTCAACTTATCAAATTTTCTAACTGCCAATCTCTTCCTCATCATTGTTTGTATGTTTCTAGTCTCCTTCCATCATTATTCAATGAATGAATGCCACGTTTTTTTATTCAATTTTGCATGTCTGTACTATTAAGTTATGTTGTTCAGTGCTGGCTCATGACTTTGTTCAAATATTACATTTTGTCTGACTGTGTAGTTGAGTTTGACACTCCTGGCCTAGACCTGATATGCAAATAAAAATGTTGTACTGCAATCGGCAACTTACAACAATTTATGCCACAAAAATGTATGTTTTTTTCTTTTTTCTCAAGATTAATTACTGTACAGTTTCCTTTAATTAAGACATAAGGTCAATATTACATGACAGAAATGACTTATTTCTCTCCTCTGTTTCATATTTATTCAGTTTTGTTTCTTCTTGCATACTTAATATATTTCATCATTTGATGACTCCATCTGTGCTCATTTTCATGTTATCCCTATTTACTGCCTCATGTTGCGCCTTCTCCATATTTAGTTTCAGGGCCTCTAAAGCCAGACACCACACCATCGGATCAATCGATAAACTCTCATGAAAAACCTTGATTGATTGCTTTTTTTTTTTTTTTTTTTAGGGTTTACAGCTTACACACTTGACCACAGACTCCTCACATCACACGGATGAGTAATTAAAGATAAATAATGGGAGCAGCCTGGAAGGGGGGGAACCAAACCGCAGACACAACTGTACAAAAGAGTCAAATACATTACCTACAATTACATCTAAACCATAACAATTGATTTGACTCACCGAGCACCGGCTTTTTTTGTGCAAATTAACAGCGACAGACAGCAGATCCATGAGTCTAAATGTGTGCAGTATGTGAGGTGATGGGCGCTGTTGGAGGATAATTGCAGTCGAAGTGGACTCCCCCGGGAGCCGTGTATCTTTGTTGCTTTGATTCTACCTACACAGCAAGCGATTTTTTTTTTTTTTTTTTTTTTTAATGCAAAACCCTATAGCTTGTCAACAGCCTTCAGCGAGCTTCTCCTTTTGAGCTTCTCTAATGAAAAGTGATTGAAACACCCAGGATAAAAGTGATTCTCCTCTCTCTTGCTGCGGTGACCTTAACGGGGGTTTTCTCGATGTAAGCATCGAGATGACACACTCAATAATTCAATATTCTTTTCTCGGCTCTTTTTCACACCAGGAAACCCATCTAATGCCGACCGATTCAATCCTACTGATTGTTTGACATTTGTGCCGGCTTTGTTTTTGAGCTACATGGGGCCTGAGATTTACAGGGCCTTGATATGCGGATGATTCATTTATTCATTTATTTATATTTTTAAAGCTTGGCACTACCGTTGCAGAACTTTCAGATGCCTTTCACACAACTTTTTCTTGCTCTCTTTCTCTCTTTTTCCATTTCCAATTTCTCCTTAAGATTGTTTGGATGAGGCGAAAGTTTTAGCGGATGGAGTCATATTAGACCCTGCTGTGAAGGTCAGCGCTGTGTCCGATAAAAGTAACGCGGACAAAACTTTCTCTCCCCCACCCCCGCCCTCTGTAATCTCTGTGTGAAGGAAGTGCCAGCTGCCATTTTGGAGAGATAAGAGCCCGGCCCACGAATGCACCTGGCCGCTCACAGAGGGAGAACAGCGAGAGAATAAATATGTAGATGATAAAAATGAGGGAGAAGGCTTTTTAAATAAAAAATATCCTGACACTGAGGTGGCAGATCCTGGAGAAACCAGGTGTAAACTATTTTATGATTGTGTGTGTGTGTGTGTGTGTGTGTGTGTGTGTGTGTGTGTGTGTGTGTGTGTGTGTGTGTGTGCGTGCGTGTGCGTGTGTGTGCGTGTGTGTGCGTGCGTGCGTGCGTGTGTGTGCGTGTGTGAGCGTGTGTGAGCGTGCGTGCGCTGGCTGTCAAGTCTTCCCTGTAACTCCCAGTTGGCAGGGGTAGAATGGATGGCCTCTGTTATAGATTTTTGGCAGACAAGTCCCTCTACAACCATCTTATATCTTATTACCAACAGCCTCAGACGCTCAAATTGATCTTTATCGGTGTGAAGAGAAAAAAAAAAATGGAATCCCCCACGGCATCGTCGACCTTTATGGTCCTTACCATTTCATTGGCGAGTTTTTCTTTTTTTTTTTCTTCCTCCCATGAGTGCTGAGTGTTTGCGTGTTTCCCCGTGTAAGTTCAGAGTAAAGCCTTTCAAAAAAAAAAAAATAAATAACACACCCTGAGGCACATGCCAGCGAGCCTGATGAAGAGTCATTTCTGCAGCATTCGCTGTAGTCGTAAGCATGTCCAAGGTGATAGAACTTAAGTTGTACTCAGATAGGGAGGGAATGACTTTTTTTTTCTTCTTATAAATCCAAAATCAAACCAGAGTAGCAGTGGAATCACCCACCTTCCTGAAACTTTAACACAAATGTGCTCTCACTGATTTTTATCAGAAAAAGCTATACTTATGTGACAGTCAAATTATATTTTGGGATTCATGGTAATGAATGAGAAAACTGGGATAAAACCAGTTTACTAAAATTGGAGGATGACATCATAGCACCTTTTTTTTCTTTTAACTGTACAATTTGCACATCGTGGCTATGCATGAAGCAGTACTAACAAATAACAAATTCAAACTTTACTTTTCAACCACTTTTTAACAAAATAGCCTACAGGCCACTAATTTAATGAATCACAGGTGCAGACGAGAACAAAGTTTTAGTGCTGTCCTTGGTGCTGAAGATTCCGTTCAAATTAAAGTCATTAAAATTGTAAACCAAGCCAGTGCACAAAGAATCATTACCAAATAATGTACATAAAGTATACAACATTCTAAACAAGTAAGCAAGCAAATAATATGAAAACATAATATAACTAACAAGGAAACTTAAACACTGATTTGCTAATATGCTTCAAAACTTTTGATGAAAGCAGAGATCACCAAATAAAAAAAGGGGGGGAAAGAGATAGCTGTAAACAACGACTGCCACAATTACCTGAACTCTAACAAAGCAGAGATTGTTTTTCTAACCTATCATTCCGCATCAAGTTGCTTTTCCATGGTAATTAACAGTCAAATTACTTCCTCTTAATGAATGGTTCAGAGAAGTGCCATTTAGCAACTTTTTTTCCCCCAAAGTTTTCCCACTCTATTCTTTTATGAGATTAGATTTTCTACTTCACAGCCTCATGTACACACACACACACACACACACACACACAAGCAGACTCTCACACATACAAAGTGACTGAAATTAATGAAGTAGCTGTTAATGCACGGCTGCACTGTTATGAATGAACTCATTTCTTACCTGGATGTACAGGGCCCCAAAGCGTGGCTTTGCATTCTGTTGTGCTGCTAATGAAGCTCCTAACAAAGGACAGTATAACACAGTGCATGGATTAAGGGCCTTCCACTCCAAGGCGGGTATTTTTGAAACCGTGTATTTCTCTACATGGTTTTGGCCTTTCATCATGTAACCACAGCTATGGGCTCTTGAAAATATAGTGTTTTGTAACGGGAGTCCAGGGTGAACTTTTTTTAAAAAAGTCCAGTCTCAGCAGTCATGTGCGGACGGGAAAACCACAATTTCTTTGGTGACATTCAGTTTCCATGACACTCAAGAAGATGGATTCATTGTGTTAATCTGTATTTGTCAGGTTTTTAAAATGCATGCATACACCTTAGTCGAATTTATAATCGGAACGAGTTCTCGTAAATTTACATGCTTAGATAATGCGACTGAAATTCAATTTTCCCTTCGTTGGACTGAAGCTGGACAATACATGAGTACCTGCTCCACATCAGTACATTTCACATCTATGTATTTGAGGCAGATTTTGTGGTTTTATGTGGACAGGTATTTTTTGTCACATATTTTAACCTGGGCCATAAAAGTTTTCAAAATACCCATGTTTGGGTGGACGACAGAGTAAATTCTGCAGTGTTAATATAACATATAAAGAGTCAATTAGTTAACTAGTTAACACTAGTGGTATTAAAATTAACTCTTAGTGTGATACTAACACTGGCAATTTTACTGTGTAGGCCTTAATGGATCCAAATAAAAGGCTCCAAAAAAACACATCTTGGCAATTTAAAGTCAGCAATGTTTTCGTCCTTGTTCCCTTTTTTTTTCCGAATCCAATAAAAAAAATACAATAGTTGTTATGTGCATGCTGTCCTGGTGGAGGCTATTTAATTAAATATGTGTTTTTCTTAGATTCGGTATGTACATACAAATGCAAACCCATTCTAAACACAATGTTTCCTTTTTTTAAAGTTATACTTATTTCTCAGTATCAGATAAAAACATCATTAAAATACAACACAGTATCCAACACTCACCATTCAAGGACATTTTAAAGTTGCATTGATTGTATTTTTTTAAATCTGAAAATATTAACATTATACACATCTTATTTTCTATGTTAGCAAATGATCTCCTCTTTACATGTCCAACAGATTGGAGTCATGTTTTTGTCCTGCATGCATTCACTCTCCTTTTTGCATGCAACCCCTTGAACCCGCTAAACGCTCCACTTTTTTTTTGCTAGCTGACTTTGCTGGTGGGTAGTGCAGCATCGCGTGGGTTCATCAGGGAAACAGCCCGTCTGCTGCAGCTGGAAAACCAGGTTGGCAGACGTCTGCGGGGCCAGGGAAACCAAAACAACGGGCTGAAAGGGACTAAAAAGGTCCGCAGAGCTGAAGGTGACGAGCCTCTGTGGGCTCATCACTGCGAGCGACGGGTCTGACATTACACATACTGATTGGACCATTGTCTAGTCTAAAAAAATATTAAATTCAAAGTCACCTTTGACTACCTGTGCAGCTTTAAAATACAACTACCACCGAAATGTAAGGGAACTTAAAGGTCCCCCTTTATAGACACGTCTATGAGCTGACATGTCCGTATATGTCATTATAATCTTCTCTTCATTTCGGAAATCACAAGTGTGTGTGTTCTGCTTTATGCTCAGCTTTGATACTCTTTTGTCTTTTAAAAAGAAATAAGATCTTTTCCTGCAATCAACAAGGCCACAGAACAGTCCGGAGATCTGTACCTTGTTAGAAAAGCGCAAATGCAACATTTGTCTTTCGTCTTTCGGTTTCGGTCTTTCGAAACTGTTCACAGTACTAATGAAGGTAGATTGGAGACTTCCTGAGGTGATTTGAAGTTAGAAGGAGGTCGTCAGTCAGGTTGTACATGGGGGTTGAGTCAAATCCTGTATTTGGCAAAACACAATGTTTTATATATATATAAATATATAGTTTTATAGTTTTTCAAAAACTTACTTTGTGCACATACTTTGAAAAGGAAAAGTAACAAAAAAAAATAAGATTTGTTTTCAAATCATTTTATTTATTAAGAATAATGTTCTTTTGTTTTCCTGTTGGACCAGCAATAGTTGCAATGGAGCTTAGTTTATTGGTTGAAGTTTGAATTATATATTACATGTTTTATTGGCTGGGTTTATGAAAGCCATAAACTGATATTATACAGTACATGAACAATATATTTATCATAGATTGATTAGCAGGTGAAAGAGTACATGAAAGATCATGGAGCTATTGTTATGAAAATGGCTGCTGTAATTGAAAATGTGGGCGTAGGAGACAATACAATACATCACAACACTGGAATGGCATCTAAATAAAAGCTACTATATTCGGATGAATCAAATACAGCTACTGTGAATATTTCACATAAAAATGATAATCTGATTTCATAGAGCAGTGCATCAAAAGAATGAAAAAAATGCTTCAATAGGACACAGATATTGAGATGTGTCAGATGTGCCAAACTAAACATCTCTATCGCAGCACAGATGCTTTTAATGGTCACAAATGAAGCTGTTCCTCAATGACAGTGAGGAATCAACATCTATTTCGATACTATGCCATTGTCACTGTGATATTTTGCAACAAAAAAACAGTGATGTAAGAGACCAGAGTTTGTATTTGTTGAGGCAGAACAATTGGTTTGTATTTCAGAAAAAAAAAAAGTTTATTCATTCACATTATATTTCTAACTTGAGGAACATATGCATGAACGTATACATGGTACTTAACCTGACTGAAAGAATAAAAGTTAAAAATAATAAAAAAAATATATGTGCTAATTTAATGGTTCTTGTTTGTGTAGCTATAGTTTTATATGCAGATGTCTTACACATATATGAAAAAATGAAACCAATATATATATAAAACATAGACAAGTTCTATCTACACAGGCCAGCTCTATTTCTATGTATTCTAGTTGGTGTGTAAAAGTCATTTTGCTGCAGAGGACGAGGGAGTTTGGTGGGTTGGATGGAGAATGGGGGGTGTTTGGCCTTCGCAGCTGTTTCATCCTGTTGTCACAGTGGGCACAAATGAGCGTCTGAAGCGCTCGCCTGTCTTGCTCTTTTGTGGAATATTAGTGTGTGACTGAAGGAGCTGGCCGTTTGCCCGCAGTTCACCGCCGCCGAGTGGGCGAGATGGGTTGTCAGGGATGGCGCTGGGCCTGTCCTTCATCCTCCCTCTGACTCTTCCCTCCAGACAGTCCAATTCCAGCCCAGCCGCGGATTTGGCCTTCCTGACCAGCCTCTATTAAGTCTACAGGCATCACCTGGGGTTGACGCCTCCTCCCCAGCAGTGAGAACAGTGCACTCACTGCCACAGACTGCTGAAAACATGCGCACAAGCTTGTTTGCACATGTTTGGAGCATAACTTCTTGTGAGAAGAAGTTCCCGCAGTGTAAATCACAGTAGCAGTGGTCATCAGTCAAGGAGGACTTCCTTTGGAGCCGGTAACACATTCCGGCTTCTAAAGTCTGAGACAGCACTTCACAGATCCAATTCTCGAGTTTTTTCGACTCGTGCTGCTCGCTGTTTTTCAACCAGCAGCAGTTTCTAACTGCGTTACACGTTATTCAGCCGTCTCTCTACCGGAGACAAAACAGTCTCTCGGGTTCATTAAAGACTCCTGGAGCTGCTGGCGTACAGGGGCCGCAACAGAAAAAGACGTGAGACCACGACGGAGCTAAGAAACGCTTTGCTACACTACATTACTCTGGTCTTTAGTACCGGGCGGGCTCACACCACTCAGCGTTATAGCCGGCAACAATTCACGAGATGTGTGAGAGGGGGGAAAAAAAAGAGCCGGTGGTGTAATGTATGACTGTGAAGCATGCAGGAGGGGGAAAAAAAACGCTCTTGGCTAAAATCTTTCAACAAAACCATTGTGTTGTAGGTTGAGAAGCAAATGGGGCGAATACAGGAATATGCTGGAGACGCAGGCCGAGAAGTACGGAGGACACATCAGAGTCTATTCTTCCATTTAGCACACTATAGGGTGGAAAACTAACGCAGCCCAATATCTAAACTATTTAAACCATATTTGGATTTCCTGTTATAGGATTCGTTCATTTTAAAATTCAATAATGTGATCTGTTTTTTTTTTTTGTTTTTTGTTTTTTTGCAAAATTGTTCAGGGATATCAGTTCTGTTTCCGGAGATAAGGTTGATCCATTAACCAAGCAATTAACTCAATCTTCTATCTTTATATTCCTGAGGATATCCTTTTTTTTTAACTCGTCGCTCCCAAATCTGTCAAAGAAGTCGGTTCCTGTACGGAGTGGAGCTAGCAGGAAATAAATGACAGTTCCAGGCGGCTATGATACCATTAATAAGCTCCAGAAATATGTCACTAATAGCAATTTTGCTATTCACCCAAGGCTGTTATTTCAAAACCCAGCTTGCACAGACGGTGAAAACCTAGTGGATATTAGAGCATCCCTCACATACCTTGACCCAAACACATGAGGGAATATTTTTGGGCGATCATGCCAGAAAAAGAAAAAAACAATAAAAAGCTAAAATCCCAGGGACAGAAATGAGCATACAAATAAAGAAACAAAAAATGTGAAAGGTAAATAAAGTGAAGCTGATGATGAACATGTAGAGAAACACATCGGCAGACAGACATTACTCTGCCCTTCCACCTCCATGAAGGAGATGTCACTAATGGGTCTGTCAGGCCGCCGTCAGCAGCCCTAATCAGCACTTAGACAAACAGCAGCTGCTCTCAGCTCGCCATGCACCACATACTGCTTTAAACATAAAGCTTCCATCAAGGCTTACGAGTCCTGTCAGATACTCCTGCAGATAACTTCTGTGAGTGTGTGTGTGTGCGTTGGTTGAAGCAGGATGAGTCAGATTGAAGGTCTATGCCCTTCTAGGTTTGAAAGCCTGCAAAGGTTAAAACAAAAAAAAAAAGAAAAGGCTCTGGTGCACTGTAATGCTGCAGATGCATCATCGCATTAAAGCGATATTGAACTTTAAGACAAGTTAAGATTAGCTTCCTCGCTGCGATGCGGCTTCACATATTTTCCATAGTCTTTATCCATTGATCCGTGCCTTAGAATAAGGGAATAGATCTTTTTTCATACGCTCCCTGTTCGCTCATGCATGCCAAAACGTGTCTCGAACACTCACACTTAACACGTTTATTTAGCAAATGGTTTTCCATCGGCCTGTATCGCGTCTTTGTAATGTTACGTGAAACTTATCTTTTCACTTTGGTAGAGCAAAGCAATATATATATTGAAACTTCTCACTTCCGTTTTTTTTTTTCTTTTCCAATGCCACAATAGCATAAAGCATAAATGCACATGTAGTCAGAAAGGAGCACAATCCAGCGTGGTGCCAGAGGTTAACATAACTTGAAATAGTGATTCACTTCTCTTCTGAGCACAGAATCAGAGTCTAGTTCTCCTACACTTCGCCTGACAGTGTATAAATAAAATGAATGAAATGCTGAGATCAAAAGCAGGATTCTCATACAGGAAATTTCATACAGCTGGAGAAATGCAGTACATGGAACACACTTGACCTGAATCTTTTGGTTCCAAGTTCTTGAGATGGTTCCCAGGTAAAGTTATTTACTGGGATAGTTTAAAACAGCAACATTAAACAATTCATCTACTCTTTATATGAAAACTTGACAGTGTAGTGACTGAAAAAGTTACGACATCATCATAGCATGAGTAGCATCAACAACCTTGCTGCACCATTTACTGTATGTCGCAGCAAAATCGCTGTTTGAATCGTCAAAGTTTTTGAATTATTTGGGTCAGCGATCAATACCAACATTCTTAAAGAAATAAGTTAGCAACAGATTAAAATTCAAGTTTAGAGAAAAAAAAAACAGTATGTACTTTCCCTCACTGAAACTGCTTTTATCAGTGCTGCGGATGGTTTGTTGTATCAAACTTGATTAACAGTTTCCTGGCAGAGAAAGAAACAACACGATTTTGTTGCAAATATTGCTAAATCCTGATTGCTGCAGGGACATCTGATCTCATCTCTCTTTTTATGTAACTGAGCCCAACCAACTAAAGAAATGACCTTGTGAGGTCATATACAATCCCGTCGCTGTTGGTCAGAAGCTGGTTGAGAAAACGTCTATTCCAAAGTTTCGATCGGGTGTTCGTAGGTGATTTTGTTTTCCTCACACAACACAAACCAGAACTGCAAAACAGAACCATTCCTTACTTTGAGTGTTGCACTTCAGGTGGCGCGGCACTGGGCCCAAAAGATCATTTAGCATATCTAGCCTGCAGCAAACACTCTGGGACTCCTGATGGCGTGAGATGCATCAGTCAGAGCCATTCACACATTAAGCCTCTGCCAACTGCATCCTCATGAGAAACCCTGATGGAAAGCTAAACAAGGAATATGACTGCAGTATGCCCTGCAGCTGAATCATGATTTTTCTCATGTGGACATTAAATTGTGCATTTGTCTTTTCTGATATATTATGTTCATTCTAAAGAGGAGGGAATCAGTACCACATCAATTTACAACCGATTACTTAATCCCCCTCACCATTATTTTTTGTTTCAGTTTTCCTTCTTGTTCCGTCAAGTGTACGCTTGAGCTCCAAGTACAGAGTGACATGTGTGCAGAGTTTGAGACTAGAAGGCTGTTTTTCACATAGTGGAAATTTTCTCTGAGCTCATTAAATATTCCATTTCTATGCCTATGATCATGGTTAGTGACATCACAACTAGTTTAGAAGCCAATTCTGGTTCAGTGCTCAGGTTACATGTGTGATGTAAAAGCTTGACGTCTACAGTAATAAACTTCCCAAGTGAAATATATTATCTATTATTATATCTATATATCTATTATATGAATCTATTCTGGAAACATTAATATGTGCGAATGTGTGATATCTTTTTAAAGATTTTAACAATATCATTATATAGGAAAAAAAAACATCAGATAGAAATTATAATTTAAGGTGCAATATATTTATATGAGGGGAGCTTTAAATATAAGCTGACAAACATGCTTTTAGAACACTAAAGTTGTTATTATTATTATTATTAACTATAATTTGTTGCAAGGTTTTCATTCTTCACCAGTAAACAAGACAATAAAAGTGATCACTCTAATAAACGTAATCTGCTTCCTCAGCATCATGTTTCCGCTTTATTTCCTTAATGTGGAGTTGGCAATGAATCAGAGGTCAATGAGCTGTTCCAATAATAAATCAGGGATTTGTGAATTAATAAGACAGGGAATGTTTGCCCTCTGGCTGAGGTGCAGGTCAGCCTGAAGGTTTTACTGTCTTGATCAAGCATACCTCAGCAGTCACGGCCACACAGTTGGAGGTATCTAAGACACGCCTCTGGGTGGATGATGACCTCTTTAATCGCTAATCCATTATATATATATATATATATATATATATATATATATATATAGTCCTGCAGTTACTTTAACCACAGCTTATTATTACATCATTATGTGACTTTAATGGGCAAGTTCCAGATGGCTTCTTCCATGCATTACACAACTATGTATAATTAATGCAGCTTCCTGTGTGTTTGCGAGCTGGTTTTGATTGTTGCATTAAAGTGGGTGATTGTGCTGGTGACTTGGAATCACAGAGGAGTTCAAGGTCTCTTTTTTCACTGTGCCGCATACACATGCTAATGCACATC
Source organism: Lepturacanthus savala (assembly GCA_030544235.1). Classification (NCBI taxonomy): domain Eukaryota; kingdom Metazoa; phylum Chordata; class Actinopteri; order Scombriformes; family Trichiuridae; genus Lepturacanthus; species Lepturacanthus savala. The sequence goes on from CM060461.1 coordinate 17,508,493, forward strand.
CACCGACGTACGTGCGCATTTCATTCTCTGTCAGTCATTTCAACTTATCGATTTCTCACTTGCACAAAAACAAATTCTCGCCACCCCTCCCCCTCCCTTCTCTCCTTCTCTCTCACACGCATACACACAAACACAGCGACAAAGGAAAATCTTCCCTCTTTTCTTTTTTTCTCTCGTACCCTCGCACACAAAAGCAATCACATCAAATCTCAGCACGGGTTTTGCAGCCGAGAGAAAGGCGGCAGCACTTTTTCATTTACAATTTTCTTTAGTTGGATACGGGCGAGCGTCGACCCCTCTGCCGTGAATTATCAGGTACAAGCCGCATGTGGCTGCCAGGGAAGGAATCGCTTCAAACGCAACATGCACACACAGGCGAAGCAAAACTGCACAACACATCTGAGAAGATTTGCCTGTCACACAGATTTGTTTAAGTGCTCTGATGTATTCCATTTCACAGGATTGGAGTTCAGAATCTATCTCAGACGCAGCACACCCAGTGTATTGTTTATCTGAGTTTCATTCAGTTTACTCTTTGCTGCCTCTAATTCATTTTATTTCCCTTATACATACGATAAGGCATGATTTCTCCAAAACGCCCCCTTTTTAATGCAGTTTTCCATCTCACTGTGTTCCCATTTACTAAGCTCCTGCCTGCTTTGATTTCCGACACTCACATCAGCAGGAGCTCATGATTACATCCCATAACCATATAATGTTCGTCTCGGCAAAGCACATTTAAAAGGTTAGGTTAATTTGCCCTGTTTTTTTCATCTGCTGCACAGTGGAAAGATGCACATTTCAGAGGCGCCGTTTCCAAAAACCTTCTGCCATGTTGGTGATGCACTAGCGGCATCTAGTGGTGGGAACCAGGTACTTCTCTCTCATCTGGAGGCACGAGTATATTCCACACAAGATGGAGGGATGGGTTCACGCTGGGCAAAGCAGGAGCCACAGAGGTGTCACGTCAGGCATTTAATTGAACAACCCCTCTGTTAAAAATCAGGCTGATGGTTGTCAGGGGCTGAAATCACAATGCCTTGATCATGAAGATGAACGACAATTTAAGGAGCCTTTTGCAAGACGTCTGATTAAAAGGGATATAATGGAGAGGGCTGCAAGAGGCAGGAACTGAAGGCTTCCATTCATAAATACCATAATACATTAATGAGAAAAGCACATGAAGATCACCTGCCTAACTATCTCTTTCTCTTTCCTCTCTCATACCCAGAAATATTTATTGATTCGAGAGTATATTTTTGTAAACAGGACTGACTTGAATCAGACTGTGGTGGATGAACAGGAGTTATCTCCCTTTGCAAAGTGTAGGAGGAAGGATGGATAGGTATTATATGAATCTGAATAGCTCTGAGCTCCATCTGTTGTGCAGAAGAGAGATGATGAGTCACTTCGCTCGGTACAGCATGGGTCAAAGAAGCCCCAAATCCCCCAGCTTGATACAGACGCACACACAAACCCATGGATCAGTGCATATACCAGTACTCATGCTGCGACTTCCCTATCATGCATCTGTCCTGTGTTTACAATTTACTGAAGACTGGTATTAAGCTGTTATCAAAGACTTCTTTGTAGGCCATCTCCAAGCCTTCTGTTGGGAGAAACATTTTGAAATCCTCTATAAATCCAAAGTCTTGGATTTTCTATTGAGAAAAATGTGTTCAGCCAGGTTACTACTAATACAAAAGAGTAGTATGATTTTATTTCACAGCTTTTGTGTTAGCAGGAACATCTGACACACAACCCTTCCTAAACAGAATCCTACAACTGCATTAGGCTACACGCCTTATGAAGCTGTCAAACAATTTCACATTTAGAGCAGCGTTTGCATTGATTTGGAATTACCCTACATTTCTGGCAAATGTAAGTGCAATATATATAATCTAAAGGATTTTAGTCTTCGGACATCCGAATCTTAAATTAGCAGAGCAAAATTTAGCTGAGCTAATATTAGCATTAGCTAGAGTTGACTTTGATTGTTTGCTTCAGAGACGAAGAGAAGACATCTGCAAATTAAAAAAAAAAACAACACCTTTTACCTGAAACTGCATCATTCTGTGTTTTTACTGGTTTTAATCTGTGAGTGATACTCTCCCCCTTTTTTTTTTTTTTTTTGCTTGAGAGATTACATATTGTGTGTTGTGTGCAACTGGTAATGAAAAATATGAGTTTTAATCTTCACCTCCATATATACCTGATATTAGTTTCAATTCTAAAACCAACATGTAACCCCCGGTTTGTTTTTTCATCTCAACCTGTCACAGCTTTCCTCTGTGATGACTTGACAATGTCATACATGAATTACATTTAATTGAGCTTCTGTGGTGTGTGTGTGAGTGTGTGTGTGTGTGCATGCCCACACATGAGTGTGTGCTTTCCTGGAGATTTATTTTCTTCAAAGCAATATGTTGCTAGTTAAGGGCTCTCCAAAAAGCAGATGTCTATTTGTGTGTAGAAGCTGACAGCAGTTTAGACGCTTAGAGAAGTGTGTGAATGCACCTTTTAGACTCTAAGAGAGCTATAGACTGACAGTGGAAAAGACGGACGGGGAGGGGGGTGAGAAAGTGAGCAAGAGAGATTTAAAAAGCTAGTGAGAATGCAAAAGCTGTAAAAGTGTCAGGAAATGTGAGAGAAGAGAGAGATTTTTTTTCTTGTTTTAGCTGGGAGATGCAGAGCAGGAATATTACATTCCAGCTTCCTTCCCTCACACCTAAGGCCTGTTTGCGTTGCCAAAGAAAAAGGTGTGATTGTGCCTTTATACTGATAAGGGACCAAGTGAGAGAGACACAGAGAATCAGAAAGAAGATGTAAGAAGAAGGAAAGAAAGGCAGACAGTGACAAAGGAGGCAGCACGTTAAGTCAAGTTCAAAGAATAGCGGGGCACGTGCTTGTACTCTTTTATGTGCTGAGGAAAATGCAGCATGAATAGACTAATAATAATATTCATCAACACACATTTCGCTGCTACTGGAGCCTTGATTAATAGGCAGCATTATGCTTGGGGAAATTGAGAGGGAGTGCTAATGTGATTATTGTTGCTCGTTTGCCCCAGTCGAGCAGCAAGGTGAAAAAAAACATCTCCTTAACAACTTAAAATCAGCCCATTCACAGTATTTTATGATACTAATTTGATTTCCTTTATGAGTAAGAGATGATAATTGAGCCATGATTTTTACTGCATGTCCTGTATCTTAAAAGGTGACACAACATGTACTGTATATTTATTTTCTCTCACTCATCATAATACGTTAAGATGTGTGTAAGAAGTGTTTTACTTGCTCATAAAAGGGACTCATCGTGATGTTGATTGGTCAAAAAGTGAATTAACCTAAGGAATGTATGAACAAATGTTTAAAGACCCTTAACCCAAAGAAAGTCACTCTTGCTGTGCAGTATCGGCTGTGGCCATAATTTCATGGTTATGGTGAATGCTTGAATGTAATTTTAAAGTAGCACAAGATAATTCACGAATTCTGCCACAGTAATGTCCATTATTCAGGAATATCCATCAAAAGTTTCGATAAACTTATGCTATAGGTTACTGTCATGCTGAATCAAGTGAAGCTACAGCAGCAAACCATTTGAGGCTAATGAAATAACGTGTGTTATATTGCTAATGAGTTCAACTTCGCATTTGTGTGATTTGCATTTTTACTCAAGACTAGAAAATTTCCTTCTTAATTATTCTGAGTTTCTACCTCCTCCTACCTCACTGCACCTTATCTTGCGCACCGGACACTTTTACCCTCATATTTTATATTTTATAATGTATATTTTGTATTTATTCTGTTTCTTTTTCACTTGTATATTTCTATATTGTAAATAGCGTTGTTATTGTTAATATTTTGTACTGTATTTATACTTTTTAACAGTGTTAATTTTTTTCCTTTGTACGTGCTGCTGCTATGGGAGTACCCCTAATTTCGTTGTACCTCCTAGGTATAATGACAATGGCAATGGCAAGGACTTATCTTATCTATCTTATACAGGCTTGCTTTTTCATATATACTAAATCTATACATACTGTACAATATCTCTACTAATACTTAAGCCCTGAACTCTGAATTTGAAGTGAAGTGGAGAGGAGTCAGGAGTCTTCAGGCAGGGCTGCTTGTCCATTTTAATATTCCCCCACGCTTCCAGCTGACACTGAAGGCTGCTGAACTAAACCAAAACTAAACTGAACTAATCATTGCCAATCTACTTGCCCTAAAAGGCACCCAGCTGTCCTAATGTAACTGCCACATTTAATTTCCATCTGCCAGGAGGTGGCAAGTGAAGATAGAATGATAGGAGCTGATTGGTGGGAAGAGAGCCAGTTTGACATGGATAGATTGGAGTTTGGCTAGTGAGGACTGCACGGACATTCACATTTTTGGCATTCGAGAACACAAGTATGTGGGTGCACTTCTACACACGCACCTACGTGGCAAGGTTCTGTATTTCAGCTCTCTCAAGACTACTGCCTGTTTTTTTTGCTGTTTTTGTCTCTCTGTTTGCCTTTTACCGCTACCTTCCTACTTATAAACACTACAAACAAAAGCAGAATCCTGTATTGCCTTTCATTAGTCACATAGAATCAGGGTCAGCATAGTGCCTCTACTGTGGATGATTTTTACACAGACACACTCACAATAACACACACAATAAAACACACAGTATAATAGTATTTTAATAATAATAGTATATAACTTCAGAGGCCATTGATTTCCATTCCTTTCCTAGACTTATGCTAACCCTTACAATAACCACTACTTGTCTAATCCCAACCTTGACTTTAAACACAGTCATCATCCTAAAATAAAGTATTTGTTATAGGGACATGCTTTTTTTTTCTCCCCATAAGGGTGGTGAGTCCCAACAGCATGACTGTAAACAGATTTATGTCCCCACAATGTGAGGAATACCTGCTACACACACACACACTTACACACCACTTAGAGGTCAAGATGTGTGAACATCAGAGTTTCATGTCATTCTTCCTTGTGGTGATTGGCCCTTTGATCAGACCTCATTTACTGACAAACCCCTCTAATAGGTAAGGGCTTATCTGTCAATTGGTCTCAGTGACCTAATCACAAGGCATTGAGTCTGCATGCTAACACTGTCAAGGACACAAAGATTCAAGACATGTGCACACACACATCAGATAGGGAGTTACAAGTGAGCAATATTGTTGGACCTGATGAAGACCTTTACATGCAGCTTTCCGTCTTTGTCTTTGCAGCATTCATTTCTAAACCACTGGTTTTAGTTGCTGTTTTGTTTACTTTGTTTTGACTTGAAAACACTGGTAGTCTTGTTTTTGGTACATTTGGTAGTAGTTATGAGGAATTCTCAAATAGATATCTCATTTATTTGATAGGCTTGACCAGGCTGTTTTTCGCACTATGTATAAGACTTGAATATTTATGACATTAGTGCCCCCCAGAGGTAGTATCAAAAGAGACACTAACAGAGAATTGACTCTCCAGGGAGACAAAAAAAAATTGAAGATGTGCCCTCCGCATAAAAAATCTGCATATATAGCTCAGTGGTTTCCCTAGCTCACTAAGAATGACAACGACAAGTTACACTCCTTGGAAATTTTGAAATCTGTAACAATCGACTCCTGTTTGAAACTGCTCTTTCAAATCCAGAGGGCCTCACAACCTTTGGGAAACTTTGGCGACCCCTATTGAAGTTCAGGAGTGGAGGTCCCCCAGCTTGGAAACCAGTGGTTTAGGTTAATACACACAGAGAAAGTATTAGCAAGTAATTGAGAACCAAACAACTTTTTTCAACCTGGGCTGAGTGAGCAAGTAAACTAAACCTAATGTTGAGAACGGTGCCAAATTTTCTTGAGTGTCTCTCATTCTCGCCCCAATAGAAATGTAATTTACTTTTATTCAGCTGAATTAAAATTACTGTAACCTGTCAATCGTGGCATTGCATGGAAAACCGATAAATCTTAATGAATCAATGGGTGCCAGACTGAATAATGCAAGATGTTCGCAGCTTTAAAATGTGTGGGAGATGAGGCATAATCAACAAGGTGTTAATTACTAACACGCCCATGCAAAAGCAAACACTGAATATTGTTATTGCTGCACTTACATTCTTAATCTCTTTTTAATGACAAATCTCCCATAGTTAGGTACACAAAGACACACACTCTCTAAACAAATATGTACATACACAGACGCATCCACAAACAACACACCGTGAGAGTCCACAGGGACATTCTGATGTTCTTTAACTGGCTTTTATATTTGGATGTTTAGTTGTTAAGTTATAGTCTAAGCCAGACAGAAACAAATTGTTGGTTGTCTTCATAACTCTGAAATGGAAGTAATTAAGCGCATAACACAAGTGTTTGGTATTAAAAGTAGCGGGCTTGGATGCTATGAGAGATGGAGCTTTTTTGAGATATGTTTATCCCAATTAACATAAATAGATTAACCTTGAATTTAGATGTTTCCTTATCTTACAAACCATGCACCATGCACATCTTCCTACCTAACATAGATACATAACATCCAATATGCCTTATCGATCCCTATGTGTTTGAATGTGTGTAGAGGTTCTAACAGAACCACTGCTCGCTGATTGACAGCTGCTATGCCCGGGGAGCTCCTAGGAAGAGAGCTGGAGCTTTTGGAGGAATAACTTCCAGAAAGACAGGCTTCAGTAGATATGTTTTTTTTGCTTTTTGCTTTTTGGGCTTAAGTGGACTCTGTGTTAGATTCTGTCTTGTGGTGGGTCGTTTGTTGATGTTTGCAGACTCCGTTTCTAATCTAAAATCACCTAGTGTTGCAGGCTGTTGGATCTTCTTCTACTGCTTGGATTACTGGCAGAGATGCTGTAGAAGAGCCACAAGCTTGGGAGCACACAGAAATATCACATCTGTTGGATTTTAGTTAAAAAAGTGCCCTAAATCCTTCACATATATAGATGATCAGTCAAGCTGTAAGTGGGAAAGTTGAGGAAGGTGTTATTTTTTTAAACTACAATCACAATTGTACATATTGCAGCACCTTTAATGTACTTTGATGAAAGAAAAATCAGTAATCCACCATGAACTATAGATATAGTACATCTGTTACACAGAATTATAAGGAAAATAGTTTTAAAGGAAACAAAATAACAAATTATCTTGAAAGTAAACAGTAATGCACAAGATGTTTTTGCATTAGTCATATTGTATGAGGAAGAATTGGCTTCACTATCCTTATCGTGCTTGTGTGCCGCGTGCATGCATTTTTTCCCATCATCCCATGGCTCATAAACCTTAGTTGTATTCCATCAAAGGCAGCTCGCACAACAAGCCTATTCCCTAATTGGTGCTTAAGCTTTTAAATTGCTTGTGTTTTCTCATAGCCAAGTAGTCTCCCAAAACGGTCATCTGTAAAAATCCCCCATTTTCAAAAGAAAAATGGTTCTGCATTAAGCATGTTTCCTTCTCTGGTTGTGGAACAGTGGAAGTCGAAATCCCATTCCCTCTAAGACACAATAACAATTTATGTGGGATAAATGACTCACATATTTACAAAATACAAAACTTCATCTCAGCAAACTTTTGCAACTTTTTCAGGAATCTTGTGCATACAAAACCCCACCTAAGTTTTAACATTTTAAATCTGGGAACATGGTGCCATTTGGATTAATGGTGTATTGGTTTTGCCCAGAAACCACATGTTTAGTTCTGCTTGCCTGGGAGTGAATCACACATGAAAATTTCCATCTAAATATAGAACAAAAGATGAGGATTTGAAAACAATTTCACTTGAGGCAAGAAGTTTGTCAGAGCTACTCTCACCCTCTCTGTTAAGTTCGCGCCCCACCACTTGTCACTCATCATGATGAGCTGTCTAGCATCTAATGGTATATAGCCTGGGGCTGAAGAAACAGGCATCCAGATGGCAAACACCCGCAATCTGCTCTAGAACAAAGCGATATCTGCATTCACCACATTCTTGTTTTTGCAAGTTAAGTTTTGCTGTTGCATCAGTTCAGAGAGGAATTCCGATACATGATTAAAGACTTTGTGCTCAAGTACTTTTGATAAGAAGGGAAGGAATGAAACTGGCCTGTAAATTTCAGTCTGCACTGGGTTCTGTGCAGGTTATTTTGAACAGTGGGGGTGATCTGAGCCCACTTAATTGGGGGGCACTCTTATTGTAAACAAGGAATTGATGATGTGTGTGATTGCGGGGTTAAGTGAAATGGTCTGTGAGAGGTTATCGGGTCCAAGGGACAGGTAGTGGGACGAGAGTCAAGCAGAGGATTGGCAACCTGCTCCTCGGTCAGAGGGGAAGGTGAGAGAAGCGTGGTCCTATTTGCTGGCAGCAACAGACAGCATTAGTCAGCTTCAGAGCATCAAACAGGTGAGATGGTGTGGAAGGCAGAGGAGGAGGCAGCGGATTGAGGAGTGACTTAAAGCAGAAATCATTTCTGAGCATCTGCGGCACCACATGTCTTGTTCTGATAGTAAGTGGTCTTAGCTGTTTTTAAACTGCAGGAGAATGATGCCAAGGGGCACTGGTGGCCACTGAGGTCAGAGGGATCTTTGGATTTATCATTTTCTCTCTGCTAGGGGAGGCGTTATGAGCAGGTTTGGATTTTAGAGGGCAGAGTGTTAAGAGAGGAGGATGGTGAGGAACAGAGTGTTCCATCGAAGAGTGGTGAGCTGAATTCATTATGAGGAGGAATGGTCGCCAAGACCTCATTGGAAAGCTGAGTTGGTGTGAGCGACTGGAGGCTTCAGCAGAAGGAGACCATTTGTGGAGAAACATGAGGTTGTTTTCCGGTTAGGGGGCTGTGAATCGAATAAAAAAAGTGGTCTGACAGATGTAGGGGGTGACAGTCAAATTTGTTGTGCACTCAGCAGTTCTGAGTCCCGATCAGATGAAGCGTATTGCCAGCTTTGTGTGTGGAAAGGTTGGAGAACTCTTTGTGGTCAAATGAGAACAGAAGTGACAGAAAGTCAGCCACTTGGCTTTTGTCAATGTTATATTCATGTCTCCCATTACAATCAGTGGTGCACCATCTGAAAGTAGCAGACTGCAATGTTCCCTGGTTGACACCCTGGTGGGCAATGTATGACAACCACAAATAACTTAACATGAGTGGCGGTAACTGGGATTGCTTGGTATTCAAAGGAGGAATCGATACATTGTGGAGAAAGCTTAGTGAATTTCCAGCCTTTGGAAAAGAGGACACCAGTATGACCTACATTTTCTTGATTGAGGCAAGTTATGATCAGAGCAAGTACCTGAATGTTAGTCAGAGCTAATACCTAAATCACTGACAGATTAACAAGTGCTTGAATAAATTGTTTCATTTACAGCCGGCAAGTGGCAACTCTACGGAGTGAGTAGAAGAGACTGTTGTGAGAGAATAGAGGTTCTCAGGATTTGAGTTTTTTTTTGATAACCTTGCATGCCAGGGATGTCTGTGTATCACCTGATGAGGGAAATATTTGAAAAAGAATAATCACTAAGCACTATAGCATGCTTTCACATGCTATAGTGCCAGAAGTACCTTGGCTACATCTCAGCTGCTAAAATATTAGTGTGAAACCAGGAAGTGCTCTGCCCCTACAAAGCATGAAGATAGCTTCAATCTGTCTCAAACTCGGAAAGAAAGTTTAAAATCTCCTTTCCAACCAATTGCTATGTCTTTGATTTGAATGGTTCGAATGATTGAAATCATCATAATTCTCTTTTCAAACTATACCCTTAATCATACCCTAATGTCAACCATGTAATCACCGCAGTAACCATGGTGATGAAGTACATATTTTGATCCAAGCTATTTTTTTAGACCTAATCAAGGTTGAGTTCCTGCAACATATTGTTACTTTAGCTGTAATATATAAGAATTGTCACATGAATACAATGTAATTATTTAATTTTTCACCACAGATCGCAACATTTCCCCCTGTTCACCTTCAGTGCGAGAAGGAATATCAAGCTCTTTGTAGCTGCAGCCAAATATTTAAACTGTACATGTATTCTGCCTGTGATGTAGTAAAGCTAAAATAAAAAAAAACTCCAAAAGGGAGATAATAGGGAATGTGGGAATCCATCACTGCTTTGTAGTTTTGCCAAACTGCTTCAGAGGAAGGAAATATTCTTCCAGTCCAGGTTTTTGCTCCCTCAGTCCCCCGTCTCATTACGATTCGCTCATTAATATCCAGCCAACTAATCATTTTCCTCTATTTGTCCATACAGGTAACTCGCCTTCGGAGGAGTCAGAAGAGCGTGACAAGGAGCCCAGGACGTTGACCTACCCTGCGTACATTGCCAGTCTGCTGGACACAGGCGCCAAGCGCATGGCGGCTGGTGTCCGCATGGACTGCTCCAGCCAAGGCCAGTGTCCTCGATCCTGCCACCTCTGTCACATGAGCCCGAGGGCAGCACAAGGACGGCAGCAGTCTGAGCCAGTTCTGCTGCAAATCACCAAAGCAGCACCCATCTATGAATTGGTGTCCAACAATGAGACATACCAGGTATGTTCTTCTCCTTAACATACTTACAGTAACTATCTAGGACTGTCTAGTGTCTGAAAGCACCAATTTCTAGAAGCGTCCATTAAATAATTTTCCGTTACGCCCTAAAAAAAATTGGTGGCTGCATCTTTTCTCATACTCCTGAACTCTATTATCTCGCATACCTCTCCAGTGAATGATTAAAGGAGCCATTTGTTGTCCAATGTCCTTCTTATCCTTTGTTGTTTTACTTTGATCTTGAGAAAGTCAACGTTTCCACCATTTTCTCATCTGGCTTAATGTGCAACTACTTATACAAATAAATTAATCCAAACTTGAGGTTGGGCGTGTGATCATTAAAACCACAGTCAGTCTGGTAACTGCCGTCCTGCGATGAAACCTGCCATATGTTTGTGACTGCGTAGGTGAGCCATCATCAGGCCTGAAAATCTGACAGCCTCATTATGAAATACTTTACAGAAACAGAACATTTTAAAGGATGAGTCAGACTTTCAGCTGCTGTTATTGACAAAGGCTGTTTGGAGGTTGCCAAAGGTTGACTGTGCAGCCACTGGTAAAGATACAATATATACAGTCTATATTTTGTATGAATGTAGATTTTAGATTTTTGAAATTCCATTTATCAGTTATCAGTTGAATTCTACTTATCAGTATCATCATTTCTCATATAAAACATTTGTGCCTATTAACTGTCTCCTAGAGTGTAACATTACATTTTGTAAAAACCAAATTACTCAATACTAAGTAAAAACAAGACCAATCATTTTAAATTATGAAATTTAATATCCACACAATGACATAAAAGCTCCAACGTATGACAGTAAAATAACATGAGAATACTACACTGTTCCAAAATACGTTCCAAAATGATATGATCTTTGAATTTAGGTTGGTGTCTGTGTCGTTCTCTCTCCACAGGCTCTTCAGGAGGCGATGATGAGCATGCTGTGGTGTTCAGGGAAGGGAGATGTTATCGATGACTGGTGCCGGTGTGATTCCAGTGCTTTTGGCACAGACGGGCTGCCCACCTGCGCCCCACTTCCTCAACCTATGTCAGTAACTTAGAATAATATTATCTTCTCCAAGCACATTACTTTCAGATGGTGCTGTGGTAAAAGCCATCCATCATTTTACTGGCAGCACTCTATCTCCTGCCACAGTGCTCTCATGTAATGTGCCATTAGGTTCCATGTGTACGCGGAATTTTATTGCAAGCGAACATTACAGCGGACATTGATTTATCTCTCCTGTCTGGTTGGAGTGTGCTAATCAATGAAATGAGCTACTGTATTGATTGGTTGCCATGAAAACTCTGTGCACAGGGTCTTGGGAGGAAGTCGAGTCCAACATTAGGGGATAAATGGCTATATTCCCTGATGACAGGTGTATTTGTGACATTACAGGATGTGTTTTCATTGGGTTACAGTTTTGCAAGACACAGGCTATTGTCAGCAGCTGTCAATTACATTAAAAGAACCAGTTTGCTGACAACATTTCTCACTCAGTGGCGTGATTATGCATGTCCGACTGTCACTCTGTTGCCAGGCTGAAACTGTCTTACACCTACGAGCCCAGCAGCTCATTGGTCATCATGGAGTGGAACCACACCGAGTCGCCAATCGGCGTGCGGATCGTTGATTACCTCATCAGCCAGGAAAAGGTGACAGAGAGGACCGACCACTCCAAAGTTGAGACAGGTACGTTCATCCAGACATTGCACACATCAAGAGTTTATTTAAAAAACAAAAAAACAAAAAAACAAGGCTCATCTGTTTGGAAACCATGAATACAGTAGATAGCCTAAATTGCCATACTGTTGATAGTGTTAAAAGTAGTTCCAGGGTCCAGAGTGTGTTCTAGACTATTCTGTTAGACATTTATAGATATAAAGTGTTCACTTGTTGGCACTCACAGTTATCAAATACCAAAAGATGTAAGTCTCTTGCATTAGTAACATTCAGTTCTTTGAACCAGGCCCACTTTGCTGGTCCCTCCCTGTATTTCCAATGGCTATTGCTATTGCATTAGGGACTGATGATGTTTTGGATGTGTAGCACTTTGAGATGGTAAGTCACTTGGCCTCAGTTCGTATGGGCAGCTGTTGGCCAGTGTTCATTATGTGTGCTGGCTCAAACTATAAACCCGACAATTTGTCAGCACCATGTGGCCACTAAAGCCTAATTTGTTTTATCTAGTCCACCACCTGGAATGAATCCTGGTCCAAAGGTGAAAAAAAGGAATCTCATCAAACTCTAGGGCTAAAGTTTACACCAAACAGTTACTAAATAGTATCAACTCCCTATACTATATGTCATAGGATAAACAAGGAACTTTAACTTTTGTGAATTTCATATTTATACTTCTATTGTCATTTGTAGTTTGGAAAAAAAAATAAAATGAATAAATAAAAGGCAATAAAAAGTCAAAATATTTAGTGGCCATCTGAACCACACAAATATAATTGACCAAACATTAATACATGGGCGACACAGTGGAGCATGGGTTAGTGCTGTCATAGCAAGAAGGTCGCAGGTTCAAGACCTCCTTGGTCCTGGGTCTGGGACCTTTCTGTGTGGAGTTTGCATGTTCTCCCCATGTCTGTATGGGTTTTCACCAGGTACTCCAGCTTCCTCCCACAGTCCAAAAACATGCTGAGGTAAATTGGAGACTCTAAATTGCCCGGAGGTGTCACTGTGTGAGTGAATGGTGTGTGCCCCACGATTGGCTGGTGACCATCTGGGGTGTATCCCTGCCTCTCGCCGTAATGTGCTGGGATTGACCCCTGCAACCCTAATGAGGAATAAGCGGATATAGAAGATCACTGACTGACTGACATTAATACACACCAGGCCTATTTTAGGTCTATTTCAGTTGTAGTAGTAGTAGGCCTCCACAAGATGGTGTACAGCAGTAACCTTATTAGAGTTCTAGAGTATTCACACACAGTATATAGTTTGTTGATTAGACTTAAATGTGGACTTTATAAATGCTTATAAATGAAAGACTTGATGTCACAAAATTAGGGGTCATGCCCTTTGTATTTTTATGCACATTGCTATCAAATATACTTCTGTAATTGTTAACATCATTTGCACAAAATAATAATATATTATATGAGCACAATAAGCGATTAAAACATTCCAGTAAACGTTTTCTCCAGTGAAAATGGCATTTTTCCAAGCAGCTTTCCTTAATTTTAGTGTTTTCAAAGACTTTTTTTTCCTCAGTGTTATCCCATATGGATTCAGTGATTTGCTTATTAAGGTATGTTTTCCCTTATGTTTTCACTAAAAAGAGGGAATCATGTGAGCAGCTACAGGAGCAGCAGTAGAGTGTGTATCCCTTTCATCCATAACAGAGAGCACTTCTTATTTGGCTGGACTTAAATGAGTAGAAGCTGGCAAAACAGGGGCAGTTTATTTTAGCAGTAATGACCCAATCCATAATGGAGACTGTTACAGTTCCCTGTGAGAACCAACGTTTGTTGTAGCTTAATGAGAGAATAAACTGTATTAGTCGGAACACTGAGGATCATTAATCAATGTGATGAATTCAAGGGGGAGAGAAAAGCATGAGAGTATTTTCTTTATTTGTACTATTATAGTGCATATTAAGCTATAGGTTCAGTAGTAATTGTTTGTTGTAGCTCTGAGGGATTTTATTTTCCACTAAAAAAGTTGGCCCATGAGTTTATAATTATTTATGTACATCAGGACTTCAGAGCTTCAGTTGCAGAATCAAAAACTTTTGAAGAGTTCATTTTCAGAGACATATTTTTAGAGTTGGGTTGTTTTGATGAAACATTTTTTTAGAAAAAAATTAGTCAACAAAATAGAGGTAACATTTAATGTGATTATCATGTCATGATAAAAGTGCACATTTAACATTCTTACACATAAAACAAGTAGGTAATGTGCTGAAAATTGCAACAAAACAGGTAGAAAATGAGAAATAATGACTTTAAGCCAAAGTTACCCAGACACTTGCTCCCAGACAGCATTTCCCTTTTTGAATTGTAGACTGTAAATAAAGATGGACGATCCATTCCACTTCGTTCCATTATACAAAAGCATAAGAGACACGCCCACTCCACTTGAATGACCGATGTCTCCAGCGGTCACTCATCTGACAGAATTTTGAGAGCAGCTGCCAATCAGTCATAACAAGCTAATTAAAAACATGGTTATCAGAAAAAAAGAGCACTTGAACATACATCAGTGCGACATAAAATGGAACGACATAAAATGGCAGAAACCATTTGTGAGAAAAATGTGTTTGATTGTCCCATCCATTTGGAGGTGGACCTCTACTGCAACCAGCCACCAGGGGGCAAAAGGGAATTTTTGGCTTCAAATTTGGGGAGCTGTCATGTCATCCATCACAGTTTATGAGCCGAATATAGTCGTGGCCATATTGCATCACCTGATCTGAATACTGAGCGCTGAATAGATTTATCGTTTTTTGTTCAAGAACAGGACAGATGTTTATAATTCTCTCATGTAAGTCATTGACTTGCTTGTTATTGTTTTGCAAATGTACTGAGTCAGAAAAACAAATATATTAATTTAATATCATTTGTAAGGACTGAAAGTTTCAGATCAAAAGCTCCCCAAATTTTAGAAGCTGTAACCAGCTAATGTTTGGCATTTTGGCTTTAAAAATGATTAATTGTAAATGATGAAGCATAATGGCTGGCCCACCTTGGGAGCAAAATCTATAAAGGTGCTTGTTGCCACCTAAAAGCATATAATCAGCCTGATTTAACACTAGTGATTATTATACTGGGCCTTAAGGGAATGCATCCAAAGCTGCCTCACATGTAGCTGACTGTTCATCAGGAATTAAAAAAAGGCTGATGGTTGTACTAGGACTGTAAGATAAATAATTATGAAATCCATGCTGGAAAAATAATATGACAACATAAAGAAAATGCATGGAGCTAAAATCAGTCTCCCCTTTAAAATTCATATCATAATCCCTACCAACTAATTCCCAATTGCAGGTCCACCTTTGTAAGAAGTAAACCTTTCTAAAAGACTGATTGTCTGGCAGGGAAAAGAAAACGGAGGCGCCAAAGATTGGGATATTTTCCAACAAGACAATAATATTGACAGTATTGCGGAGGCAGTCATAAGGTACATTAATTTTTGTGTCGACACGGTAGTGCCAAAAAGACCATTAGGATGTACCCGAACAACAAAGGCCGCATCGCACCTGAGATCAAAGATTGCATCAGATGAGAAAAACAAGCCTTCCGGAACAATGATATAATGGGACTGAGAGCAGTTCTAAGGGAAGCATGAGAGCAACATAGTCTACGTGTCAGAGAAACTGACAAAAATGTGGTACTCCAAGAAATAAATGACCAACATGAACCCTGACAACAGGGAAATGAATGTACTGAAAGAACTGGAAGAAACAAAAAGGACAAATTTGTATAAACTTTTATTGATGAATGTAGAAGGCTGTCAATTATGGTGACATGTGATCCAACGCAGGATAGAAAAGTAATTGATCCAAGTGCGGTGGCCAAGGTTTTTGGAAAAGTTGCACAATAAAGCGGCCAGTGGGCCAGACGGTATTTTGGCTCTTCTCCGTGCTGATGAGTTGACCCCTGCCTGGAGCCCTCTGTTCCAGCCCGCGGGTGATACATGTACCTATCAAGTTTTTTCTGATGATGCAGCCATACTCGGTTCACTGACAAAAAGATTCAGACATCGCTATGTATAAATCAGAGACAGGAGAGGTTGTGCAGTAGTGTGAGGGGGCACAGAAACGGTCTTTGATCCCATCTGTTGGTGATCACAGCCCACTTCTAATCAACGGGCAGAGAGTCGATCAGGTAACAACGCAAGTACTTAGGCATTCGCTTTGATTCTCCGTTACAATCATCAAGTGCAGCTTGTTTGTTCACGAATAAGTCAGCGCCTGCATTTTCTACGGAGGTTCCGTGGAGTGGAGGGAAAAGCATGATGTTGTTGTTCTACCATGCAGCCATTGAAGCTATTATTTGTCACGGCAGCACAACACGGTTTTATAACCTGCCCATTGAACTCAAAAACACAACTCTGAATCCTGATGAGAAGGGCTGGGAAAATAATGGGAATGCTGCCCCTCATCTTCTCTCCGGCAGATATTGGAGGAGACATTGAGGAAGTGGGGCCTTGAAATCACCTGTGAAACATTATGGCTTCCGTTGGGGGGAATGTGCAATATATTGGTGTAGGGCATCATGCAAAACAATGTATATGTTTTAGTGTGTGTGTGTGTGTGTGTGTGTGTGTGTGTCTGTGTGTGTTACTGCAGGTGAACTGCAGCGTGATTGTACATGTATAGGGATATATTGTGTGGCTACAGAGAGGCTGTGTTTTTCTATGTCACATGTGGTATCTCTAATGCCCAAGAACAATTTCCCTTTTCTCTAATTTTACCTTATATACTGTACCATAGGTGTGCATAAGGGGGGCAAGGGGACTGGTCCCCTTCATTTTGTGCCCAAATCGTTAAAAAGAAATGTGCTTGAAAATTGTGCCTCTTAAGTGGTGCTGTTTTTTTCTTTTCACCCCCCATGCCCTAATAAAAGTCTCTGTGCATGCCACTGCACTGCACTGTACTGTACACATTATTTAATAATAGCATCAATATCTCCTTAAAACTAGATGTTTATCTCAAGATCAAGGACCCATTAAATTGTTCTTTATTAGTGCATGAACCTGCAGCTTTTCAGTGCCTGGATATTTGAGACCACTTTGCCTGGTCAGCAATCCAGGATTATTCAATGCCACAGTACCTTTATATGTTCTTCTTTGTGAAATTGGTAATGGAAAAGGGGAAAATGAACTGATAGTGAAACCACTGTATTATTGTACAGTGATTCTAGGAGGACGGCTGAAATTGAAACACCTTTTGATGGGCAACAATAAAATATCACTTTAATGGCAAATGTGACCTTTCAAGCTTCTGTTTGGGAATGTGGAACATAATTTCATCCTTGTGCCCTTTGGACAAATCATCTGTGTCAGCTCACTATTACCGCTGTGTTCCAAAACAAATGTTTGTCCCATCCCCTAATCTGTGCTGTCAGAGTGATAAACAGAGAAAGTGGGAACGGTGAATGCTGGAGTATCCAGCACGATTTTCTGCGGTTGGCAAAACATTTCAGGGGCTGTGCTGCCATAAAATAGTGTTCACTAAGACTTAAAGTTCAAACAAAAATCTTATCGGCTCCCAAAGTCAATCTTTCAGCCATCAGAATAGCACTTTGGTAAAACATCAAAGTTTAGTTTTTGGAAAGCATTAAAACATGATCAGACATGTAAAAAAAAAAAAAAACAACACATAGACATGAGAAACTAAATAAATAAATAAAATAATTAATTTGTGCCACAACAGGAACTGCAGCAATCTTAAATGCAGATGAATTCATTACTGCTAAAATAACCAGCTGACGTCTCTTTGTTGTTATCAGTCAGTGGTTGATGGAGGTAGTGAGGGAGATTCCAAACAAGTAGTCTCATATCTTACTCTTATGGAACTTGTGGCAAAGTTTTTGAAAGCGAATTAGCATCGGTACACAGGAACTGTGGCACAGAAAAATTCCACTCATGACTGGGTTGTTTACCATCATGCGTCATTTACTGATTCTGCGTGAATAAGACAATGTTTGTGCTTCGGCCATCTTCATTAAACTAATGGTGAGGGGCTTTCTTTCACAAGGAAACATATTTAGTTTCTCTAGATCCACATGATGATAGTAAAAAGTAGAAATGCATGACATTGCACCTTAAAAAAAAGGTTACGACTGAGGATATAGATGCCTTTTATGTGCACTCTAACATCTGCTGCATTTGCTTCCACTTTTACTACTGAATCTTTACGTGTAAAATTTCAGAAAGTAAAAAATCCCCAAACTAGGGTGTCATAAAAAAAGAAAAAAGGTTAAATATCACCCAGAACCATTCAGTCTTGAGCTGAGTAGCGCTCAAAAGCCAATCTCCTTTACCTATATATTTCTTATCGTCAGCAAATCTAATGTGCATAGCCAAACCAACAATGAACTCATCCTATTTAAAAGTATTATGCCTGTAAGCATAATCAGCAAAAGCCTGACATATCATACTTATCTGTTGTCCAAACACTGCATTACACATCACAACCCCTTGACCTTCGACTGAAGTTATTAGATACATTTAGTGGCACAAACTCAGGAGTTGATAGCTAGCTAGCTTAGTGTTGTCCTGATACTGTATATCTCATTCTTCTGTGAGCCATACCATTACATTGGGTAACATGTTTGGAGAACATGTCACCCAATGCAATGGTTTTGCCCACAGAAGAATGAGATATACAGTATCAGGCTTTGGTTAGGCACATGTAAAGAGGATTAGTTAATTGTTGGTTTGGATTTACACATGAGATTCTGTTTAAATACTTTATTAAACATGTTATTATGTATAAAACAGTGATGGGCAGTCATTTTCTAGTGCTCAAGTGCTGAATTATGCCTGGAGTATTTTTTTTGATAAGGTTAGTAATAATTTGTGAGAGATCAGCACAAAAGACAAAGCCCCTGTACCTTTTTGGTAAGAGCACATTGATGTTGGCGATGAGTCAAAGTCTAGCCTGCTCTGTGAGTAAGACCTCCACATCAGCTCAGGACACTCAGCTGTTTTGACTTTGTCAAGATATTTGTTGTTATGCTGTTGGTTTTCAAGGAATTTCTTCATATTTATTCATTTTGGAAGAAGTTGAAATACATGAAAGCTTTTTTGTTGGTTTTTGACTCTTACAATGAAAAAAAAAAAAAAAAGCTCAAATCCAATTAAATGAATTGACGTAATCTGTCACACAAAATGTTTGATGTTGACTCTACGTTGATAATTGATTCAGTTTAGCCTGCATTATTTTTTTACATCTACCATTTATTTCAAGTTGGCCTAAATTTAAATTGAATAAGTCGTTATTATTGACTTGATGGTAAACATCCATCCAGTTTAACCTGAGAACATTTTTTGAAGTCTGGAGCAAACAAATTATTTTAAATTGTGTCAAAATAAAATATAATTATTTTAACCTTTATCAAGTAAATGTTGATTAAAATGCTTTAAATGCATTGATATACTCAGAACATGTTTCTTTCAAGAACATTTGTATTGATTGTTGCAAAAATCAATAATAAATTAAGCCATGAACATGTTTAGTTTAAATGAGCAAACCAACTCATTTTCAGCTATTGGAAAAAAAAAACACATTTAACAAACAGCTTTGTTTTATTGTCTTCAGTGTAGACATAAGGCATCTTTTAGGTATTGATTGTTGACACCTATTCAAACGTACAGATTGAAGTTAAAAACAACTAGGATTAGATATCCATACAAAGTGTTGAGTTGTATTTTATATAGTGACATGACACCATATAAAATCAGACTTTACACTGTGTATAGATTCATGTTTTATGCACCGGTGGCTAAAACCTCCACTTTGATATCCTTCTGCATACAGGTGCCAATTTGTCATTTATAGCTGATGTCAGGATTAATGTACTTTAATCTTCCCCTCTAGTCAAAAATATATTTTTGGCTGGACTGCAACAGCTGGGCCAGCTCTTCAAACCCAATCGCCTGTTTGTCACTGCCTGACTGATAAAGTTACACCATTGGTTGAATGGTCAGCGATGGCGGAGATTGTGAGCCAGGCCAAATGCTGTTGCAGTTTTTACCGTAGTACTTTTAATATGTGAGTTTATTTAGTTTTCATAGTTTTTCAGACGAGAAAGTAAAGATTTAGAATTCAGATATGTGGTCAGTTTATCCAAATGATGCCTATTTGGAAATGTACAACATTTTGGGGGATGCCAGAAACCACTGCAGCCCATTATACAAAAACAAAAGCCTCTTATGTCTTTTCCTACCCTCATGTCAACGAGCATTAAACCTTTCGTTTAGACAGAGCTTGTAACTTTATTTGGGAATTATTATGTAACACAGAAACAGATCTAAGTATATATCTTCAAACATTTAATCATGGCTCCCAGTATGCAGATGTGGAATCTTCTTCTTCTTGCTGCTAGTTGGATGTGTGAGCTCTGCAGAATTTAATGGGGGCGGGTCTATGAAAATGATTTTGTAAAAAATTCCCTCCCAGTATGCATCTTCCGTAAATGTGATGTGGAAACCTGAAGCATCCAGTGGACAAACATTTAAGTGGCGTGTCCAGCAGTTAAACTTCAACAACATTCCCAAATTCATTGATTCAGAATTTTATTGATGACTTAAGAAGGAGGGATTTCAGGATTTTATTGTTGAATTTTTTTTTTTTATTAGGGGAAAAATACATATTAGTCACACGTCATCTTTCCAAGCAGGGTATTTTTAGATGCGATCTTTAAGGTCGTAACGCTTCCATTTTGTTCCACTGGCAGTTAGATTTGTAATATACGGTGCAAAAGTCAGCCAGGAGCAGCACCAGTGCAGACTTGTACAAACTTACTCAATTCAAAAAAAGACCAATATAACCGTGCAAGAGAAAAAGAGTCCATCCTTCTGTGGGTGTTGGATGATGGACACTTAGATGTGACCCTGTTTATGAGAAAAGAAGTTTGCTGCGGGCTATCCAAACATTTACACCCACTTTAAACATCATATTAAACCTTGAGAACAAAACACACAAGTTTCTCCTGAAGAGCTACGCTAAGTGTGCGCTGCATCCACAGAAAACCAGATGCCTATATTAAACCCTTTCACCTCCTTCACACTGCATAGATAATAACGGATATAGATCAGAGGATCACACAGTTTACTGAGATCACATTCCATAACTTCTAGGTGTTGAAGTTGTTAAAAGTTTTTACAGCTCCCTCTCGCTGCCATTTGGACTCTCCGATGTGTGAAATTGCCTGGCGCAGCTCTAATTACGCTGAGTGGAAGTTCTCCAGCTATGCTCGCTGTGGCTCAGGCCGCATTTTCCTTGCAAAACAGTAAGCATACACACACAGACACGCGCGCGCGTGCAGAACACACACAACGGGTTCGGTCGGAGCTCTTCCCACCTACGCATGACGCGGCGAGGGCCCACCTCGCCACCTTGTTAGCGGGATGATTGATCGCTTTGGTGAGAGTGCTCCAAAAGTGAACAGAAATGTATATCGGTGACGTTCTGTTGAGTTTACAGGGGAGGGGAGAGGTGATAGAAAAGGACCACCAAGGAGAGGAGAGGAGCGAGGGGAAGAGAGAGAAGGAAACAGAAAGACAGGAGCGGGGTTGAAAAAGATGGAAAGATCTGGAAAGTAGCCTGTGTGCGGTATGGTTTTGATTTAAGCTGTCAGTCTAGTGTTGTCCTGGAGAATCAGTCTCACATGAGCTGATGTACAACTCTCCACAGAGCTCCCTTGGCTGCCTCTCCTTCCTCTCTCCCTCTCCCTCCCTCCCTCTCTCTCTCTCTCTCTCTCCACCCCCTACTACTCCCTCATCTTTCATTTCATCTCCTTTTTCTCCTTTCTCATCACTATGCCCCCCCCCCACACACACACACTGAATCCTTATCTCTTTTAATCTTTTTTTGACCACCTCTTCTTTTCTCATCCTCACCTCCTTTCCTTTGCTTGTTTCCTCTTCTCTGCCCCTTCCCCTGGCCTCCTCTCTCTTCTTCTTTTTCACCATATGTTCCTTCTTCGCTCGGTTCCCCTTGTTTTCCTTTTCTCATTTCTTGTTATCATCCTCTCGTCTTCAAACTCCCCCATCTTGCATAAAGAAAGGGTAAACTTTAGGTCAGACGAAGCAGCTGTTGGATGAAAATGACAGGATACACAGTCGGTAATGTTGAATGTGTGACTGTAGGTTACACAATATTTTTTGTCATTGCAAATGAAAGAGTGAATCTCCCAGCTCGATGGATGCAATCAGGAGTTAGGATGGATGCTTTGCAGTATCTGTGCGCCATCTTTAATGATACATTAACAGGCTTTGACATAAGTGTGTAATGTGGTAATATAGATCAAATGGAATCTCTATTCTAGATAAATGACTATTCTATACTTTCCTATTTATGGAAACCATTAATAGGAATGTATAGACTTGTTTTCTACTGTTGAATATACAGTACATGTATCAGTGGAAGGTATTTTTTTAAGTAAATGACAAGTCTCAACAGCTTACTGATGGGTCTGGTGATTGTAGTGAAATGCCGATATTTTAGACTGTTTAGCTTAATCAAATGCTCTCAACCTTCCTAAACTTTGAGTGAATCTTCTATGTTTCAGCGGTTTGTTGATTTTCGTTGTTTTTGCAGTATCTGTCCCATCTCTCTCTCCCTAGTTTTCAAAATTCGATATCTAACTCTTTTTTTTCTGTTTTTTAAACACAGACAGTAAAAGCAGCATGATGTTATGAAAATCGGGGCCAAATGTGGGATTGTGAAAATGCGATGGATGAGGAGATAGTAGTTGTACTACATCCAGAGATAGTTTCTGTTTTAATCATTTTTCCTTTTACCTCTTGTGTATCTTTTCCTACTCCTCTACCACCCACATCGGCGCTGACTGGTGCAGCCTCCTAAATACATGTTAAAGTTTTATATTGCATATTGGGGGGGAAAAAGGCGATATTGTCTAATAAAGTATCAACCAACTGTTCGCACTCAGATTTGCCTGTTAACCCAATATAAATCACTTGTTTTTGTGCCCATTTCTCTCGGAAACAGTTTGATGCTACTTCAATATCTGAAATATTATTTCTTCCCTGAATTTAATCCTCAAATGGGCTCCATGATGAATTCCAGAAGGACAGTGAAAACAGAGCATCCATTTATGGGAAAAAATCTGAACAGACACTACTGATCATCTGTGGAAGAAACACGAAGATTAAAAAAAAAAAAGAAAAAAGAGCAAATATCTGCCCTTTACTTTCTCTGAAGGATCATCAGAAACAGATGTCTAGAATATCCCCACGTTTTCTCCAAAACATCCTTATAATCGTGGTGTTTATTCACAGAGTATATAGTCATTGACAGCTGCACAGTTGCATTTGTGTATTTTGTTCATGTTTGCGGTTATGTAATGTTAGAGAAGTCTGCATACATACATGCAGCTGACGATTATACCGCCCGGGACGCGGCCAGATCTGGAGCTGACAACAGCTTGTTTGTGCCGTAATCTCTCCCTTAACAAGCTTCAGGCACACAAGGTGAGATCATAGTGTAACGCGCACATACACACATGCACACACGGTCCCCAACAGATGTGTGGGAGCTTCACGAATAGGAAGTCTGCTTTAAGTCAGGGCATCACTCAGCTGGACCAGTCTCACTGTGAAAACAAACATCCCCTGAGCTGTGCGCAATCCAGTGATGTAACAGCTTTGATCACCCAGCGAGGGCAAGGTTTGCTCAAGGGTCAGTGGAACACGGCATCTAATCAATAAACACATTACTCACCTACCTACATCACACGTACACAAGACAACCGGGGTGACCGGAACATGTGTGCTTCACCCCATACCTAAACCAGGCTGAGCTTCCTCTTAGCACCAGTCACTTCCTCTGAGCCGCCACCGCTTGACCCTTCCCACCTGCTTTCTCTTTACTGCCGTAAGCGCAGCACTCGGTCCGCCTGAGCAATCAGTAGTTGGTCCCTTCAGACATAACAAGTGTAATTTACACACACAGCTGAAAGTTAAATGCAGGCCAATCCGGCCGCAACCTTTTCTGGGTGCAGTTTGTTAGGGCAGCATCAAAAATCAAGAGGACCCTTTACCACCTTTTTCCACAGATTCACCCAATGAACCCTGAGGCATTCTGACTGACATTCTGACTGTTGTGCATTCATCTTAACTTGAGTGGCCAAGATACACGGCTGCAGATCTGAAGTTTTGATTGTAAAATGAGGCATCCGTCTTTGGCATACTGTGAAATACCTCACAGTTTGAACATGGTGTTGGTTAGTCCATGACTACAGTGCACCCAATAGCAAAATACCACTTTTAAGATCCTAGACGTGGCACCTTTGCCAATATGAGCATCGGTGTTTCCCCATGGTGTCTCCAGGATCTCACCCAGCGATTCCAAGAAGCCTAAGTTCTTTGAACTCCTAAATATTGTTCGGAGTCAGAGCTATGGACAAATGCATATACAGAGAGGTTCAGTTCCTGATCAGTGAGTCCAAGTCCAGTGTGACAAACACCGGTACGATGAACAGTCTGAAATCAGAATTGCACTTGTGGCTTCCCTTAAGAGAAATTACATCTTTTCAGTATTCAGTTTCCGTAGCCACGGTTCAGACCTTGGAGCGCCAAGGGCCTCAATGTTCCAAATATTATAAAGAATATGGTCTGCACTGTTTTCAAAAGTATCATGAGATAACCTGTTGTGATTTGGCACTATATAAATAAAACTAACTTGACATGACCTTTGAAGTACCTACTATATGCAGTACAGAGTCATTGTCTCCAGACACCAGTTTGCCATGAGAGATCCACCAGAGCCTGAAAACACAGTATTTAATTACCTTTAATCACATTTAATCACATGATCTGACATTTCACTTCTGAATTCTGATCGTCTGTCTCTCCTGTTCATCTACTCAGACCTACACAGTATGTGCTCTATATTGTGATTTTCAAGACATTCGATAGCTTCCTATACTGTTATCCAGTCGTCTCCTACCCTGATCTTGGAGAGCCACTGCGGTTGCAGGTTTTTGTTCCAACCAAGCAGGTACACACCTGATTCTTCATCTTCATTAGTAGAATCAGGTATGTTACTGCTTGGTTGGAACAAAAGCCTTCACCCACAGTGACTCTCCAGGACCAAGTTTGGAGACCCTATCTCAGAAGCAAATTATTTTGGTTAACAGATTGGTCTAGGTAAAAATGCTGCATTATCCCCAAACAATTAAGGTCATATTAAAATAATTCAATCAATCGTTGATTGCTATGAAGTCTGGTGTGTGCCAAAACTGTTATTTTTGAAGGCTTCTTCCTGATTTCATTTTTAGACATTTATAAAACATATTTTCTAAACCATAGAGACACATTAAAAGGCTGATTTGATAATAAGTAATGGTCATAGCTAAACTATTAAATATAATGCTTTATGAGGTCATGTTACCATATCATACGTTTAGTAATTCAAGAGTTTTATAAATGACCCTTTAGTTTATCATTTTGATTGTGTGTGTTTCCATAGTAGATGTATTTGAAATCTCATCTGCAGGAGCTCAATGTCTTCCTGAGGTGAAAGAAACAACACCTCATCTTTTAGGAATTCTTTCCCGCCAGTGTCTCACTTTGTCTGCCGGGCATCCGGATGACGGAATGACCTAATACATACAAAGACGCATATGCCGATACACTCCTCCTTTTGTATTTATTTCCTCTGCTGGTCATTGACAATGTCAGGCTATCCAGATTCACAATTTCCTTTGGGATTGGCTTATACGATCAAAGCCCAAGGACAGACAGCTGATGGGAAATGTTTAATGTTTTTAGAATCTTCTAATCAAGATAGGGCAGTACTGAAAGACATCATTAGATACAACAGAAATATTTATTTAAACTGCGGTGGCAACTGTCAGTGAGCTCACAGTGTCAGTAGCACGAATCATCTTTAATTCTCATTTATTTTATTTGTGCCATATTATTTTATTACATCTATCAGCAGTGTAATTTCTGATTGCAGCTTTGAACTGACAGTTACAAAGAATTACTTGGCTGAAACATCCACTGGAAAGCTGATGGGCCTCTTCGGGCATCATCATGAAGAAGATAAATGTACCATATGTCAGAGGCTACTCTGCACTGGTAAATCAGTCTCTCTGGCATGCGCTTGTGGAATTAATGAAAAACACTTCACTAATGGCATTCCCGCTCTGTCTGATTCATCTCAACCAACACTTATATCGTTCTCCATGTGGATTTTGTTATTCTTCTTGTAAATACCACACATAACCGCCTCTGTTGCCCTGTGCAAAACACCTCTACAGTACATGCAAATGAACAGCAGAGCGCACTGTGCTTGTATGCTTGAATTGATCTTTTATCTTACTTGTTACAGTGTGAATGCATTGAAGCAATAGAATCCTAAAGGCAAAGTTAGTGTCTTGTAAAGTCCAGTCAAAGTCACCATGACGAGTTGAACTTCAAACCCAATTCTGAACCTAACCATTAATGAAATCAGACTGAAATCTGCTTTAATGTGGATAATGGTAAATCGATAATGTCTTTAAAGACAAGGCAAGGCTCTTCATCACCTGGATAATAATGGGACATAATATTTACAATATTACAACAATATATAATACAACAATAATATGAAGTTTTTTTACATTAGCAACATGGATCTAGGAATGGTAACCTTTTCTGTCCACCACATTGGTACAAAGAAATATGTCAATATTTTTGTCTTTACAAGAATATTCAACAAACAACAAACAAAATCAAACTTTTAATTTGCCCAACATAATAGTTAGACTTATATCAGAAATATGATATTCATATCATCCTCAGCTGTGCTTACTATGTGTCACTGTGACACCACCCATTGGTTTGTACACTCTCTTTTTGAAGCCTTAAGTTTAGCATTTTAACCGTTGCCATTTTGATTTTTGGAGCCAGAAGAGGCCATATTTGGATGAGAGTGTGCTAACAGGCAGCTAGTGGCTAGCTGCCTAGCAGCTGGCTACCTGATTCTCAATCCATTTATCTCAAAGCACTACTGTACCTATAGCCTCAGTGCTACCTAACTTCTAGTATGGATATAGATCTTGTTTTATCAGCTAGGAAGCTTTTCATTTAAATGGTCAATGTTTAAATTTGTTTCAAATAGGGAACTGGTTTTATCACACATATCTAGAGTTGGCATTGCCCTTTACTAGCAGAATTTGAGGAAGGAAAGTAAAGGGTTGTCAAAAGAAAAGAAGAAAGCATACTTTCTTTCAGACTGAAGAAAACATGTATTATATAGTCCAACCTTTGTTCCATTCATTACTTTTGCAACTAGCTGTCGTTTTATTAGGACAGTCACCAGATTGACACCAGTCATCAGACTGTTCACCACTGCATTCATTCATGCTAGATAAGGGATATCAAAATTGCTGGTCAAATAAATGGTAGTACTGGTAGTACTGCCATTAAACAGGTATCGTTTTGAAGTTTTCATAGAACCATAAAGTTCATAGTGAAACTGCAGGACTTGATCGATCATTATAAATTTAGTTCACAAGTTCAATTGTCAGACACCTGCATGCTGTGAATGACTTTCTATTAGGATTTGCGTCACTGATCATGCAAGGAATAAATACACATGGAACAAGTGGGTGTGAACTGACACATTTTTTGAAGCACAGTTGCGTGAGATGAACAACTGATAACTGAACTCCAGAAGCACTTAAAATTGCTGTCAGTGTGGATTGCTCATAAGAGCGGAAAGCTTAATTGAGACAACTCAAGAGAGGAAAAGAGATAAAGAAAACTGGAAAGGGAAACAAAAGGAAGCCGAAATGCTGAAAGAAGCCAAAATCTTACAAACCACATATAAAGCATCTCTATGTGGAAGTTTTTGTTTCATTGGTTTTCTATCTATTGACATGTTTGGCAAAATGTACAGTTTGCGTGCAAAGCACTCCCACGGCAACTGCTATCAATTCGGTCAGACACACAAATTCACAAATTATAAAACAATTCATTGTCTCTCTGAAGATGTAATGTTCAATGAATTATACTGCCGTGACGCAAATGGCAGCTCTGCAGCGCATTTCAAAAATGAATCGTGTGAAGTGGAGGCAGATTTGAGTTCCTCCACATGCAAGGCCACTTTATTCAGAAGATGACACCTTCTGACCCTCCTGCCCTCTTCATTCTCATCTTATTTATCTTCCTCCTAGTTGACAAGTATAACATCCCTGTTGTTCTTTTGCAAATAAAGTTAACATTTTTCTTCATCCAGTTACTGCGTTTGGTGTCGGACTGTTTCCTGGGTTCCATCTCTGTAGCACAGCGAATGAGTGTGACATATGCCTTGTAAGACATTTTGTTCAAATAAAGATCTCTATCCATACACAGAATACAAGGTTTTTAAAATATAACTATAGCTGTGTTTACTGCCTCAGGTTAATAAACTCATCCCCAGCCACATCCATATTAAGTTGTTGCTAGCTTGCTAGCTGATATTTCATTTATCATACCTGTAAAACTTCTAATAATCCAGCCTTTATTAGAAATAAAGTGGTTTTATTGAAGGTTTAAAAATCCTAAGATGCCTGTTTCTAATGGTGTTTAAAATGGACATGAAGGAGCAACGTCATGGTAACATGCTAATGATCATCCGGCTAACATAAGTGTTTAATTAGCTATTTAAATGTGTGCCAGCTCACATTAGCTCGCTACTGTGTACTTAGGCTAACGTAATAGCCTCCAGTAGTTCACATTAACACCCATAGCTCATTATGACATGGATGGTGTTTCGTTGGTGTATCTTAAGCTACCATTTCTCTTCCTGTTAGCAACAGCAAATCGCTTGATATACATCAGCGATGTTATTGATGTCCCCTCCAGAATATATTCTTGAGAAAATTCCATGTTTGTGGTTCCCCCCCTAAGTTGTAATGAGATCTGCGCCCTTGCGTGTGGCCAGTCATCATGGTCTGGTAGTGGTTGCGACCAGCGTTTAAGTGCCAAGAAACCACAGTGAAGGGTCTGTCGGTGATCTGCTGTTGTTGTGTTGCTGCTCTTTTTGCCTTTCCATTCAATGGAAAGGTAGACAACCAAGTCCAGATGGAATTTGTTAAGGTTTTAGCTGCCAATTGTGTGTGTATGTGTGTGTGTGTAGATGCCAATTACTGCTAGTTAAAAGGAAGCTGTCTGCTTTAACTGAAGTGGATGAATTCCCAGGCAACCCATAGTGAAACCTGTTATATGATGGAGAATGGAGAATGTTTAAGCCCAAGTGTTTATACCTTTATAGGCAGCATCTGTGTGTTTGAGTGTAATTTGTGTGTGTGTGTGTGTGTGTGTGTGTGTGTGTGTGTGTGTGTGTGTGTGTGTGTGTGTGTGTGTGTGTGTGTGTGTGTGTGTGTGTGTGTGTGTGTGTGTGTGTGTGTGTGTGTGTGTGTGTGTGTGTGTGTGCGCTTGTGCATTTGTGTGTGTGGGTGCGGCACTGTAAACTTCCCATTTGCTCACTCCCTCTCTGCGCCCCGCTCTTGTTTTCCTCCCGCCCCTCTCCTCTCAGTTCATCAGGTTCATGATATGCTCTCTAAATCTGACTTGTGTGTTATTGGATGGCTGTCTTTGCTGTAAGATATAGTGACACTAGAAGAAAAGGAGAATAAAAAGCATAATATCATTTTTAAAGTGTGGCGAATGTAGTTTGGTGTGATGTTAATTGTTTCCACACTTTCAGTAGTCCCATGACTTTTACTGTAAACCACCCAGCCCATTTTGACTTGGATGAATGAAGTCTCTTGTCTCTGTGGCTGCCAATCGGTAACTTTGGAGATTGGTTAATTACACCGGTCATTTAACTAACTTTATGTATTTCTTTATTATTAAAAGCCCATTATATTATCTTCTTAAATTAACAGTTAGAAAATTGTTTACTTGCTTTATTTCCCAGAGTGAGACGACAGGATCTTGTTGTTGTGTCTTAAGGACAGAGCTTGGTGTGGTTTGTCTGACAAAGCTTAAAGAGTTGAAGAGTTTTGTTTCCATATAGGACTATCTGTTGTGTGATGCACTTTAAGATTCCACAGTAAAAACATTATCATCTTTAAAGCACCTGTCATTTCCATTAAGAAGCAGAAAAAACAGCAGTCGATTGGCTGGAAGGGTCAACACACACGCACGCACACACACATATGCACACCAATGGTCCGGGCCTGCACAACTGAACTGACGACAGCAGGCACAACTTCAAAAGGTGAGACATCCCATAACTCATATCAGTCTCCTGGCAATCCTTGTTTTTTCCAGCCAATCAGACTTTAAGAATGCCCCCTCCCCAAAAAAAAGAAAAAAAACTGGGTCTTCTCAATATGTGTGTGTGTGTTGTGTGTCCACATTATTGCTCTGCAAAGGACAAAGATTTTCCGCTGTAGACTGACTGTTTTATTTGACCAAATAAAAAGAATTGTGCTCATTGTAGGTGGTAAAACGCTCAGTGTTGACTACATTTATTCAAAACTCTTGTTAAATCTGCTAACATTACATGTTCTACATCTGTTTGACTACAAATTCTGAACTTTAAGAGCCTGCTTTGTATTTATTTTTCCAGAGTTTTCAACCACATCTCATCTTCAGTGGATGAAATTTGCTGCAGTATTCATGCAATTAAGCATGCAACCTTGGTCACATGATAACACCTGTGTGTTTGAACACTTGTGAGCAAGACTAAACTTTACACCCCCCCCCCCCCCCCATTCAGGTGTTACAGATGTTAGATACCCTTGCTATTATTTAATCTTCCCTCCTTGTGTAAGCATAAGCCTATCAGAGGTAAACCATTCCCACCACAACAGAACAAAATCATATTTCCTTCCTCCTAAAATATTTGCAATTTTGTCCTAAAAGTTTGAATCCTGTATTTTTTGCTAGCTTGTAGCCTTCCTTTTCCCTGCCTTTGGCTATTGCTGCATTTCTTGGCTCATTGCCACCACCTCCATATTAGTAGAATAGTGTGAAGCCATTGGCAGGAACATGTATCACATCACTTGCATCACATCTATGTGCATCTCTATACACAAGCTCAAACACTGCTTAACCACCATGCATCTTTGCCCGAAATCCTTAAAATATGACTTATACTATGCAATGTGTAAAAGGGTAATTTTCTGTATGTTTTACCAAGGTTTTACCTGAATAAAAACAAGTATATCCATGCCTATAGACATATATTTCCAATGATGAATTCCAGTATCATATTTTTACTACTACATTCACACTGCCTCAAATAGTGGAGTAGGAGTAATCTGGCTAGAATTTCCTGCCTCAGACAGATTTACTGGTTTTGCTAAATAGACAGATTTACAACACTACCCAATTGAACCTTTAACAGTCTAACAATGTCATCTTAGGATAAGCCGGTTGGCCTGTGCTGTAGAAATCAAATACAGGTCCATGTTCCTCAGTTGGTGGGGAGTACAGGCTGTTACACCATTGGAGAGAAAATACATTTCAGTATGTTTTGAACACTCTGAGCTACTTGAAGTGTGCTCATTTTTTCTTGCCAGTAGTTCAGTTGGTCACTTCCAAGGCGGTATAAATCATCAGGCCTTCATTTTCCTTTGATTGAGAGTGTCATCCTGCCGCCATTACAACAATCTGTGATCAATGTCTGAAAGAAATATTTCTCTTTCATATTCATCTCGTGGAACAAGCAGTGAAAGGTTTTAAAGATGAGGATTGACAATTGTGTTGGAACCCCATTTTACCATGAAAAATGGCTCTTATTTATGTACCGTGGCTTGCAGTAAATCAAGGAGACCTTGCCGCGTTAATTTTTTTCTTCTTTCTTTTCGCGTCCTCCTGTCGGTAGTCAACTTCTGAGGGGGCAACCTGGACAGAGATTTATGATGATGAAATGGCTCTGCATTCTCGCCAATGGATGAAAAAATCAGGTGATAATAGGTGATATGTAGAAATCCAAAAGGTTAGAATTCTTCACATAGTGTTTTCTTAGGAATTTCAAGTTCATCATAACAGTCACAAGCTGGCCAAGTCAGCAGCCCTCAGGGGTGAAGGATTGCTATGATTTATATCCAGAATCGATTTTATTTTTTTTAGCTGTCTGTCAACAATCAACGCACTAGAAAAACACTTTATTCCCTGGTGTTGAGTCATGTCCATAAATGCCATGGCAGCACACAGTGTTACATCTCCTTTGACTGAGAGTTGAGATATTTGTTATAGTCAAAAAAGGTGCACTTTCTGTTCCTTATTCCTTCTGTTCCCACCCACATCAAGCATTCCTCTCGTCATGACAGTGTGCTATAGGGCTCAACAAACAGTTTTTAATGGGCTGCTCACTGCAGTTCTGCTGCTTCAGATGGTTTACACAGGGGACTGGTGCAATAGATGGGACATAGAGCGACGATTGGACTGATAGAGGATGGCAGCACTTGAACCCACAGAATCATCTTATGTGTCTCAGTCCACCACAGCTGGTGATCTAGGGGCGCGAAGGTATTTTCAGCGCTGTGTTTTCTGCTGTGATTTTTATTTATTTTTTTAACACACCTGTGACTTTGTGTCCGAGCAAAGGCTTGTTAGAGAGTTCCTTGAACAAACTGGTTTTATACCTCCTCCTTTCTAGGTCGCAACTTTTCAACATGTGAGAAAGGCGGTTTGGGAGTGAGAGCAGGGATGTGAGAATGTGAGTATGTGAGAATGGATCACCCGTCTGTACTTGGCTAACAATTTTCTAATCACAGTTCATTTGACACTGCCAAAGACAAAATACATGCCTTGACATCAGTGATTGAGGTGAGGCCAAACACGCAATATGGTTCAAGAGAGCAATATAACAGACTTTCTAGTGGGATTTTCTTAAGTGTATTTCCTGTTCATCCAAATTTTGCTTGCGTTTTTGTGGTTTGGGACATATATTTCGATAAGTTATGATAGATGGTAGTAAACAAAATGCCACTTTCTTACACTTTTTTTTTCCTCTTAACAAGCCAAGCTGACAGTCATGTGACAGTTGTGTAGTGATCTTTGGGTAGAGGTTTTGGGTGGATGGCTGGACTTATGACCCTGGAAAACACTGTTTGCACCTGCAAACATCTGACCTTTCTCTTGAGATTTCTTTTAAACATGATTACAGTCTTTCCTTAACCTTAAAGCAACAGTCACCCCAAAATCAAGAACACATATTATTCCTCGTACCTGTAGTGCTATTTATCTATGTAGATTATGTTGGTGTGAGTTGCTATTTTTTTTTTAATCTATATCAGCTGTAGAGATGTCCACCTTGAATGCAGTGTAAGTGGATGGCACAAAGACTTTTTATACTCATCTACCAACCATGTCATGATGAGACATGTATCTTGAATCCAGGTCTTGGATTTCTGATACAGGATTTTACTGTTGAGTTTTTCAATTGTTGTTTTTTTGTTGTTTGTTTGTTGTTTTTGCTTTGTTTTTTGGCACATTGAACACTACAAGCCAAGTGCCATCCAGTTCGTTGTATTTGAAAGAAGTCAGGCATCTCCATGGCTGATAGCTCCAAAACCTGGGAACTCACCAAAATGATGTAGATAGATAAATGGATTATGGAAATGCAACTACAGGTATGAGGAAGCATGTGCGTTTTTTTGATTTTGGGGTGAACTGTCAGTTATAGAATTGCCTTAATGTAATGAATTAATGAAAGAATTATATATTTTTGAAAAGTATGTTTGAGGACATCTCCCTTATGTCCCCAAACCTTATAGCAAGTCCTGTTAGTTAAAAATAGTAATCCAATGTCAAAATAAGCAGAGTTAGTGAAATAAAAAAAAATTCTATTACATGTAGACATGTAATAGTCTACATGTCTACATGTAATAGACATGTAGACTATTACATGTCTACATGTCTTTGAATGTCAGATTCTATAAAACTGGACTGTTTTATTTTTAATTGGACTAGTTTGTTTTGGGTTTTTTTTACCCTCGTAAAACCCTATGGTATGAGACCGTTCTGGTAAACACGACGGGTTTGTAAGTATTTAATAAATCCCCAAATCTAAAGTGAATTGCTGATGTTGCCATGCTTGGACAGACCATAGCTGTATATGAAGATTAATGTTGCTCAGTTGCCCATTTAGAGCTCCACTTGTTCAGATATTGAGAGAATAACTCAACATATTTCCAAACTGTGTTCTCCAGTGAGGTTTCTAACACTGTTTCCTTTTTATACGCCTCCTTACACGCCAGACAGATATTCCAGCCGGCTTTGCAATTAATATGCTAAGTGGTGCAAAGCCTCACAATGTCACTTTTGATTTACATCTCCAGGACTGTTTATGTCTTTCACTCGCGTGTTAGTCTCTACGCCAGGTAAACACCTTGCTCTGACAGCTGCTACACACCTTTTTTTTTTTTTTCATCCTCGCGCTCTTGCCACAACTCTGTGGCACTTAGCCTACTATTTACCAGCTGGTGACACAGGCCAAGGTTGACAGGAAAGACATAGGTGACCACCTGAAATTTCCCATCACTCACTCACACATACACACACACAGAGGTAGAGTTGTTGTGGAAGAAAGGCACAGGTGACCACCTTGGGTCACACATTACTTCACACACAGCAACACACATGCACACATATTGTATAAATACACATAGACAGACACCGCTTGTGTAGAGGAGGGTCACAGATGACCACCTCAGAGCACCCATCACTTCACACACCTTTACACACACACACACACACACACACACACACACACACACACACACACACACACACACACACACACAGACAGACTTGGCTGTTTCAAGCAGAAGGTTTTTCCCTATTTACAGTGAAACACACATCCTGGTGGCCAAATGCCCTTTTGACGTACGCAATGCCAGCTGGGAAAACATAGCTAGCTGCATTTGTCACCACCAATGTGGGCAGCAGGAAAGGAGCCCTGAAGATTAGGGGATGGACTGGGGGTGGGGGGTGGAGGTGTGGGGTCACAGGGTTGCTTCTCTCTCATGTGAGTCTCAGGTGTTATCCCGGTGGTTACTGTTCGATCTGCTGTACGTCTTTTGTTTAATGTTTTTTTGTTTTTTTTTTAATCGTGTTGCCCATTTAAATATAAAAAAAGTATAGTAAAAGCATCTAGTGATTTTGTGTTATGCAAGTGTTTTAGTCTACCTTGATTTTATTGGGGGTTTTTTTGTTATGGCTGTTTTTTTAAAGCGTGTGCCCTGTCGAAGGTGATGTTGAGACTTTTTTTTTTTAGGTGTTAAGCAGAAGGTGGGGAAGGTAAGAACTGCTGCAGAGGGTGAGAGAAGAGTCATAGCTGAAATGTTTTGTGTTTTGAATCCGCCAGGAAGAAGTGGGGCAAACGATGAATGTGTAGAATGTAGCCTCCTTTGGGATCTGCTGTCAAGGTGCCCTTGAGTAAAGTGCCAAACATCCAGCTACAACAGAGTGAATGCTGTGAATGCTGCGAATGTACTATGCATGTGCAGAAGTGTATCAGTGTACCAAAAAACTGTTTGACATAAAAAAATGCATATATATATATATATATATATATATATATATATATATATATATATATATATATATATATATATATATATATATATATATATATATATATATATATATATATATATATATATATGAAGATGAAGGTTATGTTATGAGTAAGAACACGTTTTCTCTAAGCTTGTGTGATTGCTGTTGTCAAGCCTCGACACCAAAGAGCATAACTGTTTATCAGAATGTAGGACAGGGTATGACTTATGTGCAGGACCTCACCTTTTAACTCTAATCGATAGGCCTCACAGCTACATATTGTGCTTAGAATGTGACAACCAAGCATTGCAGTGCTTGACTCTTGCATGTTTTGTTGCGATGCCTGTTCTCAAAGAAGAGTTGCTTTCAGTGATCCGTTGCCTCCCACTGGCTAGCCCTCCTATACTGAGGAGTGAGCCGTGCTTAAGCTTCTCTCTGCCAGTACATAGCGCTCTGCACCACCAAGACTCCTGCAGTGCCGCCCCGTGGCAACACACGGAAACTGGGCATCATGCAATTTCCAGCCCTGAACTGCCAGGACCTCAAAATGGCAGTGGGCACCCAGAGGTGTGTTGCACTGGCCCAATCCATGAGTGGATATGCCCTGACACCTTTGTGTCTGCCAACCACTGCAGCACATATGGATGCCTTGTCAGTATTCTCTCTGGAAGAGAATAGGCTATGGGAGCAAACCCAGACAGAATACACAGCTTGGATTACATTGTTCTGGAAGCTCCTGCAGCCAAACTGTTACCAAACTTATTGGTTTGCCATTCCTATGCTAAGGGGGTGCACCTGCTTCCTGGGCCTCCATACACCTTCCCCAGGGTTTCTGTACTCTGGAGAGGAAGCTCTAGCTTCACTGTGCACTTAAGTGAGGTCAGCAGTTGGCATTTTGAAATCCTTCCTTGTTTAGCATAGTGACGGGTGCCAGGGGCTGCCTAAGACAGTGGGAGAGATGACTAGATACTGTTTTTAGCCCAGGTGGTGTCCTTATCTCACCCCAAAAGCATTTTTTTATTCACATTTGAATTCACAATATCATACACAGTTTTTACAGTTGCCCAACCCTCTGTGTACCTTTGTCAAGTCCAAATGACAGATAAAGAGATTTTATTTAAATTGTGATCTTAGTGATAGTCAAGTAAGTTCATCTTAATAGTGCTCTCCAAGTAAAACATTTTAAAAAGAGAAAAACCAGACACTGGCAGGCAACTGCATTTTGCATTTCATGTTGCATTTTTTCAAATTGTACATGAATCACTTTGGGGTGATGAAATGTCTCTCTCTCTCTGTGCTGCAGAAACACTTTTGAGCTTCGTGGATGACATCTTGTCCGGGGCCAGGTCTCCGTGTGTGATGTTAGGGGACATCCCCAACCTCCTGTCCTCCTCCATCAGCATGATCATTCGCTGCCTGGAGCCTGACACCACGTACATGTAAGTTAATTTCATCGATACTAATTCTATGCAGGTTTTGAATGTTATATGTTGGATGTTGGCATATGTATAGACAAAATTAAAAAAATCTCAACAAGGTCAGCATGCATAATTAAAATTATAGAAGTTTTAGTGTGTTGTCAATGAATACTACTGTCCCACAATGCACTGCACAAAGCAAATAGAGGGGCTACCAACAGATGGGAAAGATTATCGTTATTGTGAAAGTGGTTAGATAGCTCCAGAAAGATCATAGAAAACAAACAAAAAATTATCTTTGGAAAAACGTTTGGCAAAAGTTTAGTTGGCATTGTCATTCTAGAGTTGCAGATTGATCTGACTTTGCAGAAATGGCAGAAATTTCCCGTCAGTATCAAATGGTAAAGTATGTTTCTTATATAAAACTGCAAAAACAGTGTGCTAGTGGAGATTAGGAGTACATTTTATAATCAAATATCTGCTGTAGTATGGAACAAAGCAAAGGTTTATTTGCCAGAAACAGCGTGTGCTGACAGATGTTAGCTGTAGCTATAGCAGCATGCAAATGACTGGTTTCTGTGCACGTAGGAGGCAGTGGGAAGCCGCTAGCTCCATCAAACCTGACTGACTTTGTCATTTAACAAACAGTTAGTTTCCATATGTTAAGCTGCAGTGTCATGTATGGCCTGACCAGCAATTGTACCAGTTGCACACTGCAGACTGGCAGCATTTGTGTATGGAGCAAGGATGTATTTAAAAAATGGATACCAGACCCCAAGATGGCAACAATTCATACAATGCATGAGCCAAAAAAGTGTATGTGCTTCCTGGTTTGCTTCCGTGTTGAACAGCTACTTTGTCAAAAACATGCAGCTGTTGTACAAGACAGCCAAATAAACCCATGCTGTTTCAATAAAGGATGAACACACAATGTCAAATACGTTGCTTTTCCTTTGGCTGCTTTACAGTTAAAGTGCTGTGTTGAACAGTTTTTATATAAAGCAGCAGCAAGCGGATTTGCTCTGACATGGTGTGAATGGATAACATGAATGAATTGTTTCCCTGTGAATCCCTCATGTTTAGGTAATCTGTGTCCAACACAGGAATGGCGTACTCTGCCACTATCAATAAAAACGGCTATACAAAGATCATTACTGAACGTAAATGCATTGAATGACTATTGTTCGCTTGAATTATAACCACTGTGTGATTTATGTGATGCGATTAGAGCACCGTTCATATCATTCTGATGTCAGTGGCGTGTATCACTGCCTGTCACGATGTGTTTTTTTTTCTATATTACCAATAAGGGCCCCACAGTTGACAATATTTCAAGTCCTTCACCATGTGACTTTACTGTGTTTTAGCAGACAGTTAAGGTTGTGTTTATCCTAAGAGCAAGATGAAATGTATAGATTACATTAGACACCCCCCCTCCCAAAAAAAAAAAAAAAATATATGTTTTATGTTGGGTAAATTATGTTCATTGGGTAATATCACTTAGCCCTAATCAATTTTATTACCAGAGAAACAAGAACAAACCCACAACCAGTCACATTTACTCATACAACCACCTAGCTAACTGTTAAGCACGCTATCAGGATTTAACAGGCTTCCTCACACACACACACACACACACACACAGCCAGACCATTATTACAACTAATAAAAATCTTCACCACAAAATATACAAGCAGCAAATATTTCATATTCCTCATATTATCTTTGACCACTGCTTCTATAGTCTTAATTCTTGCAGCGTCAATGAGCAGAAATACAGACAGCACACATTGTGGTTGAAGGGGGCATTACATGAATAGGTGTATTTTACCTTAGGTATAGAGGCAGGGATACAGCAAAGGTACAGATAGCGGATCATTTCAATTGGTAACACATCAATGAATATTTTTTTTCAAACAAAGATTAGTTAGATTAAACAATTTTGTTAAATCTAATTTCGTTAATAATCAAGAAAAAAAGAGTCGATTATTAGATAGTTACTGAAAAATAATTATTTGTTGCAGGCCTACTTCTAGTAATGCAATCCAAAGGATAACCTTCATTACTAGGACATATGCTCTTGAAAATTGTCAAAATTAATGTTAACTTTACACATCTGTATTTAAGACACATTATAAGACATAAAACCAACATATTAACACCACAATGAGTTCTTCTTTTCAGCTTTAACCATTAACACCATTTGATGCTTTTAGTATAAGGCACTTTGAAAAACTTTGTTTAAATGTGCCACACAAATGAGCTTGCCTTGCTTGAACCAAGCTTGTCTAACACAGCTTCAGCTCTACAGATACTGTGTGTTGTGTAACTGTTGTTTGGAACACATTGAAACTGAAATGGAACCTTTCCCAACAAATAGAAGGAAACATGTTTGAAGAAAACTGTTTTGTTTTAAAAAAAAACGTTTCAAAATCAGTGTAAGAATTTCATATGAGGTTCGAGGAATATTTGTTGTGTCTCTTAATTTCCTCTTAGATCATAAAAAGGCCCGAGCTTTGGAAGTTTTATATGTAGCCTTTTTAAACACCATTGTGGTTCCAGCATATGGCATTAGGCCGTTTTTTTTGGCCCAGAGGAGGAATACGTTGCAGTGTTGTTACTGTTTTCTATACAGGCATTAGACTTTGGTGGACTGCTGTTCAAAAATGTAATGGAGGAGTTTGGGGTAAGATAGGTTGAGTACATATATACCTAGAAATAGAGGACAAAAAAACTGAGCTCCAAGCCTTTAATGACAAAGCCGTGACTGCACTATTATTGGTGTGGCACGAGTTGATAGTAGTTGCACAACACAATAATTGAAGACAATGGCTACATAATCTCAATGGCAATCTGGATCACACTATATAGAATTTGTTCCAATATGTATGTTTTCTTGCAACATCATGTGTCAAATATGACCATGATTATAAATATAATCAATCCAACGAGGCTCCTGTTTGTATGATTATTACAGTTGATAAAATCTCCCTTTTAAAGTATCGCTATAAATTCTAAGAGTGTGTATGTGTGTGTCCCTTTGATAAGATGTGCTGACATGGGAATTACTGTTGAATGTTACAAGATATTCTTTCATTGGGTCTGCATCTTCTCCCAGGAACATGATGATGGCTTTCAGGACACACTCCCTCCCATGATGAATGTCCTCAGTCCGTGACAATTTAATCTTGATAGATGTTATTTTTCCAAATCTCTGAAGACAGACGTCTTAACTCTTACAGCTAAACTCCTACGCTTACTTTTATTTAAAAACAGACAGACATCCACAATGCCAGAGTAGAAACAAAAAAAAAGAAATGAAAAAGGGATGTGTAGCTTTTGAGTAGCTGAAAAAAATCCTGCTTATAAAAGGCAGTCATTGGTTTGCCAATATTAATTTGTCTATGAAGGATAATGTGACACCATTATTATCTACCAAGGATGCTGAGCGTCTTGCTTGACGATACAGATCTACCTGGTCCAAAGTGTCCAGGATGTCAGGAGTCTTTTGGGATTCTACTCCTCCTTTAGCACAAATGTCTCTCATCAGGGGACTTGAGTGCATTTCTAATTGGGCCATGAACTTCTCCTCAAGGGCACCAGCCATAAGCCACTGGAAATCTGCACTGATCTAAAATAATAAACACAAACAACAGTAGATATGGTATCCTGAATGAAAGAAAATGCAACTGGCCTCATCCTGTATACAATCTCAGTTTTAGCAAAGTAACCACTAAAGCATTCCTGTACAATGGCCAGAATGTCAATATAAAAATATAACAAATATGGAAACTGAAAAGTGTACAGTGTTGAACCTAATCACAACCATAGCAATTGTTTCATCAAACCTCATCATTTTAGTTCATCACATTATTATTACATTAATATATCTTCCTGTTGGATCAATGCAGGCCTTCTAACCTTGAAGTCCTTAATGCTTGGTTCTTGGTTCTTCTATG
This sequence comes from Lepturacanthus savala, assembly GCA_030544235.1. Lineage (NCBI taxonomy): Eukaryota > Metazoa > Chordata > Actinopteri > Scombriformes > Trichiuridae > Lepturacanthus > Lepturacanthus savala. Next base: position 17,549,579 of record CM060461.1, read on the forward strand.
ACCTTTTCATTCCTCCTTATCTTAATCTCTATCAGACATTCTAGTTTCTTATTTTTCCAAGCTTACCAGAGTCTCACAGTGCACACTGACCATACTTAAGGACTTTGGTCTCAGAGCATTTGAGGTTTCCTTGTTAAGAAGATTGATGCAAACAGTGGAAACGTTTGTCACTTCCAGTGGTGATCTGATGAAGCTACATGCACGCAAACGATGTGCAATCTGATACTGATATCTGAAAAGAGCACATTTTTGAAGCGCCTGATATTCCTTGTAATTCGTTTAAAAAGCTGTGCCTTGCTTCAAAATGCATCCTCCATGGGGAAACTATTAGACCAAACTGAGGGATCAAAATGGTGTTTTGGTTTGAGGTCACAGTCTAGGAAAATTTCTAGAAATCTAATTCTGCGCTCAAAGATCCTCAAATCAAGATATGCAATGGAATCCTTGGTATGAGCGGGACTGACAACAACATCAACAATGTCCTTCTGGTCTGTTAAGATCTGCCAAGCTGGCTTCTTACAGGAAACTCTTCGCCCAATCAACAAAGGCAAAACTCTGATTAGATTCCAGTTCTCATGTGTGTTTCCCCTGACCATTTTTTATCTGAAACTGAGAGCCACAGGATGAAGTTGATTAGTTTTGGCAGCCCCACGTAAAGGAAAGTTTCAGCATTTTTCAACATGGGCCCTATTTTTGTAATGTTGAGTGTCTATTGGAGTGATCTAGCAGAAATTTCAAAATCTGGTAGAGTACTGATCAAGAAGCAGCAGCCCACTTCACAGCACGATAATACTGGAGCTGGTTAGGACACCCTTGTCCTGCTCTATTTTTCCCCAATAAGCATTATTTTTGTCTTTTTCAGGGTCAAATTGGGTCTCAATTACCTTTGATTCTTAACCAAGTGGTTTAGAAGCGAATGTGATTGAGATGGTGATTAGGAGAATCCTTAAGTTACATGTTGCAGAGTTGCAGAGTTAAACTATGACAGGAAACAACTGTATTATCTGGTTTAACTTCAATGTACACGTTCAAAAGGATCAATTTCATCAAAAAGATTGTACACGATATCTGAAGACTATCTTTGGTTCTCAATGTAAAGACTCCAGAGATCTTCAATCTTTTTTAGTCCAAAACTCGGACCTTTCTGCACTGTAATACCTACATAAGTATGACCCTGAGAAATGTTTAACAAACCCAGCATACTGTGTGCATCAGTGATTCAGTGATCGCACTGAATTGTACTCTTTACTGTTCTGTCTAACTTTGTTCAAAATATCCCACTCCGTTACAAAATTGCAAAATCATTAATTACAGGTTCTAACACATTCTCATACCCATAGCATAACAGATCGTCACTTTTAGATTAAAGCTGACACATGGATTGCGAACAAAGCAAAGTTACAGCCTGGGAGCAAATTACCCAGAATCCGATAACCACAAATCTTCAAATATCCACAAATATCACGTTTTAAATTCATAAGTGTCTAGTATCAATGCTTTCCAGCACTTTCTTTGAAAAAGGCACCATCGATAGTACATTGTGCATACACACTGGCTGGTTACAGTATTCAAATTACCAACCTGATTCAAAATTGTCTGGCAGTCAGAATTTACTGCACAGAATTTAAAACTGAAACTTTCTATAGTGGGAATGGCTAATTGTTCTTTCAATCAAATATCTATAGCACTGGTTCCATCAAAGTCTGTTCTATTAGCTAAGGAAATGATTATAACTTAAGGAAATTAATTAATTATGAATAAATAACGTAAAAATTCATTTGCAGAGGGAGAACTCAAAAGTGGCAGCAAAACCAAATATCATATCCTCTCCTCATGCTGTGCACATAGTAAATCTGGACATCTTCACCTTCTATCTGCTACAGTTTGCTCACTTCCTTTTCTGAAAGCACCACGGTTAAGACAAATTCACACCTTCACCTTCATATATATATATATATGTCTGTGACTGATACTGAGCAGCTACTGTATCACTGGGCTATTCATTTTACACAACAGTGGATTTAATATTAAGCTATGCAATAACACACTTTACATATTTACCAATTTTATGCTAATTTATATCTTGATAACATTAGCATGGCAATGTTGTTATGGGTTGGTTCAGTCAGTTTACCATTTAAACAGCAAAATTTAGGTGGACCATTTTATATCTAACATGTTCAGACGATAAAAGACATGCTTTTGCAAGAGCAGAAATGTGAATGGGACTTATTCAAATCATTATCTTACTTCACCTTCTACTGAAATACAATTTACACAATGTGCAAATCCTTAGTTATGTGCTCCTGATTGATTTTGCAGTTATTTGCTTCTAGTGAGCCAGAGAAGGCCAGAAGGTCAAACACAGGTTAAGTTAGAAGTTCATGACCACAGTATATTTCCACATGTGTTAATAGTCCTAAGGGAAACATTGAGTTTGTTTCCAAGTGAAGTTTTTACATAGTCTACTAACCGCCAACTAAATGTGTGGGGTGTGGTACTGATCCTTACTTTGACCATGGTAATTCTGTGTAATTTCAGAGCGAGGGGTTACGGTTAGGGTTATGACTGAGATAATTTGGGTTAATTTTGACTATTTCAGGTCAAGGTTAGTCCCCAAAAAATAGCAGATAGAATCATTTTGTATTTTTGGAAGAGTTTGTGTCTATCAGCAGCCAGTTGTAGATGCTTATAGTAAAAAAGAATATGTATTCCAATGTAGAAATTTCTAAAGATGTGACTGAGAATGAGAATTTCTTCTTGTATGCACACACATACACACACACATAGCGGATGCTCCGATGCTCTCTACACATGCTGACACTTATCTTACAGACAGTCTGCCAGGAGGAACACGCACAGCTCAGAGAGGAAGAGAGCAGGAACAAGGTGGAGAAAAGGAAGTGAAGAAGAGGGGTAGGAAAGAGAAAAAAAGATCAAGAGTTAAGAGATCAAAACAAAAGAGAAAAAAAGGGTAAGAGGACTGTAGGCGAAGGTTCTTCAAACAGTATGCGCTCAGTGAGCAGCTACACATGCCCTTATAATACTAGCCTCCGCGGGGTTCCTAGGCTCTTGATGCTGTCTGGCAGGGCATTCATCGCTCTGAGACGAGACCTCGTCTCCTTTCAAGCTGCTGCATGCTACCTAAATTTTCTATAAAGACAGAGCTTTTACAAAGCTTGAGATCCATTCCTTGTCTTTGATAAACACAATTGTAGGCCATTATAATTCATTCTTTGACCTTTTTATTGGTACAATGCAACTCGAATAAACTCTCTAGATATATTTTTCTGTGTGGCTCCTTCATTATTTGATGCTGCAGGTGGACGAGGTTTTTGTTTCAGCCACTAGGTGGAGATATTAATTCATATTAATTCCATGGCTTATTAGCCCTGTGAAGAAGTGTTTATTGTAAGTCTGGCACCAGTGAAAAGTCTGTATTGATAACACAGGCTCTCATCTCCAAGGGGACTCGTCTAGTTGAATTACCAGCTGCAGGATATACGTGCATCAGCCAGCTGAGAAATTGTTGGTTCTGCTGATATGATGTTGGTACAGCAGATTCATCACACTCCATTACTGGAGACCCATGTTTGGGTTAGGATCTGCAGAATTTTAATATTATTTTGTGTGTGTGTGTGTGTGTGTGTGTGTGTGTGTGTGTGTGTGTGTGTGTGTGCGTGCGTGCGTGCGTGCGTGCGTGCGTGCGTGCGTGCGTGCGTGTGCAGGTTCCGGCTGTGGGCAGTAGACAACACAGGGCGGCGCTCCAGTCCAAGTGAGGTCACCATCAAAACTCCTTGTCCAACTGTGGATGACGTCAAAGCACAAGGTGAGGAAAGAGACGTAGGCTGCAGGCAGGGAGCTGAATCATCTTACAGTGCTGATCACAGGTGGCTAACAGAGATGAGTTTCCAACACTATGCACATGTTAAAGATGATAGTGACACAAAAGGAAAATTATTTAGGTTGTGTTACACTTCATGTAAAAGCTTTGTGTATTCTAATATGAGTTTGTTCACCCTCTAGACCCCATAGTGCCAGGGAGCGCCTGTTTTTTAAAAAAAAATCTTTCCCAGTTTATCAAAACACAAAAATTAAGTTATGTTTTCTCTATTGAAGATACTTTAAATTGTCATCAATAACTGGAACCAGGGGCGACACGGTGGGGCAGGGGTTAGCACTGTTGCCTCACAAGAAGGTCGCAGGTTCAAGACCTCCTTTGTCCTGGGTCTGGGACCTTTCTGTGTGGAGTTTGCATGTTCTCCCCGTGTCTGAGTGGGTTTTCACCGGGTACTCCGGCTTCCTCCCACAGTCCAAAAACATGCTGAGGTTAATTGGAGACTCTAAATTGCCCATAGGTGTGAGTGTGTGAGTGAATGGTGTGTGTGCCCCACGATAGGCTGGTGACCATCTGGGGTGTATCCCTGCCTCTCACTTGTAATGCGCTGGGATTGGCTCCAGCAGACCCCTGCGACTCTAATGAGGAATAAGCGGGTATAGAAGATGAATGAATGAATGAATGAATGAATGAACTGGAACCAGAAACTCACATTCACATGATTTTTTCTGTTTTGCTTTAATGATTCCCACTTGTATATCTACAAAATGCCTCCATCCCTGTCTTTATAATGTCATGGAAGCCATTAGATTGGGTTGCAAGAATGATCCTGTTCCACTCTGCATTGTAAAAAGCATTACATACTCACGTTTTTACTTCTAATCCTCTAATCACCATCAGTAAACAGCAGGATTTACCTATCTCTCCGTACCGGTCATGGATGCTGTGCAGCGAGGAGTCAGTAGGGATGATCGGGTCCGAGTGACCTATGGATTCTGCTATTCGTTTTCTTATATAATTTGCCAAAAACACTAACATTAACTATATTTCTGTTTTTTGTCCTTATAATGCTTTGTGTGTTGAAGTGTGAGAAACTGTAACTTTTCCATTTTATTTTGAAAGCCTTGCATTATCTAGTGAAGGATCTGTTTTATTGTCAGAATGTGGATCCTGTCTCAGAAAGCAGATGGAGAGAAGTTGTGGATCACATATTTGTTATAAAATTGACCAAAAGTCACTGTTCTTGTTTTGTCTTGTGTTTTGTTCAAATGTGTTGAATCCAACTCCTCTAAAAAGCTACATATGCCACATAGTTGGTATCAATTCAAAGAGGAGGTTGTGTTTTTTAAATGAAAACAACTTGTGATGGTCAAATTCTTTGTGTTTTATTGTGATGGAGCAGTTTGTTTGGATTATTTAGGAAAGATCACTTATTTAAGTGAAGGTTCTCAGTGAGCGAGTGAGTGAGTCTAAAGGGTTGAATCAAAGGGTTAATTATCACAGACGTCATATCGAATGGAAAAAAAAACGTGAGGTTCTTCTTGTTAATGTTCTAGAAACCAAATATAATATTACTACAGCTGTGATTTATAGAAAAACATATTTTTATGTTTGCAGTTTGCAAAATTTGACCTCAGGAAACAAATGCTTGGATAAGTTCATAGTGTAAATCAAAGAGTCCCATACAGAATATGCTTTGGTCTGTGGATCAGGACTAGTATTGGACACAGAACTCTGCAATTTGATGAAAATATTGACTACAAAATATGTAAATCCATATGGTTAACAAATTCAGCCTCCTGTTGATTTGAATCAGCCATTGCAAAAATGCACCAGCCAGTGAAGTGCGATACCTCTGGGAATATGCTGTTGATTTCGATGCCTGGAAATATAGGAATGGTGTGAAATATAATACTTCCAGTGTTCTGGCTCTGTTTTGAACAGACTTTATTGGCATTAATCTATCGTGCAGAACAGGTGGATATTTTCATGACAAGCCATGAAAAGCTTCCTGAAAAATACATTAATGATTTATAAATTTCAAAATGGTGTCGATACCAAGATATGCATGTAAAATGACATCTGTCTTACTAATCAAAAATGTAAAGTAGTGCATAAGAGAAAAAAAGAAAAAACATTACACACCTACTATTGCAGACTCCATAGAATCGGCCTGTTTGACTACAGATATTCTGCTGTTGAGTATATACTGCACAGAAAATTATCCACCCAATGGAAGTAACACATCAAACCTGTGCAGTATCTCAACAACAGATCCTTTCTTTTCTTTTTGACTCTCTTAGTATCACCAACCAACCATTTTGTAAGCATAAGTAAGTTGTTTGATGCATACTAACACCACTCTGGTCATTTTCTATAGTGTCATATACAGCTGCTGTGAAGTTTGTCAGTGTTGATCTGCGATTCTTCTTCCAGAAATCGCAGATAAGATCTACAACCTGTTCAATGGCTACACCAGTGGGAAGGAGCAGCAGACGGCCTACAACACCCTGATGGACCTGGGTGCTCCCACCCTGCACAGAGTGCTCTACCACTACAACCAGCGCTATGAAAGCTTCGGAGAATTCACCTGGAGGTGTGAGGATGAGCTAGGACCCAGGTACATTTGTCATTTAACTATCTTAACTGGGATGCAATGACAGAACATCAGAGTTTTCAAATCAAGGCAAAGAAGAAATATGTTGTTTTATGGGAAAGAACTGCTCATCTTAAGCCTCAGTTCCATCATCATCAGGCAATAAATGACCTTCATTTTCTTTGCATATTGACCAGTTGTTTACCAGCATTGGCAGGACATCATTTCATCTTCTTCCCTGTATTTAATGGAAGATCTCAACCAGTGGGTAAAGGTGCATACTGCCACCTGCTGCACTGGAGTATGTAACATCAGGCCTCACATGGGTAGTTGTGACTTTCCACAGTAATAGCCGTATGTACTGAGACTGCAAAAAAATTGGAGGTATGTAGATGTCCACCAGAGTCCTCACACAGTTTATGTCACATGACCCTTGCCCACTTGCGGACGCGGCTAGTATAGCACTAGCTTTAGAAGCATTTGATACTAACTGAGGGAGGAAAAAAAGACAAAACAGTGAGGCTGTCAAACAATTGGAATTCAGTTTGTAGTTCAGAAGTGCCCACAACTTCTGATATGTAACCTCAGATCACAAATATGCATTCCTTCAAGCAAATTGATCATCAACTTGAACTTGATGGCCAATTTATCAAAAGACCCAACAGTATACAAAGCCCTGTAGGTCTGTCCTGAGTCAGACTTTTGCAGAATACCAAAAGACTGAGCCATTTTAATAACGTGTAGACTGTGTTCACTGTAATCAGTCTCTGAAATTGCAGAGATGTGCGTGTGTGTGTGTGTGTGTGTGTGCGATTCATGGGTTGCCCTCCCACCAACAAAGTGCAATCTGTCGTACTGAACTTGTGCAATTGACATTGACGTCTTTGAACAATAACAGTTCAGCCTGGCTGCAAGATTGAAGAAAAGTGGCAACCAGACAAGAGTCTGGGTTGGATCAGAGTTTGGTGTGAACACCACTTTCAAGACTGTCTTAAGCAGACAGTCTTTTCATAAATGAAATAGTCACCAGCAATTTAAAATATGCTAAGAAATGCAGACACTCATTTAACTGTACGCAGTCCATACAAATCACACACATGGCAGATTTGGATTGGACTAAAATTGCAGATATGCTCCATCGGTGATTGCTTTACCCCCCGCTGCCCATGTGAAACTCTAATCAAATCATAACTTGAATCACTAGAGCTGTATCCAAGGTTGGAAGTATAAAGCTGAAAGATATTTGATACTTTTCTTATTGTCAACAAATCCCATGAAAACAAAATCCCATCAATAAACCGAGGTTAGTAAAAATGTTTTTACTTTGTGTATGCACAGCTTGATACAGTATCTTATTCCTCTGTGACATAAAGTTCAATTATCTTCAAAAACTATTAAAAAAACACATCCATGAGTCACACTGTTGCACTGGGTGACATGTTCCTTCCGAGCAGCATCCTCCAGGGCTGAAAAATAAAGCCAATGCGGATGTGCCAAAAACTGCTGTTCCTTAAAATGGCCACTTGAGGCTGGCTCCAAAAGCGAGTAAATCCCCAGACTCCAATGTGACAGGTCCAGTGTGTGACATTTAGTGGCATTTAGCAGCATCTAACAGAGCAGACTTGGCAGAAATGGAAAATAGTATGCTTAAATTGGTATATAATTAAATCAAAAGTATTACTTTTATGTTAATCACCCATTTAAAATTCTGTTAAAATTTATTAAGGCTTAAACACACAATATGTTATTTTCAGACGCTAGAGGGCTGAACAAGCACAAGTCAATGATGTCATGACATAGCTTGGGATCATGGGACCATCTTTAATAACTCAAGATTCAGACTTTCAGATGTCAGATGTTTACCAGAACACGATTTATCTGCAGATGACTTCTCCTCGCTCCAACGCAACAGACCCGCTCATGGTTAAAACACTAATTAAGCAGTGTTAACAATGTGTGTTTCACCAAGGCAGGCTGGGGCTACTAACTGAGCTAACGTGCTGCTCTGATAAAGATCCAGACATCCAACAACTAAAATCCTTTATCTGGTTAAATATAGTTACAAAAATATAAATATTTATTAAAGTTTACCATAAAAGTCTGGCTTTGAACTGGACAAAATTTTCATTCATGACATTTTCGATGGACAATCACAACCCCAAAAACATTTGGTTCATCATATATACAATTCAATATTTAACATAAAAAATACATACCAAACTACATACAATAATACAATAATAATACATTGTCGCTTCTGAGTATTAAAAAATAGACAGTTAGCCACGAGCTATCGGCTAAACGTGGCTCCTCCTCAGCTCCATACTCTCAACTAAATATGGTCTCTTCTGGCTCCAAAAACCAAGGTGGGATGGACAAAATGCCAAAATGCCCAATTCTTCAAAAGAGGAGTCCACAAACCAACAGATGACGTCACAGTGGCTATGTCCAATATTTATACAGTCTATGGCTCATTCCTGCAATGAACATGGCTATTGTGGTTTATTTTATTTTGACACAATCCCACACACAGAAATATTCACTAGTGCACCAAATATGTATTCATCCGCAGCTGAAATTAGCGCCCAACATATGCACTAATTAGAATGATGTTGATTAAAAACTACAGTTCTTTTAGGAAACTATTAGTTTGAGTATATATTATTATGAGTTGTTTTTCAAATCAAAGTATTGATTTATGACCTGTTTTTAAAGATTTGTGTCTTCATAAGAGGGAATGGGCTTGTGGCTGAGGACCACAGACAGAGGAGGGAAGTCGGGAAGTATTTAGAGACAAACTTGTTGCTGGTTTTGTTTTTTTTATGGTGATTTGCCAGCCTTATACTGTAGCACTATGTGAAAAATCAACTGATGCAAAGGATTCTGGAAAAAAAAAAGATAGGGAGTTGAAACCTGGCTCAACTTTTTCCACAGTATCAAGTCATCCGGCAACTGCACTCGAAAATGTCAAAATAGAGGATAAATGTTTCCTGACAGGACAACTTTCCAGAGTTGTAAAATCCTGTCTTATACTACTGTGCAGTGTTTTGTCATCTGATAAGCCTTCAAACTCACAGATGTATAACTCAAACTGGCCATCCTGGATCTCGTCTTCTCACTGGTACATTTAGAAAAAATACCCTTTCGGCGCAACCCTTTTGTTTTTTTAGCTTTGTGCCATTTTCACAAAACATTCTACCTTGTTTCGACGCACATTTTGTATAAAGGAATGATACATATAGGAATAAAACACAGGTCGATAGGGCATCTCTTCATAAAACCCAGACAATCCAACCAAAAAAACCAAGGTAACCCTACCTAACCAAAGCATTTCCTTTGCGTGTTTTTCAAAGTAAGTCAGAAATTGTTCCAAAACCACCTTTTTTTTTTTGTTCCCAGCACAATTACAAACACATCCTACAGTGGCCCGCACAGCCAAATCTCCATGGTACCAGTCCATTCGGTGTCCGACTTTTGTTTTGTTTCTCAAAGGTGGGCAGATGTTCCGCTCCCAGCATCCAAAGTGCTGTCTTTGATTGTAGGCGGTTGTTTGTGTGAATTAGAGTTATGGGGGAAATTCATTCAAACTGACTGGGAAGTGAGCTTAACCTCCGTGACATCCCCAGGGCCATTTAGTAACACGCAACCAGGGAGGGCCCATAATGTAAAATTGTTGCTTAATGTTTTATAAACAGAGCCATGTGTCCAATATAAAATATACTTATAAACGGCAGTCTGTGGTACATGCTTTCACTTTGGCAGGTGAAACTGATTAGCCAAGGCTCCCTTAATTCTCTCCCTTTCTCTCTCTGTCTGTGGGTTCCCCCGCCCTAAATGAAAGGTTGTTTTTAATAGGGCCCATGCTGGAAAGAGTTGATGTAATTGAGGGAGTTGCTTCTGAAGTGTTCCATTAAAATACACTTAGATTAACAGCCCCCCAATTTGGTTAAAGGGAGGGGTGATTCATGTTAATAAAGGCACCTCAGAGCTGGAAAACCAGTGGTGAAGTGCATTCAAGGTGAGGACTGGCAACAGGGGAAGGAAGTATAAACATTTTGTTTAGCCAAGTCATCAAATGAACATTAGACTTTCCTATGTATCTGGTTGGTGTGAGGAAAGAGCCACTTTTCTGAACCTGAGGCAGGGCTCTCTCTATTGTTTGCAGGCAGTGAGGTTAATGGCCTTACAGCTCCACTGCTGTGTGTCTGAGTGCGCTGACAACTTCCCTGCGGCGTCAAGACGTTTGTTTCTCTGACGTTATTTGACCCGTTGGGGAAAACAAATGCAGCAGATAAATGGTTGTACTGACGCCAGGCCAAAAATACTGCTGATATCATTTTTAGCAAACCAAAATAACCGGCATGCAACATTTCTGACTTTTCAAGCAATCCAGTGTTGATGTTGGCCAGCTCTTGTAAAAGCACCTTAGATCATCTTGATCATTGTCATTCAGCTGAACAGAGGCTGACCAGAACAGTGGGGGGAATTCAAATGTGATCTAGATTTGCCTCAGTATGAATCAACATCATGGTCATATTAGGATAAAGATTATATTTCTGTTTAAGTATCAATCAAGGTCCTTACATGTTATTATTCAAAGCTAATGATAATCTGGTATGAAGTTTTACGGAGCACACAGTTTGGCATCAGGAATATGCAGAAAAGCTGTTTGTTCAACTGAATTCTCAAGATTTTCCCTGCTGAAACCTCGCAGTTCCTACTGCTGTCATTTGTATTCTCCTTTGTCTTCTTGTTTTCCTTGTTATCTTCTCACATTTGATGTTGTTGTTCCTTTTCACTTCTGGATCTCGGGATCCACAGCAGAGCAAACAATCCAGTTAGATGTGGATCCTCATCCACACACCTGCACTAGTCAGGTACTACTTAAACACCAGGTGTTACTCTATGTGCATGCAATGCCATGAGGTTTTTTGGAGGCTACAGACACATTTTTCACAATAAAGAATGCAATAAATCAGATGCCAATTATGCAAATTTAGATTATTTATAACCCCCATACATACATTGTTTGTAGTTTAAGAAGGTTTACTGTTAGGTATGAAACTAAAATCTTGAATTTACATGAATTTATACAGCTAATCTCTTCTTTTACCATTTGGCATGTAGTGTCTCTAGACGACCTTGAAAGATCAAAAGCTTTATTTGGTACTTTTGTCTCATCAGTTTGAGAATATGGTGGTGCTTGGCTGACAAGGGGATCCATAAGGCAGAATTAAATAATCAGAACAGAAGGAGTTAACAGGAGTCCCTCCATACGCACTTAAAGCCGAGTTTTTGATTCATAATATCAGTGTCTGAGTCCACTTCGAGATATTAGCAGAAGTTTTTTACAACACGCTATGTTTTATTCATTCAATCAATCAATGGAATCTCAGGAACTTGCAAGAGAAAACACAACTAGCCCATGGTTTTTCCTGGCCGCATGGTGTCTGCGTAGATGCAGTTACCCCGAGGTGCAGTTAACTTTTTAGAGAGGAGGCTATGACATAGCTTCAGCACAAAGATATGTTGAGATCTTTTTTTAATGCAGATGTATAAATCCAACTGAAATTGGCCTGGAAAAAACTCTAAAATATTGTCAGACACGGTCGCAGGCGGGCTGGAGCCCATCCCAGCCAACATCGAGACAGGTCGCTAGTTAATCGCCGGGCTGACACGGCAAGACAGCCAGCCATTCACACTTGCAGGCCGCGGAGTTTGGTGTGTGGGAGGAACCCCCGGAGGGAAACCCACACAGGCAAGGGAGAGAACTCGCAAACTCTCCCAGCCGGTCAGCAGGTTACTGTCAGGCGACAGAGCTTCCCGCTGCAGCACCATGCCGCCTTTCTTTGGCTTTGTTACGGCTGCACACCAAAATCGACCGAAACAGGATGCTCAGGATGTATTTAGCATAGCAATTGTATTATTCATAATGGCTGCCAATAGCAATGACCCCACCCCTACCCTTGAAGACCACATCCAGCCGTGTAGAAAGCTGATTCAGGTTGATTCAAGATGCTTTTTACGTTACTGAATTATTACTTAAGTTGTTTTTGTTCATGATTTTTTTAAAAAAGGATTTAGGTTTAAAGAACACTGAAACAGCATCTCTGTAGCAATATTTGCCCTGATTCTAGACAGTTCTTGTTCCTTTTGTTGGTGGGTCAGAGAGAATATATGTCTCCTGCCCAAATAACACAGATCTGTGGTGCTGCTGGCAGTAAACAGCCGAGCAGACAGTCTCCCTTCTAGCACACACACATAAACCACATACTGTACATGTGCAGACCACAGAGACAATACTTTACTGATGCGCGCGCACACACACTGAACACACACACACACACACACACATTCACACAGTCTCATCTTCCCAAATCAGCTCAACTTGTTATGAGGAGAATTCCCAAGTTTTCCTGTCACAAACAATGAGGACTGAAGAAACTCAATTTTCATTAGTCAAAATAGAGATAATAAGAACCCTGCTCAGGCTCTGAGTCAATGTAAACTCATATCAGCCAAGTAAGCAATATCTGGAAACAAATGAATGAACAAATGTGGCTTTATCTTTCTTGTGGCAGCAGATATTCAGATTGGCTGTTTTTAGAAACATATCGAATCACACTGACGGGACCGTTTGGCATTTTCATTGCCTTTTTCATGCAACATCGCGTGACGTTTTAACTAAAACCATAAACTCACCGAAAGGCTGTCTCTCCAAGGTTTGTCTTCTTTTCCCAAGGGCCAGACCTTGTCATCGCCGGGGGAGTACCCATTATTTAAGGCACGCCGCTTGGCTGTTTACTTAGAAACGCTAGATGTTTTGGCTGGGCTGAAAGAAAATCCTCAATGCTCACCATTTCAGTCCTGACCGTGTCCTTGGTTGGACTCTGTGCCCTTTGAGGAACTGCAAAATATTGCATTTTTTCAGTTTTTGTTCTGTTTTTACATGACAGTCTCTCTAATCAGGAGTGCCTGCGATAATAAGTATTGTTATGTTTGGAATCTCTCTCAGGAAATCATAATCATAATCACAGCAGACTGTTTACTTTGCTCACTGACTTTTTATAGATGAGGAAAGGACAAAAATACACGTAGTGAAAACAGAAGTGCCTTTCAGCTTCTTGTCCAACAGTGATTTATTGGTTTATATGATACTAAATATTGAAGAGAAACATAAATTTCCATTGAAAGTATCGCATTAACAGTACCAGACTACTTTGTTTTGAGTTTACTAAAGCTCTGGTGTGTACAATTTAGCGGCATTTAGCAGCAACTACCGGAACGCACTTGGCAAAAATGGAAGGCGAAATCCATGAGGAAGTTTCAATTAGTATATAAAGCAATCAAAATACAAATACTTTTGTTTTTATTACCTTAGATTGTGCTGGTTTTAGCTACATTGTGGAGCAGGATTACCTCTGCGGAGCCTGCAATGTTACATCAAGAAGTTTCTACCATAGCCCAGAATGGACAAATCAAACAATGGCTCATGAGATGACCTTTCACATTTTTCACAGACTTCTACAAGCTTGGGGTACTCCTGGGGTACTTTTTTGCAATCTGCAACCTCATCACTAGATGGTGCCACAAACTACGCACTGTACCTTTATTAATTAAGAGTACCCCATCTGCCCTCACCAGGAGATATCCGGGGTTCTACTGTTTCCTGTCTAATGTAATATATGGATGTACTGGAATTATAATGAACAAATTATAAATGAACATTCAAATACGCAGTTGGAAATTTGTTTTCTCTTAAAGGTTTTTTGGTAGAAAAAGGAGCAAATTCATGAAGAAAGTTTCGATCATTTCTGGCTCAAAATGCTCTTAATATACTTTTCATTTGAGAGGAATGTAAAAATGGAGCCACGTTATCATGGTGGTTCTGGGAATTGCAATGTCTGTCATCAGCCAGTTTGGTCCAGTCTGAAATATCTATTACTATGAAAAACTATCGAATTTGACTGCCATCACACTTTGTACAAAGATTCATGGTCCCCAGGAGATGAAGCCGTCTGGCTTCGGTTGATCCCCTGACTTTTCCTCCAATGGCACAATTAAGTTGACATTTTTGGATGTCAGTAGAAATATCTCAATGAATATTATAACACCATGAAATATTGGGAAAAAATAGTCATTCCTCCCTCTGGATGAACTGTAAAAACTATGGTGATTTCAAAAGCCACACTGACCCACTTGCTTTTCTGCACACACTTGTTATCACTTTAATCGCAGCATTTTTAAAGAACGTATCTGCGAAACATTCATATACTTCATCATGTTGTGTTGCAACAAAAGCTGTGCAGGCTGAAACTTGTTCTAAAGTCAGTCTGAATGTGGCCTCAGAGGTCCATTCAGTGGCTGTAAGTGGCTGATATAGTCATGGACATGCAGACATGGATTGCTTCTGTTTATACTACAAATACAAATACAAATCTACTCAGAGTAGACTCAGTTAAGGCTCTAATCATAATCAGAAGAGAAGCATATATTTAGATGTGAAGTGTGGTTTTCACATAAAATAAAGCCGAATCATTTTAAGAAATTGAAGCAGAAAAAATAAACATATAAGAAATCTCTAAACTATAAATATAAATGTTTGTAATAAAATAAAAATAAATGTAAAATATAGATAAGCTAAAAAAAATAGAGAAGCAAGTTTGAAGAGGTGAGTCTAAAGGGCCTGTTTGAAAGAGGGTAGTGTGTTTGATTGACGGATGTGGATGGGAGGGTGGTCCAGAAGGGGGGTGCAGCAACAGAAAAGGCCCTATCACCCTATAGCTTGGTTCCATAGCTTGGTCCTTTGGATTTCCAAGCAGGCTTTGTATGTGGTGAGAAGTATTTTGAAACCTATCTGGCATTTATTTGGGATCCAGTGTAGGTTGTGAAGGACAGGGGTGGTCTGTTCTCATCAGCAGGTGGAGGTGAGCAGCCAGGCGGGCGGCGGAATTTTGAACATTTTTAAGTTTATTGAGGATTTTATTGGGTGAACCGTAGAGCAGTGATATTCAACAGGGGGTCCGCGAAAGTGTTGTTGCATCCATGTTTATCAATGAGAAGAGGTAGAGTTTGGTTTTGTCAGCATAACAGTGGAAATGCAGGCCATAGTGATGATTTATAAGTACCCTTGATCTATTTGGATTTGGGCTGGATGTGCCTCTCTCTCTCTCTCTCTCTCTCTCTCTCTCTCTATATATATATATATATATATATATATATATATATATATATATATATATAGATCCAAAAATAAAAAAAAACTGTAATATGTGCATCATTTAATGTAAATATGGTTCTTCTGTCATTAGTGTTTCTTTTTCTATGTGAAATCACTTCAGTTAAATGATGGAACATGTAATATTTTCAGTGTAAATATGAGCCTTTTTCAAATCTTGTGTTTGATTTGAATAATTAACACTGTGTGTTTATGCATGTACTGTATACCTTAAGATGTGAATGTGTGGCCATGTCTGTGAAAACAGTACAGTATGTGTAGATGATTCTATTTGAGATGTTCACAGTCAAGTTAAGTCTTTATATCTTGCAGACCATTTCCATTCCTATACATGCGCTAGGATTTATGGTGACAACTGTTGCTATTTGGAACCTGTGAAACGTTCCCCTGTCTTCATGAGGAATGAAAGTATAACAAACCACATTTTTTTTTTGTTCTAAGCAAATAAATACCCCAATTTCCTGAAACCACTGAAATCTGTGGCAAAATATTGGGAACATAAATGAGTTTCAGAAAAATGTTATGAATGACAGTATGGCAGCACACTACCAACGCAAGGGTTCTTGTCTGCAGACAGCCTGTCCGAGACATTAAGATGATTATTTCTTTCTCTGCAGCTTCCAACAGCAGAAAACATAACTTGGGCTGTTGGCTGTTGCTGTTATGACTCTTTGGATATGCTTTTGCAAAGGAGGTGTCCCGCTGAGTATCCAAATGTACATATAATATTCAAAATATACTCTGATTCCAAACTCAATGTAATGACATATGTAAAGTACTTATTAGCCAGACGACTGCAAGGAGGATGTTTCTTCTCGTGTGTCTCTATATGTAAAATGGTTTGCAAATTAGAGAGGAATGCCAACAATAACGCAGAAATATGTTGGACTCAAACTGTTTCGTCTCGTTGAAAGGAATTATGGTCTATTGTGGCACACAAAATAGAGTCATTTTCCAGAAATAACATTAGCAGAAATATGGTGATGTGCTATATGTTTACAGAACAGCAGTTGATTTGGAGTTAGTCTAAGACAGGAGATGAAATACTGTACAGGCATCCACGGGCCACACAGTCTCTGTATTATTACAGTGGGGAGGCCAGTGCCAAGTCAAAGATCAAAAACACCAAAGAATTGTAGCTTATCGACAAAATCAAAAATATAAGAAGACCTGTGGGTCATCACTTTAAATGGGTGTTTGACAGGAGAATATTAAATTTACCACAGAGATTGAAACACTCGAGCTACTTCTGGTGGTTCAGCCTCTGTGATAATTTTAGTTTTATTTTGAACCATGGTCCTGATCCAGACCGAACTGCAAATTAATCTGGACTGGTCTCGCTTACAGCATTATGTAAGTATACTTGTGTTTTGAGATTTGCTAGTTTCTGGAGTGTACATTATGTAACACACATGGCAGACTTTAAGATGTGTGTCAGTTTCCATGTGTGGTCACTCCAGGTGGACACAGGCTTACATGGGCATGAACCAACTCATTTGAACCCATACATCAATCTTCAACTTCAAGTCTGTATCATAGCACCACACAGTTCAAGCAGTCCAATCGAAAGCAAATGATTTTATTTAAACCCCTCTCCTTTTTTAAATTGTACACTGCATGTCTGTGTAGATTCTCACTCATCCGGGTCATTGTAGTCAAGGAGTTAAGTTGTAAGCTCTGGACTTTTTCTTGGAGCTTGAAGACATTTCACCTTTCATCCGAAAGGCTTCTTCAGAACTGAAGAATTGAAGAAGCCTTTCGGATGAAAGGTGAAACGTCTTCAAGCTCCAAGAAAAGTCCAGAGCTTACAACTTAACTCCTTGACTGTACACTGAATGCGCAAGATTCTTGACCGCATGACTGTTGTGCCAAAAATGACGATAAAGGACACCCTTCTGTAATATTGCTTAAATAAAGCTGTTCTAAATAGCTATTTCCTTTAATAAATAAGCATGGCAGACAATCAAAACATTCAATGAAAACTGCATCTCAGTCGACCTCGATAAGAAGAGAAAGTGACTTCGGGACAAATATCTGATCCACAGCATTTCTCTCCATCTGTTTTCTGAGCAGTGTGAGGCATGAAAAGCCGAAGTGACAAGCAGCACAAGTGAAAATATTTTTCCAGAAGCCCTCAGACATGGATGACAGTGATGATAACTAAACAATGATTATTATGTTAATATTGCATATCACACACTGTGAGCACTCTGTCGCTGGAGCTTCACATGTTGTTTTTGCTTGTTTTTTCTGCCCCCTACACTGGGAATGATTGTAAAATGACGGGTGCTCCCGGGTGATCTGTATTAGACCACAGACTCCATCTAATAAGATTTTTTGCTTTTCTAGATGTTTTACGACAAAAAGACCATGAAACTCACAACTAAAGTAATCATATATTCTGTCATTGTGTTGCGTATTCAGGACAAGGTTCCAGGACCTCCTGGAAGCTCACCAAGGACTCCACTGTCAGAACCAGTGGACTAGAGGTGTTGTCTGAACCTTTAAGGACCCAATATGTAACTTAGCCCCCTAAAATGTCAAAAAAAAAAAGTCTAAAAAGTCTCTTTTTTTTAGTTGTGTACTTGCATAATTCTTAAATGTCCAACATTTTTCCAAATTTTCACATATTCATGATAAACGTCTCATCTTTTAACCAGAAGAACGATTTCTAGTCACCATCTGTTGAGCGAGAGTTAATAGCAGATTGGGTTTCAATGTGAAACTGCTTTATTCAGTGTTTATACTGGGTTTTAATCACTGGATCTGTTCGGTTTGGTAGATGGGACATCTGAGGATAATTCAGCTCCTGTTAGAAAAACCTCCTAAATAATGCACACTGATGGAAACATAACATGGAGAAGCTGCAGAGCAAGCTTTTGACTGTGAGACTCCTAGCGGCAGGAAATTATATATCGTATATTTAACTAATAAAAAGAAAATCAATAGGATGATGAGAATTTAGATAAATTTATTGGACAAGGCAATAACTTTTTTATGTTGCTGCATTATCCTGCCATTGTTTGGATCACAGATGTATTAGGAAACATTCAAGTTGGCTCCTGATGTATTCCAATGACAAATACGCACTGGGAACATGTGATGGAAAAAGTTGTTGTCTTTTGTAGAAAACAACCTTGTCATAAAGTCCATTTCGAACCTGTTCTGGATATTTATGTCATATCACCTAATCTTCATCAGCAGATATGGTTTGCCCAGTCACCATGAAACTGTAGATGTTCTTTTTTTTTCCTTTTTTAAAAGCACTTTAAGGACTTCTCTTCATTCTTGACTTTGGAAGCAGCGGTTGAGGAAAAAAAAAGACAAAGATCTCCAAAAGATTCGAACTGTTGATGAATGTCAAGAATGAACTTCATCATCATTTCAAGATCGTCAGCCAGATTCTTGATTTCATCAGCAAACACGTCAGCTGTCAGCGTTACCTCCCATGTTGCCATCTCCCTTTTCAGCGTCATCTCTGTTACCCTCACTTTCCGCTGTCCATCATTTTCCTGACAACCATCACCACATCATCATCAGATCTGCCTCACGGCTGCCAGGTGAGTATCTGTGATGATGAGTGGAACATGTGGTTTGCTTCCACTTGCACATTTAACACCCTGAATTGAACTGAGCTGATTAATGTAGCAGTAAAGACAAATCGTTTGATCCGAGCGATGGATTAAAACAAATGCTTCTTCTATTAGTATGATGATTATTTTTTTCTTTACAGCAACTGGTTCATATTGATTGTTAGCCTGGATTTTCTGATATGTCATCAGTTCATCAGTATAATGTGCTGTGGCACTGGTGACTTTGGTGCATCCAGCAGACTTGTGGCTTGGCAGAATGGGGACTCTGCACTGTAGAAGTGCTGGTTTGGCTGAAGGATGAGGAGAAACTGTGTGTGGAATGAATGAAATCTCCTCCTGTTGCCATTTTCTGACTTTAGACCAACACCGACGGGGTTTCTCTACAAGGGCCAAACGGGCTACATCAGGCCTAATCATTATTTATTGCGCTCAGTGTCCCTGTGAGATGTATTTATGTGAATTCTGTGCATTGTGTTACTATTACAGATGATTTTTCAGCTGGGCTGGTTTAGCCAATTGGACAAGTTCAGGCATTTCATAGGACTCAAGCAGTCTGCCTCTCCATGGTGTCACAGCCGTCCATTAGCATGCTCTCCGAGCACTTTGCTTGCCACGGGCCATTTATTTATTCACTTTTCTACTGTTTTACTTTTATCCCAGCCATCCAGACATTCAGCAGCCACTATGTATGCTTTGGGACAAAGCTGGAATGTGTCAGTAACCGTGCACCTTACCCTTCTGACAGGAAGCAGTTGTGGATGGGTCAGTTTTAGGTTTTCTTGTCACATGATCACGGGCACCTGGTTATGTTTTAAAATGACGGAGCAAACCTGTAACTTGTAATTTAAAACAAATTTCCTCCATTCCACCATGACCTAACCTCTAGGATTAAGTCAAGAAACCGCCACTTACGCTCGTCTAAAATTAATCGCAAATTATGTTGCAGAATGAGTTAATATCTGTTTATGAGCCATAAGAAATTATTTATGATCTTTTAGAAGGCGTAGATGTTTACCAGTGAGCTTGGTTCCATGACATTTTGCAGTATGTTAATAGAGGTTTTCATTGGACAGCAGGAAACATTTAAAGACTTTGGGGTATATTTTGAATTATTTCTTTATATTTTATTATTATTATTTTTGTACCAAGTGGTACAAAACAGAAGGTTAATGCCATGTGTTAAGACCTGACAGAAGGTCTTTTCCCCTAACACAGTGACTTGTGTTTTATTTATGGGTGCATTAGAAGATATGTAGAGTGCGAGCAAAAGTCAGGCTGAGGTACAGGGCCAAAAAATAACTAGTAGAAAGAGAAAGGGATAAAAAAGGAAAAATAACTTGCACATCGGTAGGGCTCCAGTTCAAGAAGATTTATTGCACCGCAGGTAAAATTTTGAGCCTCTTAGCATGTTGGAAATGTAGAATTGTGTCTGACTTGTACATACACAGATAGCAGTTATGTTATGCTTTTCGGATGCAGTTGCTGACTACAGTGTTGAATGACAGGTTGTTGGTGTTGGTGGACCCAAAATATGTGAATTAACTTCCAGCTTCATTGATGATGACGAAAGGTGGGTTTCAGTTCCCTGTCCCATGGTCTTGATTTTGTTCAGTCTGAAGTCCTAAGTTGAAGTCCCAAGATGTTTGAATGAACTGGTCACTGAAGGTCTACAGGTGTTTGTGGGAGTAAGCTACCTCTGCAGTATCTCCTGGATGATAAATGGTCAGACCTTAGTCTTAGCTTTCAATCAGGAGATTAATAATAAGCAGTTGTATGTAGGAAGACTCCCTAAGTTAATGTTCTGAAGGCTGGACGCCAGCACACAAGTCTGGAAAGGCTCTGACCCGTTGAACTGGACGGTGCCTTTCATGTGGGTGTGGAAGAACTGAAGAACTCTGAGGAGGTTTCTGCTCTCTGCACTTTTATTGCCATAGATCTGGCTCAGAACCCAGCCTATGACTTTGGTTAAAACTACAATTGATGTCCTGGAGTCTATCAATATCAGTCTCGCAAAAATCCTAGCAGTGATGCTGAATAGAGAGATGCCACATTAGCAATGGGGGTTTGTTTTGGGAAGTCCTCATGTTGAGTTGCAAATCTGTCCTGCATTTCAGCGGTAGTACAGTTCCTGTCCATTTAACATGCGCTAGCAGATTTTAAGTCAGTGATCGCAGTTAAGCTATATGTCATGTTTTTCACCTTTGTAGACAGTCAGAATCCTATGTGGATTGACAGCCAAGGCGGCTCTGGCAAACGATCAGTGGCGGGTTTGGACCGAATCAACTCAAAGGGAGGTCCAAATATGTGTGATTGTTTTATTACTTCTTTTTTTTTCAGTTGCTGAAAATAGTGAAATGAATGACTTTGTTTCCCTCTAATTGAATAACAGAGATGCATTCGCTCCACTTGCTTCATTGCTCAGGTGCCGCTACGCATATGATGATGTCAATAAAACAACAGCAGAGCCACAGTGTGATTAATGGGCTGCGGACAATCTAATGTATCTGAAGCCTGATGTGTATCAACACTGAGACTTCCCTTTTCTTCAAAATGTTTGGCAACAACCGTTTCTCATAGTTCACCGCGTTTTACAGTTGCTGGCTGGCTTGAGTTCCATGATATTAACATCTCTGTAAATAACTTTTAAAGAACCACTGTGGAGGGTCGGGCAGCCTTAGGGGGAGAAGGTGCTTCTGGTTTGAGGCAGTATGCATGCACACTGCTCTATAAGCACAGGTAAATGTACTTTTATCCAAGTGTTTCTCTCTCTTCTGCTAAACTTTGATATTTGGATGACTTCTTTGGAAGAGCAGAGGTGATGTAGCAATCCAGTGGTGCACCAGAAACTTGAAAATGTTGAAAAGTCACCATTTTGGGCAAATTATTAAATTTGGCTGAAAAAAGGGCTCTGTTCTCAAAAACATTTCAGCAGCAGCAAGGGCTGTAGAAGGAGTACCAAAACATGAACATTAAATGGTAGTTAAATTGAAAGTGAGGGTATCAGCAGAAGTAGCAGGTTATTACTGGCGGCTTTTGTTCACTCTAATATGCGTGTCAGTGGTTAAAATGGTCCAATAATCCAACAAACTCTTGTACAACATAAAACAGAAAATATTGAAGGCATATCTTGATTTATTGAGAGAGAGGGGTATATATAAAGGCGATATGATGGTTATTAATGTCATATGAGGGAAAAGAACCTGCTGACAGAGTGACTGTTATACGAAGGGTAACAGGCAACAACCTTTTAAAAGCATTGCATTAAATTAACAGCAGTCAGTGGTAATGTATATAGGTTGATGAGCAATTGCAATTATCCAAATGACCTTCGTCTCTGAAGAAAATGTGACTGGGATTCACATTAACCAGCTGTTCATATTTTTTTTTTATGTCACCTGATACTATGAGCATGTAAAGAGCCTGACTTAGCCATTGCCATGACAAAATTACAGCACATTTACATTTGTTAAGTCCACCTGTAGTGAGAAATGTATCATTCATTCATATTTTATGTTCCATTTCTGTTGGTTTCTGAATGTAATTCTCTCCAGATTTTAATTTAGAAGTTTAAAGTTTAAAAAGCAAACAGGAATTAATCATGTGCATTGTTTGTACCCACAGGAAGGCCGGCCTCATCCTCTCCCAGCTGGACGAACTGTCCCCGTGGTGTAAGGGTCTCCTTCAGGAGGCAAAAATCGGCCTTCGCAGGATGTCCCTCAAGTTCCTGTCCTGCCGCTACACCGACACCAAGGCCTTCGGACTGACCTGGGCGAACATGGGCCAGGACGTCCACAAGGCCTGTGATGAGCAGACGCTCACTGTCATGTATAATGACTATGGCGAGCCCAAGGAGCTCTAAAGCTCTTCTAAGGTTTCGGTTAGGATGGCGCACTGAAACATAAAGGTTTGTCAAAGCTCAACAAAGCATCAAACAAATTGCAGGTTTTTACATTTATCTTTTTAAGATATGTGCATTCAAGGCGTCATCCACTTGTATTATTCTTATCAGGATTAAATCAAATCAAACCTTCAATCAACATGCAGCATTTAGGCAGGATCTGGTCTGTTAGTGTGGACTCCTGGTTAGGAAACTTTACTTTACCCTGCTTTTCTTGACCTTTACACTAATAAAGTCCTGAGGGCAATAGTAAGGTAAACTTTGACACATGCTTCACAGCTAAAGCACTCCTTACGGCTCAATCTCGAACAGAATAGAAAAAGCCAGACAGGAAAGGTACAAATCAACTCTTTAGTTTTCAAAATAAAACACAATCGCGGGTCGGGGCGTTAGCTCCATGTATTTCATCAGATTTTCATCTGTCTTGCTGTACAAGTGTAATAGCACATGCAGTGTTTTTTGACTAGAACAAAGCGCTGCTGTAATTCTAAGAAAAAAAAACATGATGGAGAGCTTTTACTGTGAAGCAGCTGCAGGTAGATGATGTAAAAGACAAGCTTGTTTGCTTAATTTAAAGTTGGTCTCTGTCAACATCTGGATATTTTATTTATTTTATTTACATTGGCGTTGATTGTGAAGTTTTGGAAAGGAGAACTGGAAGGCTAGGACCAACTGAAAACAAAAGTGGATCAGAACTCAGCCGGGGTTCTTCATTATTTCCTTTTATTTTTGTTGAATGCGACGCTGCATGAAAGATTTATATCACAATGAAAGTAAATACGCATAGGAAAGAAAGCTGAACATATGGTATTTTACATTCAATGCACATGTTTTAGTGGAGCTAAATGTAAAAAAAATATTTCATTCGATGTTGTCTTTGCTGGACTTTGTTAAATCTTTGGTAAGAATCCTCATGTTGCATAAATCTGATCTTTTACTACAGTGTCGTCTAGACAGAAAACCTGGTATCATTTAGTTCCTTCATGTTCAGTGCGATATTAAAGGATCAGATCTAGGACATAAAGGGTTTCACGTCAGCTTTTTGTGCCTGTTTAAATCTTAACTTAATTACAGTTTTACATTTTTTTTAATTTTTTTTTTTACAGCTTTTCAGCTTGTTCTATGGTAAACACAAACTGGAAACCATTGATGTCAAACAAGCAAGTTTCCTAAAAGCTGATAGTGATATTGATCGTGACGTATTAGGCAGTCCACTCAGCAGCCTGGACCCTTGTTGTTGCTTCCTCTTAGATTTGACTTGTTTACATGAGAAACTGACCCAGGAGCTGATTCTTTGCAGTTAAAACATCACTGCTGCTTCAGTTTCACTGGTGCGTTCCCACCTCTGTTATATATTTTACTGGCAATTACACACAGCAGGTGAGCATCAAGTATCCCTACAGCTGTAAATTGTTTTGGGGATTGACTGCTTTAATCTGTGGAATCGCTTATACTGAACATCAGTTTTGTTTTGTATTGTTTTGTTTTTTTTACATATTTTAAATAAAGTCACATTTACTGCAGTGCACAAGGACTTGCCATGTAGTACCAGAAACAAAGACAGTATTTTACAAACTGTCCTTGTTTGTATGAGAACCGCGAGATGAAGAGAGCTGAAGAGATTTTAAAAAAGACTAAATGAACAATGTAGATAGAAGATGTGGGGAAACGGTCTGCTGGAAGTTATTTTACTAGAATAGACATTCAAAATGAATGCTGTATATAGCATCATGAAAGCATCATGACAAAGTTTTAGTCATATAACCTGCTGAATGTAGTATTGATAGTTTATAAATGAAGCTGTTATGGAGGAGGTTTTACCAAATAACAGCTGTCACAGAGGGAATGTTCATTATCTCTAAATATTGAATCAAGCTTGCCAAAACTATCTAAAGTATTTCGCTTTATCGTTTTTTTTTTATGGTTTTCATATCATTCATAATCTAATCAACCGACGCTGTTAAAAGTGACAATTCTGTACTGAACAAATTGACAGTGTCTTAATGTTTTTTGACTGCTTCTCTGTAGGTTTAAACTTCATGCAATAATGTACATCGTTTAGAGATATCCTCCTGATATTGAGTTTGACTAATATATCGTGTTTTGTTCCACTTGATTTGTCATGTTATTAAATGTTATTTTATAAACTGTGCAGTGGCCATGTTGGAGATTGATGTCAACGAAATGCAAATGTATATTAGTTGTTGATTTTTAACAAATCTCATATGTGAATACTAAAATGGAACGCTTGTAGATTTTTTGTATAGGCAGCAAAGTATTTCATAAATACATCACATTATAGCACAGTACAGTGTTTCCCTCCTGTATATAAATCTACAAGGAGTGATATTTTACAACATTTACATGTGCTTTGGTAGATAAAATATTGTCCTGTAATATGTGTGGCTTAGTCTTTGCAGTCGGATTAATCCATCGATGCCAGTTGTAATGTAAATAGAAGAAGGTTTTATATATAACAATATATAAAAAAATGTTTTGGGATCAGATTGGACTGTAAGTGATTGAGTGGATTTGAACATGAAACGAACAAAGAAACAAGATCGAGACCTCTTGACCTTTTGAGAGAAATGTGAAGCAACCATCTACTATCTGCATGATATATGGTCTATACTGTATGTGGCTATCATAAACTCAATTTTTTCACTTTGATCTTTGCTACTTCAAAGAACAATAAAGAATATATTATGAAACATGGCTGTATGAATATTCTTCCACTGCTGTTCTGAATTTGCTGGAGCTTAGAGCAGGAGTATGCTGTAGTATAAATTATTCACTGTCTTTTTGAATATTTGTGTTGACAAATTATTCATGTTCTCATTTAGCTGAAAGAGAGATTCCTGTTGCTACATCAGGTCTCTGATGTTCCTAATAACACACAAAGACGACCCTCTCATTATGTTGTTATCTGACCTCATCTGCAGTGTTGCTAAAACCTAGGTGAAAAGAAGCTGTTTGGAAATGGATCCTGCTGTGATGTCACAACAGGAGTGCAAGTCAGTAGTAGCTGACTCTGGATCCATGTAGCAGCTTCTCCTTATGGACTACTGGGCAGACTGCATTGCTGCTATAGGTCTAACTGGGTACTTGTTGATCATACAAACAGCTCATTTGTACAAATAGACCATGAAAAAGAAACAAACTGTGAAATGGCAAAATAGGGCCCCTTTAATATCTTTGGGGCTAAATCTGGTGGTCTGACCGTTTAAATTTGCACAGGAGAATGTCCAAGTATTGCCGTGATTTCATTTGTGAGTCATGCACGATGTCATGAGTATATATTCTACTGCATAAGTATTTCAGCAGTATTCACTCTGCATAAAGACACAGATGTGTGAGCTGTCACATGATGCTGATTGATACTGTCGGCATCCCTGTTCGTATATTATACAAATCAAATGCATGTCCACATAGAAACCAGCTGTGGTAGGCGTCATTCAGAGAAATGTGGCCTTCCTGGAATTTGAAAAAGAGGATAAAGTAGAAGTCGGTCTGCTGAAAGGCCAAATCTAATGCCTTCATCCATGAGAAATATATATCTAAAGTGAAAAGATTTCACCGCAGGCAGATTTGGAAATGAATCCCTAATAATTTAGAGCTTAGTATAAGTTCAGAAGGTAAACGTTTGAGGGTAATAGAGTTGTCCTGACATTTTGCAACTACATGAAATGAAGTTTGACTGGTAGCAGAGACATTGGTTTACTTGCTCTATTTTGTAAAACCATGTTAAGCACAGTAGGCTAGCTCCGCAGTTTCAAGCTTCTGCTGTCTTGAAAGCCTGCTGAAACAAGAGCCTGAAAATCAGATAACAAAACATCTCACAGTACAGACAGGGAAAAAAACATGAAGTGATTCTATATTCATTTTTCCAAGTATTATAAGAACAGTTGTAGGCCTGGAAATTTCAATATAGAATATGTGTTGATAATAACTAAAGATAGATATAACTATAAATTACAATTAGTTCAAACGTCATTTGTGCAACAGCAAACACTTTGTCAATCGTCAACTGCGAATGAACAGAAATCAAATAAACCCTCAGAAACACATTATAGGGGTCGATATAAAGTTGCTATTTATTTCATATAGAGTATAAAGTACTGTAAAATATCACAAAGAACATGATTACATTTTTATAGATACAATATTTGGATGGGCTACTTCATCATTTCTTCATTTCTAATGGATAGCAGGATCATTCTGACATACATAATGTATATGCAAGCAGAAATCTGTGTTGAGCTGAAAACAAAAAGGCGTGACTGAGTGTCCCGAGTATTTGTTTTTTTTTCAGATTTTTTTTTCTTTTTCACTTGTCACTTTCATAGTGTGTAAGATAAAGTCTTTTTGTGTAAATATAAATATGACAGCATGAAGCTCTGTGCACATGCTGTACGGCACAAATAAATGATCATGTTGTTACTGGATTTGTGATATAAATAGTGTTGACTTGTGTGACTAATACACGATCTAGTAGATATGTTAGGTGATCCAAATATATTAGTCTATACATGTTAGTCTTTACAGATATGTATCCTTTTACATTCCAACAGCTAGTTACGCTTAAGCTAAGAACTGTTTTGTAGAAGGATCTGATGCACGCTGATGAAGATTTGAAGCATTTGAAATATTCCAGAGAAATTGTTTGTCTTTTCCTTCGTTTTGTCATCTAGACTTAGATCTCGAAATATTCTGAGTAGTCATCAGACAAGTTAAAAGCAAACAAACCTGCTTTTAAAAGGAGTACATGGTATACAGGCCTTAGTCTCTTTTGAATATGCTACTTTGAACATTCTATGGGGTGCTAATGATCTTCCATCTATCATAGTTAGTAGCAATAACCCTTACTGTTAGGACTGTGCATGTGCTCAACAGTTTCCAGGCACAGTCGGTCCTTTCGGGTTATTTATCCCAAGACTAATCAACTCCAGAGAAGTACTTGAATCCATGTACAATAGTGATTTGATCCAATTATGATAACTTGATTTGTACATGAGTAGATCAACAGTTTTTTTTAACCCTAGCTGAACCGGGCTTCAGTGTTTTCTTCCATGAACGCTCCCTATATTCTCTATTTTTTTATTTTTATATTCTATTTTGCATTAGTTTTCATTTTCCGCCCCTACCCAAATCCAGCGGTGATGATAACCTCTTAACAGGAGAACAACTCATTACAGTACAGCCACTTGTGGGTGTTATTGGCCAGATTGAAGCTGGAAAACATGAATCAAATGTATAACCCAGTGTGACTCTTGATGCTTTTCAACAACAATATTGCCTTTGATTGAAGACAAATGGGCTTTTACTGTATGGTCTGACTTCAATCACATTCTTCGCATTGCAAAATGTTACAGATCTGATATTTTTTGTTTGTTTGTTGTGGTGTATATACTGTGGTTTGACTGTTTAACACAAGTTCAGCTTCTTTCATCCCTCCATCTTATTGCATTCCTCCTCCGGCTCCTCCTCCTCCTCCCCCTCCTTCCAAGTCCTTGGCTTTGCTCTTATTCTCCTCAGCGTCCGGATCACGGCAAGTGCACTCATCCTGATTGCAGTCCGCCCCAAATTGAATGACCTGTCAGTAAACAAGCACAACATTCAGTGCTCGGCTTCCCAAAGCCACTATAGATCTTTCAATCTGCGGGCTGGTTTCAAACAAAAACACAAGATGTGACTTTTCAGGCCTGTCTGGTGCAGATGTCATTTTTACTGGATGATTAAACTTCGAAAACACACATTCTATTTGGTTGATTTCCCCGTTTTCAGACTGTCTGCGATGGTTCTTTGATGAGATCTGATAAAAAAAAAAATCCCACTCCTATATGCCACTGGAAGTACGTGAAACAAAAGCATTAAAAAGAGAAAAGTAAATATTACATCAGGACTTTTAGTATAAGCAGAGAAAAATGCACAAGTTGAGGAGGCATCCCAGTAGGGTTGTTACCTTTCAACTGTAGCAAAGAGCACGTCTTTGAATGGCAAAAACAGACAATAAAAAGTAAATGTGCTTGAACTGAGCTAGCAGCTAGAGGACAGTTTTGTCCCCTCTCCTCCATTCTGTTTGTGCTGAAAGGTAAGTACCGCTTAGTAACCCGAGCGTGGTCTTAGTAGACTTGATGTATTTCCTCACAGTTTCAAAGAGAACTCCAACGGCCCCCCCGAGGCCGATAAAGCGCATGATGTCAAATGGTTCAACGTGGCCTTTTAGCGGCAAGAAAACCTTGAGGGTCTTCAGGGGGAAAGAGGGAGGAACGCACCGCCGTGGAGGTGAACGGATGAACACATGTTAAGAATCAACAACAAGAGACTGCCAGCTCTTGTCTAGGAAGCGAGCCATCACCACAGGTTGCAAAATAAACTCTGGTGCCCCGCGAAGCAGTCTGTTGCAAGAAATGTAAACATACGCTCCTGGAGAGAAGGAGTGAGAAGGAAGATTGAGAGAAAGAAAGGGAGAGGGAGAGAGGAGAGTGTGAGGCGAGGAAAGAAAACAAGGATGACGGCGAGCAAGGCGAGAAGGAGAGTGGGAGGTAGCAGCTTGTCGGCCTTCACTGCTGATTGCACTCGGTTTTGGATTGAGACGGGGTTGATGGCAGGGTAATAGTTTCACTGAATGAGCTGCAGAAGGCCCCGGCTTCACTTAAAATGCCAGGAGTCCAATTTAAGATGAATTGGCGCGACCATTAAACGTTTCCTTAACAGCTTCACATTGATTAATTGATGCAGGCGCAGAACAAGCCAAGCAATACTCCACCTGTGATGCCTTCTAACAACCTCTGGAGCGAGAGGAACTTTTCTTTTTGCCTTCCCTTCATCCACGGGAACAAAAGCCAAGTCTTTCGGATGTGCCAGGTGTTAGTGGCCTCCCCGCTGTTTACCGCAACATATTCACCAACAGAATTCATGTGACAAGGGAAGGGTTTCTGATGAAGTAGGACCTTGCAAAGCAACAAGAACCCAAATGGTGTTCAGTCTCTTATTAGTCCCTGTAAAAAAAAAAGAAGCTCCAGTCTTATTTGTCTTCCTTCCCTTCGCTCTACTGCTTTTACTACTTTGGCCCCTTGTCGGACTAAAACACAGACTCGAACAAATCAAAGGAAGATCGTGTGCTTCCATAGATGGTGTGGCAGCTCCGATCTTTGCTTCTACGGCTTTTTCCCTGTTGGCCAATGACTGAATCCCACCTGATTCATCTCATGTGTATCTCTCCTCTCTTGTCATCGCTGCAGCTACCCCTGTAAATAAAACCAATACTCCATAAAAAAGCGGCAGCTGGCCTCTGTGGACTGATCCAGACACAAATAGATATGAATATTCTTTCAAATATTTGATGGAGTTCAGATGCGGAGTACTTTATCCTGCCAGAGTCTGAGACAATTCGCGTTACCAGCAGAGGTAAATCACCTTGTTATTGTGTGTGTGTGTATGTGTGTGTGTGTGTTTTGACCGTAATTATGGGTAAGTACCGAAACTGTAGAAAATTGACAAAAAAAAATATCCCCAACTCAAGTTTTAATTTTTTTGGCAAGAAAAAAAATCCCTGAAATTTCCTACACCTGCATAAGTCGCATAGAAACGGAGAGTTCTGTAAATAAACCCGTCATCCAGCACTCTTCTTGATGCCCGGCCCCGCCCCCTACTCACTGCATCACTCTGCCGGTGCGGCGGCGGGCAGGATGCTGACTCTCACGGTGGTTTATTCCACTTCCTTGGAGCGACCCCGCGCTCACCGAGCTGCTGTTTTACAGTGGCGGAATGAGCCGCAAACCGTACAGACACCTTGCCGCTCCCACCCTTATAACCCCCTCCCCTCCTTCTCCCCTTCCCCCTTCTACCCCCCCCCCCCCCCCCCCCCCCCCCTGCAAAAGAGCAGTTAGTGGCAGTCTGGCATCTCATTTATTATGACGGCAGCTACAGACTCGCTGAACTCCTTCTCCATTTAGGAAGGAGCTGCCAGTGAGTCATGGTGTGCTGCGGACATGGAGGAGACAGCGGAGGCAACTGTAGGCCATAGGAATTAATAGGTAGGGCCCCTTGAATGGGTGTCATGAATATGTGGCTGTACAGTAGCCAAATAGGGTATAGCGGGTGGGGGGTGGGGGTGTGCTACTCCCCAAATGTCCACACAGGCGAGAAGTTCTCATGAAAGGGCAGAAAAATAGGAAAAAAAGACGTGTTTATGTAGAAGCAGTTAAGGGAATGAGTGCCCTGGTTTCCAACACTGGCCCAACGTGGGCTCCCTCATTATTATTCATACCATTCCTCTTACCGGCCCAATATATACAGCAATCATTTAGCGCAATTAGCGTAATGTGATACGTTTGCATCTTGTAGTGAGCACGAACACGCTATCACCAGGGAGAGCATGTTAGGGTGGATAAACACAAAGGTATCCAACATATTCCTCAAACTGATTAGGCCGTGTAATCAAATTATAGGCCTGAATCACACAGTAGAGCCGCACTAAAGATGCTTTAAATTAAGTGTTTTCTGGGACCACCAACAAAGCAATGCAGTGGGATTTCCATCCTCGTTATGGTGGAATAGAAATGAATCTCATCAGGTATATTGTGTTGATAGCCAGGAGTATTCTGACGTCCTGAGCCCTGACTCGTTACGTGCAGTGGAGAATATGAGAGGTGAGAAAGTGTATAGCAGCATGGGGTGGTGAAAACCTGCTTATTTACCATTTGACTGGAAAAGCTGCAGGGCACAAGTCTCCTCTGTTGTTTTAAGTACAGATGAGGGAGACTAAATAGGCGCAGTCATTAACAGGAGAGAGGGGAAAGTAGCAGGGATCTGTGTTTGTTTGCTTAGTGGAAGTCTCCTGCGTGGCAGCACAGCACTCGTGCCAAAAGAGACGGATTTCTACTACTGTAAACAGGAAGAATCTGGCTTTGAATCCAGCTTCAACCTCTGGGCTCCATCTTGATTGCAAGATGCGAGCCCTGCCACCTTTTATAACAAAGTGGACGGACATTGTAAGTTATATTATACCTATTAAAAGAATACCCTGGAGAAATATATTATATTATTAAAAGCAAAAACACAAACCAGATGGGAAAAAATGAAAACAAAATGTCTGGAAAGGTCTGTTTGTGTACCTTTCTGGTGGAGAGTGTGGACGGGCAGCAGTCTCCTCCGTCATACTGGCAGTACGCCCGGTTGTTGATGGTGTCACACCAGCCGTCCCCTCCAAAAGGCTAGGCACAAGTCACAAACAAGAAGAAAAAAAAAGGCTCTTATTTATTATGGTTTAAGAAAGTTGTCTCCCAACACGGCGTGGAGGGCCAAACAAAGAAATGTAATCCACATCTTCCCAGAAAACAGATTTTCACTAAGTGGCAAACATTGTCATACAATGAAGTTGTTTGGAACAAATGTCCATGGAACAAATCAAAATAAACTCTCATGCAGCATGATCCAAATCCAGTCCAAGTTGCACATCCAGTCATACCAGAGAGTCAGTTGCATGCTCATTGTTTGCTCTGACAAAGATTACACAAGCAGCGAAGAGGGGTCGACTTGTGTCCATTCAACAAGCTGGAGGCAGGTTCAAATCAAATCCATGTATGATCAGGCCTGCTGCTTTATTTAGCTAAGGTTTCATATGCACTGCAGTCTTAATGTGGGGATACACCAAGACTAAATTAAATATACTCATTGAATTGTATGCAAGCTCAGCTGCTGACATCAAGAATATTGTTAAAAAATGTAACAATACAAAAAAAATATGATTGTATTATTAGATGCATGTGAGTGAATGGTGTTTGTGCCCCACGATAGGCTGGCGACCATCTGGGGTGTATCCCCGCCTCTCGCCTGTAATGTGCTGGGATTGGCTCCAGCAGACCCCTGTGACCCTAATGAGGAATAAACGGGTATAGAAAATAAATGAATATTGCTATTTGCTGTGCAACGTGATGCTTTTTTTTTATTTCTACACTTCTTGAAGTCTATGCAGCCTGCAAAATGCTAATATTAATTTGTGAGTGGTTGTAGATGAGGAGGAGAAGGGAATGCTACCTTTAGAGCAGCAACAATTGATCGATTAACCAATTAGTTGCCAGCTATCACATTAATCACTAATTATTTTTAAGAAGTAAATGTCCAAATTCGCTGATTCCAGCTTCTCAAATTGGCTTATTTTCTTCTATAATAGTAAACTAATGATCTCATCATCCAAAAAAAAACATTTTCAATTGAATCTTCCGGCTTTGGGAAATGACATTGTACACCATTTTATGAACCAAATAATTAATCAATTACTAGATTCAATAATGGATAGTTTAATCAAAACAGTCATTAGTTGCAGGACTAACTACCTATGCTACCAAATATCATATTCGCACAGATTAGCATAGACCTTTAGCAATAGCGTTGAGTAAGCATTGACCTAATTGCATGTTTAATGTGGTTGAATGTTGATTTACGGTTACAATGTTCTTCTCTGGATAAAACAGCAATTTATTCTTCATATTAGCTTCATGCCACATGCTGTGATTGCACAAAAAGGGGCAACCAGGAGGTATGACCACCCACTCGCACCATAACTTAATGTGTCCACAGTGAGTCCCCTTAAAAGTAAGAGTTAGCAAATGGACAATGCTTGAGGATTATGACAGCGTAGCCTGCTGTTTGCGATGCTCTTGCTTTGTGTGGTGGATTTCTCTTGTTTAAAATCTGGAAAAAGTTGTATTATGGCACAAGGAAACAAAACATCATATTGATTGGACTGATAAACAACAGCATACCTGAGACCTGAGAAGCAGAAACAGCTTTCACTTTTGGAGTCTTTGTGAAGACATGGAGTAAAAAATTGTTTCTTTTGGCACTGATGGATAATTAATATGACAAACTGATACAGAAAAATCATTCAGTGTGATTAAATACGAGCAATGTTTATTTTTAGCTGTCTGTAGCTTTTAATTAAACGAGGTCGGACAGAGTGGATGGATACATCGGCAGATGTCATTTAATGACAGGTATGCTTCATGTTACTTAGAATACCTTTTAATGACTATTCCTCAAACTGTTTTTGCAATGCTTTGGCCAGCGTGGGAGTCCTTCTGGAGAAAACTTCTGGAGTGGCACGCAAATTTGTGGAATTCAACTTACATAGAATCTGAAACGTATCATGATGAAAGCCTTTTATAATGTTTTTGACTTAACCTTGAGGGCTTCCCTGAAGTGCCAACAATATGAAAATAAGTGCAGAGTGCCAAAGATACTTTTGGCTCTTCTCCGACGGGCTGATGGAGTCATTTCAAAGACTCCGGGTTCTACCTAAACTGCGCAGGGGGAGAGAAGCAGCTGCTGAGAAGATTTCTGCAGTTTTCTCTTCACTTCAAAGAACTCCCTACTTGACGAATCCCCTTGCCTTTCCCAAACAAACTGCCGTGGCATAAATAAATCTATTTAATTGTTCTGTTTCTGAGTAAATACTTTACCAGCGATCGCACCAGATGCCTCACCCAAATCACTGCTAGTATGTAAATCTTTGAATTACCTTTCATGTCTAAGGTTGTCATGCACAATGCTCACATGCTTGATGCCCGATGGCACTTTTTATTTGAAATTTAATGAGATCCAAAGCTGTGCTTTACTGTGGATTTTGTCCTCATTTCATGTCTAGCTAAGAGCTGCTAAAAATAGCGGACCCCACGCTTTGCCCACATGATGTTAATTTTGAGGTCAGGGCTCATGTTGAGGTTAATTAGTATTTACATTGCTTCCAGGCAGCATATATTTAACTTTCAGCAGAAAGGCACAGGCCCATGTAGAGTATTAAACCAGCACGAGTGGGTCCCTGATGTGTAATTAAAAGGTCAACTGGTTTGTGTATTACCTTAATACAGGAGCTTCCTTCAAATCAGTTTAAAGGAGAGAGAGAGAGAGAGAGAGAGAGAGAGAGAGAGAGAGAGAGAGAGAGAGAGAGAGAGAGAGAGAGAGAGAGTGGGGGTGCATGTGTGTGTCATTTTGGGGGTTGAAAAACCAGTTCACCATAGTGTGCAAATTTGATAAGCTATGAGTATAAGCATATGACTTGGTGAGTCATTGGCTATAGCAACATGCTCAGAATCCAAACTAATATGAGAACAAGGTTAAAACAAGACTATACTGTTAGTTAATATGTGTACATGTACTGCAATGGGGTAGTAGTATGGATTACTATATTTAAAAAAAAAATGTAAAAAAAAAATAAAAACTTAGCATGCTTTAAATTACTCTGTTATAGGAGGTGATGAAACCTCCGATAATGTGACACTGCCTTTTTAAGAAGATTTTATGTTCAGGTTTCTCCCTTACATACGTTTTAGAAATCATTGTTGTTGCCAAAATCTACAAATAAACAGATGACTTAAATGCACATAAACACATGATTGAAGTTCAGTGCCTGCTCTGAAGTGCCTTTTGCTTTTTTTGCTTTTCAGCTGAATATAAGTCCTTGAGTTAGGTAGGAGCTCTTTGCTTTTCCCACCAACGATTCACTGGAAGACTTAAAGTATATTGAGGCTACATAAATGCAGATTATTTGTAACCACTGTTACAGATGGCAGCCTATAACTCTACTCCTCAAGTTATGGAAGAAGCAGGCATTGTATTGGATACATGACGAGGTGCAGGTGACAGGCGCTTGCTGCAGTTTGGGTGATCCCTAAACCGCCTAAAACTGTGCTGTTTCATAACTGCATGGAAATTTGACAACACTCACTCTGAGCTCTACAGCCAGTGTTGCCATAATCCTCGTTGCCAGCAACGATTGCTGCAGAAAACACCCCCAGGGTGAGAACAGTCTGGCTGTTCTCAAAATGCTCTTGGAGAAAGGATAGCATGTCCTGCAGAGAGCGGGAACATGGCTTGATGGTTCTGGACTTGGACTAGTCCTAAAACAGCTGTAAATGAGCTCCATACACCTTTCCAGGAGAAAGTCAGAGAGGATCTGGTACATTGTCCCGGCAGTTGCCTCCTAAGTAACTCCCTGTGGAGCTATTTCAGGCACTTCCAACTGGAAGACTCAAGGGAGACCCCAGGGAAGACCCAGAACATGCTGTAGATATCATATTTGCAGGAGAGCCTGCGAACACAGCTGGATTCCCCCAGAACACCTGAAAGATGTGGCTTGGGCAACACAAATTTGGCTGGCTTTGTTCAGTTTCTTACCACTGCAAATTGGACCCAGATAAGTTACTAAGAATGGATGGATGGATAGGTGGGGGAGAAATAAATTAAAACTAAGCATTTGTGGTGTCAGGAAACAACAGTAATACTAGGGAAGATGAGGCCCTACTTCTATGGTGGCACAACAACCAGCTCAAGTAGGGCTATAATGGTGTAGTACTTTCCTGAGCTTTAAATGAGCTGTGCTCGATTTGGTGCACAAATTGGAGGAGATGCAAAATAGCGCAGGAGGTTCATTCAAATTAGGTCATTCAAAGATAAGACTTGACTTTATTGTCATTATTGTCTACTCCCCTTAGGGATATTATTCTTGTGCTCAGCAAAGTGGGTTGGTGGCTTGTTGGTATTGTGGTGGAAATTGGTCTTTAGATGTCTCAGAACCATGTCTGTGTCTGTCTGCCATCTTGCTCGGAGCAATAGTATGCAGCAATAATAGAATAATGTCTAAAATGTTAATAACCTTTCCATTTTGCACTCTACATTCAGTAGATGTGTTTAAATCAATATAACGTACGTAACGTAATAATGTCGTTGAAGCAGGAATGTTGCAGAGACAGTCCATTTATTGAAGATGGCTGCTTGATATTATATAAAAAGCTTCTTGTTCACTTCTTTAAATCCCTGCAGCTGAACAGAAATGTTGATAGTTCTGCAGCTTCGGATTTCAAAAATGCATTGAAGTGCAGCATTGTTACACCGTTCACTGTGTTAACTTCCATTAATTCACATGTACCCACACACCTCTACACATGGTACACTGGGGATTCTTTTTGTGTCATGTTTTGTCCCTTGACCGCATCCGGGTACAAACACAAATAAGGATTTGATCGTCCATGTTTTATCATGAGCTAATGTAGCCATACTTCACAGTGATTGGCTCAGCTGTTTCAGAGCTATGAAGCTCAACTGGCAGAGAGAGTATTTATTAATCACGCCACCACCCCATCTTTATTCACCTCAACGCAGCCCTGCTCGCACATACATGACCAAAAATAGCAGGTGCACTTGGACCCAACCCAGTCAGTGCACCCAACAGCTACCACTTTGTGTTTGTGTGATTAATGGCATTCGTAGACTTACCTCACAAATTTTCCTGCTACAGATGAGTGAAATGTTCCATTGCTAAGGCAAATAATCAGTAGATGGTATGCTTGCAATCAGACATTTGTATCTAAGTTGATAAGAACTTCTAGACTCACTCTTGGATATTAAGCTTTGTATTTGGAAAGCTATGAAATCTTCTTCCAAATAATTTGTTCTGCGGACAGACTACTATAATTCCACTTATTGTAAATTTACCAAAAATCATTTATTATCCCGCTATCCAACAGTTAAGGCTGTCTATCCCCTGAACTAACAACCCCTCCACTTCTGGCTGCCTTTGGACTATAGGGACTCATTTGTTTATTTTGTTTTGGTTGTGTTAGTCTTCAATTATACAACTAGAGCATGTGTTTCACTTGAAGAAACAAAGTAGTGTGTATATATTTATCAGTAATCTGCAGTTGTAGAATATGTGATCACAGTTGATGGACACATTGCAAACAGCAAATAATCATCTTGTTGTTAGTCTAGCCAATAATGCAGATATGATCTATTATGATATAAGCACAGTGATCCCTAATGTACAAAGTGAAATGGTATTTGTTTCTTATTTTGTTGCTTCATCATGTGATCTAGAGGATTAGCACAGCCTCCAAGAGGTATAGAGTATATCAAAGAGTTTATCCTCTTTGCCCAAATGCCTCACAACAAGTGATGCATGAGTCGATGCATTTAATTGGCCTGAAATTACACACTATCATCGCATTCTTTGTCCTTATTGCTCCAGCAGATATTTTAAACATGCTTGGATATTACACTTCTAGAAAGACACAACAGGTATGCTGTCAGTGATGTAACTCTAAGACTAAAAAGTAGATAAAAAACATTACAGGACTGGGCCTGGCAGTTGTACCGGGACTCCCGTGCTGATGCGGTGGGATGCCTCAGCTGACATTCACGCTAATTGTCAAATTGGTTTAAAGAAAGAAAAGAGAGTGAGTGAGAGAAAGAGAGGGAGCTATGGCATCTGGATGAGATCTGGCATAGAGCATATGCAGCACATGTGGTCTGGTATAATTTACAGTGTTGTCATGGAGGAGTGGGTTATAAGCAACAGTTTTGCCTAGCAACATTCACGGGAAGGTGGAAGGGGAAAATGTAGTGCTGGCAGGTTGGAGGAATATTTTAATACCGTGAGACATCAACAGTTTATGTGTTCCATCGGTAGTTCCAGCCTTTTCTGAACCCAACGGATGAATGCCAAATAAAAACTATCTGGCTTTATGATTTTGGATGATTTACTGTCACTGCTAAAACATTACTGAGCAGAGATGGACGTTAAATTGCGGATTAAACAAACTTTCATTTATGACACAAATTGCACAGCACATACTATATATAATGAAAGAGCATAAATCCAGATATCTAAAGTCTTGCTACAGTGGCCCCTGGAGGTTGAAATGTAAACTACGCTCCATAATAACAACAACAACAACCACAACAACAAAACAAGTCAAACAAAACAAAGTCTTCTTATCCGTAGTGGTGATCAGAGTGGTGGGGAGTTTATCCTCCTGACTGGAGGGAAGACCATGAAGTCATCAAAATCTGAGGAATTTTTACCCTCAGATTTTAGCTTGACTGTGCTCAGGAAATTGCACGGCCCATTAGTTTTAATATTTCTTGTGTACAGATGGAAATGTTGGCCCAATGGTGAAATGAGTGTGAAAGTTCATTCTTGACCTTCGAAATGGAAAAGGTCCAGCTTTCGACATCATCTTATGGTCTTCATCGGTGGATGAGGTTTGCTCACTTGCTGTGAAGATATCTCACTTCTCTAAATGACATCTTTGAAATTCTAAGAATAGTCAATAGAGCAAACTCTATGCACTAATGAAGAATGCACAATGAGACATAGTTAAACAAATCTAGTAAGTGGACCTTGAAATAAGGTTAGTTTTTCAAAATAAAGTTCATACATATTAACAATAGACTATTTTGCAGTGTAGTTTTGGATAATGTCATGAACCAAAGTCAGTTGTGGAAGAAATATTCAGATTTTTCACTTAGTCCTGTGTGAAAAAATAGAACTTAGAAATTAGTAAAAATACACAAGTAGCTATTATGAGCTTGATGTAGTTGCAGTAAACTATATTATATATGATTGATATATTATTCTATACAACATTGGATGATTATTATGAAGCATCAGTGTGTTGCAGCATTTAACAGTTGTAGCTGCTATACAGTTAGCTAGTTTAGTCGAGTGGTTCCCAGCCTAGGGGTCGGGCCCCTCCAAAGGGTCAGCAGATAAATGTGAGGGCTCATGAGATTATTAATGGGAGGGGAAAGAAGAAAAAAAACAAATCTGTTTTCACTTTCTGGGATTTTTCTTTGATTTTTGGTGAAATGCCATTTGCACAGTTATTGAAATGAAACCATGTGAGGAGTTTAAAGGGGAAAATCACTATTTGGAGTAGCTGTTAACAACTCATAATCTAAAATGTGACCCCGGCACACTATTATATAAATTATTATATAATATCAAATAGAAATACTTCAGTGTTTGACTTAAGTGCAGTACTTCTAGAACACACATTGATCAAAGAACATCCACTGCAAATGAAAATGTAAAATTTGTAAAATAGAATGCAGGTTCTTGCACCCGTTAGGTAGACTGTTTCTAAACTAAGCGGACAGATTTAAAGGCCCTATGTCAGCTTGAAAATTAATCTAAATCAAACTTAATCCATTGATTAATTTATTTTCCTTTATCAGATAATTCATTAGCCTTGGCAGACGTAACAACGTTTGGCAATATCAGAATCCCTGGGGAAAAAAAAGCTCTTTTGGACAGATTTGAAAGGGATTCTTGTAAACTTTGAAGTGTGAGAATATCAATTGCTGCCTGAGATTTGTCATCATGAAATGTGAAGCTTATTGCACACTGGCTCTGGTATCTTGACTAGTGATGACAAGAGGAATACAGCATGTTTTGCTTCATGTTTAATATTACTGGAAATGTCTGGTTAAGGCAGTAAATTTAACGTGGTTATGCCCAGAAATGGTGTAATTGTTTTAAGGATTACTCCCTATATTGATGTTTTTTGTGTTCCTTAGATGGAATGTAACTTAAACTGAATTTCCTCCTGTGGGACAAATAAAGTATGACTGATTGATTGATTGATTGATTGGTGTTAATAAAATATATTTGATAATAATAGGGTGGTAACCAGACTGAGATCCTTCTGACTTTGAGGCTTTGAAATGACAGATGTGTATATATGACATGTAAGAGCTATCAAACACCATGTTCACAAACTGCCTGAATTGGAAGAAACCAGGTAGATTATAGATAGAATCTGGGGGGGAAAGAGATGTCTGCACATACCACTGTATTAGATACAGTACTGGCTGGCTTCACACTTACCTCACATGACTGGATGCAATGGATGTGTTGAGGGTCAGGGTACCACTTCATCATCCCAGTGCAGACTATGCTCTGGAAAACAAAGCACACAAGGACAAAAGGTGAGCAATAATGCCACAAGAAATTGATAAGCATTGTGTTTGCCTTGGAAAACAAAATCACCCTCAGCCAGAATTTCATTTTTTAAGGAGTATTTTCTTTACTTGATGTTACAGAGTTAAACTAAATTGTAGGAAATAGTAGCCGAAGTGGGGTGACACAGTGGAGCAGGGGTTAGCACTGTTGTCTGCGTGGAGTTTGCATGTTCTCCCTGTGTCTGCGTGGGTTTTCACAGGGTACTCCGGCTTCCTCCCACAGTCCAAAAACATGCTGAGGTTAATTGGAGACGCTAAATTGCTCAGAGGTGTGAGTGTGTGTGTGTGTGTGTGCCCCATGATAGACTGGCAACCATCCGGGGTGTATCTCTGCCTTTCCCCAGTAATGCGCTGGGATTGGCTCCAGCAGACCCTTGCGACCTTAATGAGGAATAAGCGGGTATAGAAGATGAATGAATGAGTAGCCTAAGTGAATTGATAATGGAATTTTAAACCACCAATCCATTAATTCTGTTTTTTTTGGTCTTTAAAGTCAGGAGTCAAGAAAATATTTGACTAATATTTGACTCAACACAAAAGTGATTTCTAAATTATGCTTAATTTGTGTCATAATTTCAGTCACGGAATGTAAATTATGTAGGAAGGACAAACTGCTTCACAGAAAAATAAAAGCATACATACAGACAGAAAAATTCAGTCAGTCAGTCATTTTCTATACCTGCTTATTCCTCATTAGGGTCACAGGGGTCTGCTGGAGCCTATCCCAGCGCGTTACGGCGAGAGGCAGGGATACACCCCAGATGGTCGCCAGCCAATCATGGAGCACACACACCATTCTCTCTCACACTCACACCTACGGGCAATTTAGAGTCTCCAATTCACCTGAGCATGTTTTTGGACTGTGGGAGGAAGCCGGAGTACCCGGTGAAAACCCACGCAGACACGGGGAGAACATGCAAACTCCACACAGAAAGGTCCCAGACCCAGGACCAAAGAGGTCTTGAACCAGAAAAATTCATAGAAAATGAAGTATAAATCTCTCTCTATATATATATGGACTTCATACAAATCTGATGATTCTCTGGTTATTGACTTGAAGGTGACACAAGACTAAAGGTCACTGTACAGTAAGTCCACAATATAAGGGAGTATCCTGATATAATTTTTAAAGTCATATGCGGTATATTTATGACTTATGTTATTTGTTTGTTATCCATGACCAATCTTTATTCAGCTGAAGATGGATGAAAGGGATGGATGAAAAACAAAGGTTTGTGATGAAATTTGGGTGAGGCCATGGTCTCCAGTAATTTATTTGACCCCAAAAATTTACAAGTTGGTTAGCAGATAGCTGATTGACAAAAACTATGGACGAAGAAAGTGAATCCTCCCCAGTGGTTTCCTGAGCAGCCTGACGCAGTGAAGTAGACCTGATTCTGAAGTATTGGCGATAACACAATAATGCCTCGAAAGGCAGTGTCAGAGATATGGCGCAAGTTACCAGACTTCCATCCAACTATTTGACCTTAGCAAGGGCGTATTTACTGGCTGTCTGACCACCCAAAAGTAAGGTGAAACTGGAGCAGTGTTTGCGACACCGTTCACGTATAAGCGATTCCTGAGATATGATGTTGGGTAACATGACCCACCTTTAAAACAAAAACAACAGCGCTCTAAACCAGACCCAAGATCCGACATTCCTACAAGTTTGTTCAGTCTTATACACTGTGTGTGTGAGAGAGAGAAGTGTGTTTCCTAAAAGGCTTTGACGTCAACGGCAACCTTTACTCTCACTATCTGCCTATGATTTCCAGTAATGTAAAATCACTTGAATGATAACGAACGCACACTGAAATACACACTGGGAGGATTCTGTTGTGTGATGGTGTGTGATTAGCTAGTGCAGCTGGGAATTTCTAGAAAACTCTAAAAGATACTGCCTTGCCAATGATGCAGTCAAAAATCTGATATGAAACACATTTACACGTATTATGACGAATTCAAAAATTGAGAGGGAGAGTAATTTTCAGTCAGTCACTCAGGGAGACCTTTGGACCAGTTTTCAAAGCAGCTTGAAACCATTTTTTTTAATTTGCGTATGTGTTTTTGTGAGTGGCGCAGTGGTTGGCGCAGTTGCTTCACAGCAAGAAGGTTTCAGGTTCAAGACGTGGCAGAGTTTGCATGTTCTCCCCATATCTGTGTGGGTTCTCTCTGGGTTCTCTGACTTCCTCCCACAGTCCAAAAACATGCTGAGGTGGAGAGACTAAATTGCCCATAGATGTGT
Organism: Lepturacanthus savala; assembly: GCA_030544235.1. Classification (NCBI taxonomy): domain Eukaryota; kingdom Metazoa; phylum Chordata; class Actinopteri; order Scombriformes; family Trichiuridae; genus Lepturacanthus; species Lepturacanthus savala. Next base: position 17,592,792 of record CM060461.1, read on the forward strand.
TTGAGTGAATAGTGTGTATGTCCCACGATAGGCTGGTGGCCATCTGAGGTGTATCCCTGCCTCTTTTTCTTTTTCTAATTATTGTTATTTTAACTAAAAAAATAAAGAATAAATAAAAATATTGAACTTTTTTCAAGACAATCTGGTCAATCCCTTTAATAGACTGAAGAAAAAAACATTTCATTCTTATAGAGAAATTATCAATCTAGTTGGAATTATGCAACTAAAGTTTCTAAATTGTGGGTTTTTTTTTTTTAACCTTCAAACTGGAATTTGGAAATTTATTTAGCTCAGACAAAATATGTTAATTGGGTCTACATTTTTAGGAAGGTCTAGTATTTAATCGAACAAGTGTGTAGTTAATTCCACTTAAAGTTAAATGAAAAGTACAGGTCTTTCAATCATGCCATAATTTCATATTTTCAGTATTCAATTCAGAAATAGGAGGTGTGTTTATGTGTGTGTATGTGAAGACAGAACACAATATTTTGATATTTTTATTACTACTTTTACCTAATTATATATATAATTATATATATATACACACACATCACCTTAACGTTAATTTGACAGTGTGTCGTTGTGTCTATGACGCATTCATGGACACATACGCTGTCAGCTTGTAAAACTCCAGTTCAGTCCTCCAGTTTGAGGATTAAATTGTTAAGGATCACCTTAAGTGACTTTATATCTTTATATATATATATATATATATATATATATATATATATATATATATACATATATATATATATATATATATATATATATATATATATATATATATATAAAGATATAAAGTCACTTAAGGTGATCCTTAACAATTTAATCCTCAAACTGGAGGACTGAACTGGAGTTTTACAAGCTGACAGCGTATGTGTCCATGAATGCGTCATAGACACAACGACACACTGTCAAATTAACGTTAAGGTGATGTGTGTGTATGTATTTATGTAATGGGAGAAATTGGGGCAAATTACAAATCAGCATTAAAATACAATGAGGAGAGAGATGAGGAACAGTTGAGTAGCATCCTGTGCTTTTCCTACAGCTCACTGCAACACACCTGATGCTGAAGAACGGATAACGATAAGCTAACGATGCTACCGCTAATCTGGCAGCAGCTAACACTTAGCTGTGCATCAGGTGGGACATAAACACGGACAAAGACGGTGTTTGAGGGGTTTGTCATTATATCGAAAAGGAGGAAGACGTGTTAAAACGTTTGCTGCGTTGGGTTCATTTTGTCGCACAGAGAACAACAACCAGACGTAGCTAAACTGACTCCAGCCTGAGCAGCAACTACAGGTGAGTAAAGCTAATGTAAATAGAAGTGATAGTGTGGCGGGACTCACAGCCTGCGAGGCTTTGAATGAAGAGAATCACTAAACTGTTTGAGTTGATTAAGGTTTGTTGAAGCTATTCTACTCGTTGTTGTGACTAGGCTGCTCGATTATGGGGAAAAAACATTACCACGATTATTTTTTGTTACATATTGCATTTAGAGTGTCTGTGCTTTTGTTTTAGATCATTTAACAGATATATTGTGTCGCCACTTAGGTAAATATAATCTTATAGCAAATCCTGTTATTATGTATGTATATCGCGCTCCGCTCACGCGCTCTCTCACTCATGCGCACTAGCACTCGCGCTTTCTCGCTCTCGCACTTGCTTTCTCTTTCAAAAATTGTGTAATGAAACATGTCAAATATCGTTTCATGTCGATTGTATGATTTTGAAGATCGTTTGACACGCAATTTGAAATCGCGAATAATGACTGCCTTAGCTGTGACGATTTATTTATACATGTAGAAAACTAGAGTAAGTCAGGTACCTATTTAATAAGTGCAGTGATACTTTCACAGTAAAAATATATATGTAACAAAACATACACTAGTCATGAACACTGTGATATGTGCTTTATCTGTTTATGAGAACCTAAATGTGTTTTTAGCTGTTTTCAATGTAGAAAACTATGAACAAAGTTACAAACCTCCATAATTTAGTTTTAGTTTAAGTTACTTCAGTCTGCTAACTTAAATGTTGGTAAAGAAGAAATCAGTCATAGTAAATTTTACTATGACTGATTTCTTCTTTATCTTTTTCTTTATCTATTAATCTGTTAATTGAATCCAAGGGCTAGTTTGAGTCTGAATGAACCTTGTAATATTGTAGACTGCTGTGTCGGTCTGATATTGCAAAATCTTGTCTGTTTAATGTTGCATTTATTTATTGTAAATGTCACTGACAGTTAAGTCACATAAATTAATAATAATTAATTGATATGTTTAACGCATAACCAGTCTCAAGATGCAGATTCTATGTATTAGTGGGTGTGATGGTGTTTGAGGTGTTGCTTTGAGGCAGGATGGATGAGTACAAGTATAACAATACACCCACTACAAAAAAGTAGACTACACCACTGCTCACAGGGAATCACAAGTGAGTGTGTTTGTGAGTAAATCCACAGTGTTTGTATATCAACTGTTTCACAAACCGGGTGTCTTTGTCTAAAACTGTAACTTATCTTAGCAATGGGCTTATCCACAAAGGTGAGTCAGTCTGGAGCGGTAGCTCAGTTTACTCCATGCTTTTCTTCAAGACCACCAGATGTTTGGATGTATTATTCATTCTGATGGGTGTTTTTGTGTAAAGATCCCAGCATTGTTTGTCAATGGATCAGCTTTCACGGCGCCCCGGATTGGTTGCATAGCAGCAGGCGAACAAAACAACAACTGTTTTATAAAACTGGCCAAGAGTTTCCAAATGGTAGCAAAACCACAATCCCTGGCTTAGTTGTGCATTTAAACCAATCAAGTTATCTTATTTATCACCACATCATGCAACATGAAACAATTTAGAAACAGGTGCAGCCAGTTCTGCAAGCTGATATGTGGAGCACCCCTCCTCTGAGCTCTGTGTTGTATTGAACTGATTCATCTAGACAATGATTGGAAGCATATTGCATAACTATATTAATATATTTAATACCAGTTTGTGACTAAAGCTAGTCTTTTTGACAAATATAGATTTTGCAAGACTGCTGCAGCTATCAAAACCGCATGTTTGCTGCCAACAGCACATATTTTAAATTTTAGATATCCAATGTTAACATAATGGTAATGCCAAAAGGCAAAAAATGACCAAGATCAGATTTTTCTTCATAAACTGCATACTTGAAAAATGCTATGAAACGGCATTTAGAATATGATGGGATTGACATACACCAATGAAAAAAAATTGGAAATAATGAATTTCATATATCTGTTGTCACTGGCTTATTAGAATGGTATCTCATACCATTAGAAATGTGTTCATTTCCAATTTCCATTTTACAATGGTGTCTCTTTTGTAAGGATCATGCAGTAATAGGATGAGCAGCATGTCTGGGAAGTGGGTGAAGTTCCAAGTAAAAGGTGCCAAATTTCCATTCCATTGTCAAACTTTTGTTTATTCTCCTTGACTATTGTTTTGAGTTGTTTGGTGGATAGAATGAATGCACTGTGTCAGTAACAAGAAACCAACAAGACATATTGATAATTTGACTCTTTATTTCTTGAAAAAAGGAGTTAGAAGACTCAGTTGCGAGTGGAAGAACTCTATGCAGCCACAGCAGCCTGGCACCTCTTCCTTATGCTGGTCGCACGTTGCTGTGGGATGGCGTTCCATTCCTGAACCAGGATTCATTGCAGGTAAGCCAATGTGGTTGTGTTGGTCACTTGAGCACATATAGCCCATCCAAGTTGATCCCACAAATGTTCAGTTGGGTTGAGGTCTGGGCTGCTGGCAGGCCATTCCATTCTCCCTTCTCCAGCATTGTGGAGGTAGTCTGTGGTGACCATGGCTCTGTGGTAACACTAGCTCTGTGATAACCCTGACTCATTGAGATTGCCTTCAACTGAGACGAGCCTTGTTTTGCCAGTGATGAAGATGTGGCCAACATGAGTAGGAGGTGCCAGGCTGCTGTGGTTCCATATGATTCTTCCACTGTTTGACTGTTTCTTCAATTAATATGCTTGTCTTGTTTTTCTTTTTACTGATTATGTTCAATCATACATTCTCCTCAACAACTCAAAATAGAGTCAATACCAGCATCAGAATAAACTGTTGTCACATTTTACTTTGAACTCCACCCATGTCTCGGCTGTGCTGTCCATCCTGTAATTGTACAATCCTTACAAACGGGAACATCACTGTAAAGAGAAATAGACAAGCTTTCCAATGATATAAGATGGAATGATAAGAATTCAGTGACAAGAGATATGATTGACTATCACATGAGTAATGCCAAGTTTGGTAGGTCTGATGAAATAGACTGTTATGGAAAATACGGATATGGCAAAGTTTTCACCTTTATGCATATTGGGGGTTACTTTATTATATCCCAGCTCTGCAGCTTTGATTTTGACCAGTCTTTTCTCTCAATTCTCACAAATCCTTCGAGTACTCCCTTAGTACCATATTGGCATGAAGGGGGAAAAATGGTTGTCTGGGAGGCAGATAAATCACCTATTGTTTTGGAAGCAAATAAATCATCTGTATGAACCTTTAAACTAGAATGGCACAGGTTTCATATTACGTAGGTTTTACAGACTGATGGCACTGAACCTGCTGTGCAGAAATACACAATGGTGTTGGTAAGACAGCAGTCAGTCAGTTGAAACAAATCTGTGTTTAGAGTGAGAGACCAAAAGATGTTACTAACCCAAAGTGCCAGATGGCTTGTTACACAGAACCATCTGAAAATTTGTCTTTGGAAACTGTTTGGAAAAGGGCAGGAGCTTTCAAAAAGTACTTGGCAGGTGATTGAGTGAAACATCTTTCTATCCCTTTCTATCACGGGCTAACCAATCAGATTAACGAGCCATATGACATATTAGGAGAGCGTTCAAACTCTTGCTGAAGCCAGGGCAAGAGTGAAAACATCTTTTCGATCAAAAAAATATATCCTTTGCTTTTCTTTCAATGAAGAAATACTCTCCAGTTCTAATATAATTGGTGCTATAGCAGCATGTGATAAAACCACTTAAGGAAGAATTATTGTTTTTTGAGTTGCTTTGTGTTGTCACATCTAAATAACACCAGAAGTTCTTTTCAAGATGGTGATTGGTTGGATTTGTTCAGCCACAAGTGTATAGCTTGCAGTGTGACAAGGTGGATCGTTGCACGCGTGTGTGCATGTGTGTGTGTGTGTGTGCATTGATCCTTTTTATAATGCAAAGTTAAAGAAAATAGAATGTTTTTGAAGTTGTATAGAAAAGAAAAAGAACCAAGTTGACCTTAAGTGAACTCAAATCGAATAACAGGAGGAAAAACAAGCTGCAGTAACCCTGGTTCCTCCTCGGACAACTCACCTGGAATTTGGTGGGCAGCATCCAGTGCTTTAAAGAGTCAGCTGTAGTGCCATTGGGTAGAGCCACTGGGTCACGCAGATCCACAATGCATGTTGGGTAGCAAACAGCACCTGCAAGGAAGGGGTAAAAAAAATAAAATAAAATACCACTTACTAGCCGTCATTTGCATCAGTTGAATTTATTCATGTGCAAACATTGAGGAAAAAACAGACCATAGAACTTCAGACCCAGCCGTCGTCTGTCATCTGTGGCTCAAACTTTTGGCAAGTGTCACTATACAGTAAGACCGATACTACTGTTTGTGTGAGAATATGTCTGTAAGTTCCAGTTGCCCGGGAATCTCCTGGTATCTATTAACACATGTTCCTGCAGTACCATCTATAGCAGTATAATTCAAACAGCTTGACAAACTCTACATATCAGTGTAAAAAAAAAATTGTGTCTGCTTGCCAGCGTGTGATGTCATGATTTACTTTTCACTTTCACAATGCTAAACAGTTCATGTTCAACAAATATTTCCTAAAGTATTTACTGGTGATTTCATTTACCACATGGGCAGCCAAAACAGAAAATGCTTCAATGCCAGTCATTCAGTTATTATTATTGTAATAAGCAGAACTGGTATTTACTGTATATTGAGTCAGCATATTTTCTCTCAAAGCACTCCGAGGGCACATATATCTACTAGTAGTGGGAATGTTAACGTAATGTCCTTCATTAATCTGAAAACCTTTGATTTAAAATTAAAGCAAATTAATTATATAACTAAATTTGATTGCAACTTGCACTTGTATTATTTTGAAAGATATATATTTGCTGGTAAAGGTTACAGGAGTGCTTCGGTGTGATATGAAATATAAATATAATCGTCATTGTTTGGTTATCATCACTGTCTTCCATAGCCAAGGGTTTTTAAAAACAATTGTTTCAGTTGCACTGCTGATCATTTTGGTTTTTCATGCCATTGTTGAATCTAATAACTTCATCCATCTAGCTGGTGTCAAATGTACCACATGAGAGGTCTGTCTTTTCCAGAAGCCTATGGTTATGGAAGAGAGTGATTATTATATTTCATAATACACATGAGCAACTTTCACAAGCAAAAATGTCTTGATGCTAAAATAATCACAACCACTCAGTAACATGACGTGACTGCGGTAATGCAGCACTTTTTTACCTCTTAACCATACCATAAGCGCCCCTGGGCCAGTTTGAAACCCTTTCTCTACACAATTCTGCAAATTCATTGTTATACCATGATTTACCTACTCACTTTATGCATACTCTGCATTTTATGACCGATTTGTCACAATTATCGAAGAATATTTTTTACTCTTGAATCTGGAGCTAGCCTGCTTGTCCATGACTCCAAGTCAAAGACAGCCATTATACAGTGAAAGATGAGTATGAGAAACAGAGGAAACCTGCACGAATGTCATGTCTGTTGAGTTGTGAGTAGTCTAGACAAAGTATTTCAGAATTTACCCCGAAGAGGATATAATCAAGAGTGTTTATTTGTCCCCATAAGAAAGTGCCTCTCACCGACATCCATCCCCTGATCACAGCTGTACTCTACAAAGTTGAGATCAGGAGGAGTAGAACATGACCCCTGGAGCCCGGAACACATGGTGAACTGTGCTGTCCATGCACCATCCTTAGTGCAGCGAATCGCCCTCTGGAAACAAACACATGCTAAAAATAATTTTGGTTTTCAAGGAAGTGGATGTGGTCTACATGTTTGCTGCAGGTCTGTCTAAAGGAAAAAGTGTATGGGGAGGGGGGAAATCATTTATTAAATATGAGTTAGATTGCACCCGTACTTGAACTGTGAAATTCATAATGAATGTTTATAATGCTTTTGTCACAGTTTTTAGAACAAAGAACTCTAGTGCATGTGTCTTCTTTACTAGCAACTAGAAAAAGATTTATTTAGAACGTTTCGGTACACAGATCTTCATCAGGTCATTTTCCTGATAAATAACCTGATGAAGGTCTGTGTACTGAAACAATGTTCCTAATAAATCTATTAACACCCACAACGGGTTGCTGGATTAATCAAAGGGGTTGGGAGTTGACAGGATAGAATACAGAAGAAAATGTTTTTGGGTTTGAATTGTGATTTTTTTTTTTTCTTTTGTAAAACTTTCTTCTAATTTGTACTCTTAATATAGTGTAGAGTGATAGCGTAGAGTTCTGTGTTTGACCTCCTCAAGCCTCTAAAATTTATTCAAATAAAAAAAGTCCTTCTTCTAGAGCTGCAAGATTGGTCGATTCATTGATCAACAGAAGATTGTTCAACATCAATCAACTATCTTGAAAACTAGTTTTTTAAAGTAAAAGTGACAAAAGATGGCTTCAACATATCAAATATGGTGATTTATTGCTTTTCTTTTTTCGACTTGATAAACTGTATGTTTTGTGTTTTTAAGTCAGATATAAATGGATATTTGAAGATGTAACTTTGAACCATGGAGAACTTAGTCTGATGTTTTTCACTATTCCTGACATTTCATGAACAAAATGATTAGCCAATAAATAAAAATGATAATCTTAGTCTAGTCAACTAGTAGACAATGCGACATGTGATGAGGGGTCCCAGGGTAGACCTTTAATTTAAATGGTTGGGAAACGCTGCTTTAGGGGTTTTATACAAAAGTATTGCATTGTACTGGTTGGTCATGTTGGGAACTTTGGAAAATTTGTGGATATTTTTTGTACATTCAAATTCACAGCTCCTGTAGAAGTTTCCCTCACACCTACATAAGTATTGCTCTATTATTCCAGCAAAATGACTCTTGTAGAAGTCAAGAGCAATAACACAACAGTAGTTCTGCAGCATGTACTGGACATGAACATGACAGGGTGTCAGTGATGCATGACCGCAGCTACAACCACGGCTACTCTGCCTATGTTTTTCCTACTGTTCTGAGCTGAATGATTAAAATTGAATCCTGATGGTCAGAGGAATGCGTTGATAATGATATCAACAAAAATAATTCTGTATGACGTGGGGGATAAATGGAATCTTACGTTTTCTGTTGCGTCTGGGCACTGCAGGGTACAGAGGCTGTCATAGTACAGCCCATTAGTGCAGGAATACATGCCCTGGAATACGTCAGGTATTGCTGGGCAGGATATTGGCTCACAGTTAGTTTCCTCCCACAGTCCCCCCTCCAGGCACTCCAACTTGAAATACTTCCTAGAGACAGCAGGAACATATGAAAACAAAACATTATTTCTATGCACCACCAGGCTTTTTAAGACTTAAAAGTGCATTTGAGGTATGTTTTGCCAATGGATCAACTGTTTTGTTTGAAGTGTTGTTAAAAGTTGGGCTGAGTTCAGGTGTAATAAGATTTTGTGTGTATATATATATATATATATATATATATATATATATATGTGTATATATATATATATATATATATATATATATATTACAACGAAGCACAGGCACAGACATGTGTGCAAACACAAACACTCTTTTGCCTCACTTAACTTCTTTTTTGTCCCACTTTATTTTTTACTGTTTCCATAACAAAAAACATACTGAGTGCAGAGGACTGCCCCTTCTACAGTAAAAGAGATCTCCAGTGTGGGGCATGTAGTGTGTAAATGCAACAGTATGTGTTATAACACAAATTTACGTGGGTACATGTGTCAAAGGTAAGAGTAAAAAGCCGGTTTAAATTTATTTTAATAGCTGCTGCTGCTCACTTACACATGTTGGACTAATAAAGCATCAGGGGTTATTAAAATGTTTACACATTTGTTTGAGAAAGCGTGACTCATAAAGGTACCCAGCTGCAAATGGATCCCTATGTGAAATAGTTTTTCACCTCATTGGATGGAAATTTATTATAATACAAAACTATAAATGTATATTTTACTGCCCTTATGATAATAAAACTCAGCTTGTGAGATTTTTGATACGCTGCATTTTGATTTCACAATGCACAACAGTACAATGAAGAAAATACAATACTACATATATTTTACATAAGCGCAACAATTTGCAACTAAAACAGTTTGTAATGTGTGAAGAGAGATAGCTGACTTCATCTACAAAAGCATATAAACTTCCCCCAGAAACTGTGTCTCCTACTAATGGGAAACCCTCATCTCATTAATATGTGAACTGTGCTCTGTAATGAGCAGTCGCCCAATGAATACAATTGGCAAAGCTATGACGAAGCCCAGTTAGCTGCAGTACAAATTTTATTGGACTCTAATGTGAGATTGTTACAAAACTGAATATAGTTTTGCAGAAGATGGACTGAAGAAATGCCTCTTTAAAATGGCACCCATTGATATTTAAGGCTTTGCCCAAGGAGGTTTGGGTGTACATGATACATTTTTATAGTTGTAAAAGATATGTAAATCAAAGATGCTAATTTTATTAAGCAGTGCGTAATGGGAATCTCGTAAAGGAAAAGAAGGAATTTCCTCCATTACGTAGGGAGGCAGGGATGATAAAACTGCATTTACTTTGGTCTTTTGTCTACGCAACCAACAAAACATGGTTCTAGTGAATTGCTGTAGTGTCGTTGAACGTAAAGCGTTATTTGCCTGAAATAATAAAAGTATTGATAATTTGAGCTGTTAGTCTCCAAATAACTAAGAAGAATTTAAATATAAATACTGATTTCAATGATTGATATTGATTTTCATGCATAAATCTTTCATGTTAGTGTTGCCAGTATGACTGTCCCAAAAAAGCTTTGCAGCGTAGTACAATTCTCTGTCCACTGAGCTGCCTATGGTCCCAAAACGCTTACCTTGGTGTCTTCTTTTTAAGGCTCCCTGTTACATAGAAGCCTGGGTTGCATTTGTAACGGCAGACAGAGCCAACATCATGCCCCGAGGCCAGGCAGTCTGCTGTTAGCAGCCTGGCAGTGGTTATGTTTGGAACCTCTGGACACTCTATCTTGCAGTAGGCCTCTGGGAAAGACCACAGCCCGTCCTCCAAACACACCAATCTGTCGCTGTCACCTGAGCAGAGTAAAGGAGAGGGTTGCACGACACCCACTTTTCTTTGATAGTATAGATAATGGACATATCCATCATGATGTCACACATAGTTTGTGGACTCTCATTTCGAGAGTCCACAAACTATGGTGACAATCCAAAAGCCTTAAGTTTGGCTTTTGGATTGTCACCATCTTGGATTTTTGGAGCCATTTAGTCGATTATGGAGCTGGGGAGGAGCTCCAATGATGGCCACCCATGACTAAATCAGTCACTCCTGTCATTCAGCATAACTTTAAGCCTGAATAAAAATGAAACGGGTGAGACCAAAAACATGATTGTTTCTACTGTAGTTCATTTTAATTTTGGGGTTACTTGGATTTTTGCAACCCACCTCAAGTGGCCATTCAAGTACCCAGGACAGAACAAAAATATCGCCTGGTAACCTACACAATGTTAACTTCTATTTTCTCATAAAACCACGTTAGTTTATGTTAGGCCAAATTCTGCTAACATTATCTACTGGTACTGGTCATATCAGACCAGGTAAGGCTGTAGCACCAAAAACAAATGGAAAAGCTTTGACCAGGCATTTATTCTCTTGCTTATGAATTCAATATTTAATTTGTGAGAGGAAGGTGGTGTGGTTTCTTCTTTCAAAAGTTATAGGCTTGTTTTAGAACAAACATCTATAATAGTTACACGCTCTTCACTATACAACTAAAGCATAAAAAGAAATAAATAGGAGCACAACTAGGTCAACATCATGGATTCATTCCTGTCAAAACGGATCATGGATTTATTTCTGTGGCTTCTACGTTGCCCAAAGCTAATATTCTCTGTCTCTGTGTGGCCCCACGGGAAGCTTGAGTGTTGGTATTTGCAGAGAATCATAACACCCTAAACCTTTTTTTAAATTTTATTGGGCCTATAAAATGTAATGAATCTTTACTGTAACACGGCGTCACATTTTTAAAAGCTATTCAAACATTGCATTATGTTGTGATTCTAAAAAAATCTATCACCGCTGTACTGGTGCGTAATCCTTTTGAACCATGCTTTCACTGCTGAGTGATGCATGATGGCCTTCAGCTACACATCACTAAACCATAAACCACAAATAGAATTATATCTGCACAATCTGTGTTAGGATCACAACTACAGGGGTTTTACTGCTGACTGTACAGTGACATTCAAGCGTTTGCTGTGGCTTTCTGAACACGAACACAAGTGTGTGGACATCACGCTTGTTCCATCCCATCACTTGAAGAAGAAACCTCTACTACATTTTGTAACTTGCATATCTAAAGAAGAGCAAAGAAGAAGACGACTACTTATGATGAAACCATATAGTGTGTGTGTGTGTGTGTGTGTGTGTGTGTGTGTGTGTGTGTGTGTGTGTGTGTGTGTGTGTGTGTGTGTGTGTGTGTGTGTGTGTGTGTGTGTGTGTGTGTGTGTGTGGTTGTGTGTGTGTGTGGTTGTGTGTGTGGTTGTGTGTGTGGTTGTGTGTGTGGTTGTTTCTATAGGCGTTCATCCTGAACTGACCATAACATTTTAAAGGCCATAAAGCTGAATAGTAAAGCACTCTGAGCAGCGAGCCTCACTGAGTAAAGATTGGTTGTTGTTTTTTGTTTTTTTGTTTTTTTAATGGCATTGGCCACTGTGATTTTTATTGCAACACAGTAGATTAGTTCCTCTTGTCTGAGCTGTGTTTTCAATTAATTTGTTTTAAGCAAACACTGTAACTATAACAGGATGTGCATTGCAAAAAAAGCAGGCTTCCAATTTTAAACCAGAATGGCATGGTAGCTGTTATAGGAGGGTGGGAATTATTAAGTTAGACCTCCCCACTCTTACAAGTTTTTACCATATTAAAAATCAGTGTATCGGTCTGTCTGATGTGTCAGTGCTTCATTATCAAATCCATTCCACTTTCTTTTTGAGAGTCTGCAGAAATAGCTGAAACTCTGCTATTGCAGTAACAAAACTATTAAACCCTTGACACAAAGAGCATGTTTAAATGGCTTGGTCTCTGAGATTCTTAGACAATTATTAAAGAGTAACTTAACCCCGAGAGATTTGGCTGAAGTGCCTGAAATTCCAAAAAAGAACCTGAAAAAGAAGTATCAAGTTGGGCAGCACTGGGAGGCAAGACTTCCCCCACATTCCCACTCATACAGTCCACACACAATCAGATTTCATTAGGATGAGGTAACTAAGAGGAAGAGCCTATGCTCTACTCACTCTTCACACAGCAACAACACCGTTCCTCAACTTTGAAGCAGCATCTCGTAAGCTATTTATGTCCACTCGTTAGCTACTAGTGGGCTAGCATGACATATATATATATTACATATTATTAAGCATGGCTCTGAGTAATCTATCAATTTCTGTCATTTTAGGTTTTTAATATCTTTAAACATGTGATCTGGGATCACTTCCTCTGGATGAAATTACAAAATATACTCATAAATTGTTCTCATGCTAGGATAGCCAGATAAAACTGTCAAACCAACAGTTTAAGGGCACCAGAATATAGTAAACAACATCTACTATTTAAAAAAAAAAATGTCTGGGATGGATTAACTTTGTGGACCAAATTGAAAGTTTCCACGGGTGTTTTTCTGTTCTGTTTGGTATCTAAGATGAGTGGATGAGCCTAAAATGTATGCCAAAACTAATTTCGCCTTTAAAGGGTTTAATTACAGCATAAATCATTCGGTAATGTGAATAACTCAAAAAGTATTGCCTCAAGTAATGTACTTCAAATTGAAAATATCTGTTCAGTTTCATTGTAACTCATGGAATTTTGCTTCATTTCATTGGTAAACACAGCCAGTAACAGATGAAGACTGTGTCAGAAAACCATTAGTCGCAGTATAAGGGAGTTATAGGAGTCTTCACTTCCTGCTGGCTTGCCATTGATGTCACATTCATTTGTGTTTCACAGGCAAATTGCTAGTTATGTCGTTAGTTTGCTGTGAACTGTGACCATCCATTTTACAGGCAGTTGTTTGTTCATGATCCATTGAACAAACAATATTTACCTTGTAGTATGGCGGGTGATCCACATGTGAAGGAACACTGTTTACCAAAGGTGGTTCCCCAGGGGCAGCTGAATATGGCGTGATAGACATGAGACTGATCAGGCAGGCCACAGTCTACAGGCTGACAGCTGACTACACGATCCCATGATCCATGGAAACACTCCAGCGCTGTCTGTCTCTGAAGGAACAGAGGGCACAAGAGTGTGAGAGAGAAAGAAAGAGAGTTTAAGGGCGGCTGAGGGGGATTTTCCTCTATGACAATGAAAGGATGCATTCCCAAGTGTGAGCGATCATGGGAGTATCCTCACAGCGGATGTGGCACTTATTATGTGTACAATTCGCAAATGGAAAAAAAGGAGAAAATGTCTTTTTGGTCAACAATCGACAAAAGCATCACATAATAACAAATTAAAAACTTGTTTTCAATAAAGACTTTAATAGAAATGGGGGGGAAACTGGCCAAGAAACCCTGTAAACATGCGTGTAAGGTTGAATGATTCAGAAAAACAAACTGGCTTTCTTTGGAAGCATGCTCAACTCTTATTCATAGTTTACTATTTAAAAAAACACCTACAAATTGCAAAAACAAATAGTAACACGTGTAAAGCTGCACTACCTAAAGAATCCTTCTAATAAGGTTTGTTTTTTGATTCCTATCCCTAGATCCAGGCATTCCATTAACCCATTGTTGAGGCTCGTGTGTGTGTGTGTGTGTGTGTGTGTGTGTGTGTGTGTGTGTGTGTGTGTGTGTGTGTGTGTGTGTGTGTGTGTGTGTGTGTGTGTGTGTGTGTGTGTGTGTGTGTGTGTGTGTGTGTGTGTGTGTGTGTGTGTGTGTGTGTGTACACTATAGATGGGCACTATTTTGTGCTTCTTCTATGACAGGCAGTGAAAGTGAGCACATGGGGCATAAAATTGGTTCGGTTTCTCTAATCACTCACAGGAGATGTAATTACATTCCCCAAGTTTTTTGGAGGCGAAATCGGATGCAACCTCAAATGTTGTGTGAGTAAAAGAAAACAAATTTTAAAAGAAGTCGAACAAATTACTTTAGTTCTACTTTAGAAATCCTAAGAAGGAAATGCCGCAGTAGTAATGTCTATCATTATCTTTCTCACAATAACTTAATACTTGATAAATAGGATTGTAAATGCCATAGAAGGACCAAATTAAACATAAACAGAGAATAATCTAACATTGAAAGGGGATATTTCAAAATATAATAGATTATTTATTATACCTGGTTGGGTGGGATTTCCCGGCCGTTGAGGACTGTGATACTGAAACCTCGGTGACACTGAACAGAGCAATGATAGGACTCTCCTCCTCCTGTGCACCTACAGAGTCAAACCGACATAGAAATTAAGATTCCTCTGCTTGTCTTTTCCAGCTGTCCAGTTTTTCAGTTATTCATTACAAAGGGCTTACCTGACAGAGGCGTGTTCTAACTGGGGAGGACTGCAGCTGTCCAACTCGCAGGGCTGCCGCAAACAGCTATTGCATGGATGCAGGGAAAGGACGGAAGGAGAGGGATGAGAGGCAGAGAAAGCAGCCTAAAATCCTAAAGTGAGCTGCGTTAAGTAATTCAATTACTGCAGGCTTTTTTTATTAATCCCTTAACAATCCCTGACATAAAAATGCCAAGTCTGAACATCCATCATTTTTACGTGCATGAATTACTGAAGCCAATATTCTAAAAGGTTTGCTATAATAACAAATGTGTCAAACTAAGTAACTTTATTTTACTGAAGAGGGATTAGATTCAGATGTTTTTTTCGTTTTGTTTTGTTTTTTAAATTAGATTAAGCAGTGTGATGTTCGTGCGTGTGTGCCAGCGTGTATGTGCGTCTTCAAGCATGCGTGTGTGTAGTAAGTAGGTAGTTGTGGGAGAGCCCACCCTCTGATGCGCACCCGGTCAGGGCGAAGGTGCTGAAGTGACAGGAGGTCCTCAGGGCGATGCCCGCCACTGCGACAGTGGGGGAGGAAAAGAGGAGGATGACAGAGGCTGTGAGGAAGAAGGGTCTAGACAGGTCGTGAGTCACATTCACCACCAACGGGTTCTGATGGCATGAGAGGTCATGTGTGCCTTTGGAGATGGAAGAGAGTCATATGAGTTGCTTCATTTGGTGCTTTTCAAGTCTTAATCATAAGGTGATTTAACAACTTTCTATTTAAAATACATGTTCAAGTACCTAGTGAGTGGTTCTTTCCAGTAGTATCAGAGAGGAGGATAGTGGCCGTCCTCCGGCACTGCTCCCCGGACCACAACCCATCTGAAGCCAGATACACCATCACAGAGGCTGCCACTCCAGGATGGATGAATCCCACCTGGACCAACAGTGAAAGTAACAACAATTTAAAATCCCCTCAAAAAAGAATGTGGGGAATAAAATCAATCTAATCCTCTGAAAACACATTTTGACTTGTACTGTGAGTAAAGCATGTCGTCCTAGTTGATTTCATACATCCATTCTTGCATTACACCTTCATTTTACACAATTTGATTGCATCACTGGATAAAATAGAACACAGTGTTAGAGTGAAGAAGAGTTAGACTAAGTAGAAAAGCCAAATGTAGGTCCATCAAGATGGCTGTTGGTATGGTGATTATGTTTCATTTGTAGTTGTGTCAAACTGACCCTGTTCTGTTCTCTGCGACGGAACTACAGCTTTTCACAGCCACCTGTCGAGCCTCACAGACTGCGGGGTGAGTGTCTCATATTCAAAGATAGGATTTGGGGAAGAATCCCGCTGTATAGAAATCTTTAGGACCTTCAGAAAATGATAAAAGGGCTTCCAAATGAAGAAGTAGACCTGTTAAATGAGACAGATGCCTTTGATCGATGCGGTAGAATGGCTGAGGAACACTCTTCAGGTAGAGCGAGACTAGGTATTTAAGGAAAGGGAGGCCTTTTCAGAGACTGAGAGAACACTTTCAGAGAGAGCTGGCAGACATGAGAGTTATAATGAAGGCTTTTCAGCCAGTGAAAGTCTTTCAGGAGAAGGCGCCCTTCCAGAGAAAGGTTGCAGAGATGTGCCTGATAAATAGGGCGTCCATAAAAGAAGCAGGGGATGGAAAGATGAGTCACTCAACCAAAAATGTGGAAATGATGAAAGAGAAAAAAAAAATTAATTAGCATGTGCGAGGAAGGAAATAGGCCGCGCTTACAGCAGTAAAGGACCCTATAATCTATGACGGACAAGGTTATCTTGCTATCTCTCAAATCAACAGCTAGCCTACGCTATGTCTGGACCTGCAGAGTTGATTGTGGGAACTGTGGCTGTGGAAAGATGAAATAATAAAAAACTACTAAATATGAGAACCAGACACAGGCCTGGAATGGAGAGCCAGGTCCAGATACAGTGCAGTACACAAAGCAGGACATCCACGTTAAGCGCTGTTGGCTGGAGAATGTTGGAGTTGAAAAGATAAGCAGGGCAATTAGGCCTGTGAATCATTTAAACTGCAGCAGCAGCTGTTGTAGTTCACTGTCACTGCTAAGTTTGACCACAAATAAAACCGTATTAATTTCAAAAATTGCTATTTAACCACAAATAAACAATTAGTTAATGATATATCATGTCTGAGAATCATTTTTAGTAATTAGCATCATAGCAGGTAATTCATTTTTTTGGTAACATAATATTTATAAAGTATTTATTCGTGGTGAGTATGTGATTTATGTATGGTTACAATATTATTATTATTCCTTCAAATTCCAATTTTTAAAAAATGAGGAACCTTTTTAAATAAGTAATTATACAACACTTTGTCTTGGCTCATTATTGAATGATTTCTATGATTAACAGTTAAAAACTAAAAGCACAAATGTAAATAAAGAATAAGTAGAGGGTCGGTCAGGATTTTGTAATCCTCTACAGACCATTAGTACAGAAAATTCACAGTTGACCTTTACAAATTAGTAATTATAGTCACCAATGCATTGTATGAATCACGCAGTTGTTAATAAGTAGGGGATGTGTGCGTGTGTGGGGGAAGGAGCCAGCAGTCTGTGTGCGAGGCCTTTCAGCCCCAATTTAAGTATTGGAAAGTGTTTGAAGCTGTTGAAAACAAAGGAGCCACCCACAATCATTTAGTGGAGGAGAAAACAGATACAGTATGTGCGCAGGCACACAAACACACACACATACACACCTACCTTCAGCCAAAATGAATGTTCCAGGTCATTATTTGTGTCGTACTGGGCCGTGCAAGGGAACCAGGCATCGATGGGTGTTTTCTCACTCACCTCCAGGAGCTGGTATCTGCACAGCTTCACAGAGAAAAAGGGAAACACATAGTGCTAATTATGCGATGAATAATAATTATAATAATAAACTACTCACAGTTGGTTAGAT
This sequence comes from Lepturacanthus savala, assembly GCA_030544235.1. Classification (NCBI taxonomy): domain Eukaryota; kingdom Metazoa; phylum Chordata; class Actinopteri; order Scombriformes; family Trichiuridae; genus Lepturacanthus; species Lepturacanthus savala. The sequence goes on from CM060461.1 coordinate 17,610,517, forward strand.
ATATTGTGAGAGAATCAGTGGATTTCATACATTTTTGTGGTAATGAATGTTAAACTAATGAAAGTGGTGTTTCTTGTCATTTATTATTAGTCATATCAAAGGAACTTTAAATTATTTAATTAAAATTCAGGCCAAATGGGAAAAGCACTCATGTAAATAACAATATCCCTAACTTATTGTGAGTAGTGTAAGTAATCTAAGCTCTATGACATATTCTTTAACATGAAAACAGATCAGATACCACTCCCCAATACAAACTGATTACAAAAAAGTAAAGGGATTTGTCAAGGGCATTTTCCAGGTTCTATTCTCATCTTCCTACCAATGTTACTTGTGCATGAGAGTGAGCATAAAGTGCCCCTCCACTCAAAAACACATTTTTTTTTCTTATTGTTATTGTACTCCACTTCATTGTGAAAAATTATGTATGTGCAGAGTATTTATTCTGCCGAAGGAAAGTTTCTCTCAGTTTGAGACGTGTTTGTATAAGTATGATTTGTGACATCGCAAGTAGTCTTGGAAGCAGCCTTGAGTGCTATATTTAAAGGTCCCATATTTTACATTTTTCTTGGGTTTTATGTTTTAATATCCCTTTCAAGATGTATTTGTTATTTTTAAGAACCAAAAATCATCTTGGTGTACTTTTACATCTCCTCTCTCAAGTTTCACTCTGTAGCTCTAGTAAGAACAGGTTGTTTTTTGTCTCTCATTCATATTACTGAGCCTCATTCTACCTTTCTACCTTTAAATGTGGGGAAAAACTTGTTTTATCCTACATGCATATATTGTACATAGATAATATTGTCACATATTACATTTTGTGGTGGAATAATGACATATTCTGCTAAATTCATAAATTCTATTACACTAGTACTGGTACTAAAACATCTGCCAGGTCATCCTGACTTTATTCAAGACTCTTTGGGTTTGTTTAGTTTATTGCACCTTTCCTCATACAGACAGTGTAGCATTAAGGACACCAGGAGGTTTGCCAGCTCTGAGGTGCTGGAATCAGTGTGTCAGACATCAAGGATCCTCCATTGATAAAAGTGGCTTAAATTATGGTACTCAGCCAGCCGAGCAGAACATGCTTAGCCCTGCAATCTTTTTTTATTTCCACTTCAGTTGTACATGACCTATTCTTAAGAGGAGCAAGGCTGACGTGAGCATGCTTGTGACATAATTTGGCACCGCGGCAGTGATGGACCTGAGAGGCCTTGTGTGATTGCATTTTATTGGCGATGTCAGAGCTGTATAATGATTGATGTATCTTGTTCTAGAGTTATAAAAAGGAAGGAGGAAGTTATAGTTTGTTCAAAGTTGCTGTGCTGTCATAGAAGGTTGTGCCAATTTATTGTGTGCAAAGCCCTCCCTCCTCAGGTTTGTCTTTATCAGTCACTGCTCAACCACATTTTTAGTCATCCATATTTCAGAACAGAAATGCTTTTGAGTCAATGATGCACTGCCTCATTACAGACTTGCACTTGCAATATTTTGTTACCCTTTGTTACAACCCGGTTTTCATTTTTGTCTTGTGTGTAAAGGTGGAAGGCCGTTTTCTTCTGCAGGGCTTTTGACTCACTCGGTTGAAACAATGTTGGTGCAGTCAATGCAAGGACAAATTATTCTCTACCAAATGATGCACGTTGTATGAATTGAAAAGATACCTTGTGTAGGATATAGGATGACAGACCTAGCAGAAATGGAATATAATATATTTTAACTCGAAAAGCACTCTGAGAGTGCATACCTCTGCCAAGCATAGTGTGACTCTTACTCCAAATTGTTGTCCTATACTTATTAAATAAATCCAGTCCAGAAAATAAATGGAAAAGTTGCATCTGTGGGGGCAGGTGAAAGATATCGCCACCAGGTGGTCCACGACCGTGGCACCTGATTGAAGGTACACTTACAGAAATGATACCAAATCACAAAAATTCAAAGTGATCCAGAAACCATAGTATCTTAAGGATCATTAGCAAAATGTAATCATCACTTAATTGCCCCTGTACCAATCTTTACTGAAAATTTAACAAAAATCCAGCCAGAACTTTTTGATGTATTTAGTTGCTATATTTAGTTGCAGTTTCTAACAAATGCTGGTGAAAATATAACCTCCTTAAGCGGAGGTAATTAGAATGTAATTCAATCAATATAAGAATTGTTGTTTTTATAGAGCAGGTCTCCCTCTGTGAAGTTTCTCCTATACATTTGGGGTACTTAGTTAATCATTCGAATGTGTGTTTGTTTTTGTGTTACACACCTGACTGATGTGAAATACTTCTAAACTGAATCAGAGAAGTACACCTCTGTGTCGGGTTTTCAGCATTTACTTTTCAGTCAGTAGGCTCGTTCAAGAAGAGCCATGACTGCACAGAGTCAATCACCGGTGTCGGCTGGAGCCAAGCGCCACAATTGCTCTCTACCAACTGCAGGAGCCAGGCGGCCCAGTACATGATGGGAAACTCCTGCTGTTGACTCACCTGATTTGCTTTGGTTTGGACAAAAAAAACACTCATACCCTGTGTAATTGTAAAATTTAATCTTGGATTATTTTAATCTGATGTTGTAATTCATTTGTTCATCTGTTAACAAAAAATATTTTGTGTAGTCGATATTACATAACATTTCCAAACATCAAAACAAGCAATCACAGAGCCTCCCATATACTCTATATAATAACGAATACAAATCAATCAACTAAAGTATTATAAGAAACCTTTGTTGAGTTTCCTCTCCATGTTACTCTATATATGTTAAACTGTTAATTCAGAAATTTAATATCTGAAATTTAGGGATATATATTCTTTGATTACTCATTTGCATAGAAATACATACACTTTTGTATTATTTATTTGTATTATTTTTTGTATTATTTCTTATTTATATATAAATAGGCAAACACTAATGTAAGAGAAAGGAAGAAAAACAACTGTTTATTAATAATTTATGGACGAGTGGCATTAAATAAATTTGGACTTCTTCCCATACCTTTTTGGTTTAAAGGATTTAATTGAATATGTAAATTAAATGATTGTGTTGTTTTCTTTTTACAGGTTCTTTCTTTGTCCATTTTTGTATTACCGTATTGGCCCGAATATAAGACAGTGTTTTTTGCATTGAAATAAGACTGAAAAAGTGGGGGTCGTCTTACATTCGAGGTCTAGACATTATACAGGTTCACCCAAAGTGTGGTGCACGCACCCCTGGGGGTGCGCGATCGGCCACTCGGGGGTGCGCACGCTAAAAACGCTAAAAAACGTGATGACGGTCTGGAGTGTTTTTTATAAAGTTTTTTCAAAGTGTGATTTTTCCAACACAATAAAGAGTCTAAAATGTTTTATTTGTCATATTTAATGGATATTCAACATCCTGTTATACAACTTCTCTCTGTTTAGACATGACGGTTTAACACTTTATTTTTTGTTGTGTCGTTATTCCTGCATCAGGCGACACACGCAGTCGAGTCCAGTCACTGGAATCACACTCACATTTCCGCAAATTTGCGGAGATGTGGTTGAAGCAGAGACTCCAGGCTGTTATTGATCGTGTTGCAGGAAAAAAAAAGACGTTTGTAAACAGGGACACAGCAGATAAAGTAGCTGTTGATGATGTTTGTTATTTATCAGTAACACAGTGTAATGTACGGAGATGGAGAGCTCAAAAAGATTGCCTAAAAAATGCTCAGTCAGAGAAAAGCTTACCGTGGTACTCGGAGTGGAATTAAAATTTGGTGTTCAAAAAGTCTTTTTTCAAACTTGAGTCTTGAAAAAGAGCGTGTCGTCTTATAACCAGGGTCGTCTATTTGGGCCAATACGATATTTCTTGTTTTTGCTTATTTTTATAGCATGCGATTGGTAACCACTGTCTAAATAACAGAGCCTTAACAATTTGTCTTTTGCAAACTACTAGTAGAGACATTTGGATTAAACAGGAAGTGAATATATATGTGATTTCCTGTATATTCTGCTTTGAAGGCAGGATAACAGATAGTGTCCAACTTCACTGCAGTTTGTATTCACCGCCCCCTGCTGCTGCCACCACCTGCTCTCGTTGTCTTTCCAGGTGAGGCACAGTTCATCTCAAACGAGTCTAGTCAGTCGTTTTCTATACCCACTTATTACTCATTAGGGTCACGGGGGTCTGTTGGAGCCAATCCCAGCGCAATACAGCTATGGGCAGTTTAGGGTCTCCAATTAACCTCAGCATATTTTTGGACTGTGGGAAGAAGCCAGAGAACCCGGAGAAAGCAACTTCCTTGCTGTGTAGCAACAGCGCTACCCACTGCACCACCGTGCATTTGCTTTTCACCATCAGCAAATGTATTATCAATTATTATATGTTGTGTACATATGTATATATTATATAGCTTCACATAAATAGCCAGACAGGAGGATGGTTTGTACAGTACCTAGAGAAGAGTATGATGGATCAGTATCAGATGTGATATGCTTGATATGCACGTATGCACACAAGCCAGTAGTGATGCGAAACGGCACACTTTTGGTAGAAAAAAATGTGTAATGTAATGAGGGAAAAAACTTAAATGGTCCATCTTTCAGCTTCTGGCTGCTCCCTCATACAAGGATTTAGTCATCTGGTCAAGATTTTGTAAATTTATGCAGGACTTTTTTTTTTTTTTGCGGTCAGGTTAAGGAATGAGTTGGGCCAAACTATGACCAAAATTTAAGGCCTACTACCCAGACAAAAATAATTCAGAGATTAATACATCTGTCAAATCTGCTGAGACAACCCTGTTGTTTGGAAATGCAGCCAGCTGCTCCCATTGTTGTCCCAGAATTTATACAATGGCCTCCGCAGGGAGTTTATGGTTATCTGGAAATCTTTATGTGCCCTGTGATTCATACATCATACCTTGGTAAGCGATGGCTCGCCGGTGGCAGCAAGTGCAGGGCAGTGGTTGGGGTCCTGGTGAGAAGCTGTGGCGGTGGATGCCCACTGGTCTGTGTAGCCCAAAGGTGTGAAATAACCGCAGTCCTGAACACTGGAGCCCCACTCAAAGTCCTCACACACGCCGTCCCCGTCAAAAACATAACACTGACTGGGTTCACCTTTGGAAGACGAAGAAGAGAATGAGAGAGAAGGATTTATGAAAGAATATAAAGCCTGGTTTCTTAATCTGGCAGGGTAACCACTCATCCCCCACTGTTAGACTCCCATCCAAATCTCTTTGTCAGTGAACCAAATCTGAACAAATCTATTCTATGTTTTCATTGGCCACTTTTAATGTTAGTCCTGTCAACTCAACCATATCAGACTCTCTGTGCTGTCAATGGACTGTAAATGATGGTAAGAAATGAACTTTGACTTCAATTAATTATTGAGTATCACAACATTTTTGTAGTATTAATAGGCAGGAAGAGAAACTATTATGTGCTTTGGCCAGTTAGTCTGATCCCACAAGCACCTCAATGGGCTGCGGGTGTCTATAAGTCACCAGGTGATAACAGCCGCATTGTGTGATACAAGGAACTGTCAAAGCAACTCTCGCAACTACTTCCAAGTCTAGTAGAAAGAAAAAACAGTGACACGCAGGAAAGTATTCATTTGGCTATTAGTGGCTCTTTTTTATGTATTCATCTCTGCTTTTATCTACTTACAAGAATTCAATTACATTAGGCAGGGGACAAAAAAAAATGTTTCATATTCCACAGTGTACCAATTTTAAGGCTGTTAATACTAGGAGAATATGTGCACTATTTATTTCGCAATCCTTCAAACTAGTCCAGCACTTTCAACAGCATCTCCTGGTCTTCATCAGGGGATGGAATCATCAATTGTCATAAAGATGCCTGAGCAAAATGCGGAGATGCAGTCTCAGCTCTGGAAAAACCTGCACATTGATGAATTTTATTTCTTTGATATTTTTTTTTTTTTATGAATTTTCATGCAAATTTTTAATGGATTTGGCCTGATTTGATTTAATTTAGTGTGAAGAGTTCTTGCAGCAAACTTCCCAAAGACTCCTTAGTGATGTGCCATGGAAGAAGTTCAAAGACGTGTTAGGATTTTGGTAAATGGTAAAAAATGATATTTAGTAAAACACCCTAATGATTGAAGTAAAACCTGTTAAAATCAGTATTTGTTCCTAGTACATTTCCCCGTAGGTTATTTTAATATGCTGCTTGGCCAGCAGGTCTGGCACCATTAGCACTAGTGTATCATGTACAGGAATTTTGGAATTATATCTGGAGGAAACAAACTAGGCTAACATACTTCCTGTTACAAACACTGATTGCTTGAGCAATGGAATAAGGTTATTGATAATGTGCTGCAGCAGTCTTTTCACAAAAAGAATGGGGAGCATAAGCTTGTAATGCAGCAGCTATTCATGAAAAGGGCGGAAAACGTCACACGTCAGAAGTTTGGCCTCATTAACATCTGGATGGCTGCAGAAGTTAGACAGACAGAGCCGTGTCAGAGAGTCAGTGCTAAACAATTGGCTTCAATTAGTAGGCGGAAACATGTTTCCGATAAAAAGCAAATTAGGGCTAGATAGTTCAACACCATATTGTCACCCTGAGTCCATTTGGCAATACTACACCAAGTGAACTCACCAAACACTCCACCCCTGCTTTGAAAACACCTGTGAAAATGATTAAGTCATTTTAAATCCAAGTCTTGTATTTATCAAGCGTCACAAAATAGGACTGATTGACAATCTTCGCCTTGACTATTAGGACCATCTGTTTTTTATTTAAGGACCACATGCTGTAATCATATTGTGCAATTGAACCTTTATTCAATCAGGCAGAGTAAAAATTAAATTAAAAATCTGTAAAATCTGTTAAAAACAAGAACCTGAAAGAAGCATTTCTCACTATAACAGACAAGGCTTGTCCTTAGCCTGTCTGTGACAAAGGGAAGTATAAAAATAGTTTGTGTGTTAACCAAACTATGCAGGACTACAAAACTATGGTAAATCATATAAACACAACAAAACAGAGTTAGAGGAATGAGCAAGCCAGTTTGGCATGGTGGGAGTTAACTGGGTCAAGCGAATGTGGCAAGAAAACCCAAACAAATATTCTGTCTATGACTAACAAGTACGACTGAATAATTGTTTTTAAGTGTTGCAATTTGTAAAAAGCTGTTTTTGCCAAATCGTTTTCCTTCCTAGTCATGATGTGTTTTATTGTAAAACAAGACATGTAATAGTTTCAGTCACGGCATGGCTGAGGGGGGGGGGTTGGTCTCTGCTTGTTTCCCCTTGACAAATAAATGGACTGGATGACGGAAATTTTAGACCCGTAACAAGCTCTCGTAATACAAACCCTTACACCACACGTAGAATAACTACCATCCAGCTGCTAGTGGAAACAACGCACAGCCTAAAAAGGAAGCAGTGAAACAAACTCACTCAGCTGACTTGTCACATCTTCTCAGCAGCGTTACCGTTTCTGAAATCGCCCAAAAAACCCTGGACATGATAAAAGCCACACTTATTCAGCTGGCAAGTGAGGAAGGTCTGGGTGAACATTCTGTTACAGTATATGGAGGATGACTTCGAAGGCTGTGGAGGAACACCACATACCACAACAGTAGAGCTGATTTCTCGTGGCATGGTGGTTAATAGCTGCTCTTATCCAGTCTTTCAATGACAAACAGACATTTGGACAAGCAATATACTGTGTGTGCCCGTGTGTGTCTGTGTGTGTGTCTATGTGTGTGTCTGTGTATGTGTCTGTGTATGTGTGTGTGCAGGTATACATGAAACCACTGATGTGTCATTATAAAATCATACATCGATATGATTCATCTTCTCAATCGTCTCTTGTCTGGTTTTACTGGCCCACACTGCACTTTTTTGAACGTGTTTACCTAATATAAGGTTCAAAAAACACATGTTCTCTTCAGCTATTCTGCTCACAATGTTCTGGGTAAACTCCCTTCCATATTGTGTTTTGAGGCTTCTGTTGTGGCCTATCTGCATGCTTCAGACTGGGCGAGGGAGCAGACAGAAAGTATTGTTGTGCTGTGGTGGAATCACAAACGATGGGGGCACTCTGTGGCTTCTTTGTTTGTCATTTGCCGTGTTTTGCTGCATGTTTGTGGTACTTTTTTTACTGCCTTTTTAACCACCTGGCCTAGGGTTAGCTGAGCAACATTTGGCCATGGTGTCATGATTCATATCAAAAGGTCTGCAAACACTTTGATTCTTTGCATTGTGATCATTAATCATAATAGTTCAAACAGTCATGGTAAATTTATGAGAGCCCCAATCCAGCATTAAAACTACTGCACAGCACTTTATATTCATGTAGTTACAGATTGGAGTGAATAATATGAACTAAAGCAGTGGTTTCCAACCATGTTGGCCTGTGACTCCTTAAAATAAAGCAATGTCTATCTTGGACCCCTCATCACATGTTGCATAGTCTACTCGAGTGGCTCCCATCCGCCTTGTGGGCTGCGAAGGTATTGCATGTGGGCTGCCAATTTTTTTGTGGAAAAAAAAAAAACGTTTGTTTTAATACAAGCCTAAAGTTATATTGCAAATCAGTTGTCACTCACATTCAGTCCTTTATGTTTGATCATTACCAATAAAATAAAACAGCTCTGAGAATATTTTATTTGGCCTCTGTATTGGTGAGGTTGAAATCTTGAGACTTTCAAGTGAGCCACGAGTTTGAAAAGGTTGAGAATCTCTAGTCTACCAGTTAAGCTACCGATTATCGTCTGATTCATCAATTAATTGTTTTACCCACTAAATGTAAGAATAACAATGACAAATATCCGTTAAAGTTTCCAAAAGTCCAAGGTTACATCTATAAATGTCTGGGTTGACTAACAGTCCAAAACCCGAAGATATTCAGTTTGTCATCATGTTCGGAAAAAAAAACAATAAATCATTACATTTCAGGAGCTGAGACTAACTTTTTTTTTTTTTTTTTTTTTACTTTTTCACTTAAATAAATAACTAAATCGAAAAGGACGTTTAATTTGAATAACTTTTATAGGCTTATGGAGGTAAATCCTTAAGAACATTTTTTTAATAATGCTTGATGAATGAATGAAATGAATCACAGTTTTGTGTCAAAAATATGATCTTTTTTTTCCTGTATCTTGTTTTGTCCTCCTGCGACCCCTTGACCAGCAACCCCTTGTGGGGGTCTCTATCCCCAGGTCGGTAACCACTGAACTACAGAATAAACATGTCATCAAATAGTCTGCGGGTCAGAGTTTAAAAGTTGAAGAGCCATAACAGGTGAATCTTTTTTTGAGTAAATGACTCATGAACACCCACCAAGTTGTTTTCTGACAACCGCATGACTCACTGAGCCACAAATTAACTGTTTCTTAATGTTTCTCATCTTACCATAAATCTTTGGTTGTTTATTCTAAGAACAAATCGTGCATTCTTGCCTTAACCTCACCAAAGTTAACCTGGCCTACACCCTAACCACAGTTGCTCTTTCCTAATTCTAAGCTTCTTGTTGGGTTAAAAAAAATGTTGGCAAGGACAGAAGAGGAGTAATGAACCCCCCCCCCCCCCCCCCCCCCCCTTGCATGATTTGATTTTGGCGGTCGGAACTACAAGGTGGCCTCCAATCACTTAACTATGGGGTCATTGTACAACAATTGTCAGAAGCAAAGGCTTTTACAGCTGGTTATGATCTCTCTCACTGGGGAGCGCTGGCTGACTATTGCAGATGTGATTTGATAATAAAAAACTTATTACTTACTTTAGATAAAGCATATCAGACCAAATGAAAAATGGCAACGATGTCTAAAACACAACTGATATTGTGTGCTGATTTTTGCAAGTGTCTGATCCAAAACCACAACATGAAGTTTGATAAAAATCAATAGACTTAATTTATCAATATTCCCAAGCCTGTATTGATTGCTTTGAGCTTTAGAAAAAAAGAGCCAAAACTTATTTTATAAAGGAAAGATGCCTTACATGTGTTCTGAGACTAAAGATTGTATTTTGTTTTTGTCTTCGCCAGCCTGATGTCAAACGCTTCAGATTTCTAAACAAGACTTGTGACTTAGCAAACCAAAAACTTTGCTTTTATCCTTCTTGCTCATCTGTTTTCCCTTATATTTTGCGATGTTACATTAATGGTTTGTGGAATCAATTCAAGCCTGAAGCTTTTATGTCTTGTAAATTAAATTTGATTGGTTTCATTTCTTTTTCCTTCTTCTAAATGCTGCCGTATTCTCAAATGAGAAATTTCTGGCTATCTTTTGCGACTGCTCTTTTACACCAAATGTTTATGTGGTGTTCATGTTTCACGAATCATGTGCTCATGAGACAGAGTTGTTGGGTTTGATGTATGACAGTAAAATGGTATTACCATGGCACCGTATGTGAACCCAAGATGGACCGCAGTATTCCTGGGACTCACTCACCATTACAGTTGAAGCCCATCTCCTTGCGGCACTTCTTAGAGCATCCGTCACCATCCAACAGATTACTGTCATCACACTCTTCAGTTCTAAAGAGAGAGGACCATCATCATTTTTACTTTCCATTACCACCTCCATGTTAACATTTAAATGGCCACCATCACCATCAGTCATATAAATACATCAGCTTAAGTGCACAGACCCCTGTAGGCGGCCGTCCCCGCAGTAGGACTGTCCGTGGGTGTAGAGGAGAGATGGGGAGGGGTCGCTGAGAAGCCCTTCTGCCTCCACCTGGATTGTGTACTCGTACTTTTCTCCCTGTTTTACAGTGCTGCAGAGAAAAGGAGAGGACATTTTTTGGTGAGTTCTTGGAATTTTTGGGGCCTAATAAAATTATTAATTGGAATGTTATGTTCAACAGAGGACCAGTAAGCAAGCCGTTGTAATCATGTGATCTTTACAAGCTTGTTGAATGATACCAATAAATTACACAATACAAATTTACAAAAAAAATGGGTACGTTGGAGCATAATATAAGATTCCCTTGAAAATGTGCAAAAGTGCTTAAGCCTATGCTTTGTTCACCCAATAAATAAATTCTCCATTTATCCTAATGGATTCTGCTCCTGGGATTGGAGCAACAAAAACTTGGGGACTGAAGCCACTGTGGCTTCTATCTGTAACCTTGCAGTGCCCAGTGACCTTAAAGAGACCACAGCAGGAAGTGTATGTGTGGTGATACCTTGGCTCCAGTGTCGGGACTATTGATCTGTTTTGGTGGGCTGTGTCTATAAAAAGAGCCTCCTCACTGTTTTCCCAGCACAGATCTGCTGCTCCTGTCTCTACATTAACCAGGAGAAGCACACATCACTCAGTATTAAAGTTCCTTTATAAATTATAGATCAGAAAAGGAACTGAAGATTTTGAGAATCGATTCCTATTTATCTGCACTGTATCCTTTATCCTCCTCACTTCCAACCTTCTGCCACAGCTCCTCTGCTCTCATTGGCAATGATTGGGTCATGTTTTCCCCCTTTTCATGAACTACTTCTACAACAATTGGCAAAAATTAGAATGCAATATTGCCTTTCAAATGAGTTGCAGAAAAGCAGGTGATGTTTTGATTCTCCTTGTTGGCAATTAACTGTCTACAGTCAGTTAATGTTGGCATGCTAACGTTAGTTTAGTAGATGTTTACTGAGTTCCTCATCTAAGTTTAGCCTGTTGGCATTCTAAAGAATTGCTATTTAGCACTAAATATCAAGTAGTATACGATAATGTTTAGCTGACTTAAGTAAGTATTTAGTGATAAACCAATACTTTAAAAAGTATTTGTTTAAAATGTTGACCTCCTGATGGTGCGAGACGACTTTTGTCATTTTGTTATTTCACTCTAAAACATAAAATGTCAACCTCATGGTGACTATAGGAAGGGGAAGTCACAATGTTGAGATATTTCACTTCATTATCTGTGGAATTATCTTGGACCTACAAGTGGCATAAAATGAAAGGTTGGGGATCACTGTTTGGGGGCCAGTCTGTAAAAAAATGCCATCTGTAGAAAATGTTTATGTAGCATGCAACTAGCATGGCTAAAAAGAGTCAGAAACACTGCACCCTTACAGTATAGGCAAACATCCCTGAAATCTACACAACAGTAAAAACAAATGTGTTGAAAATTGCCACAACTACTCATTTATAGTTGGAATTTCAAAAGTTAGGCAAGATGCTTTTGTGACAACATAATTCAGCACAATATTACAATGAAATAAAAGAAAGAGGATTTCTGGTTGTTGTCAGAATTTGTGTTGTTTTTACGTTTGCTATCTTAATTCTTGGGAGATCAGTGATCTTGTCTTTCTCCCCCTGTATTCTCCTCAGTGAGTTTATGCTGCTGACCACGGTGCAGGTTCAGCAGGAGGAAATGGCTCCGCACCAGCTCCAAGCAGTCACTGGTGTTTATGGCCTCTGCTGCTCACATTTGGTTCATATTCAAAAAAAAGAAAAGAAAAAAACTTGCTTACTTTTCCTCACCTCTGCTGTGCTTTCGTTTCCTTCTGCCCCTTCTTATCCTTCCTCACCTCTTGCATCTCCTTCACTCACCTATCTGTTTGTCTCCCACTCCCCATCTTTTTGCAACTTACCTCCTCCAGTTCTCCATTTGTCTGTCCCCTACTCACCTTTATTTTTCATCCCCTCTTCCCCTCCATTATCCCACCCTCCCTTGCTCTTCCAAACTCATTGCTCTCAAACACTCTATTCTCCTCACATCAACCCCACTCTGCCCTCCACAGTCCCACATAACTCAATTCCCACCGGTTCTTACATCTTTTTGCACTTAGACACAGCTTGTGTAACATAGGAGACGTGTTCCCTGAAAAATAAACTGTTTTTGAGGCTGTGTCCACCTAACATCCGCCCTGCTCTGTAAAACAGCCACAGCTTCTCAGAAATTCAGAGTGCCACAGCATTTGAAATCAGCCCCAAATGATCCGTAATCATGTGACATGACTTTCAGATCATGGCAGGTTCTTATCTGCTTTTGTGCAAAAGTTGTATCAGAGAAGCATGAGAGTGTAGAGAGATTGAGGGTCTTTTTTCTCTTTTTTTTTTAAAGGAGGGCTGCTATCTGGTGAGATTAAAAAAAAAACTGGCTTGTGGCTTTACATTTGGATTCCGGTAATCATTTGGACACCCCACAATACGAGACGGAACACAAACTGATTCAACTTAGCCCTGAGACTTCAACAGGCTTTTGATTGAGTATATGGTTGTTGAAACCGATTTGGATCAGTAGCCACAGCTCGGCATCCCCATGCTGGAAATGTTTGTGTTGTGAGCTTTTCAAAGAGAGCCAGACCCAAACACTTGAGAGACAGATAACTGGGAATTAACAGATCTGAGGACACGCACACACACACGCGCACACACAGAGCAAGAGATGCTGTGAATTTGCACTCCATGCTGGCTCTACTACTCCTTTTTTTTTAAACCTCCATCTGATTTTCCTCTGAGCTCTGTGTATATATGCGCGCGCGTGTGTACCCAGCATCAGTAGTTGGCATGGCCTCCCTGTTATAAATATTCATCTACACCTGACAGAAAAGCAGCCTGGGGAACTTGCTTCAGGTGGAGTCCAAGGTATTTTAGGGTGATTTGGGCAGAAAAACAACACACCTGTCAATTCCTATTAAACACTGTGGTAACCTCCTGTTTGATTTAAGAACAAAGTCTGCCTCTCCAAACACATTTAACCACAAGCCAAAACTGTTGCTGGAAAATTATATGGATTAATTCTCCAGCTGGAGCGACTATTTCAATATTAATGAAGTTACAGCCACACAACGCTGAAAGCAAAGCGGAGTTATCTTATTGTGCTGATAAATTTATGATCCCTGTCTGAAAACGAATATTTACAGCTCTACTGCAGCAAACACCTGGCAGCGTTTACCTGTCAGTGAATGTCTGCTGGGTCTGAGGTGGCGGGGTTTTATCTGTGAAAGCTGGCTGCCGGTGAATCCGGTACAGCAGGGGTTGGCAACCAGAGCACAGGTGGTTGCCGGGGCCCGAAGACAACATGGCGGCATCAATCTCCATCTTTTCGTCGAAGGTGCAGAGCTTTATAGCAGTGATGGCAACGTTCTGGGTGCTGAGGCGCAAGGTGAGCGGCATGTTGCAGAAGACGTGCTGGGGTCCGAGGGTAATGGTGTCTCCCGTTACCGTGATCAGCTCTATGTTGGCTATGGCTGGGTTGTCTGAGGCAGGGAAAGAGACATGGCTTTGTTTAACTATGAAAAGAAAAGGTATGGTAAGGCTGGACGTGCAGAAAATTCAAAGTAAAAGTGGTTTATTTAGAGATAACTGCAACATGACTGGCTGGTAATTTATGATCTCAGTTGAAAAGTAATTTCGAGAGTATCTCGAGAGTATAAACGTCTGTTTTGAATATTGACAAGTGGTAGTAACCTACATAGTATGCGCAGGATGAATCGGGCAGCAGCTAAAGTTCAGCTTACTGTTAGGGATGGAACATTAATGTGTTAATTATGATTAATTATTACAACGAAAATGCACTGCTCTGCTGTTCGAAAAACTACCCGATGGAAGTGTTTGCAACGGCATCGTTTATTGTACAGAAAACCGCTTGCATATCACACCTACAATACCATTTAAATGCAAAACATGTCACAGTGAGCATAGAAAATCTGGAGCTGTTGGCGGTTCTGGTTCTGGTCCGACTAAAACAAGCAGCCCAAACCCGAACAAATAACTGGCTTCATCAGGAAGAAAATGAGTAAGTCGACATTGGAAACACTGACGAATTTCCCAGAATTGCAGACCACTATCAGTGGTTGAAGATAAGGGTTTCGAAAATATGCTACAGATAGTAACTAAAATTCATTTACATAAAAATATTGTTGCTTTTGGGGCCAATACTGTTATGCGGTTAATTGTGATTAATTACAAAACCTGTAATTTATTTGATTATTTTTTTTTAATCATGTCCCACCCCTACTTATCTATTGTGAGGATCACTCACCTTGATTGATAGGAGGATGTAATGATACTATTGGCTGAAATTGCTCTGGGCAAGAGGACAAGTGTTTTATTGTTTTCATGTAAAAATACAAAGAAACATTTGGTTTTTTGTATTTTTTGGCAAATATAGTTAAATAAGTGAACAATATGACCAGGGAGGTGATATGAAAGGACTGAAATTACTTTTTTTTCATTTTAGGAGGACTCTAACAATAAGAAACTGCCTTAAAGTAGTCTGTTTAGAGAAGAAAAAGAAGAGTCAAGACTCTCAAGTAATCTCCAAGCACTTATTGCTTAACAGTCACCTACTCCTCTCCGTCTCCAACTGAAAGTCCTTAAATTTCGTGAGTTTCAGGGAACTGGCTTCATTGATTTCTGCAACTGTTTTCAAAACAAGGCTTTACTGTCTATGCTTGGCTTGGTAACCCTCACCAGACGCTGTTTACGCTTCCAGTCTCTAAGCTTTTAACCACAAACTAACTTTTTTTAAGAGATTCCCAACCGCACACTGCTCTCTTGTAGCCCTGCCGAATAATGTACTGTAACACATCCCCCGCTGCCTTCATTAAATATAATGGGCATAATCAATAGCAAATTTCACATTTAGGCACATATTTTTATGTGCACGGAATTGTAATTGATTAAATAAGCCACTTTTTATCATCTGTTTTACGATGATGGTCCAAGTGTTTCTCCTCAGATTTCTTCCAGCAGCTTTGTCTGGAGAAAATTGGGAGAAATTTTACAGTAAAAACTTCTGAAAACTCATGAGGTCCATGATATCATTAGTTCAGATGGCGGCTCGTTATTTTTCCTCATCCTTCCGAAATAATCTCATTTACACCTCTATTCTGAAACAGATCATATCATTGTGGAATGAGGCTTACTGGTAGAGATGTAGGTGACCCACAGGGTTAGTGCGTGTGGGACGACGGGGTAGAGAAACCTCAGCGTGAGGGTGCAGCCCTCCGTGTCGGGACATGGTGACGTCACGTTGGTGTCGAAAAAGCTGAGCTCAGGACTCCACGCCTGGAGACTTGGATCACAAGGCTGCTCCACGTCAGGGGGGCCTGGGGTTCAAGAACATCACACGGACACATGAATGTAATGTGAGGGCTCTTAATGACTTTTTTGTTTCCGAAAATTAAATGAATCCCTCTGGGATTCAAAACACATCTCACCGGATTTGCTTTTACTTGTGAGAATATGTGAACACTCTCTTCTTTTCTACCAACTACTGTTGTTCTATCCAATTCCCCAATGAAGCATTTAAGCCCTATTTGTTGCAGTGGAAGTGCACATTGCCCAGCAGAGTAGTACTGTGCTTAGGTGACTGTGCAGGCTAAGGTATGAATCTCAATACCTGTGCTACTAAGTTTTGGGAGGAAGATTTTCCCATTTAAAAAAAAAAAAAAAAAAAACAGTTGACAGTTCATGAGCTATTGGCTTGGTGTTAAGCACCGTCTGTCATTTTCTGTGTATCTGAGAGTGTGTGTGTGTGTGTGTGTGTGTGTGTGTGCACGCACGCACGCACATGTTTTTCCACATGTGGGAATCTGTGCAACGTAAACAATGGATGCCAAACCAGGCTGTTAAACTGAACAGGTCAAATGCAACAAAAAAAAAAAAGCTCACAACAATGACTAGGTATGTAAACAAATCTGTATGTATGTGAGCGGCAATCCATACTTAATCAGCATATTTTTCTAAATGTCAAAAATATTTATTGCATGGCTGGTGTTACTTTGAACTATTAGGCTCTAAAAAACACGTTTTCCCAATCAGTCTCTTGCTGTAAGAAATGGAATCCTGAATCTACAAATACACAATGTTCAGCCAAAGTTAAGGGCAATTTTGGTCAGTTGAGATTTCTGTATTTTATCTTTGTGCTTCTGTGCAGTGAGGCTGAGTTGGAAAAAAGGTGATGCTTTGTGTTTCTGTGCATCTACCAAAATGTATCACTATTTGAACATGATGACAGTTGTGGGGTGGTTATCTTGCATTGCCAAGTGGATGAAACCACATCCACACAGTGCCGATGAAGCAGATTTTGTCCTAATAAATAATTCTGAAATGTATTTCCGTAGAGTCCTGCCTTACCCTCAACACGCCCTGTCCACTTCTATTTAGTATTGACTGATTTAATACATTTCCCAGTATTATTATGTAGCAACTAACAGCAAACTCACCCTCATGAGTAACAAGAGAGCAACATTTTCCAGATGAAAAAGTTACGAGTTCTGCTCTCTTACTTCAAACATGACGCATTTTCAGAAACGCAGCAGTAGCACCATAACACCAGACTAATGACTTTTAATTTAATTCACTGTTATTGATTAGCACCATCAAATCGCTCTGAGGCAGTGTCATTATCAGCTGTCCCAGGTGAAAGCCAAATAAGATCAACATATTAAGAGGTGTTACATATTTTACACTTACTATGATCATCCATGTGTGGAAACATGATGGATTGCCAAACAGGACAGAAAACACCAGGTAAATGATGTTGAGTCTGGCAAGAATGACTGGATAAACCATAAAATCTGTAGTCCATTCCTGAGTTTCCTACATTCTCACAGCTAGTGAAGCACGATAGTAGATATACTAATAACAATCTACAACATTAATTTCATCTCATCTCATCTTCTATACCCGCTTATTCCTCATTAGGGTCACAGGGGTCTGCTGGAGCCAATCCCAGCGCATTATGGCGAGAGGCAGGGATACACCCCAGATGGTCGCCAGCCAATCCGTGGGGCACACACACCATTCACTCACACACTCACACCTACGGGCAATTAACCTAAGCATATTTTTGGACTGTGGGAGGAAGCTGGAGTACCCGGTGAAAACCCACACAGACACGGGGAGAACATGCAAACTCCACACAGAAAGGTCCCAAACCCAGGACCAAGGAGGTCTTGAACCTGCGACCTTCTTGGCAACAGTGCTAACCCCTGCACCACCGTGTCGCCCACATTAATTTCAGTCTTTGTCCTAATGTTCTAATTATTGGCTGGTGAAATACCAAATTCCAAGTATCTCCAAAACAGACAGAAGTGGAACTGCTGCCTATATGGGGCAGGTGGAATTCATTGCAGAGTTGGTATGCTTATATAAATAGATCATACTGGAAGATCAAAGGCATTTGGCAGCAGTAAAGAAGAGCTGGTATTACATGCTAATGAATCTGAAAATACATAACTCATACAGGATCAGTCATTTCTAGGGGTGTGACGAGACACTCGGCTCACGAGACGAGACACGAGATTGGGTTCACGAGATCGAGACGAGACAAGATTTTAAGAAAACTAAATTACAAATTATATGAATGCTTTATGACTATATATATTGAATATTTATGGCTATATGACTTTTATTTTACTGAGTTGCACATGGATTTTATAACTCTGTAAGATTTCGTCACACCCCTAGTCATTTCTGATACAAGTCTTACAGCTGCACTGTAATATGGTCCCAGAGCCTACGAGGATACTAAATCGCAATACAAGTTTCAGCAAAGCGTTTTCTCTTGAAATCTGCTGACACCAACTCTGAAGCTCAGGGAAATGATGGATTGATCCTCTTACTATGGATTTTAGTATGTTTAATGAAATTGATGAGCTATTTTGGGAATGTGTCATTGAATTCATGATTAAATAAATACTGCAGAGGTATTTTGCTTTATCAAAATACATATTTACATATAAATTTAACATGAAACAGGACAGGAGGGGAGCAGAGACCCTACAATGCAACTGCTGAATAAACATAAGCAAGTATTTTGCAATTGAAAATTTGCCTCATTAATGATTCCACTGACTAGAACACAAACTTAAAATTATGACAATGACTTTCGTAATGTTAATAATCATACTACAAATATTACAATTAGTAATATGCAAATAAAAACTAATACTTTAGTTAGTTTTAGCTAGTAAAAATACTACTTATAATGCTAACAATACTATTGCTACTAATAATAATCGTAATTAAAATGCTTCACGCATATACAAACACAAATTATGATGAACTTTCTCTTTTAGCGTTAACATATGTCAATCATGGCGATGTTCCTGCCCCCCGATAAAGACAATATCATAATTGTAGCATGATTACAATTTTATTCAATTTTGAAAAAAGCTGTTGCTTTTATACTACCATTCAGAAGTTTGGGGCCACTTAGAAATTTCCTTGTGTTTGAAAAGAAAAATGCTGTTTTTTTCAATGAAGATAACTTTAAACTAATCAGAAATGCACTCTGTACATTGCTAACGTGGTAAATGACTATTCTAGCTGCAAATGTCTGGTTTTTTGGTGCAATATCTACATACTGTAGGTGTATAGAGGCCCATTTCCAGCAACTATCACTCCAGTGTTCTAATGATACAATGTGTTTGCTCATTGCATCAGAAGGCTAATGGATGATTAGAAAACCCTTGTGCAATCATGTTATTACATGTTATTACAGCTGAAAACAGTTTAGCTGGTTAGAGAAGCTATAAAACTGACCTTCTTGTGACGAAAGCGAAGTTTGAAAGAAAAAAAAGTATTAATTCAAATACAAATCAATATTTCTAACCTTCTCAATGTCTTGACTATATTTTCTCTTCTTTTTAAAACTCATGGTGGTACATAAAAGTGACTTTTCATGGAAAGCACAAAATCGCCTGGGTGATGTTATTTGCTTTCAGCGACTTAGGAGTCCTCTTGTCTAGTTCTAATATTTCATAGGTTGTAGTGTTAAAACAGTTTATGAAATACTCTTGGAACAATAATTCAGGAGTCCTAAATTTAGGACTGATTTTTGTTTGTTTTTTAAGCGTTACTTCTAAATCAGCAAGTTAGGAGCTGCTTTCAACTTTGAGATGATTTGTGAACATGGACCCTGATCTACTAAAGGTCTGTGTCTGAAACTTTAAACTCATAGCACACACAAATAAATATGATGTAAATCTAAATAGAATAATGTAGCACACATATTTTGATCTACCAAACCTGAACGCAATTTCTGCAATGGAGACAGCCTCTGAATCTAGTACGTTCAGAGGCTGAAAACAGCCCACATGGACACATAGGCACAATGAAAAGAAGAGGTTTTATTCTTTATCCACTTTTAATATTATGCCTATCAACATATTCCATCACAGGATGGAGCAGAGGCACTAAATGCTCTCCAACCAAAATCTGCCGAGAAAATAAAGTTTAATGTGGTTAAAGCAGGAAAGTCAGGAAATTAGTCTGCGTTGATCTATAAATGAATGTGAATGATTGTTACAGAAGGTCCACAGCTGCTTGAAAAGCTTCTCCTACACTATCTGAAGGCACAGTACAGTGCTGCGGCACAGGTCCGATATGTTGATGGTCTGCTAGACGCACATAAGCACACACACTTCTACACACGTCAGTCTGGCCGGTTATAGTTTCATATTCAGTTATTCAGCTTTATTTATGACTGAGACGTCTAGTCTGCCGCACTCATCATAGCCTCTTTTACAACTTCCTTTTCAATAAAAGTAGCATCTCATGTTTTATACTTGAAACACATTGCAGTGAAAATACTGTAACATTAATAACTAAACTATGTGACCATGAACAAGGTGAAATACATTATGATATAATCATATAAACATCTTTAAGAAATCAATTTATTTGAAAAGAAATAATAATTCGATAACAATTCCTCCATCTGTCTTTGTCTGCAGATTCATGGTGATGTCTGTTCATGTCGTGACATTCGTTTTGCTCATGCATATTTATAACTGCTGCCCATCCAAACTCTGTGGAAACCATTAGAACATGCAAAACTGTCATTTGAATGCTGCGGTCTCTGCTACATTTGCACCTGTTGTCATTTTCAAAATTCTTCTTAGGAAATCACTTTCAAAATATCCATTAACCACAACCACAATCTATTGCACAAGCAAATTTAGTATTTTTTATTTTGGTATCTTAGTAGATCCGGGCCCAAATCTGGCAAGAAAACCATTCTTTCCAATGTAGCCATTGCTACATTGCTTAAGTTTATCCTTGTGAATTAACGGAACATACATATTTAGGTGCAGTTATGTAACAAATGTTCATGAATGTCCACTAATTGCCATTTAAGGCTCCACTAACCCATTATCAGTATTTTTTTAAAGTAACAATGAGTCAAAAGACTACACGGTATATAATCTGAAAGATGTAGCTCATATCGTCAAATCCACAGAAAATTGCCGTACTTGTTTGCCATCAGTCTCAGAGACACACAGACACAGACACACACACACACACACACACACACACACCCTTAGTAGGATAAGCATGTTGCTCTGTGTGGTATATAACTGTCGAAACATTTGCTGTATCAACTTCAGTAGGTGATGATATGGCAATGCTGGGATTTCCTTGCTTCGCTATGTATATATTGTTTTCTCCTGCAAACTTTCTCCTGCAAATGCACTCTGTTTATGCTATGTTTAATGCTTTTGTTAGGTTTATTCTTGGACATTCTTTTAGATTATTACTTTTGGCTGCGGCCACAACTCGCTTCCTCCACACATATTCCTTATATATCAAGTCACTTGCAAAATGTGACATTAGATTTTCAGTTAACTTACTTCCCTTCTCCCTTACTTACTCAAACAATCTGCAGTACAACAAAGCAATGTGATACGCTTTTAAATGCTACCTACTTCAAATTTCCCCATTTTTAATTAAAACCCACTTTAATGCTTGATGCAGCACATAAACCAATGTAATCTCTCTCAAGAGGGGAACAAGCTCTGGTGGGTTCCCGCGGCCTGAAAACTGACTCAAACCTGTCAACGACTGTGGCAAAAGCAATATTTTGAAGAGTTGTAAACTGACATTTTGCCATTCGCAACCCAAGCCAAAAGTGTTTTGCCATTATGTTTCGTGTTGCCAGCTATGATATCCACATTGAATTTGTCCAATTTCCTCATTCCCTTTCCCTGCTGAAGGCGATATTGCCCATCTCCGCTGGCTGACAACCCCGCGCATCATGGTCTTTAGAAGTGGAAAAGAGTGAAAAGGAAGCCAGGGAAGCCAGCAGACTGGCTGTCTCCTCGGCTATGTGCATACCGCTGTTTAGAGTAAGACTGTAATTGACTCTTTATCATCATTATGATCCCGCAGCGAAAGAAAGGGAGCTGTAATCCCCCCTGTTCCTCCTCGCCGCTTGTTTTCAAAGCATAAATTCCAGTAGAGGATTTCCACATATTTGGGTAGAGTTTCCACGGAAGAGATGGAAAGTGGTATTATGTTAGTATGTTCTTTTGTTCCTGTATTTCTTCTCCTTTATTTCTGTTATTCCTTTCTTCCTTAATTTCTTGTTTGCTTCTTCTGTCCCCCCCCCCCCTTGCTTGTTTCTTTCCCCTCACCCTACATGTCATGTCAAAGGAAACAGGACTTCTCCAGAAATTATGATTGGAATAACAAGGACCATGTGCTTACATGAAGCGTAATGTTTCAAAGTACAGTGCTACAGGATGCATTTTTTTGCCTTTTTTGTTTATGACGGAGGTTCAGCGTTTGAACAGCACCCAAACATTACCCAGAGTAGACGCTTTGCCTAATAATCCTTGTTCTCGTTTTGGCTAAAACAAGACAGAGACAGAGAGAGGTCTGTAGCTGAGGGCAATTATTATTTAATGATTTTCTGCTTTTTCCTCTTCCAGGAGCCATTAGCCTTGCACGCACCTGAAACGTACAGGGAAGAGATGCATGTGTTTGTGTATGTGTGGGTGTGTTTGGTGAGGAGGGGGTTGATCTGCTCTGTGGAAATAAGAGACAGAAGTAGAACTCAAGGACACAAATGCAAACCTGAAACCGCCACATTCTTTCCTGTCAATAATTATTGACAAAAGGGAATGTACTGTATCAGGGGAAGAATTCCACTACATTGGTCTACCGTAGATTAAGAGATAGTTAAAACAATTTGCTATATTTACTACTACCGTTTTTCAAATAGAAGATAAATTATTATAAAAAGAAAAAACTTCAGTCATAGTGAAAACTGAACTGAAAGTGTTAATAATTTATCCGTGACTTTACATGCAGTGCCAACAATCATCTTCTCATCTTCCACAGGAACAATATGTCATCACCACATCTGTGCTGCAGACTGTAAAGAATCTTTTTCATGTGTTGTATTGTTTACGCTGACTAGAAGAGAAGTGCAATAAGTAGTACCATAAGTATAACAAACTCTGTTTGTATGTTGTAACACATGCGAGGCTACTACTCTGAAACACTGGTGTATACAGTGTAAGCATTCATCTTCTTACACATATACAGACACACACTTATTTGACTGACCGACTGCTTCTTCAGGTGTCCAGTAGCCTGACGTGTCGCAGATGCGAGTGGAGGTAGCCTCGTAGGCGTACTGGTGGAAAACGCTGTCTTTCTCACACTCTCCGCAGCTGACACCAGACGCATGGAATGAGGAGCTGGGATAAGGGAAAACAGAGCTGCTGTTTGTGAAATAGCACAGACACTGTGGCTTTTAGTTGTCACAACAAGGCAGATGGGTGTCACTTTTAATACCAGAACTACAGTAAAATTGGACCAGTTGCTTTTGTTTTCTTTTACCCTACATGGACGACACAAGAAAGCGACACAGGAAAGCCAAAGGAGACCCGGAGCAAGGTAGACACACAAGTGCCAGATGTGTTGACTGTCCCAAAACCATAACCCAACAAACAGTTGTTTATTGTTCATGTGATCTTTATGAATTTATAAAGTCAGCCAGTATAACGTGACAACATAATTTTTACATTATAGTTTCTCTTCAGGTGGTTATCATACAAATTATGAACAAGACGAATTAAAAAGTTTACTGGAGAGTATAACTATGCATTAGCACTGCTAATTGTTTTTATTAGAGCCTGAATATGTTTTTAATCACCAGGCATTAGAAATAAATTCAGAACAGCGCTGCCAGGATCCTGATAGGAGCATGAAAACACGAGCGTGTAACGCCAATAATGTTTTCATTCATTGAACTAGCTCCTTGTCTCCTTTAGGATCGACTTCAAAGTCCTGCTACTCACTACAAATCTATCAACAGACATGTGTCTCCCTACCTACAGGAACTGATCACATCACAAACCTCCACCTGCACCCTCAGATCTGCCAGCAGCTCACTCTGGCGGGGCCCCCAGTACTAAGGTCTGCACCGCGGGGGCTCGAGCCTTCTCCTCTGCTGCATCACTAACCATCTGAATCCAGCACACACTCTAGTCTTCATAATAATAAGCATACTTAAGTGGCCATTATACTTTCTGCCAGCAGTTCAGCATGTGACTAAACTTTGTCACCATTTGTACTGAAAAAGTGGACTTCTTTCACTCGTGATAACTGGGGTCATTTGTTAACTGTCCACTACATGAGATCCCACATCTGCTCTAAATGACATTCATGCTGTTTTTCTTTAATGAGAACAAAAGTGCGTCGATCACAGCAAAAAGAAATTCTAAGACCAGGAGGCTTGGTTGTGCCTTCTTTGCCTTAATAGAATAGAAAAATGTTAAATACAATGAAAGTCAAAGTTTAATTTGATGTATTTCCTAAACCCCTGTGGCGTACCTTTGATAGAGCGGTCCCCTTACAGGTGGCAGCCAATAGATAGAGACAGAATTAGGGGTCTGGTCTGTCACTATGGGGGCCAGAGGGATGGGGGTAGGTTGGCGGTCCATCAGCCAGTACTGGTAGACCAGGTCCAGGTAACAGTGCATCCTGGCCACTTGGTTAGGAGTGAAATGGTTGGTGCAGTTGTCATCTGATATGGTGCAATAAAACAGAACAAAGCCCCGGTTAGATCAGTGGATCAGATTCTAAATAATTATGATAAATGTAATAAATATAATGATATAGATGTAGTGTGGCTTGCAGTTTCATATTTAGGTGTAGAGTAAGTGCAAATTATGTTTATATTTTATAATTCGTATTTTAACTGTCTTATTAACTAACTGTCTTAACTATGATAATACTATGTGAAGACAAATGTTTTGTGTACAGAACCTGATTTATTGATACAATTGTCTTGACTTATCAAAACAAATTGAAGAATATATGCGATATAACAAGAGCAGTTATTCAATAGACCTACCTTACATCTGTCCCTATTTAGAGAGAGAAATGCTATAGATAAAGACTAACGCTGACAGGCTGTAACCAAGAACCATGTGTTTATATTCCCTCTGAATTTAGTCTTACAGTCTTAGTGCGCTACGGTTTCTGATGATGCAGTAGTTTGTTATACAGTGTGTCTACTTCATGTCCACTTATCTTCACTATCCTGCGAACGTTATCCAGCTTTTAAAGAATAAAGGGGTATTACTTAATTGTGGTATCTGAATTGTTTGGCCGCTCATTAAAAAAATATATAATTTTTAATAATAATTTTCAGTTTTTGTCTATATGCTTGTGGTAAATTATAAGTAAGCAAAGTAAAGAAAGTCCTTTGTACCTGCGTAACTCATGTAATTGTTATAAGGTGTGCCCTGGTAGGTGGTGAGTCCACAGGTATCGTTAATGGCTCCCGGATCATGGCAGACTTTGGATTTGGGTGTCGGGGCGGTGTCAGCACACAGATCTCCTGTCTCCATCGATGGGGTGGTCTCCTGCAAGCACACATGACACCCTATATGTCTTCTTGAAGAATTGGAAGTGATTCATTTGAAGCTTGTTGCGAGCATAGACCTAATGGTTGAAGAGGGATACTTTAACACACAGAGTAACATTTAGGATAAGGCGAAAAATAATATAGAACAATACACGTTTGGCAAAAACTAAACAAAATATAG
This sequence comes from Lepturacanthus savala, assembly GCA_030544235.1. Classification (NCBI taxonomy): domain Eukaryota; kingdom Metazoa; phylum Chordata; class Actinopteri; order Scombriformes; family Trichiuridae; genus Lepturacanthus; species Lepturacanthus savala. The sequence continues at coordinate 17,636,247 of CM060461.1, forward strand.
TATAGCTGTGCATTAGAAAAAACCTTCCTACCTGCTATAATATACAATAAGTCACATTAAGTATCATTAAGAGGAGTAGATAGAACAGTCCTACCTGACACGGGTCATCACAGGAATCCCGCTCACTCACTCCCTTGAAGACATGATACAATCCAAAGATGTGGCCCATCTCATGGATCATGGTGTTGTGGTGACCGATTGTACCAAAGTATGACGGGTTCAGCACCATCCCACCTGAGGACAAAAGACAACATTTGTATTATGGGCTATAATTTTCTAAATATCTAGATCTAATTTAGATTTCAATACACTAAAAAGCGTCTTTTACACATAGCACACTATCACCTTCTGTCATTTCACCGCTTGTAAAAATATGGAAAACTGTCGTTCAACAGGTGAACTTGTTAATTGTCCTCAAGCAAGACGGGTAATCCCCACCAAATGAAGCTGCACATGTTTCAGAAGCATCCAACAAAGTATTTGATCACAAAAATTGTTTATCTAATGTTTAACAACTAACACACCAACTACCAGTTGCATGTCTTCTCAACGTCACTTTTACTCTCCGTCACCACAGCAAGCTGGCATTTTCTAAAGAGAAACAGACCACCATAGTAAAAGACTAAACACTGTGACATTTAAAACCAATTAGGAAGGAGTAAAACTTAAGTACTTTAAACCAAACTAAAACTTTACTACTTTAAACCAAAGTACTAAAGTTTGGTGGTTATTGGTGGAAATGAGCCATGAGTCTGCCTTTGCCCCATTTTCCCAAAAACTGAGAGCTGCCACCACTGTCTTCCTTGTTCCGATGAACGCACATGGCCTTGATGCCAATCCATGATCAACCAGAGATCAACACTATAAAGCAACATTACACTACAAAAACTGACATCCAAATAAAAGTTGCTATTACTTGGTAACTTAGTTATGGTGGAGTAATCAGTGTGTTTTTGTAAATGAGGAGAGGTGGAGTCTCACTTTGCTGTCAGCCCTTTGTTAGGGACCGATGAGAAATGTATTGTTTTTTGATAGTCCCTGCATGTTTACTGAGTTACAGCAACAATCAACACTATCTCCATTGAAACGAAAACAACAACCTATCTATAACTATCATCGGTAACCCATGGCCATGCATTATCATCTCGTGGCCACATATAAATAATCTGTATCTGTAAAATTTGCCACTTACAGTACAAAAATTAAACTCAATGTAGTTTTGCAGCACTTTCTCAAGCACCGTTTTTTTAAAGATGCAGTATGGGACTTTTGTCTTCCTCTGTTGGCAGTGTCAGTGTAATTACACCTACACTGTGCAAATGTGCTTACATCATAGGCATTGCTAGAGCTGATGCATGGGCAACTGTTGTGGATGTAAAACAGTGGATTAATGGTTGATTTATTTAGTGTAATGAAACTCGCACAATTATTTTATGCACATTCAAGTAAGCAGAGTGATACCCGTGTGCATTTATCCGGCCAGCAGGGAGTGGCGCCTCACAAGAATAAAAAAAACTCAGTCTACTGTGAAACACAAAGAGATTCCCCTGGTGGTGATAGGGGTAATCAGCATTACCTGAACTCTTAAGACAAAGGCTTGAATAGATGGAACATTTATTTATATGTAAAAGTTCCACACTGCTGGTTTAACATGGAAAAACAGCAATTTCTTGAATGGAAAAATAATGGTGTCATTATGTGCTTGTTTTTGTGCAGGCTCAGACATGGATTCAACTCTTTTTTTTAATAACAAATATTATAATATTATATTTATATATAATTATAATTATATAATTATAATAAAATTATAAATGTAAAAATACTATATAATATATTATTATAAAATAAATAATAATAATTAACATGGTATGCCAGTGCTGGTCATTTTGAAATGATGGTTTTGGGGTCTATGATGAATTCTTCCAAAAATGGCTTTTAAGCGGAGATGTAGGTTTTGTGCAGCATGCTGATAATCGCAAAATCAAGAACAGACATGACAGTTATTGGTTTTCTAATTAGAAACAGTGTGTGCAGTGGGGAAGACATTGAACAATGAAGACATTAAATACGAAGACACTAAACAACAAGGCCTCCGGAGATGTCTTGTCATCCACTAACTTGTTTTTAAACAGGGACAGATGCTGAGCAACTGAAACTGTAATGTGGGAGACATTCAGTAGAACACTGAATTTCAACAGAATTAGTTGATTTCTGAAATATAACATTGGCTCTGATGATGTACAATCAAAGTTCCCTATTTAACTCACTTTTTCATTATTTAAAGCCCAGAAATCTACAATAATTATATATCATGTTAAAATCTAACAGTCTGTTAAATGTAAAGATGCCTCAAACTCAGTGGTCAATGGCACAACAACTTTTTGTGGTTGCATTCCTTTGGCTTTGACTATGCTGTGTATTTTTATGTCTTTTGAAGAGGGATGAAATTAATGCCATGTAGAGTTTATTGTGGACGTGAAACATCACCTGTGTTTATACCTGTAAGGCTACAGCTAACGATTACTTTCATTGAATGATCAAGTCAACAGTACTTTTTTTTATTACCGAACAATACATTTATTATTTTAAATTAGATATTAGTCAATCGTAAAAGCAATCGATTAATCATTCCATCACTACTTTGGGTGAATGAAACAATAGAAAACTGAAAACCGTGAACACAAGAAGAGAAAACACCTCACATGCCCTCCATACTACACCACTGTTGGATTGAAGTCTGTGTCTAGAAGAACATTTGCCCAATGTGTCTCCTTCTCACTACTTTTCTACTGGCACAAGAAGAAGAACAATCATAAATAAATAAAAACAGCTGGCAAGTGGGCATGGATGGCAACAATGGTACAGAGCCCATTCTGGCGTTTGTTTGTTTGGTTGTTGTTGGGTTGTTTCGCCTTTTCCAGTGGAAAAGGGCCTAATGATTGGAAGAGGAAAGAGGCAAAGTGCCGGGAAAAATGTCTGCCAGCTCCGATTGTTCTCCCCACCTCGTTTGGATGCCGCCAAAGCCGACAACAAAGGTTGGAGGGGAAGGGAAGGGAGGAAAGGATGGATAAAAAAAAAAGAGTAATAGAAACAAGATAGAGATATAGAAGAAAATAAAATTGAGTTACCTGGAAAAGGAAGAAAGGAAAAATTACTAAAGAAATTAAAAAAAAAAGAATGACAACCGTACAGTTTATTTGAATAATTGAACTTACCTTGGTGGGTAAGTGCCTCCTTCGCCCATGGCCAGGTCGCAGCTCCTGCAAGTTCTTCACGCACTGAGTTGCTTGCAAAAAAAACATTGAGTGCGTCAGAGCCGCTCAGTTGTAGCTCCTCCTTTAACTCTTTCACACTCATATAGGCCCTGCAAACATGGGAAAAAGAGAAAAACATTAGAAAGCTAAATTCAACAATTCAACGACTTTACCGTTAATACTGGATAGGATAGGAATATCAACTAACTTATTGCAGAAACAACCCTGAAAGTAAACTGAGCTGTAAAGGTCAAATGTGTTTAGTCATGGTAAAAAAAAACAAAAAACACAACCAGCCTATTATCTCAAAGTTCCCAAAGTAAAACCATGCGGCAGTTTTACTGTCTGTGACTACTTTCCCTGTTTCCATAGTAAAAAGAAGATGATGGAGAGTTTTAGTACTTAGTACTTAATTATGAGGTAATTCACCTGAAACAGTCTTTAGAAACAAACCTGGCTACACTACATCAGCAGTATGTAAATTTTAAGTTCGTGAGTCTACGCACCATAAAACAAAACAAGCATTTAACATATTTTGTTTAAAGTTCACTAAAATTAAAAAGAACCATAATTACCAGTAGCAGTACCAGCAGTGTGTTAAGATTAACTGGCAAATTATAGATCACCAATATCTACAAATGAGAAGAAATCTAACAGGAGTGTATGCTAAAGGATTTCTTGGATGAGTTAGCTTGGGTTTGGTATGACGTATTTAGCCTAGCTTTGCACGAGCAGCTCAGAAAACCATTTGCCTCCGCCTTCCGCTTTTTGACAGCTCCAAAAACATGTTCTTCACAGATTCTTTAAAAGTGAGCAAGCTAGTACATAGACTACATAGACTGCTGCTAATCATATTTTTTTGAGAAAGGCACCCAGCAAAGCCAACAGACGGTTAGGACTTCTGAGACCCTGCTACCCCTCACTGGGCCCAACTGTTGTCAGCACGCTCCAATTAGCTCATACACAAACCACAATGAGTGTAACCACATCACCGAGCCTTTGCCTTACCACACATGCTAACTACACAGCCTACAGGTGTTTTCACTTAGGCCTGATTAGGACTGTGTGGCAGCATGTAAGCTACAGACCTATGATTAGCAAATCTCTTGTTAATTTTGTACAATTAACCTTAACGGGTTAATGACAATATCTGATCTCAGTCAATGCAGTTAAATAATTCTTAGGAAACTATAGCTTCTCCTAATTTAAACATGAAAAAGGGTCTAATTAGCTAATATCAGGCTAGCTAGCGCAATTTGTACTTCCAGTATCTGTGTCTTTAAGTCCAACCTAGGCTAAACAACAATTTATGATGGACACAATGGGTTCTCATCTAACTCCTGGTAAAATATCTTCCCGCATTTTACTGCTATTCTAATCCTAGAGAAAACTGAGACCTAATGGACTCTGCACAATGTGAAGAGTGATAGTTAAGAAGTCTTTCACAGCTTCACAAGTGGACAGTTTGCTTCCATCAATCAACATCTGTCTCTGGCGCATATGTAACTTCCAAATCATAATTGTTTGAATTGAATTGAATTGAAACCACTGACCCCCACAACCCTTAACCTCTTAACCCCTTAACCCTTAACGTCTCGCGCTCTCTCTCAAACTGTGATAAATTGGGCTGGAGGCATTATGATGTGCACAACCCGCTTTGTTTTTTCTTGGCTGCAGAGATGTCACATGTCATCTTTCTCCATTGCTTTCGTAGCTGGAAAACTTTTGCACCTATCAGCATCAGGACCTACTGGGTCTGAGAGCCTCGCAGTGAGGTCTCCCCGGCTGTCCAACGCTCGCATGCCAGACAGTTCAGGCTATTAGCAGAGCTTTCTGTGGTTTTCTGGAACATTACAACTACTTGATGTAAAAAAAAAAAAAAAAATCTGGCTGTGTACGGGACTGTGCATTTCTTTGCATTCATTTTATGTGCAGGGTAATAAATAAATATGAACACTGCCAAGATCAAATCAGTTCATACTATATATAATGATATAATATATTTTGTTATATGCATGATTCATACATAATTTAGTTGTGAAGTCTTGTTTTATTTCATTTCGCACATGCAAAGCGTTGAATTTAAGTGTTTTTTGTATTTAAGTGTTTTTCCGATGATTATAACATGGTTTATTGTTTCATGTTGTATTTCCTACGCAGGGAGTTTGAGTTTTATGTGATTGATCAAGTTCAGCTGGGGCCATAATTTAATATTTAGCTCAGTAAGTGTATTTGAATGATTTGTTTTATGCTGGATTCTCAGAAAATAAATGAGTGTAGCTACAGTATTAATGCAATAACAAGGAAGCACAGAACCTGAAGAAAATAGAGTTAAAAGTCCTCCTGAATAGAAATGTTTTAGGCCTGTTTAAAAGAGATTTGGGTGTATGCTGCACTCAGATGGTTAGTGGTGCAGCAGAGCAGAAGGCGCGACCCCCTGGGGGACAGAGCTTAGTGCCGGGGGCCCGGAGGAGCCAGCTGCTGGCAGATCTGAGGGTGCAGGTGGAGGTTTGTGGTGTGATCATTTCCTGTAGGTAGGGAGGCACATGTCCGATGATGGATTTATATGTGTGTAGCAGGACTTTGAAGTCAATCCTGAAGGAGACAAGAAGTCAGTGCTATGAAAACATAAATGCTGTTATATGATTGTGTTTTTGCAGTCTCATCGGGATCCTGGCAGCGCCGTTCTGAATGTAGGCTACTGGAGCTTCTAGATCCTCCTCCCAGGAAATCCTGTGAACTTCAGGAAGGAAGTTCAGGTTTATTGATTAAAGCTCAGCTGATGAGGCAATTTACTCCTATACTCAATACAAAATACTCTTAAACATGCTTGAATCTTAAAAGATTTAAAACGGATCTGTTTTTCAATCAGAAATTTTTGGACGCTGAGATTGGCTCCAGCAGACCCTTGTGACTCTAGTGAGGAATAAGTGGGTATAGAAAATCGATGGATGGATAATTGCTCATTAAAAAAATAATAATACTCTCCAGGTTAGGCTCAGTGCTGCTAAAATTATCCTAACAGCCTGGAGGTTAGACAGGTGAGCATGTGACTGTTAGATCTCAGCTTCCTGCTGGGAAGAGTATGGATGAAAAAGAACAAACTAATCCCCATCCTGCCATCCTTTACCCTCACATAGTAAAGCATTTCACCTTCAAATTCATCCAAAGGTACTGCTCAGCAGGCAAGAGACTTACATGCGTGTAATCCTCCCCTTAATGGAATCCCTCCTTGAGTGCATATGTTGTTCTGTAAATATGAATGTGTTTTCTCAGGCACTTTGCCTGGCTAAATAATGATTAAGATTTAAGATGCTTCAGGGAAACCCTGCTCTCACTACCATGCTGAAGCTGAGTTCAGCCCAGGATGTGTGCAGTATCCATCATCGCAGGCTATGCAATTACAAGTGACAGAAAGTTGACCGCTAAAGAGTTGACTCTTCAACTTATGAGACTCAGAAGATCTCAATGGAAGTATAAATCCAGCCTGGCAAAAAATAATAAATGGCTCTACATGATTGAGGTGAAAACCCCGGTTATGACAAATTTTAAAAATCACCGGTAGCAAGCATGTACAACACTGTGCAAATCGAAGGCAGCGTCACCACTACCGCTCTCATGTGTTTATTGTTTAAATCTGAAAATATCAACAGCCAAATATGTTAATGTATTATAAACCTTACTGTGCAATTCTGCCTTTGTATTATGTGGCATGTTAGAAGAAAGTAAAAGCAAAGCATCTACAATCCAAACATTAGTTCCTCAGGACTTGATAAATACAGTGCTAAGGAGAAGATACCGGCACACACTTTTATTGCGCGTGCTTCAATGCAGGATCATACTTTCACATAACTGGGAACCAGTCACCCACAACAAGCCCTCAGCAAGTCACGTTTGCGTGCAACAGCAACGTTTCAAATTTAGACAGGCACGCCATGGCGGGGTCAAGGCCTCAGCTGCGATTAAGTATTGGCTAAACCCCTTCTCTGACAAACGGTTATCCAATCCTTGCCTACCAACCGTATCTAGGCGTGGCAGACCTGTCAAGCTTTGGCTCAATAACATGAGGCAGTGTACATAGGGGCTGTGATGCAATACTCAATGTCCACTGAGTTTTGAGGAAGGTGTTTTTTTATTTTTATTTTATTTTTTTTTGACTTTGCAAAAACTGAAAAACACAAAATGTAGGTAGTGGATAAGTGCTTGATCAGCATCTGCTCTGCAGTCGTTAGCATGCCTGACAAACTAGTAGTAACCAAACCCCTCATTTCTTCCAAGGCCAAGGAGCATTTCATAATCACATTTTAAGAAAAGCCTTGTTCATGACAGCACATCCACTGTGAAATATTTCTCCTTCATGAGGAAGCTGGTGGGAGATGCTACTTTATCAGCTTGTAGTGTACGTTTTTGTCCTGCTCTAGCTTACACTCCAGAAATCCCAGCCAAACATAGCAACAGCATTAAATTTGACAAACTTATGGGTACGTCTTCCTCCTAAAATCCTTTCCTAATGAAGCATTAAATGAATGAAATGTACAGTTTTAAAAGGAACGAATAGGAACAATAAAGCATAAATCCTGGCTTCATCCTGCCTGTTTCAAGTATGTTAATCTTAGCTGCCAAACAACATTGCATTACAATGAAATATGAGTCCATTCTAGCCATCAATTGTATATTAAGACTGTTTTATGTTCTCATTTTAAAACAGAGTAGATGTAAACAATAAAAAGTCAGCTGGATACAGAATTATAATGGAGCTTGTGTTAGCTTAATTAGTGAGTAACCTCTAGATGATTAAATGCGCTAGTGACAAGTTGTTCATTCAACTGGCAAAACGATAGCTTAGAATTGAAGAGACAGGTTTTTTTTTTTCGTAATCTTTAATGAAGTAGATAATTTTAAGTGCTAAATCTGCCATTATTAATGTAAACTGTGCTGTACCACACACAAGCTTAGTGAGTTAATAAAGGGGGTATGGCGCTAACTGGAGTTTAAAGTATAAGGCAGGCTATAGACTTTGCATACAAGTACACTGTCCAGCATTTTGCTGACCAAAAAATGTTAGCAAAATCCTGGACATGTGTCTCAGCATAAATGATGCAGGATGTCCCCCAACTCTCCATCCCTCTCTCTCCATCTTTCCTGCTCACTTGTCTTTATTGCCACGCCAGAATCGGCAGCGTACCTGGCCACCACTCTAAAACTGGCTCTCAACATCAAATTTGCATCGTGACAGCAGCAGCTGACTTTGAGGGGAAAAAAAAAACTCTGGCCCCGCACTGGCCAGCAGCAGCTGCACACATATAGGGTCCTGCAATCCGAATACCTGGCCGAGACCTCAGAGAGAAACAGGGGGGAGTATCAAAAAAAAAACAGATCCTGCACATAAAACTGGTTCAGCGTGCTACTACACAAGTGCCAGCGAAATGTCATCCTCACATTAATTCTCTCTCTGCTTGACAAAGAGGGAAGTCGGGTTCCAGGGACACACACGCTTACATATGTGCATGTATCGAGGTCAGGACCTTTCCAAAAGACCTACACTACTGTTATCCACTGGGCCCAGTATTTATGACACTCTGGTCCCTCGTGTATTAGCTGTTCATGTTGTTTTAAGTGGAGGGTCAGGAGCTTATAGACAGTAACTCTGGCAGGCGTCGCCTCACAAGTTACATCACTGTGCAGAAGCACAAACCGTGACTTTTAGAGTTCAGCTCGCAAAGATCTGACTAGCAGAGACCTTATTTATGAAATTCTCTCATGCAAAAACAAATTCTGCATAAAACCAGATTGAATCCAGATCCATCATTTATAAAAGCTAATCTAAATCAACACATCACATTGATCTCCCCAATTCTCTGTCATATATCAAGCTAGAACTGATTCCCATTATTGCCCAAAGGTACAGTAAGTGCTGTGGAAACATTTGGGTCTTTGGAATATTCTTTGCAATAACTATCAAATTAAATCTAGAATAAATCACTGAGCTTTTTATATAATTGAGGCCAAAAGACCAGACTCCTTTAATAACCGTGTGTTTGTTCAAAACAACAGAGAAGAGTGCTGTCTGCTGTCCAATTTTTTTTCATTAGTGTCCTCTCTGCAGGGTAGCGAGCTCATGCTGAGACAGGGAACATCTGACCATAACAGCTACCAAACCATTTTTTTCCCCCCGGCTGTCTCCTCGTGTCTCTCCCACCTCATGACAGGGCAACATAAATTAACATTTACTTAATGACACACGTGAAGATCTTCCCGCATATGGCCAAGCAATGAGACCACACAGGCGAGCCAACTCGTCGTCTTTTTTTCTTTTCACTTCTATCTAAGTTTCACCTGTGTCTTCAAGAGAGAGTCGACCACGCAATATGTTCATTTCCAGAAACAGTCTGTTTGACATTTAAACAGCTGCACAAATTTACACATGGTAGCTGTACAGTACAAACACAGGATCCTACTCTTGGCCGCTGGGAACTGTCGAGTTTAACTTTTCTTTGAATGTTGGCCACCAAAAGAGATAGAGGGCACCTGAAGGACATATCATGTACATTTCAAGGTCTTTACTCTACCACATGATTTACCTTTTTTTTTTTTTTTATTAAGTCCTTATTTTCTGTATATTGGTCCTTTATGTGACCTCTCGGGTCAGCTTCTGTCTGTAAAAGGCTTCTCTATTCTGATTGGTTAACTCCTGGCTACGATTTCCATCAGCTCCAGAGATTATACATAAACAAACAGTAGTTTTAGGATTTCACTTGTTTGAGCCGAATTTGATCAGAAATATGAAAGTCAACAACAGAAACAACAATGGAACATCTTTAGCATCAAATTCTATATAACAGAGGGCCATTGTTGAGTATGTACAAACAAGCTGGCACCATTTGGAGGGGGAATTAGAGGAAACTTACCAAACGAAGCATTCAGAGCAGACTGAGGCCGGGGATTTTGACTTATTAAACATGTATATTATTTATATGTATTATTAGTTCACCTCAAATATTGGACCTCTGATTACATACACAATGAACATTATAACAGTATATAAATGACAGAAAATCACAAAAGGCAGGTAATGTCCCCTTTGCTGTCTCCACTCTGATCAGGCAGCCAGTTAAAGTGCTCATGCTGTTACTTTCTCTTTAAAAGAATTCTCAGCTGAAGGATACTTGGCTACTTGGTCTTGGTGGTTACTGGGGTCTTCGCCATACACCACACCTTACTTTCCTCCTTTTCTCCAAAAATATAATGATGTAGCATCTGGTCGCACTACTCCAATACTTACTAGGGAAAAAAAGTGCTGACTACTGGAAACATTATAATATTTTGACAATAGCTATGCTGTGCTACCCAAACACCACAGGGAAGCACAGTAAATTACTAGAGTTCCTAAAATTGAAGTTGCAACTATGACACAGAGATGGGTCCGAACCAAGTCATGAATAAGTTGCTATCGGTACTTGTTTTTTTTTTTTGTTTGTTTCAGAGAAGGCATTTCATCTTCCCTGCAGTTAAATAAATGTCTTCCGTATGTGTCTGGCTGTCCGTCAAGTACATTTGTAGGCATACATGAAGCTTTGTCTGTTCTTTATTTAAATGACTATAGACATAAACTATTACGGTCAATCATCCTGAGATGATGTGAGGATGTGAAGAGAGAAACTTTTAACTCGACAGGTTTATTCTACATATGTTTTCTGCCTTTTCCTATCCTTTCCTGCTTAGGCACAGTGAGCAGAGAGCCACTCCACCAATTGTACACATGCAGGTCAGTTAACTCATTCTTACTTATGACAGTGTCCGTGAAAACAGTTCTCTACGTAAAGTCATATAAACGTGATGATGTCACCAGGGCTATTTTTTTTAGCATAATCCCAGTTTGGGCTTCAGAACTACAAATTTACTACAAATGTTGTTGAACTGTATTGTGGGAAATCTAAGATCCAGGATATCTCGGCCTCTGCTGGAATGTTGGTGATCACTCTTTTCAGAATGTGTCACTCACAAAATCCTCAATTGGACAGAACAGTCAGTCTCTTAAGATCCTTATGAAAAAATGGAGGAAAAAAAAAGATACAAATTTCAACCTTTGCTTTAGTTACAAGGTTGGGATTTGTTTTATGGCACAAGGAGTCGCAATAACAAATCCTGTATATTGGTAAAGAGAGGTTCATTTAATTCAAGTATGAATGGAAAAAATGTCTATTTTTCTGGTTTAAAAAACATTAATCCATCCCTGTGTTAAACTGTCACACTCTGTCAACTCCAGACATCAAGTGCTAAATCTATCGTTTTAAAAAATAGCTCCAGTTCCCATGTTCTGTTTCCCAGTGGCCCAGTGTAAAGCTTGTGCTGACAGTTTGGATTAAGGATCGGGTCTTTAAGAACCTGGGCCGACGACCTCATGGCGAGACTTCATGCAAGCTATTTGGAACTCTGCATGAGCCTGTCTGTCAGACCAAATGGAAGGCAGCGGGCTGCCGCTCGAGTTGTTTAGTAAAAATAAGTGTGTACTTTGGCCTCTTAACCCACCATCCCCACTTCACAGAGCTCTCTCTAAAACCACTGGGGAAAGTGAGAGTACCAATTTGTACACGTACATGTTGAGCTGTTCATAGCACAGCCCTTCAGAAGCTCTGCCGCGTGCTAAGACAGATATTCACCTCATGGGGAGTCTTATTAGTGGTCATTTATGCCCAGAGACTCTGGAAAAACAACTTCTCTTCAATGGCCGAAAAATGTAATTCCACTAGTTCTCTCTCTACAGTCTCTCTCCTACAATGTAGCCTTTTACTGCTTCCTGCTGTCTTAATATGAATTGGGATATTATTTACTGACAGGACCGAATAAAGAGGTTTGTGACCGTTACTTAAAATGCTCTAAATAATAGGGCTCTGAGTCACTTTTTGTCAACATTCATGTAGAAAGATGCTCATTGATCATTTTAGTTCTACTTTTGTTACTGTAATGCCTATAAAAATAATAATAATAATAACAATAATCAGAATCTGGAAGGAATCACAGCACTAACTAGTATCAGAACCACAATGTGGTATTGTCACGCTCACCACTCCTTTCAGTTCCTCCTCTCGAACAGAAATATTGTTTTGATCCACTGATTATTTCCAGTCTCTTCCATTATGCCTTTATTTGGAAGCTGCTGCCACTGAAACTCGACACTTCCTACCCGAATGTTTCATATTAAAAGTCTTCTAGCAGATAAATGGGCATAATAACTCCTGTTACTCCCGTTTAGGGTTTAATGTGACAAATCTGAAAAAAGTCAGTAATGTATTATATTGGAAATCATTTGTAATTCTTTTAGATACTCAACAAGCACACCGGATTGGTGTGAGTGCCGTCTGTTTATTGACCTCACCTGTCAGGTGACTCGGGATCAAAGCAGGTCTGGAGGACGTCCGTGACCTCCGGGTCACAGCAGTCTCCGTCATCGTAGTCGTAGTGAATACTGTTGCACTCCATGTTACAAACCCCGTCCTGTCTCTTCCAGTTATAGCAGGGCCCCAGTCGGAGGCAGTCCCCTCCATCATGGCCCGTCCTTGGGTGGTCACACTCGGGATCACATTGGCGGTTCCCGATCTTCCCTATCCGGCAGTTGCTGAGGATGAACTGCCGCCGGAGGCTAGAGTTCCTGACAGTGTGCACGCTCAGCTCTAAGGTGATGTTGTAAGGGCGAAAGGCCTCCGTCAGGGCCTGGTGCTGGAGCTGGATCTGCTCCTGAGACACGGTCGGGTTTCCGCCGTCGTCGTTGCAGATGTTGACGATCCGGTAAGGAATCCGCTTGGGGGACCGGAGCTGCCAGTTGTCGTTGTAGCCAGAGATGATGTCAACGTTGTCACACGGCGTCAGGCCGCAGGGTGGCGGCACGAACGCCGACACGAGCTCTTGTTCGGGGACAGGAATGGTGATGATGGTCGGATGGAGGCCCGGTTTGTGTGGAGTCCACAACTGTTCCACCTTCAAATCAGAAGTAGAGTCAATTAACTTTAACATTATTTCCATTCAATTTCAAAATATATTAATTAACCTCTTAAGACACACTGGACCATGTGCTGTATGGCGGAGCAGCGGGGGGTCATTTACAGCAATACTATGCTTCAGATGTTGGTGTCTATGTGCAACTGATTGATTAACACCGTGCACGAGCCAATCAAAGCATGGGGTCGGGAGATTGATGGACAGCAGTGTGACCCAATGGAAATTTCCCATGACAAGGCCATCCAAATCTGATAGCCAATAGCCAGGGCTTTCAAACAATATTTGACATGCGACATGTGGGAACTGTGCTACTTACAACTTGGGCATATCTTTTTATAAAAAGGATTGAAAAAAGGAGGTGCGTCTCAAGAGGTTAAATGATTAAGCCAGAAATAAAATCTACGTAATATGATGACCACGAGAATCCGTCAAGTTTCTGAAAAAGACAGAGCTACTGATGATACAGAAACCAGATGTAGTTACATTAGTGAAGTCGGCCCACATCGTCAGGACAGGATCACTCTTGTCAATTTGGAACGGTCTCTTCAGCAGGTCCTCATGAGAGCGAGCGTAGTCCCACAAGACCACGCCCCCTATGTGGCCCCTAAAGCTGGGTCCCTGCTCCGATTGGTTACTGCCGAGGAAGAGGGTTCTGCAGGTCTTCATGAAGGGGCTGTAGAGATTGCCCGACTGGAAACTGCTTTCCCCCACCTGAGAGGGAAATCAGAGGAGAAAGGATAGCCCAGAATAGAGGAGCCACTTTTAATTCAACACTTTTAATTCCGTTTTAAATATGAATCTTATAATCCAAACAATTATGAAGTTTTTATTTAGGACATATTAGCACAAATCCCCCCCAATTTAGTGGGGAAAAGTAATTCAGTGCATTTTCATACTTAAAATTAGGTTTTGGGTGAATGCAATTTATATATACCAGTGCAGTATTGATACTTTTACTTCACTAAATGACCAAAATACTTCATCCAACATTGCCTAACTATTACAACTCTTAATATTGTGGCAGATCGATGTCCTTTGAGAATATTTCAACATGAATCAGACATCCAGCTGGCTGCATGCCCAATCAGCATCATAAAATATCTCATATCGGATAATGAGGAGTGATTGCTGATGGATGCTTAAAGTGCACTAGATGTGGTGTCCAAAAAAAATTTAATTAGCAGTAAGTAGAAATTGACGGTTGAGGGCTGGATCAGACTATGACCTACAGCTTATTTAGTGTAGCTGTCATTAATCAGACAGCCCGACTCATACTTTAATGCAGTTGTTGCCTTTCGGTGATGAAGTGACGAAAACCAGCCGAAATACATTCTAAAGCTTGCACCAAAAACCACACACCTTAGCTCCATCAACATACAGGGTCATGTTGTGACCGTTGTAAGTGGCCATGAGGTGAGTCCAGGAGTTGGCTCGGTACCGCTGGTGGCTATAGATGGTGGTGGATTTCACGGCTCGGTCCGTGCGGAGCGTGAAGTAGAACCATGCGTCTTTGGCACCCGCGGTTTCCACGGTGCGGATCCCTACCGACCAGCCCTTCTCACTCAGTGAGTGGGAGCAGTTGTCAAACACACCTGGGAAAAGGGGATTAAATTAAAAAGAAATATTTTTTTTTATCTTAATGACTTGCCCTCGAGTAAATGAATGAATGACCACGAGCGAGCAGTCTTTTCAAGCGATTACAATCCTGCAGACACAGGCCTCACAGAGAGAGAGAGAGGCCCAGAGTGGCTGAGACACGCTGATAGAGAGAGTAAGACGGAGACAGAGAGAATAGACAGAGCCAGAGACAGCGGGAGAGAACAGAGAGGGGAAGGAGGACGGAGGTATTTCACTCAGCCAAGGCAAGGCCCTGATGTTTCCATCTGCTGTTGCAACAAACACACACAGATCCACATCTGCTAACCAGATGTCAAATGCTGGGACAGCGAAGGGTCAGGGAACCCCTTCACCCTCCTCAACACTGTACGTGCGTGTGCAACATGCATAACGCCTACGCTCATTTTTTTTTCCTTTTGTTTTGTTTTGTTTTTTTGTGCGTGAGTGTGTGAAGTGGGCAATTGTAGCAAAATATCCCCAAGGAGTAGAAGCCAGTTTCATGGTTAAGCATTTAATTCAGTTAAAGAAAGCAGCTGCGAGGAGGCCATGGCTTTGCCAAGTGTACAGTGTATTACTGTACTAGCAAATGCAATTACACAAAAGCATCAGCATCAATATTTGCATATATATATATATGTATACATATATAGATATACAGTATATGTATCAAATGAAATGCTAAAGCTGATATGTTACCTTTTAACATACAGTTTACCTTGTATGCGGTTATTGAAATTCAAATGGGGCTAAAGGTTTCACTTTCTTGAAACCACAGATGTAGAAGCTGAAGAGACCACTATCGCATTATTTCGCAGCAATCAGCGATCATTTCCTCCAGACTCTCAACTCTTTGCTGCAGTTGTAATATTGAATCTGTCTTAAAGCTGCATTCATTACTTTTTTTTGTTTTTTTCTGGCCACATGAAGAGAGCAGAAATAGCCCAAAAACGCAATGCTGGAAGTATTATCACCTGTACAAAGTCGCATAAGGATGAACACATTCACAAATAAACCGGCTGTATACACAGAGGCGACTGTATCCGAAAAAAAACTGTTAAATCATCCCTCAACCAGAAACCATCATATTACCAGATGCAATAAAACAAGTGCACAGCAGCCTACAACTTTAGGGCTGCAGTCTGGGGAACATGAGCAATTATAAGGCAGTAAAGGAGGCAAAAAAACGGATTACGGGAAGAAATTGGAATTATGATTTCAGTAGGGCAAATCCAGAAGCATGTGGCAACGTCTAAGAACTATGACATATTACACCCCCCCCTCCATCCGCCACCCCATGTCAAGTGCTGATGCGTCTCTAGAAAGTTTTACACTCGCTTTGAGACCACGGGCAGCCAGCAAGTAAAAACAGCTGAAGCAGAAGTTAATGGATGGGTGGGCAATGATTCCCACAGAGTAGGATTCTATTTGTTGTGGTAGCTGAGCGAGGGGGGGGTTAATTAATTTTTTTTTTAAATAACATTAAAGGTCCCATCTCATAGAAATTATTATTCTTACTAATTATTATGATTACAAGAAGGTTTTGGGTGTTATAAATACTGTCCCATGGTTCACATGTTCAGAAAATGGGCCCTAAAATGAGCTAGTGAACAACAACTTTAAAATAAAATTTAAAAAAAAGTTAAATATGTGACCTTTAATTATTAACCAACGTTTGCCAATATGCAGTCACATAAATATAATAATTCACATTTAAGGAAATGTAGACGCTGGACTTTGTGCAACATCCTGCTACGTATACAGTCCCATGACAATAAAGAGAGAAATGAAAAACAAACAGATTTCTAAGCTCATCACCGGCCATTACAAGTGGCCAAAATCTCAACGTCATGTCTAGCAGAAACAATGGGAGTTTGTTTTTCACCTTATTTGTCAGATTCCTTCAGGACACTACAAAGAGAACGGCCCATGCCACAAAATGCCGCCCTCACATAAGGAAGCAATGAGGGGAAAGAAGTTGAGTAATGGAGTCGGATCTTTGATCAGGGTAAATGTGAGCGGACATAACAGTTTGTGGTCTCCCTCACTATCTGGACAGCTGCGGCGCTGCAGCGTAGCGCTTTTATCCTCTTCAATTTGTTTGATGTATGCGTTACTCTGTCAAATGTGTGGCTCTTCAAACGTAACATTCCTGATGCGGGGGCCTTGGCGGGAAAAAAAAAAAACACATGCATGCACACGCACATGAGCAGTGGTCATCTTCATATGAAAACAGGCAAGACGGTTAAAATCACAGGATCAAATGGGCCTACAGTCACTGGTCAGAATCAATGGAAACCCGCTGGGAGCGTGTGGGGAGCGAGACTGAATGAAACACACCCATGGGAATTTTCACGGTTATGTAACCGCACTCATGTCTGGGTCTAAAAGTGAAAACACTCCATCAGATAAGGTGTTATTCATGTTATATGTCATGTGATGAACGTTTGAAGCTGAAATCAGCTCCCATAATCACATTATCTTTGTCAGTGATATTATCCAATCATACTCATTGTTGCCAGCATTACTATCCCATTATAGTCGTCATAATGGTTCGTGTGTCAGCGGCGGTTTAACCACATCCTCAAAAATACTGAGGTCGAGAGGATGTGCTGGGGTGGAGGGTTTTTTTATGTTGTTGTTTGTCTTTAATTTTAATTGAACATATGTTGCTATTGGCAAAAATATTGTCTCTGGATTAGAGTTAAAATATGAGGGGGGAAATCCTGAAGACCATTTGGGCCATTTATGAGGAGAAAGTGCAAACGATAACAATCTCAATTCTAGCCCTCATAATGTTATTTCTTTACATTTTATTTCATGAACTGGTGTGTTTTTAGCAATCAAGCTTTCATCAAAACACCATAAGGATCATCGTGCAGGTAGTTTGGGGATAACTTCTATTATGCTCCATAAAGAGGCACTGACAGAGCACCTTTTATGTTTTCAGTAGTAGGTGACAAATAGTGATTCGTTTGATTATCTAGAGTGATGTTGCCCTGATTGAGATCAGTCAGTGTCACTAACGATATATTCTTAATGTCTTACAGAAGACTGAGTGATAGTAAAACCCAAAGATGTTAAATTTACATTTAGAAACAAGGCTTCAATAGTAAACAGTGTAAGAAGACAGCATAAGAGACTGTTAGAGAGAGAGAGAGAGAGAGAGAGCGAGAGAGACAGAGAGACACACACACAGAGAGAGAGAGAGAGAGAGAGAGAGAGAGAGAGACAGAGAGAGATTTAAAGGTGTTTTAATGTCACTGAGCAAAACATGTGTCCCAGACAGACTGTGTGTGGCCAGTGACTGTGGTTCCATCTCTCAGGTGGAAACAGGCTATGTGAGATGCCAATGAAGAGTTTTGTTTTGTTTTTTTTCCTACATCAGTGCTTTCACCCACCTGCTATAACCGCCGGGTTGCTCTGCCCTCCTTCAGGCTTCACCCACAGCTCCAGGCTGAACTTGGCTCTGGGCAGCTCCACCCCTGCAGCCGGCTTCACCTTCAGCTGCTCCCGGTGGCCGCTGAAGTACAGGGCGGTCATCCAAGAAGGGGGCACCCTTGGCACGGGGCTCCCCCACGGGGAAGCGCCGCCAGCGGGCGGGTCCGCCTCGTCCACCTCCCCGGAGAAGTCGCCGTTGTCGCCGTCGTTATCGTCATCGTCCGCCGCGCCGCCGGCCGGAGGCTGCGGGTCTCCGGCTCCCTGCTGCAGCCGGTGGAGAACGGGGATGCCCTTGGAATGCGGGGACACTTTCTCCCAGCTGGAGTTGCTCTCCTCGTAGGGAATCGTCGTCCCGTGGAGGCTGCGCGGGAGCCGCTTGTGATCGGAGAACGGGCCGCTTCTCCCGGCGTCCTCGAGCGAAGACGCGCCGGCGGGCCGCTGCGCCGCGTCTCCGTCCGCGTAACGCGCGCCTTTCCGCGTAAAGACGCGACCGGGCGGCCCGTCGCGTCCGTCCTCCGCCGCCGCCCACGCATCTCCCGCGTTACCCCAGTTCCCCCTCTCCTCCCCCGCCGGAGCGACCCGGTGCGCCCCGATGTCAAACGTGCATCCTCCTGCGCAAGCCGCGGGAGCGCTCTTTACAGTGTACAGCTCTCTCCGGCTGGTGTGCGTCCTCGGACGGGCCACTGGAGGGCGATGTTGGGACGGGGAGAGGTAGCGGGGCTGCCGCCGGGACCTCCACAAGCCGGAGACAGTGCAGGGTTCACCTGCTAGCCTAGAGAGCTCGCGGTCTGCCCGCCGGGCCATGGCGCGCTTGTACCGGCTGAGCGCATCGGAGCGAACCGGGCTGAGCAGCCACGTGTTAGTGATGAGGACGAGGAAGATAGCCAGTAGTCTGATCAACAACATGTTCTCAGGTTGAGGGAAAGTATTTGGTGTGTGCGTGCGTGCGTGTGTGTGTGTGTGTGTGTAAGGGAAGGGGGGTGTTTTTGTTGAGAATAAAGGGGGAAAAAAAAGAAAAGATAAGCTCTTAAAAAAGTATGTGTCTGGTTTCCAATTCAGCAGCAACAGATCTCACACCAGACTGCGGTTATTAAGATTGATTTGCGCACATTGAGGAAAAAAGCTACAGAAGCAGCTGTTGTAGTTGTTTGCCTGTGTTTTAGGAAGGATTTTTTTTCAAACTTATTTTTTTTTTGTAAACGAAATTGTGAGAGAAATCAAATATAAACTATCAGTGCATTCCAAAGAGATCAAACTGGAGAGAAAAAAAAAGAGGAGAAAATATCACATTCAAAAGTTTCTCGCGTGGACTTTTTGCATGTTGAGGTTGTCGGTGGGTGTTTGGTAGCTGTTGGATTTTTATAGCCTGCAAGGTGGACTTGAAGAATCGCGGAAAACATTCAGATCTTCACGCTAAATGAACCTTTTTCTTTTTTTTTCTTTCTTTTTTTTTTTAGCTTTTTTTTGTTGTTGGCGCAGCTGCAGTGGGTCTCCCCTCGCCTGCACTTTGCGCGGACCTTTCAGAGGCGACGCTTTCCATTCACGTTCACTGTCTGCAAAAAAAAACAAATATCTGTAGCCTCTGTCACTTTCTCTTTACTTGCAAGAGCGGAGAAAAAAAACTATTTCTTTTCAGTATAAGCCCACGAGGTAAAGTTTTTTTTTTTCCTTTTTTTTAAATTTGAAATTACCAGGCACAGAATTATTTTATTACTGAGGAGAATGCAAATGCTATTTCCCCTCTGATTTAAAATAAAATAATAAAAACGGACTTCATCTGCACGAATAAATCTGAGTTCCCTCCATACTGCCCTACTTCTTATTACCTGACCATTGCGGCATCATTTAGTGCGTCCTGTTCCAAAAAAAGAAATATGGCTGCAAGGTGAATCAGGGTAATAATAATAAAAAAAAAGAGAGACTCCAGAGGCAAAATGAAGTACAGTGCAAAGTGCCAGCCCTATAAAATAGCTACCCTACTTGTTGAGGAAAAATACAAAGTTAAAAAAAAAAAGCTTTCCTGTAATTTTTGAGAGAGGACAAAAAAATAATAGTCCATCAAACCCCCATCATGGTTTTCAGCTTCCGCGCGTCAGCTCCTCTTGGTTTTTGTTGTGCGTCTGTGTGACTTGCTGCTCCTTCTCTGCACCGGTCCATGCAGTAGTAGTAATATCCTCCTCCATTCACTCCTCCATCTCTCTCTCTCTCCCTATATCTCTCCCTCCGTCTCTTTCCCTCTGTCTCTCTCTCTCTTCCCCCCCCCTCTCTCTCTCATTCTCCCGAGTCCAAAGTTTTTTTTTTTTTTTTTTTTTTCAATCAAGGAGCCCCTGCCCTGACATCACCGGTAGGGGGAAATGTACTGGAGGACGAGGTGGAGGAAGGAAGGGGGGCGGCGTCCTCCCTACCCTTGCCTCACGTTTGTGTTTTACAAGGGAAATCCTCTTCTCCCCTCTCCTCTCTGCTGCAGGCTCCCGTGCCTTGTTACACCGTACTCTGGTGTACAGGGGGGAAAAAAAGGGCTATAAAGTTTATGTATGTATTTATTACTCTTATCCTGGCTTCATCCATCTCTATTTGTTCAAAGAAAAAAAAAAACACTTATTTGCTTAAGCATAAACAGTGCGGAAAATACTCTGTTCCTTATAAAGTTCCCGTGTTTAAAATTTTATCATAGCAGTGGTGGAATGTTGCTTAACGGCTCAAGCGGTGCAGTTTGTGTTTTACGCATACAGGTTTATAAATTATGAAAAACAAAAGCTCCGACTTGACCAGTTTACATGAAAATGACACTTGCATATTAACGCATCAATATTAATAATCCAACAATAAGAATTGTGTTGATGTCATAAGAAGATTTCTATAATGATATAAGTTGACTTTTGCTTCTTACTTTTTGCTTTCTATAATATTTATGTCTTATTATCTGTTGTACTTTTGCTTAAATATGGGATCTGTCAACACCGCACAATGTGTCGTAAACCAAAAACCCATTATTTTTACTTATGCATTCATGGCTAAGGTTAGACAAAGTGGAACAACTTTGAAGTCTTATATTTACAGCTTGATATAGTAAAATCTATTGTATTTTATGAGTACAATAATAAACATATGTTGAATATGTGACACTGTGATATACAGAAGTACAAATACCTCATAATTTAAGCGCTCTACTTGTGTGAGTGTACTTAGTTACTCTTATTAATGAGAAACTCCACTGACAAGTTGGTATAGTGGATAAATGATGGCGGAGGTGATGGCGATGTGTGTGTGTGTGTGTGTGTGGGGGGGGCGACGGCATTTGTTCCTGCTGCAGCAACAGAAGTGTGTTTGATGTCTCCCACTCTCTTTCTTCCTCTCTCTCACTCTCGCCAAAGTGAAGGAGGTGAGGTTTGAGCAACCCCCCCCACCCCAAAACCCCATTTTTCTCTTTCCCCACCCTCTTCTCTTGATCTATCTATCTACTGTATCACACTCACTCATTCTCCGGTTCCTCTCAGTGGTACGACACAGACAGGCACAACATCTGTCTCGCACATGAAAAGGGTTTTTGCAGGGTTTTTTTTTATCATCCCAAATATGCTACCTACTTTGTGCGAAAACTCTTGTGTCCGTGTGGGCCGAGCCAGGGCTGAAAGAACATGGAGAGAAAGCATTGGGTGAGAAAGGGAGGAATGAAAGTGGGGATATACAGAGAGATATTATATAATAATTGTAAAACATAAAGCATAAAATGTCCTGGTTTCACCGTACTATTAGATGTGTTGTGCATTACACGTCTCTCTATAGGATATTAAAGGCATTCTGAAGATAGAAAACTGTCTAGAGGCTAAAGTTTGATCGTTGAGGGAGTACTCTCCACTGAGGGGCCCTTGAGTTTCTTGTTTTTTTTAATCAAACTACTAAGTAGTGTGTCAGTGTTTCCATACATTCTGGGGTCAATGTAACATCCACAACTCACAATCGGTAAATAACCTGTGTGGTTACCTCATGGCTACTTCCTCCAATTTCTGCCTGAAACGAGTGATAGCACTGGAAGGATCATTTTTTTTCCCTTCGTTCCTGCTTTGCCAGGAGAAGATGTGACTCGGCCGAGCACAATGTTAGCGAATCTTCTTTCAACAGGATCCCACATACAGTTCTGCTCTGGAATTACCCCATGTTTTTTTTTACATGCATTATCTTCTCATCCTTCCTGCCGAAAACCGTGCATAGCTGCATCTTATCATATATGGTTGAATATTTTTGACACATGAAAGATACCTCGCAAATGGAAAAATAGCTTTTTGGCAACTGGTGCGGGTCCTCCTAACTCAAAAGACAGGTGTACTTTCTGAGACGTTTCCACACAGCGCAAACAAAATCTATACCGATCTTCAAAAGGCTATAAAACTTTATAGGCACTAAATATTATCAGCTGTTTGTAGACTTTTCGCCTTTACCACCGGAGGATTTCTATGGCGGATTGATTTGTGCCACTGTGTTTACAATTATGACATGGAGACAAATTACCTCAATAAAGATTATATCCATTCATCATTTATCCTCCTATGAAACGATTTGGGAAAAAAAAAAGAAAACAGTGGCTACTATAGGCGGCTGCTCCTGTTGCTGCTCACCTTCTTCGCCCCTTCCTCTCCCACAGACCCCACTATTTTTTGTCAGGCTCAATTTGCAAACAGGGCCCTGGCTCAAGGCTGGAGATGGAGACGGAGGAGGAGGCCGCTGGCAGCTATGGCAGGGGCCCCCGGAGGGGCAAAAAAAAAAAAAACTGTTCCTAAAGAGTGGGAGGCAGGAATTCCACAATCCCAGCCTGCCTGACTGAGGGATCTGCCTGCTAAACATTCAGCTTTTCTGCTGGCAAAGTGCCCTTTGAAATCCAGCTGCAACTGTGTTGAGAAAAAAAAAAAAAAGAAGAAGAAACAAGAGAAATAGGTGGGTGGGGTTTTTAGAGAAAGCAACAAAAAAAAGGGAGGGAAAGGGAGGATGAAGGAGAAGAGACAGAAGAGCAAGAGATTGGTAGAGGGGTATGTGTGTGTGTGTGTGTGTGTGTGTGTGTGTGTAGTTGTGTGTGTGTGTAGTTGTGTGTGTGTAAGAGAGAAACTGAATGGGCGTGCCTCGCCGGGGCCTCACCCCCCCACTGTAAGGGACCTCCACAGATTATCCTTCATCTGAGCTTGTCGGTCTTGACCCCACTGACCCTGAGGCCCGCTTTCTGTCTTCCATCTCTCTTTGCACACGCGCACAAACACACACACACCCTTTTGCTCACTCAATAATTTCCCCATACACCTTTTTTTTAATATTTCTTCTATCACTTACTCTTTATTATTCACCTATAACTTCTGATTTGAACATGTTGCACTAACACAGCCAATAGACCAGCTCCACCTCGCCACCCTCACACAGTTCCCACACACGCACACACACACACACAACCTGGTCTCTCATGCAAAAGAAGGGGGACCCAATAGGAGTAAATCCAGGCTGATGTGCAGGACAAATGAGGTGAGAAGAAAGGAGAAAAGGGTGGAAGGAAAATAGGCGAGCTTTTCACCACCGCCGGTGCAAAATAGAGAGGTGGAGGTGGGGGCGGGGGCATGCAACACAATGTATATACAGTACTGCAGGTGCTTTGCTCAAGTCTGTCAGTCAGAGTCAATGGTTGCATGTGTGAAGCATTTCAGAGGTTAGGTTAGGTTTAACATTTATTATTTTAAAGTTTCATTTCTGTTTGCCCCTTTATTCCAGATAGCCCTCCCACTACTCTGCACTGTGTTATTCAACATAAATCCTAAATCATATAAAAAGCAGTTTATCCATCTCAAAATGTAGGGGGGGGGACTAAATTCCCAATTTGTATAACTTTGAAATGTACCATGAGTCACATGTTCTGACAGTGTTTCCTTTAATATTCAATGCATTTACTCAGATAATTGTATAAATATTGAGTATTTCTATTAGCTTCTTTTAAGTCACACAGTAAATGAAGCCCACCTTTCCGCAGCGTGACTGACCTGTGCTACGCAGCAAGACATTTCACATGGTGGTCCTTTTCAGGGAATTTACTCTTCGATGGATCCAGTAATTTTCCTCTCGCTGAAAAACCTTATTTCACATCCTAACTGTGCTCCATAATGGTACATATAAACTTCTTCCGCAAACAAAAACATTGGGAAAATCCATGTTGTGCGTGCCTGCATGGAGGACCCCGTATTTGCCCACGTGGAGGTAAAAATGGAAAAGCAAGTAGCAGGCAGGATAAACTGTGAGCGTGAATACGTTAATGCTCCTTAGGTTTTATTTGCAAAGCTGCAGGTGGATGCTTGAATGACAAGACACATGTTTTTCTTGGCTCGGTCACTGGCTGAATTTTGGGGATGTGACCTACCTGCTTGTTTTTGATGTAAAGGCAATATCATCTCAAATAAAGTAGATCAACATGAAGAAACAATATGTATTTCTATGTTGGATTGAAATTAATATTGTTGTAATAATAATACTCCTTGTCTTCTAAGAGAACTTACTATTTTCATGTGATTTTCGTATATTACTCTTCTATAATATAGCATTTTATGACTATCGTAGTTCTGAGGCTATAGCAATATAAATATTTTAAGAATATATCATTTGTTGATGGATTGGCCTTTTATTGAATGCTAGATATTGATTATATACAACACAGATGATGATTGATAATTTATAGGAATATATAAGGAAGGAATTATGGGTGTGTGAATGTGTGTGTGTATATATATATATATAAAAAAATGTTGCAAGGTCAAATTTAAAGAAACCTACCATGGACGCCAAAGTTTTCAGTCTAAAACCTTAATTATAATGAATTTCAAAAAGCAGGTGAACCTTGAGAGCTCTAGAGCTCAGCTAGACAAATAGAAACACTGAATGAAAACATGCAAAAAAGTGCACTGAAAAGTCCATGTGCTTTTTCTGAAGTTGTAAGAGTATCAAAGCTCAGATTTCCACACACAGCCGCATCAAAATAACTATACAATATATTGCATTCCAGTAGAACACCACAAACTACAGCCTATTGCCATAGACATGTTGTCATTATAATTTTTTTCCAGGCTCACAAAGGTAGGTTTTTTAAGGATTTAAAAAAAGATATCTAAAAATAATTAAATAATACATTTGGGTAGAAATGTTTGTAAACTGTTATGATGGTTTATAACAGTGGTTCCCTGCATGTTTGACTTCTGGCCCCTTAAAATAAAGCAAAGTCTAAATGTGATCTTCTTCACACGCTGCATTGTCTAGAATTTAAAAGTAAGAATAACTTTTAGTGGCTTGAGGAGATAAAAATCTTCCCAAAATAGCAAAAATTTGTAGAAAAGCTTGAACAAAAAAATTGAATTTTTTGTTGTCCTATCCTGCACAATAACCCAAAGATCCCTCTGATTCAGAATACACACTAAAGGCACAGTGACTTGGATGGACGTCGAGTGCAATTGAACTCCTCCTCGCTAGAGGGCGCTGAGGGGAGAGGAAACTAATATCAAGACGGGACTAAACGGTACAGGATAAATATCCATGCAGATGTGACTGTGCGGTGGAATAAACAATAGAGCATGTTATGAGACATTGCCAGAAATAGAACAAAATATATAAAAGTTAAGTTTGACATTATAGATGCTTTAGCATCGAATTTACTATTTACTAGTTATTTTTACTTGTAATTTTATTTATTTTCCCTTATTTCGATTTTTATTTTGATATTTGTATTTGTTTCCCGTTATTATAACTATTAAACCTCTAAAAATATTTGTTTCTTTTAAATAGGCTAAGTAAAAAACAGTTTCACACTCACCCACTCCACACCAGCAGGTGGCGGTAATGCACCAATTTGTTGTTTGCTAACCGCCAATAAACCTGAAAAGAAGACGAAGAAGCAGCAGGAAAAGAAGAAGAAGACGAAAGAAGAAGAGATTCCTCTCCGCAGCTAACAGTTGCTAGCCGGCTAATCTCCTGGACAACGCAGTTGTGATTTTTTTTAATTGTTTAAGTATTTCTCTCTTTATATCACAGTAGTTTTAAAATAGCCCGTCAGTGACAGGAGCGGGACGGGTGGCTGTAAATCCCCGGATGTGTGTCCACCGCTGCTTTTTACCAGGATGCTAACGCTAGCTAACTAGCAGACCTGCTAAAGTCGCCGAACAGCGGCGCTGTCCGGATGCTTTGAACGGCAACTCAGCGGGTTTTGGGGAGTTTCTAGTCGGCCTTGCATGATGTCAAGCAGCCGGTCTCAACAGAGCGCCGGCGGAGCGGGTTCGGTGCCCAGCACCAGCACCGGGAACAACACCGGGAGCAGCACCGGGACCAGCGCCGTCACAAGTAATGGGAGCAACGCTGGAAATGTTGTGCCCTCCCGAACCCTGGCTGCGGCCGGGGAGGGCGCCTTATCGGTGCCAACTTTGGCCGCCGTGCCGTCGTCCCGGGGCGGGTTCGCCTCGCTAAGCAGACCCTCCGCGTCCTCCGGCAGCAGGAAGAAGTCCATCCACCAGGCTCCCCTCTACAACGGCCTCCTGAACTCATACGAGGATAAGAGCAACGACTTCGTCTGGTTAGATTCCTCTAAATCTGCAAAGTGTTCATCATGCTGCAGTTAAATATCTGTTTAGTTGCTAAGGTTTGACCGTGTTTTGCCTTTTCAGTCCCATCTGCTTCGAAATGATAGAAGAGGCACACATGACTAAGTGTGGGCATAGTTTCTGGTGAGTGTTGAATTGTTTGTTGCATTTACATAATTGCCACGAAAACTCAAATCACCTTGAGATTTGGGCTTTACCTGACATGCATGCACCTGTTAGTAAAAAAGGTTTAAACGGGAGCAACCATATTTAAGATAACTCCTGTGCATCTGCTTTTTTTGTTGTTGTTTTAAATAGAAGGTAATTTTATTTGCTGCAAGAGCTACATTATTTATACCAAAAACTGCAGTTTGTTTTAGTCTACCAGTCACAAACACAACATATAATCAATGCATTTACTGTCAGCATCAACAAACTGGCATGAACCCCAGAGATAGCCGCAAAAACAGCCTGGATCCATACATGGACCATTGTGTGATAAATGTTTACACGTGTTTACACCGACAAATGATTTGAACCTTGTTTGAGAGCGAAGGGACACAGAAAACTGGTCTCTGGCATTTCAGATACTCATAAGCAACAATGTCTGTTACTTGCCAGATCATTTTAGTTAACACACAGAGTGGTATGAGAATAGAGAAGTCACAGTTCTCTGTGCTCTATATGTCGTTACATACATGTCGTGCAATAGTGTCCACTTTACTAGCAGGTAACTCTTTAGCTATTTTAGTTATTCACACCATTTTCTCTGTAAAAACACAAAGACTGCATTCTCCCTCCTGCAGCTTCAAGTGCATCCGCCAGAGTCTGGAGGACAGCAACAGATGTCCCAAGTGTAACTATATTGTCGACAATGTGGATCAGCTGTACCCAAACTTTCTTGGTAAGTGTTTAAAAGGTTGAAGTAGGATTTTATATACACTTCAAGCTCTTGAATGTTTGTCCAGAAAACATTTAGGAAAATGAAAGCTGTTTTCACAGTGCTGGTCCCACAACGACTGTGCTATTATACATCTTAGAATCTATGTCAAAGTAAGAGGAAAATTGTGTATATTAATTAAGTAAAAACGAACCTGTGGATGCCATGACCTGATACTATTGATACCATTGCTGATCTCATTGAGCTTTTCCATCTCTTATTTACCCACCTCCCCTACCCTGCCTTACTCTATTCCAGTGAATGAACTGATCCTAAAACAGAAACAAAGGTCAGATGAGAAGAGGCTAAAATTAGATCATCCTGTAAGTCTATAACACTCATAATTGTTTGTCTCTCTATTGTAATGAATCTTACACACACTCATTTTAATTCTCAGATTGTTGGGAAAGTTAGTTACTTAACTAATCGCTGTCTCTGACCCATGCAGAATGGGTCCAGGTGGCAGGTCTTCCAGGATGTGTTGAGTCCAGACCAGGAGAACTTGGACCTGGCAAATGTCAATCTGATGCTGGAGCTGCTGGTTCAGAAGAAGAAGCAGCTGGAGGCGGTAAGTGGAGGTCTATAGGTGATCCCAAAATGCATTTCATTCTCTTTTGTCCCTTACCAAATCAAAGGTACATAGACTAATTGGGGTTAACCATGCATACAGGTGAAGTGTGCATATGAAAAAATGTCTGAATTTGAAGAAGGGACAATCAGTGGTCAGATAAAAATGGTCACATCAAAAAGGTCCTGGACTGCTGCAACTCTTCTACCATAACTTTTTACCTAGGCAATAAGAAATGACAATATATTAATTAGAATGAAACAATAAAAACATCATTAAAGGAAACAAATCTAGGCTTTGTATAGTCTCAGGGGGTTTAGCAGTTGCTCTATTAGCTGATTTGCTACTGTAAATGTGCTCTTATTTCAAAGAGGAGAGCAGGAGCGTGTCTGGGATTTAGACTCATTCTGTCTCAGATATTCAGGACCATGTCTGTCTGCAAAGAGATGCTTTAGGCAGTGTAGAGTCAAGAATTGAATGGTGTTATCATGAGTGTTTATTGCAGCTCTTGTCTTATTTCTGGGTACATGCATTAAAATTCTGAGAAGATAAAACATCCTCTTTCTTCTTCAAGTTCATAGAAAAAGAGAAGTAGACACCACAGTCTATCCTGTTGATCTGTCCTATCAGCACTCTCTTACAGAGTTAAAGAAAAAACATCCCAACCAGTTATAAAATTGAGCTGCATCACATATGAGGAGAAACTTCACTGAGCATCTGCTTTTGAATTGTAGACAGTGATTACTGTGTTCCAGACGAGGCTGTACACAGCCTTTGGCTTTATTTCAGGCTAACACATGCTTATCGTTTTGCTTCTCCCTTCTACATACACACACACACACACACACACAGTACGAGTGCCTGTCATACAGTATTAATAGACTCAACATACCAGCACTAGACTGTTAACCTATTGCAGATATGTTGGTATCTGCAGAATCAAACATGTTTTTGTTGAGTTCTTCCACACAATTGCTTTCTGGCTCATCTGATGCAATTGATTAAGGTTTTTCTCTTTTGCTCCTTGTCATGATACTATTTTTAATGACACATTAGCCTGTAGACAGTTATTGACCCCTTTCTCCATCATGGCTGCTCATCAAACCTTGAGGCAACATGGTTGTCATTTGAAAAGTAACTAAGTAAGTAAAGTAGTGATGTAACTCATATGGATCTTGCAGACATTAAGAAAGTATGACATGATTATGGTCCTGTTGAATCCTTCATCCGTTCAGGCGTATTCAGATTATACAGTATCTATAAACTACTCACATTAACATGAACCCCCTCCTATAATCAAAACCTGACTCAGAGTGGGTATACAAGAACCACAAGCTTTAGTTTTGGAAGGCACTCGGGCTAGAAGGAAGGTGTTTATTAGGGAAAAATGGAGGGATGGTTTAAAACCACAGTTTATAGATGGCAGTCTTATTTTCATCCTCGGTGCAGCAGCCCCCATGAGAGCTACTACCTCAAACGCTCGAGTGAAGCGCAAGCATTATTTCGCGAGCGCATGAAGACAAATTTTAGGCCAATGTCCCGGAACACCACAATGGTTGCAGAATTTCTTCGCTGGTTTATACTGGTCAAATTAGCAGAGGAGGACAGCACGCAGACGTGCTCTTTTCACGAGGCGCTACTTTATTTGGTTTGACTGTGTTGGTCGAGTGAAAAAGCCGCTAGGCATTGATGTAATGCCTGTGGGATCGTCTGTTTGTGTCCCCATGTGCAGTCCCGCTGTGTGGTTCGGCCTTGGATGCCTGTGAAGTTAGACTGATAATTCACTCGAATCCGATATTCAAGTTGCTCAATTTTCTTACATCGGTTGTAACACGAATGACTTTTCCATTTCCCCACAGTGTATTTTTTGCCATGTCCTGTTTCTGATCGACTGCACTGTCTGCTGCATTATTGATCCTTGATGAAGCCCAATCTTCTGCTTTTCTTTTTCTTTTACTTAATAGTCATTTTTTGGCGTTTCTGCTGTATTTGATAGAGAGAGACGGGAAAGGCAGGGTAGAGAGGGGATGACATGCAGCAAAGAATCCGGGTCGCTCTAAGGACTCCGTCTTGATATGTGGTGCACACTCCACCAGCTGAAGTCTGTCCTCTGGTTTTCTGTCATTCCACTGATAGTAATGTATTCTGAGAACCTGGTGATGCTGCTTCAGATGAAACTAGTAGGAAATATACAAGTTTGTTTGCTCTGTTGATCTTCTTGGTGGAATTGCTTATCTGGTTCATTGACTTTTATTTTTTTTCTCCTTTTAATGCAGGTTGTTTTTGCACTGAATTTATTTTCCTGTAATAAATTCAGGAATATAGGTATAATCAAAGTTTATAATAGCTTCAGAAACCTTTAACATGTTGTTAAAGGTTCTGCTTTAACTGGCTAGTGTTAGTTCGTGTTAAATAACTTGTCAATTCTGGAGTAATGGTAGGTTCTCATCCTGAGTTTTGAATTTTTGTGGTGGGATTTCATCAAGGATTTTGCCCTCAAGCTACTTAAAGGAAACATCTGAAGTAGCCGTTGTAGTTTGCTTCCACTGGGGTTTCTATTAGTTTAGACCGCATAAAGAGATAGCCCAATATGAGCCAAATATGAGTGTTAGTACAAAAATTGACTTGATTTCCTTCCCTTGGTTCATTTTGCTATGCTAGGCATTTGAAGCATGAGAAACTTGTGGCCACAGTTGTCAGAATTCATCTCCTAACACCCATAAGGGTTTATGGCTTTGGGAATGTTTCCTGTAGTTGAGTCGAATACCATTCAGTGTGCTGTGCCAGTGTGCCTGCTTCTGCATAGAAAAGGACTGATATGGCATTCTTGTGTCAGTTGTTTTTCACGTGTCAAAGTACAGATGATGAAAAGGTGTGTGTGGATCTGAATATGTTTAGAAACCACTAAATCCTTTTGTTTTTCAGAGCAAAAACAACTAAATTGAAAAAACAAGATAAACCTGTCAAGACACATTTATTCTTCATCATATATTTCCAATTCAGGTGTTAACATGTTTATATTATAAATATCTTACTATAATCTTTCCAGTGTCCAAGCAAAGGTAATCTGTGGTTTCACAGGTAGTTGTGTGAGAGTATGGTTTGATGTCTTTCTCTCCTCCAGGAATCCCAAGCAGCTCAGAGACAGATCCTCATGGAGTTTCTTAAAGAAGCCAGGAGAAACAAGAGAGAGGTACTGTTGTTTATATACATGGACCAGAACTGGCACCATTTAAATGACAACCAAATGCCAGTAAAATATGCAATTGGCTGATATATCTACTTCACTTGTCAGCCAAAAAAAAAAACAAAGGTTTTGAGAGGCTGAGCCATTTGCTTCATGGACAGAATAAGTTAATTTTGCACCATGCCACACACTACTATAATAATGAATGGGAGCTGCATGTGAGACTAATATGACATGCTATATTGTAATAGTAAAAAGCTATTTATTTTTAAATAATTCCACACAAAGCTTCTATTTAAACAATTTAATGCTCTACATATAAAATAAAACGGGTTTTAAGTGCAAAAAGAACATAATGTCATAAAATGATTTGAAAAATGTCCACATGTGGAATTAATGATCTGTTTCTGGCTTCTTCAACAGCAACTGGAGCAACTACAGAAAGAGCTTAACTTTCTTGAAGAGGACATTAAGCGTGTTGAGGTAAATTAACTCAAAGCTCATTGCCCCCCAACAGAGTCTGAAGATGTTACTAAACTCTTATTCACAGTCTATTCTTCTTTGAAAGGTAGAGAACCAGTCACTGTGATCAGGAACTCGTATAATATTATGGAGGGATCCAACTGAAACCACTCTTCATCCAGATAACCAAACATGTTATTTTCCTGCATTTTTCCAGGAAATGAGCGGGCTGTACTCTCCAATGATGGAGGCAGAGTGTACTGTGCCTAATGTCGAGGCTCCCTCACCAGCACCCAGGTACAACTGGCCTCTAACAAATCATCTATATCGTACATAACGCTACAACCATCATTCAGCTTCTCTTTTACTTTTTACAATAACAATAAATATTCCAGGCACAGACCTGTGCTTAGTGATTGAAATATTTCCGTGTTATCCTCTATAACAACTGTGTGTTTGTGTGTGCTTGTTTGTGGAGTAGCTGCAGTAGTATTATGGAGCCACCAGACTACAGCCAGCCTCCAGGATTTGGTGGAACAGCTCCGGTAAGTCAGATAAACACAGCTGCTGCTGTTTGTATTCGTTTATACCTTGTTTAAAAGTCATTCCTGTTGTTTTGGAGTTCTCCTTTGATTGAAGTTGTTTTATATTTCCTAAAATGATTTAACAGTTTTTAACAAGTGTGATGTAAATGTAAAATAAAAAAAAGGAACAAAATCTTCCCATTCCTTTTAAAACAAATGTCAGGATGTTTTTGAGGCATAATATGAAATGAAC
Organism: Lepturacanthus savala; assembly: GCA_030544235.1. Lineage (NCBI taxonomy): Eukaryota > Metazoa > Chordata > Actinopteri > Scombriformes > Trichiuridae > Lepturacanthus > Lepturacanthus savala. The sequence continues at coordinate 17,669,074 of CM060461.1, forward strand.
GATAATTAAAAGCAAACCCTATTGAATGTAGCCATATATTCAGAAAAAAAGTTACTGAGTGTAATATTAGCATGAGTTCAGCAATAAGTTTTTTGATTGACTATTAGAAACCTAACTTGACTTTACTCTCCAACAGGGAAAAAGACAGACCTGGTACAACAGCACTCTAGCATCGAGGAGGAAACGGCTGACTGCACATTTTGACGATCTGGAGCAGTGCTACTTCTCCAACAAAATGTCACGCATCACAGGTAGTAATCATGCAAAAAATGCTTCTAGTGTCCTTCAACCAGACTCCAAACATCTGGAGATGGGTGGGCTGGTTGGTAGTGTCCGCCACACCCCAGTATTTCTTTTTTTCTTAAACCAACGGCCACATTTACCACAAACTTCACTGCGCACTGTCACACAGTCTGTGTTTCTGATGAAGGGTCTCGGCTCTTTGCGTCAGAAGAATGCACCGTTCTTCTGTTTTGTGTTGCAAAGCAAACTGGCAGGTTTCCAGAAATCCGACATGGAGGCACACAGTACACAATGGTCTCTGTGTTTGGTTATGTCAATGTTATATGAATTTATTGACGATAAACATGACAAAACATGTTCAACGTTCAGAAGGCTTATGTTTTTCCCTCTTTTTGTTTTTCCCCTTTAACATACAGTTTGTTCATGTCCCCAATACTCCGTCTGTGCAGTAATTGCAGTGCATGTCTGGTGTTTTTAGATGAAGGCAGGAACTTAAACCAGCTGGATGACTTCATGGAGTGTCTTTCCAAGTTCACCCGCTACAACTCTGTGCGGCCACTGGCTACCCTCTCCTACGCTAGTGACCTCTACAACGGCTCCAGTATTGTCTCTAGGTATGACAAGAAAAGGATTGGATTCTAATTATGTAGTTTCTCTCATAAATGCTTTCAAGCTGCAATAATTACTCAATTAATTGTTTGTTTTAATAATCAATTGATTTAAGTCATATTTAAGAAGAAAATGTTGAAATACTCTAGCTCCAGCTTCGCAAATCTTATTTTCTGATTTCTTAAGTCTTTTATAATAGTAAACTGATGATTTTTAAGTTGTTGACTGTTGGTCTGGACAATAAAAGACTTTAGGTTGCATCTGGAAACAGTGATCAACATTTAATGACTCTTTTATGATCCAATCAACTATTCAATTAATCATTTTAAAAATTGATGGATTAAATAACTATGAAAATAGTTGTTAGTTACAGCACTAATGTGTTAAGTGTGTGTGTTGTTTAGTTTTCAGCAGCACATTTGCATCAACATTCATATGTTCAGTGTGGTACTTACTATAAACCATGAAAACATTTCAGAGTCATATTCTCACTTGTGTTTCAGTATTGAGTTTGACCGTGACTGTGACTACTTTGCCATTGCTGGTGTGACCAAGAAAATCAAAGTGTTTGAGTACGGCACTGTGATTCAGGACGCAGTGGACATCCACTACCCTGTCAACGAAATGACCTGCAATTCCAAAATCAGGTAAAAAGCCAAAAAAAAAACTAATGTTTTAAAGGAGATGAGTAGTGGTGAAGTTAAATGTTCTAACAGTTGGGATCCCAACCTTTGTGTATTGTAGCTGTATCAGCTGGAGCAGCTATCACAAGAACCTTCTGGCCAGCAGTGACTACGAGGGTACCGTCATCCTGTGGGATGGATTCACCGGCCACAGGTCCAAAGTCTACCAGGTGAGGTTCCCGGGTCAGAGAGTGATGGCAAAACGGGTAAATTCCATGTTTGATGTGCAGCTGTGTTGTCATGACAACATTTTATAAAGATTTGTGTTGCTTTATTTTTCAGGAGCATGAGAAACGGTGTTGGAGCGTCGACTTCAACCTGATGGACCCCAAGCTCTTAGCCTCCGGCTCCGATGATGCTAAAGGTACCAGAGTCTGTCGGATCTGGATCAGACGGAAATCATCTTTACAGCTTCTATTATACCCTTCATGAAATGTTCTCATGTTGTTTTTCAGTGAAGTTATGGTCAACCAATCTTGACAACTCGGTGGCCAGCATCGAGGCCAAGGCCAACGTCTGCTGTGTTAAGTTCAGTCCAACCTCCAGGTATCATCTGGCCTTTGGCTGTGCAGGTAAGATGAGGAATTCTATAGTAAAATATAACAAACCAGAGTTGGGTGACGTTAGAAAAAATGGCATTGCCATATGTTTTTTTCCCCTGTGATATACACTGTCTGTGTACAGATACAGTAGGTTCTAAGAGGCTGTTGATATACAGCCTGGTGATGATGCTGATTTATAGACACATGAACAACGAGATGAGGAAGATTAGTGTCTTTTTCTCAGAGAGACTCTGCTAGTGCATAATGTTCTTGTTTAGTTGCCTTTAGCACTTATTTCTGGCTGTGGTTTCTCCAACATTACATTCGTGCACTTCAGAAGTTGCCATTACTGTTTGGCAGCAAACTACAGCTATAGAGCACAGGGTTGTTGTTGATGCAGAACCTGCATGTCACTCTGCCATGTGCTGCTGTGAATTTTCTTTTTATAGCAAGCTGTGTGTAACATGACATGTTTGAGTTAATTTGCCGACTTGACATCTCACATCCTGTGATGATTATCTTGTGTCTACGCACATCCCAACGATGATGCGGAAACAATATATCATGCAGCCCTAAAATAAACACATGTAAGAATTTAGCAAGTTTATCTACCATCAAAATCCGAGGCAGATAAACTTGTAATGTTACTGTTATGCTCTGCAGGGTATGAACACCTCATACCACTGCACTTTCTCCTTGTAGACCATTAAAATGTCATCTGTGGTCCCACAGACTCTGGTGGGCCAGACAGACATCTGAAATCATCATTTATCACTTTTCCGAAGGAAATTAAGATTTATAAATATTTTGTTCATCCTTCAAATAACCAACGTTGGATGAAACGGGGCTCCATGTTATCCAGCGGTGAATTGCCTCGGATTATTTACCCCATTCCATGTGTGTCTGAGGTCCAAGCCCACTAAGCCCGGAAAAGGAAACCCCTCCTTGACCTTAGAGCTGTTGGTTTACTGTCAGGAGCAAAACTCTGACGCTGGACTCAAAACCAGCAGCACATATCTTATTTTAGCAGGCGTCAACAAAGAAGTTGCGCCACCATTTCCCTGTGGTTACCTGCCTCGGTGGTTACTGGATATGGCATCGGGACAACACCCCCTCCCCCCAACCGCCTCCATTTGAATATACAAACAACTTTTTTTTTTTTTTCCCCCTTTTGCCCACAGACCATTGTGTCCACTACTATGATCTACGCAACACTAAGCAGCCTATCATGGTATTCAAAGGCCACAGGAAAGCTGTATCCTACGCCAAGTTCGTCAATGGGGAGGAAATTGTTTCCGCGTAAGTCATAAGTCATCTTAATTGTATCGAATCCTAATTAGTGCGGTTATGATATTGTTCCGAGCAGCTATTGGCAAAGATACGTATCCTGAATTTCACAAAAAAAAAAAAAACAGATTCACCTAATGCACCTCATCCTGTGTTCTCTTATATAACAGGTCGACTGACAGCCAGCTGAAGCTGTGGAATGTGAACAAACCTCACTGCCTGCGCTCCTTCAAGGGTCACATCAACGAGAAGAACTTTGTGGGCCTGGCCTCCAATGGAGACTATGTAGCCTGTGGTAAACATTTACTTAACATAAAACCTGCTGGACAGCCGCCATGTTGAAGATAATTCTGTAATTCCCTTTACATTCGCTCAGTCAGGGACAACGGCAAGAAATTCCTACCCGATATTTTACTGTTCATTCTCATAGGCAGCAACAGGACCTCCCAGCTCCCTGTAACTCTACAAATACATTTGAATGATTTTAATGTTGGTAATCAGCTGTTTTGTGTGTGTGTGTTTGTGTACAGGCAGTGAGAACAACTCCCTGTACCTATACTACAAAGGACTTTCCAAGACACTTTTAACGTTCAAGTTTGACACAGTGAAGAGCGTCCTGGACAAGGACAAAAAGGAAGATGACACCAACGAGTTCGTCAGCGCTGTTTGCTGGAGGGCGCTGCCTGACGGAGTGAGTTCATCTCAATATCCTGCTGTTACTAGAGTATTAGACAAGTGGTTAGTTATACCTCCGTCAAAGTAAAGGCCAGAATCTACTGTTAAGCTGAAAATGTGTTTGAGCCATGAGAAGACAATTTAAATTCTTTTGTCTTCAGCATGATATTGTGATAGATAAAAACAAGATAGTTGTTTCACACACAGTTTGTTCAAAAGTTTATTTTTTCACAATACATTCCTGTTTTAATTGTCACATTCTCATGTTTGTATTCTTATCCATGAAGTATTTTTTGTCTTTTTTTCAGGAGTCAAATGTACTGATTGCTGCAAACAGTCAAGGAACAATCAAGGTTTGTGTTCTGACACATAAACCACACTAAGACTAATGTCTTAAACAAGAGTAATGTCATCCAATCTAGTTAGAGCTTCTATGGTTTATTTCATTACACAACATTTTTAATTGGAAACTACAGTAATATGTTGTAATTATTTATTAATCATTTAAAGTAAAGAAATTATTAGACCTTAACATCTAATGTATGATTTGCTGCTTTTTTGTCCTATGATAATGGACAAATATATTTTGATTCTAGCCAACTGCTTGCACAAAAAAGTGATTTTAATGTCCTTAGGCCTCTACAAAATGGTGTTTTTCTTATTAATTATAGAAAATTGTAGTTGTGAAACAATACATCACAAACAAGAAATCCCTATAGTATTGTTGCCCCATAATGTGCCCTACAATCTTCTGATGATTATTCTCTAGATTACAGATTTCCAATGAAATATATAAAATATACTAATATTTTAACAGAGGTGTTCTTTTCTATTCATTCCGAGTTCAAGTGCTGGTTAAATTTGGTAGCATCAACGTGTCTTTTCGCCCTGTGCAGGTACTCGAGCTCGTCTGAAGGCCCCCGGATCTTCATTGTGCGATGAGAACTTACCATCAGCCTCTTTTTTTGGTTAATTGGAGGATCAGTCTGATGCAGAAAGAGTCCAGGCCGCCTGCTGAACCGGGCTGCCTGACACCACCGAGGGAGCTGAATAAACAGAACCCGTCTTATTTTAATGAGCTACACGTTTTTTGAAATGGCCGAAAGACTTTGGACCAGTGCATCAATATAGAAGGAGAAGATGTGCTGTCGTTTTACAGCAAAAAAAACAAAACTGAGGACCTGGCTTGGGCACAAAATGGAACAAGAGACTTTTGAAAGTGTTTTTGTTTCTTTTCAGTAAGGTTATATCAACGACAATAGAACACCTCTTATGGTTTTAGGTCAAATCAAACTTGTACCTTTTTTTTTTTTTTAATTAAGCGGTTGCACCTGATGGTACAATTCAGCCAAACGCTACTAATGTGATGCATTTCCCTTTTTAAAAGCCAAAGCACAAGACAAAATGACAAAATATGTCTTCACATAAAGCTTTTAACACCCCCCACCCCCCTTCATTGTTTGTCAGTCTTGTTTTCCCCTCGCGTAGTTTTTGTGTTTTTTTGTTTTCCAGATCGGGAGAACCCAGTTTTAATAAATATGACTTGAATTCATTCTGTCAAGCATATCGCTGGTTAATTTGCGTGTAGAAAGCGAGGTGGTGTCTGGAAATCGAGGAAGACCAATGAATTCTGGAAATGTCAATAAACTCCTCTGTAGCTGATATATCTGTTACTGCGAACAAAACGAGATGTGACGTTTGTCCGTGATAGCAGCGGTTTTCATAGAACTCACGGCATTGAGCCGCAATGCCACATCCAACTGGATTATCGTTTTGTTTCCTGTTCATAGACGACATCGCGGAATCTGATTAGTAGCAGTGGAATTACTCTTAACACGCTGTAGGTTAAAGAAACATCCAAGCTGCGTTGTAGGTTTTCAGGCAAACTGCTGTCAGTTCTTTGTGGAGCGGTGATCCAAGATGACTTTGACACTTCAAGAGGATTTGATAAACGTCAAGACCTACCTATTTTATGATAACTGAGCGAGAGAGGTGTTTTGTATTTGTATTACTGAATAAATTATTTCGAAACTTTCGTCACATTGGGTCATATTTTATATTTTCACGCGTTCTCTTACCTAAATGTGTTTGTTGCTGTTATTGCTAATGACTTTTATATGTGGTGTTTGAACCTTGTTACCCTCCTATTGGTTTGAGGTTGATTCTTTATTATGGCTGATTATAAATTCGTAATAATGCAGCATTATCACTTAATGTTGTGACCTTCATTATTGTGTGGGTATTACACATTTTTAACAGTTTATATATGGCCTGTAGACTCCATTGATCTTTCTGTGGATTATTTTGACTGGAACAAATACTGAAACATTGTGCTATTTATTACAAACTACTTTTTTATTTAAATTCTTTTTATAGGGAATACTAAGACGGTCTTTCAAGTTCATTAAATAAACATTGTAAAAGAGAAAAGAGAAATCTTATCTCCTTAAATTACTATTTTTTAATTTTATTTTTTACTGGCAAACGCTTTAATAGAAAATTGGAGCAAGAATAATGTCACTTAATGTGCTATGGCAACAGAACGGTGACGTCAGTGGACCGAGGTGATAAATTGAACTGAGACTTTTGAATTTCCCCCTTTTGCACTTTTGGATTTGACGCAAGTTGATCTGATTGCAAAAAGTCTCTGCTAGAAGCTAGCTTGATAGCCGATTAGCATACTCATCACCTGATTATCCATCACTTGGATATCGATCTCTGGGAAAACACCTGTTGGAAAAGGAGCCGTTGGACACCTGCACAGGAGCAAACTAAGAAGAAACTTAAGTGTAAGTAACAGTTTATTTTTCTTCGCGTGTTTTTTTACACTTTGTAAAAGTCTAAATGTCCTTTTGTAACATGTGGTGTAACGTTGTAAATGCTGGTGTGTTTCAGGTGAGCCTCTGCTCTACAGCAGAGATGAGCCGTCGCCGGAGGGTCCCGATGGAGGCGTACTGGCTGTCCTCCTCGTCCTCCTCAGAGTCAGGTCAGAACCTTTTCATTCAATAGCTGTTAATTAATTAATAATTAATGAATCAATACGCACGATGTTTTATCTTGTTAAAGTAATATTTACTGTACAATCGTGCACATGATAGCTATTGTTGATTGTATTTGTTTGCTTCACAAATTGAAGGACTGGTGTGAACATTTCACTGTTTTACTCTGTGATCACATATGACAAACAGATTAATGATTGATTGTTAGATTAATTGATAAATTAATTAGGTTTTCCAGTAAATGTGTGAATTGTGTTAATAACATGTTGTGACGTCAAAACATTTTTGACAAACGTAATTTTGTCGTCGAGTATTTGGGGAAAATATTAAATAAAACCTTTAGCTACTGAGCCGTTTTTGAATAATGACTAAAATTAAAGTTAAATCATTTTTGTCGCCATGGAGACGATGGACGTATCCTAGCTACAGTGATGCTGACATGTTGTTACGTGTTTAAAGTGTTGATGTTCTCTAAATATATGATTTAAACAGCTGCCACGTGTTTAAATCCTTAATGTCCTGTATTAGGCTGTAATGTTTTATTTGTTTCATTAAGTGATGCAAACACTGTTTCATAAAATATTTCATGTGTTTAATTAGACATGTTTTATGATTTGTATAAATTGATCAAAATTAGTATATATATACATAAAAAATAATTGATCAGCTTATTATTATCTGTCTGACATATACGTCACTCTATGTTTTCAGAGACTATTATAAAGGTCTAAGATGACATATCATCACCCTCTTAAAATAATTGCCTAAGTCACAAAGGCGTGTTAGAAAATTTGTCAATTAGTCATTTAATTCTCTCATGTTCCATGTTTCACTGACCTTGTTGTTTGTATGTCAATAGGCATCTGTTGTTATAACTGTTTTGTAAATATCATATATTCAACAAATGGTTCAGTTTTTTGTGTTTCCGGAAAAATCTGAAAAAATGACTTAGGCGATTATTTTAAGAAGGCGTCGATATGTCACAATGTTATGTTCCTCAATTGTTTTCTATCAATTTATCCAGGAAATGTTGTTCAGGTTAAATGTTAATATGATGTGTCAGCACTGTTAAATGCATTGAAACTCACCTTTTAGTAACAAATACAAGTTCATAGAAATTATTCCTCCTGTTAAACCTGCTGATCAAACACATCACCATTTTGGTAATGACGTCCTGGGTCGAACGATTCACACACACCAGGATGTTGAGTGTGTGTTACTGAGAGACTTCCTGACTTAATGTCAAGGATAAAGCTGGATAAGGACACACACACTTTCCTGTGTGTGTGTGTGTGTGTTCCTATTGGAATTAAAAGGGACAGTCTGATTCCAGTAGTTTCGGTCAGATCAGGTGTGTGGTTCTGATGCTCCAGGTCCAAGGTAACGTGAGCAGAGCCGTGACATATTATATTATCTCACTGTAACTTTTCATTGTATATATACTTTATTTTTGACTGGTCCGCTCAGTTAATTTAACCAATGTTACAATTAGGGCTGTCAGTCGATTAAAAAAATTAATCAAATTAATTACAGGATTTTGTAATTAATTAATCGAATTAATTGCATTTTAATGTCATATCTGCTAAAGGTCTCCTGATAAAGAATTTGAATTCTAGGATATTAATAAATTGTAGTGCATGACTAATCATTGGAATACAGTAAGAAGAGAAGATCTGAAATCCATTTTTTTATTGGTGAACTGTGCTTCATGAATTAAATCCAAAAGTAAAGGTCAAGCACATTAAACCAGTTGGGCCAGGTGCATTATTCAGAAATGTAAAACAAATACAGAGATTCAGTTCTGAAATAAAATAAGACTGTCTCGAATAGTCACTTAAGCTCAATATAGCAATTCAAAAATGAATAATAGAAGTTGTATATTTTGCGCTGCATTGTACCAACATAATTTTCCTCGGTGAGAGCAAACACGTGTTGTTTGAACCAATCAGAATTAGCGATGCTGATAACGTGACCACGTGTCCATCGACCAACCAGAAACACATTTGTTCAGCTCCGCTCGCCTCGCGTTGCATAGCAACCAGAGACGCGTTCAGACTTGTCGCTCCGTGTCAAACAGCACAGACAAACACCGGAACTAGCAGAGATTACACTGAAACAAGCCACTAGGATTGTAGTTAGTAGTACTACAATTCCAGTGTATTGTAGTACTTTAGTACATAGTTTTCGGCGAATCTTTTAACGGAACGTAGTTCCGGACAATTCCGGTTCACTTTCACCCCTGACCTTGCCACCGTTGAAACTCATAATTAGTTGCGTTAAATTTTTTAACTTGTTAAATTGCACCGTAATTAATTAATTGAATTAACGCATTAAAATGACAGCTCTAGTTACAATCTAAAACGTTTTTTCCTTTGTTCTGCACCGACAGTCCTTTATTATTGTGCTCACAGGTCAGATTCATGTCAACCTTCATTCATCTGTGTAGATAGAACAAAGTCAACCGCTTCATTAGAAAACCTTCATCACCGTTATCTGTAATTTGACTGTTTTATATATGGTTTCCCTCCACAGACTCTGATGAGGAGGTCTTTCCTGTCCCTGTTCCTTTTCCTACTGGCCCTTTCCCTCTGCCTCTTCACCCTTTTCGGTCTCGTTTCCCTGACCTTGCTCCTCCTCCTGCTCCTCCTGCTCCTGAGCTTGCTCCTCCTGCTAGCAGATTTCCCACTATGCCCCTCCCTTACGCTGTTATTCGTCCCTTTCCTCTAGCTCCTCTTCACTGTTCTCACCCTGCTCCTCCTACTGCTCCTCCCCCTGCTCCTGCTCCTCCTCCTGCTCCTGCTCCTCCTCCTGCTCCTGCTCCTCCTCCTGCTCCTGCTCCTCCTCCTGCTCCTGCTTCTGCTCCTCTGCCTGCTCCTCAGGCTTTTCTGATTCTTTTCCGCAGGAGATTTCCCACTTTGCCACGTCCTGTGCGCCCCCCTCCTCCTCCCCCTGCTCCTCCTTCTCCTCCTCCTCCTCCTCCTCTTCCTTCTGCTTCTTCTCATTTCAGGCCCTCCAGAAGAAGGAGCAGGGGGGAGGACGACGATGAGGCCGCTCCGAAGCGGCCAAGGTGGGTCTGATAACAGGTCAGGACTGACTCCCCATATCGCTGCAGGTTTCTTTGTATCTGGCTGGACAGAGGCTTTCCTTCATCTTAACATCCCATGTTGGGTCTTGCTCCAGGATTCCTACTTTTTCACCACTTTGGCAAAGTGGCTGAATGGCCCCTACCTCCATCTTGAAGGCCTTTGAGTCTGTGAGGTCGAAGAGGAAGATCATTCATCCTTTACATCTTGCAGGCCTTCATGTCTACATGTCATATCTGGCTGGACAGAAGCTTTCTTACATGTCAACATCCCATGTTGCTTCTTGTACAGGATTTGTACTTTCTCACCATCTTTGCACCGTGGCTGGATCGACCAGCTTAATTCTTGAAGGCTTTTGTGTCTGTCCAGGCTGATGAAGAGAAAAGTAATTCATGACTGTCGACTCCTTGTGCCTGTAGCCTTCATAGCCTCTATGTGTCAGGGCTGGTGAAGACGAAGGAAGCCTCAGCGTCTCTGGTGTTAGATTCATTTATTCCACTTGTTGATCCTCAGCTCACATTAATTGGGAGTTCAGTCCTACTAACCATAACCTTAACCTCCCTAACCCTAAACCCTAACTGCCCTTACCCTAACCCTAACCCTAACTGCCCTAACCCTAAACCCTTACCCTAACCTCCCCAACCCTAACCTCCCCAACCCTAACCCTATCACCTACCCTCAACCCTACCCCTAACCCTTTTAATGCACAAGCACCCCACAACGGCCCTTTTAAGGGCCCCCCCAAAAACTGCCCTTTTAAGGGCCCCCCACAACGGCCCTTTTCAGGGCCCCCCACAACGGCCCTTTTAAGGGCCCCCCACAACGGCCCTTTTCAGGGCCCCCCCAAAAACGGCCCTTTTCAGGGCCCCCCACAACGGCCCTTTTCAGGGCCACCCACATTTTACTAAAGAGCAAAATCCTCAATTTCTTCACAGGATGAAGTATTTAATCCTGTATCTTCCTCCAATATCACTGTCAGCACAGGTAGGTTATCAATTAATATGAGAAAGAACATTGTGTCTGATTTTATTTGTACCCATCAAATATTATTGAGAGATAATTAACATTAAATGTTAATATTCAATTACATCAAATAACCAGGCATACATTACTGTGTGCTTGTTTGATATCTGGAATTTCACACATCACTGTCATACTGACTTTTTCAAGCAACTGAACTTTTGATATGAACAAAATAAGACAATTGCACATTTGATCAATCCTGTCAATGTTAATTTGTATTCTTTGCTTCTGTTTTGCTGTTAAATTATACATATGTACATATTCAGTCTTTACTTGCTACAGGATTACAGAACTAAAACATTTAAATACACTTGTGTACGTAGTGATTGAAAACAATTATTATAACAGTCTGTATAACAAGTACTTTTACTTTTTATATGCTGAGTATGTTTTGCTAATTAAATTCCCTTAATTAAATTGTAATATTTCAGCAAGAGTAATTCTACTTTTACTCAAGTAAAGGATGTCATCCACTACTGCACCTAACTGTGTTTCTGTTGAGCCAACTAACCCAGACAGCCTTTCTTCCATCCACTGATTCATAGAATTTAAAAAGTTACCATCCACTGATTCTATGAATCAGTGGATGGTAACTTTTTAAAGCAGAATGAGGATACAATGAGAATACTTTTACTTGGACTAAAATTAAACAGATTCTACTATGCAATACAATTTTATTATGTCTAGGAGGCTGGTTCACCAAAACAAACCTCAAGTTTGATTTTAAGGCTCTATTAATTACCTACAAAGCTATAAATGGTACAGTACTGCTGACTCTTTAATACCCCATCAACCAAAAACACACCCTTAAGATCATCTGGATCATCTCATCCTTTTTTTTTTTAAATAATGGTCGTAAAGCCCCACAAGCTAAGTGAGGTGGCTGCTTATGTATATTGCACCAAACTCCCTTCCCTTGCATATCAGACAGGCAAGCTCTGTGGATATTTGAAACGCTAACCTACTTTTATTTTGTGTTTATTCCACCTAAAATTAGGTTATGTGCTGGGAAAAAAGTTACCAAACATAGGCATGGTAAATATATATTTTTTAATGTGGTTTATAAATTCCAAGTCAACACGGGCAAAACAGCCTAAGACTCTAAAGGGTTAAAGACAAAGATGTCAACCTTCAGGTGGACTGAAAGAAAGGTCACAGGCAACACAACAAAGTCAAAAGAATTCATCTTATGAGGACAAAAAAATGGCAAAAATCCATTTAATATCTATCTAGACCAGTGGTTCCCAACTTGTTGGTCTTTTGTAAATGTAAATATTATTTTTATGTTCTAAAATGAGTCTTAGGTTATGTAGCAAAATCTGACACTACACATGGACTGTCAAGTAGTTATCTGCATGTTGCATTCAGTTCACTTCTAAATATTTGACTGATATTAAAATAAAAAGTACTCTGAGAAGCACTATTTGGCCTCTGTATTGTGGATCAGATGTGGGGCCGCGAATACTTTTTGAGATTTTCAATTGGGCCACGTGAGTTAGAAATGATTGGAAAGCGCTGGTCTTAGATATTTCATTGTGGCCTACGCTGGTGTACGAACTACTACCTTCCCCCTCCCCAGACCATCTCCATCTTCTGCACGTGAGCCTTGGATGATTTGGAGAAGGTGCTTTTAACCACATTGAGCGGTGCTGCCTTGCCGCTGAGGTAGACCTTATTGAGAGAAGTCGGGAGCCATGTCTGCTCCTCCTCCTCTGCAGTTCCTTCCACTTTGTCCTCCTTGATGGTGGTGCATGAGTAGGCAAAGATGTACCCTGTCATGAAAGCATCGAACCCGGCCCGGTGCGTTCCTGCATCAGCCTTCTTCTCTGTCTTAGAGGAATGGTCGCTGCCCTTCTCCGTCGTTGCCTCTCCTGCTCGACTTTCTACACCGCCGTTTGTGTCGTCACTTGTCGCAGTTGTTGTGGAATCTACTTGGTGCTTGCACGCTCCGTTACCCTCGCTGCCTGTTTTCACGTTTGCCCCTTCGTTCTGCTGGATGTTTCCGTCACTGTGCATTAGAAGCCCACTTTCTACATGTGGCTCAGCAGTCGTCCCTCTCTGACCGTCTGCTGTTTCTTCTGGATCCACTTCCATGTGTGGCATTTTGTTTTTGGGGACACTGTCCTCTGCTACCTCTCCTGCAGCTCTCTTCTCTCTTTTTCTCTTCCTCTTTTTCCTCTTGTCCTGCTTGTCTTTCTCATCTTGGAGGATGATAAGGTCCGTGTCGTGGGACAGAGGACACTGGGTGCCATTAGGACACCAGCCAAACGCCTGCCACACACACAAAAGTCAAGATAATCAATAAAAATACTTACACACAAATATCAACAACCTAGTTTATTGTACTTTTCCTCAGTTAAAACAGTTATTTCCAGTACATCATTTGCTGAACATCAAATTATATTGAGAATTTGGTTAATTAACAGTTTAAAAAACCCCAGTTGGGACTCACAGAGAAGCGCTGGCAGATGTCAGTCTGTCCCTCAGCAGAAGTCAGATCTGGACATATCCTGTAGTCCACATAGCTGGACATGTGACCAGCATACCGACAGAACTCCACATGAACGTGAGGCCTGTTCCCGCCAGAGGTTACACTACGACTGTTATCCAGCTTACTGTAAGGAGGGAGAGAACATACAGGGACACAGACGCTGTAATTCTGACTACATACGTCAACACAGCCTCCTTGTTTGACTATAAAATAAGCACAGACACTCTAAGATTTCTGGTCTACTTCATTATTTCTTCATCTCTGGGCATCCAGTGCTTTATGATTGACATGTGTACTGTATAACAAGTGAATACACACCATTTCTTATATGCATACTCCAGATAGGAGGCAGTCAGGCGGAGCTCAAATTCAGTGACATATTTGGTATCATAGATGCCAGCAGGAAACATCTCAGACAGGTCAGCTGTGAAGGTGGCCAAGCGCTCGGGCAGATGAGCATAAAAGCTCTGGTGGAAAAGACAGAATCAGTTTAAAAAGTAATTCACTATGTACTATATACCCTGAAAAAAGCAAATATACAGTGAATTATGAAGCACTGTTTAGGGTTTTTTAACAATATTTCTTCAGTAAGGAATCATTTGATATTAAAAAACTGAAAAGCAACTGAAACTAAGCTAATACTCAGTACGTTGTAAAGGAAGGCGATGTCGATGAGGCCGTTGTGGAGCACCAGAGGTTTCCTGGCACGCAGCAGTTCAGTGAATAACGCCCGAATGTGGACACCCTGGTTGTCTGATCCTCCCTTGGCAGAAAGGGCAGAGAGAAGTGAAACGTTCAGAACCAAACACCAACATCCAAAGAACCTTATCTTTTCAGTGTTATCTGTTATATTAGTCATACCATTCCTAAAGTGTTCAGATTTGTCTATTTACTCTGTAACATTAGATGGCTAATAGTTCTATGGTGATGCATCATCAGAAATGCTTAAAAGTATGATTTACAATAGAATAGAATAGAATGCCCTTATTGTCATTATACAAGTATGAGATTACAAGCTTCACCATAATGTGCACACATAAATAAAGGAGAGATATGTACAATAACTACTATATAACAAAACTACTAAGTACAAGAATTAACAAACTGTACAATAACTAATATGAGCTACTGACTGTAAGAAGACTATGCATAGGCTTGTGCAAAGCCTGGAGGTAAACAGGCACATATCAGCAGCAGGCATGAGAATAAAGTGACTGGAGTGACTGGCAGCATGAATAGATAGAGGTATCAAGGCATTTTCACCCACCTATTCCAGTATGTACAGTAGGCAGCTAAAGAAACAGATGGACTGTCTTGATATTATAGTGCAAATGATAATTAACAGATAACAGTGATACAGATAAAGTGCAGATAGCAGTACCATAATTGTGCAAAAATTATTATAGTGATAATATAGAATAAATAAATATAGTACACAGAGCGATGCCTGTCAGGTTGGCTGTCTTGGAACACAGTGCAGTGTTACCCACGTTAATAAACAAAAGATAATTAAAATAAGGAACTCATTGGATAAACAGATTTCATTTATTCCAATGGTTGTAAATGTAGTCTAATCCATTATTTTATTTTTTGACTGAACAGAAATTGTTTTGAATTTGTGGCTCTATTTTGTGGCGTATCTGACCAACTATACTGTGAAGAATTGAATATGCTAATTTAAATATGCTGACAAGATGCTACAAAAATAGCATAATCACCTACAGTGTTCTATGTAGTAATGGAACTAGGGCGACATGATTCAAAGCAAAGCCAGTGAACTGTGACTCGGGACATCAGGAAATCTAACATGAGGGTAGAGACACTTTCTTTAATGAAAACAACAGGCTCAAAACACATTCTACAACACAGAACAGCATGTAGGCACTGTCACCTTGTTGTTGCCCTTGCAGTAAGGGATTCCATGGGCATACTGCTTGTTAAAATCAAACCCATGCTGTACCAGGAACTGGACTGACTGGGGCTCGATGATGTACTCCTCTGAACACAGCAGGGTGAGGTTGTAGACCTGGACCAGGTAGGTGTCTGCGGGCTGAGGAAGTAGGATGAGACAAAAAGAGGGCGATCTACAGTGGAAAAAGTATAGACGAGTTTATAAGTTTCAATCAACTGGAGAAGGCATCATCTCGCTGTACCTTGTTGTCCAGTTTCTTGTAGCAGGCGATTCCCAGGGAGAGGATGGAGCGAGAGCGAGCTGCATGGCATATAGCTTTAAATCTGTCCTCTATAGACCTGAAAGATGACAGCGACAGCCAGGGAAAACTTACAGAAATGCAAACAGTGTTATCCTTGTTGTGACAACCTTTTGATACGGTTTCAGATATGTGAGCGTGTTAGGAAGAAGTACAGAGAAGAGTGGGCCACTTATGTTTTTACTCACTCGGCCAGTAAGGATTTCCTGTTCCCAAGACCACTCAGCTCCTGAAACAACACTTACTCCTTATTAACAATATCTTTGACTTTGATGCCTATCCTGAGACTACGCACACATTAAAAGATGGTTTCAGATTTTTTTCCAAAGTATATCGTCTCTAAAGTATAAAACAACAGTCCAAATGAA